>JAHLJT010009419.1:109482797-110204768 GCA_031308135.1 Acheta domesticus | reverse complement strand
CCTGCAAACTTCTATTTTTTTCTTCTAAAATCTGTTGTAGGATTGGGTGTAATTCTTTATCCACCAGTATCACACTTACAAGGTCTTGTGTCGATTGTTTCTTATAAAATGCCAAATCTATCGTCTTTCAGTAGCGTACGATTACTTATACAAACGATTAGAAAGCTTTAAAAAATGATAATTTGTAAGTACATTCCAAAATCAAAACTTTATTGGGTGCTACAACAATGTATACAAATGTATGATAAACACTAAAATAAATGCACAGAACCGTTGCAGTCATTTTCAAAGTATATTGAAAGTCCAGGTGTTTTAAAGGCGGGAATATAGTGATTATTTTTTAACTGCAGCCCAGCAATAAAAAAAATCTTTAAAAAAATGCACAACAATTCGTGTTTTAAGACGAACCTTTGACATTTTTTCGAGTCTGTTCCAGGCTTGTAAGACACAGTAAAAAATATTTCTTGATATTTTTTTCAAACATATTTTTTGTTTGAATTTGGGCCTGAGAAAATATTGAAAAATGTTTTTCTGATAGTACAAATTGTGTTCTTATTCATCATATTTTGTCAGTCAGATAAAATAGTGTTAAGTGGTCGAAAAAAATTGAAATTAAAAAAACACGTTTTTGGCTGTATAGGGGTGTGGGTGGTGGGACGGGGGCTAAGAAACCTATCAAAACTATTATTTTTATGTCAGAATTATAGTGTAACCACTCATATGTAATTTTGTTGCGGTGAACTATTTACCATCTTATCGGGGGGACACTTTGTCTTCAAAATATGGAATAAGATTTGAAACCCAAATTCAAAACTACTCGATACACCGTCCTCGTTATGTTCAAAGAAACTGAATCGTCACTCGTCACAAAACTAAAATATATCTTTAAGTAATTAAGTTAGCACTGTGATATAATATCGAAAAGAAACTGATCTATTTACAGATTTTGACACTTGATCACCAACTCGTAATTCTGAAGTTCGTTAAGGTTCAGTGATGTTTAAAATTCGTTATCTGTTGGTTAGTCTTGGTTTTAGCAAAAAACCCACCCGACATTATATTTCCAGCTAACCTGCAACTAGTAATGAAAGCACTTAAACATACAAAATGCAGTCAGATCGCTAAAAATATTAGATAAATTACAAAAAATCAAGAGCACAACCAGATGCGTCAGTCAAAAAATGGCGTCAACCAGCCTTAACTTTCATTTAGAATATATTATCTAATTATTTAACAACTGTTACTCGATTTGTTGTTTAATTGTATACATCACAGACGTACCCACTCCCAGTTTCATTAGGGAATTAATTTTTTTTTAGCAATTAGCTATTCCCTGAATTGTGTGACGATATCACCATACGTCACGAATACGAGTGACATCGAACTCGGGTCGCCTTGCAAGATAGAATATGGAGAATGAGCGGTGACAGTAGGGAAGGAGACAAAATGCATAAAAATAGTTAATTACGTACTAGTGCAGAAAGTCGGCGTACACTTGTTCGTATATGAAATGTTTCCGGACGAGGCGGCGACAGGTGCCGAATCCAGCGTTTTCAAATTACACGTAGTATGCCAACGTCACTTTCATGCAAGGTACATACCTTACTTTTTAGTACAAATTCATTGAAACATACAATTATATACTCTCGGGATCATTCTCAATATTCAATTCAATTTTATTAGCAATTTGCTTGCAGGGTTAACCTCTTACAAATTGCTGTATATATTCACAGCTCTATCGTAAATAATTTCATTACAAATATCCTCTAATAGCATAAAGTAGTTAGTACAAGGTATAATATAAATAATACAACAGATGTATATAAAATAGTAACACAATAACATAAGATACAAAATATTAAGGCAATATAATATACAAATAAATGCAGAACAACATCCATCAAGTGAGACCTGTTGAATTTAGCTTCAACTATTCATTGATAATAAATCCTCGTAATTTCAGAATTGATGAAATAACATTGTACAGAGTTTTAGATCTGTCAGTTTAGTTTAATGAGACAATTTGGAAAGGATAATATAATACATCTTTACATTGGATTATACAGCATTACATACATAATACATTGGACTGGTTGACGCCATCTTTTGAGACTGACGCATCTGGTTGTGCTCTTGATTTTTTGAGATTTATCTACTATTTTTAGCGATCTGACTGCATTTTGTGTGTTTAAGTGCTTTCATTACTTATTGCAGGTTAGCTGGAAATATAATTTTTGCTGGTTTTTTGCTCTAACACGAACCAACAGCAACCAACAAAATTTTAAACATTACTGAACCTTAACGAACTTCAGAATTACGAGTTGGTGATCAAGTGTCAAAATCTATAAACAGATCAGTTTATTTTCGATATTATATCACTGTTTTAACTTAATTACTGAAAGATTTATTCTATTTTTGTGACGAGTGACTATTCAGTTTATTTTATTTTTCATTGTGGGAAGTTGCCGGGCTTGCAGGCCGTGGTCCAACGGAGACTCCTCCAAACGTTTCGCCTACAACTGTGGTAGGCATCTTCAGTGGTGATGCTGGCGGGGGCGAAGAACTCTGTCCGGCAGCACGTCGTCGACTGATGCACTGCAGCGTCGGGGAACCGTATTTATACGCGCGGTTCGCGCAGAGGTTCGCGCGCTCGCGACTGATTGGGCCGCGTCACCGGTGATCGCGCGTGATTGGCTGGGCACGTCGGTGGTGTTAATGGGCTGCTGCGCCACGTCAGCGGTACTGGTTGGCTGCCGAGATTTTGCGTAACGAAGTGCCGGGTACCATGCTTTATTTAACTTTTCACCTTCTTCTTTCCTGTTAAAATTATTTTTATGTTTGTAAATCTCGATGGCTTCCATTTGGAGTCTGCTATAGTAATACGTGGTGGTGGAGAGAATATCAGTAGCTTCAAAGCGTATGTCGTGGCCGCGTCCTGACAGCGCGTGATCGGCAACTGCTGATTTTTCTGTTTGTCCTAAACGGCAGTTCCTTTTGTGCTCTGTTATTCGTGTATTGAAACTTCTCCCCGTAGTGCCTATGTACACGGACCCGCAAGAACAAGGAATTCTATACACTCCGGCTAGAGAACAGGAATCCAGATGGCTCCCTCGGACATAAAGTTTACCGGAAGCCTACACACACGGATCGTTATTTACACAAAAACTCAAATCATCATCCCAGTCAAAAACGTGCCATGATTAAAATCCTTTACAACCGTGCCAAACGCATTTGCGAACCTGACCACCTACCCGAAGAACTACAACACCTCGAGAAGGCATTGCAAGCCAATGGATACAAGCCCGATGAAGTTAGAAGGGCCCTACACCAGAAGAGGAAGACCGCTGATCGCGACCATACGCAAGACTTAACACATGGTACAGTTTTCCTGCCCTATGTGAAGAAAGTAACAGAAGTAACAGGAAGATTGTTAACTAGACATGGGGTCAGAACCATCTTCAAATCCACCCAACAACTTCGCAACATATTACGCTCAGCGAAAGATCCCCAGGATCGCATGTCTACACCGTCGTAAGCAATCGAGATCGTGGAAGTACTCCCAGTGTATGTATCTGCCTTGTGTTGCGTTCGCCTGTTAGATGAAGTAGTTGATAGTGACATTTTGTGTGTTATTGTTGAGCATCCCCAAACGTGTGAGTCACGCTACGCCACTGCTTCACACACGTAAACAGTAATTTAGATAAACATATCCGAAGGCTGGAAGAGGTCGTTCTCTACAATGACGGTTGGGCACAAGTAGGCAACACTGCTAATTTTCCCAACCGTGCATCCGTGACTGCACATAAGACACAGACACCACATCCAGTCGCAATTCAAAACAGATTTAGTGTTTTAGATTATGAAACAGATTTTCCTCGCCATCCTGATCATCACAACCCGTCCCTTCCATCGACAAATACATGCACAAACCAACGCAAACAGGCTAGGAAGCGTGTCAAAACCAAAACACGTAAATCTACGCATTCTATCCCACTTTAAAACAAAGCCATTCCTACTGAACCTACAAAAAGAGCATTACTTATTTTAGCTGACAGCCATGGTCGCCATCTTTCCTCCATTCTCAGTAGGAAGTTAACCCCCAACTACTCAGTCTCGTCTATTTTTAAACCTAACGGGAGGATTGCAGACGTGACTGCAGAGTTGGACACTCACACGAAGACTATGACCAATCAGGACACAGTCATTATCATAGGAGGGTAGAATTACATTAATTTGGGCGGTAACTTTACACCTGAACAACATGTAAACAAATTACAATGTGCCGCCCAAAATACTAACATTGTAGTCTCGACTCTCCTCTTCTGTTACAACAGGCCAACATTATGCAGCGAGATTAAGCACGCAAACCAACAACTAAAACTGCAACTGAGAGAAACAGATGTAACACTATTTGAAATGAATTTCCTCTCAGTAAAACACTTTACCCGGCACGGTCTCCACATGAACCTTGCTGGAAAACATGCAGTCGGTGGAAAGCTTGCACAATACATCATCAACTCCAGTCCTGTGCAGCCTCCTGCCAAAAATCCATCCCTTTCACCTTCCTTACGTTCTCCACCCCACCCTTATTCTGAACCCTCTTACCCCCTCCCGTGAACCAACTCCCGTTTCTTCCATTCCCACTACCAATGACGCCCCTATTTCCTCACAACCTGTGCCTGCTGGGACACACTACATCCTTCGACCACGCACTCGAGGTAAAAATGGAGTAAATATATAGCAACTACAGTCAGATGTAGCAGAAAAACATTCGTGTAGGTACTTGCAAAAAATAAAGATATTGCACCATAATGTTCAATCCCTTTCAAATAAAACTGAGTTTATCGAGGCAGCTCTAAAGAGCGATTTAAATAAAATGGATGTTCTTTGCTTTACAGAACATTGGTTATCTCCTAATGAACTTAGCATTTTCCAAATTCCAAACTTTTACCCCGCAGACTATTATTGTAGAAAAAGAGAATCTCGTAAAAGTCCCGCATACGGAGGTTCTTGTATTTACGTTAAAAATAATACTGATTCTATCTCCTTGACGGAATTCAATGAGTATTCCGTTGAAAATGTTTTGAAATTTCAGTTGTACATCTTCCTGTGCTAAAAATGATATTGCTTTGCATCTAAGGTCCGATTAAATTAAGAAGGTGATTGACAGTTCTGTGTGACGTCAGGACGCCTCTCCCGTTTCCATGGCAGCTGCCAACCAGAAAGACAAAACGTGACGTGTCAGGTCGCTCAGTTGCCACTGCCGAACACGGGGAACATTTGAGCATCGCACAGCGACTTCTCTGCCGCCTCGCCGCCCGCGTTTCTGCCTGTGCTGCGCGCGCAATGTGTACTGTGTTGTGATGAGTTGCATTGAGGTTAGGCTTTTGTCGTATTTTTTACAATTTTACACGTATTTTTTGAAGTGTTTGTTTTCGTGTCCCGGTAACACGTGCTCAGTGGTTTGCGACCTGGCAACGTCGCTCCCCTCCACTCACAAATGTCAATCACCTTCTTAATTTAATCGGACCTTACAGTAGGGATGTGTCGATCGCGAACAAACAAGTTCAACTGAACTATTCTTGAAAAGGAACGATACGATACGGAACGACCATTTAGTGAACTATAGTTCATCTGTCACGAGTCATCGTTCGTACTTCACCGGTCACCTTTCCTAGTTCTTTTAGTTCAGTTAGTTCATTTAGTTCTCTTAGTTCGCCGGTCATCGTTCATTAGTTCAGTAGTTCAATTAGTTCTCTATCGTAGTTGAGCGGTCACAGTGCGCATGAGCTCACTGCGCAGGTTTCAACATGCGGTGGTCGGAAGTCGCGTGACTTTGGGGATACTGGCTGCTTGTATTATGTGTAATGTACCTTTGCGTGCTGTTTGTATTGCTGGAATTGCATTTTTATAACTTGCTGTATATAAATGTCACTAATCTGGATTATCAAGGGCAGAATGCCTAGCACAGAGTAATAACAGCTACTTTGATTAATGATGCCCATGGATTTATTTCTTTTACAAATAAGAATATTCTTTATTTGTAGTCCTATTTTTAAAACGGGTTTAGTGAAGTGCACAGTTGAATGTGACAAGATATTCTATCTGTCACATTCAATGTAATGCACATTCTGTCACATTCAAAAATCATTGTTAAGAAAAGTCATAAGGCAGGCTAAAATCATGAAACACGATCAGGATATTTTGAACTCAAATAACAAAACAAAATCAATGTGGGATATAGTAAAAAATGCGACCAAACCAACTAGAAACCTTGTAGAGAATGTTGTTTTAGAAGATAACGATAGAGATGTGAACGATCCGGCAACAGTAGCTAGTCTCTTTAACCAATACTTTTCGAGAATTACTGTCGATCTCACTAAGGCTTTTCAGCCACAAAATTCAATATCTGACGTTTCCCTAAAAATCTTAGACACTATGTTCGTTTTCGAAACCTCTTTCTATGAAATTCTCAAAATAATCGGTAAATTAAAAAATAAATAGTCGGCCGGTTTAGATGAATTTCCGGATTGTTTGTTAAAGACGTGCGCGCCAGCCATTATACACCCGTTAACTCACATATTTAATGCATCCTTATGCACCGGAATTTTTCCAGATATTTTTAAAACAGCTAAGATTAAGCCGCTCTTCAAAAAAGGCAACAAAAATTAAATTCAAAATTATCCGCCAATTTCTCTTTTGTCAGTTTTTTCAAAAATATTAGAGAGACTTTTTTATGTGCGAATGGAAACCTTTCTCAATAAACACGACGCGTTTTCAAATTGCCAACATGGATTCCGGAAATCAAAATCTACGGTAACAGCCATTTTTTTCTTTTCTTAGGAATGTTGCCTCATCATTGGATCAAAACGAAGCAACTATTGGAATATTTTTAGATCTTTCTAAAGCTTTTGACGTCATTGATCGTAACATTTTACTTTCAAAATTACCTTCGTATGGAATCCGTGGTATTGCTCTAGATTGGCTATGTTCGTACCTTAAACAACGATCTCAGAGAGTAGAAATACCTTACTGGAATGATGGAACTTTATGTACACACCTTTCCGGTTCTTTGCCAATTGTACGTGGAGTCCCGCAAGGATCGATTTTAGGCCCTATTCTCTTTCTATTATACGTAAATGACATGCCCTTAGCGATTCGAAACGGACGAACAGTTCTCTTTGCGGATGATACAAATATTCTTTGCAACAAAGAAACCGTAAATAGTACAATATCAGACGTTTCAAATTGGTTCCGTAATAACAAATTAAAAGTAAATGAAAATAAAACAGTTTCAATGCAGTTTTCCATATCAAATAAAAAATTCTGTACTCCATTGAAAATAAACGGTGTGCCATTGACTGATGTTAATGTAACAAAATTTTTAGGTCTATCAATTCAGTCAAACCTCAAATGGAATGCCCACTTAAATGATTTGAACACAAAATTAAGTTCATTATGCTACGCGTTCAGAATTCTTTCAAATTCCGTCAGCCTTCATACAGCTCGTCGTGTATATTTGGCCAATGTTCATTCCCGCTTGAAATATGGCATAATATTCTGGGGAAACACATCTTATAGCTCCCAGACTTTCAGATTACAAAAAAGAATTGTACGAATAAGCAAATCCAACCCACGTGATTCTTGGAAGTCTCTCTTTATTAATCTAGGAATTTTACCATTACCTTGTCTCCTGATTTACGAATCATTAGTTTTTGTCAAAAATGACTTACTTAAGGACGGGAATATATATTTTCAGCAAACACCGATGTCTATAAGTATAATACACGACGTAGTAATCATATTCACCAGGTGGCAGTATCAACAGCTCACTACAAAAAATTCACATACAATTCATGTACATTACAACACTTTGCCAGAAGACATTAAACGATTAAATTCGATAGAAAAGTGTAAGTCCCAAGTAAAATCTTTTCTGCTGCATAACTGTTTCTATACAATTCGAGACTCTATCGAGCATCAAAAAGAAAAGTAGCATTAATTTTAACAATGATAGTTAATGTAATTATTTATCATTTGGACTGTATAATTCTAAAGAACCTGTAACAAGTATTGTACCACAGTTTCTGGGTTGATGGCCCCCATCGCGATCAGGTTTTTCGTCCAGTTTCCCTGAACCTTTGAGCAAATTCTGAGATGGTTCTTGTTTTGCTTCTGGACGTAAATGTAACTTCATTATTTGTGCACGTCTTCTGAATTTCAGTGGGAAATATAGTTATTCAAAATATCATTTTCCATATTATAGCGGCAAAAAGTATTATTCTTTCATGAAGAACATGAGGGTTCAGGGCAGGAATTTATAGCTAATTTACCTTTGAAAATATATTTTATTATATAGGAGCGAATATTTTGTCAACAAAACTCGAAAAAAACTCTCCTTTCTGTATTCAAAATTCGACTAGAATATGGTTTAGGATAGAGATCACAGAATTATGGAAACGTGCACAAAATTCACTTCTCCCCATAGCTCGTCACACGCATTTTTAATTTTTTGACGTAAATAAATAAAATAAAAATTTTGGTATGGTCCTCTAAGCCTTTTATATACTGGGCACTCACATAAAATATATTTCAGGTTTTCATCAGTATTCATATTACATAATGAGCAGATTGAATCTGAGTGTGTTTTGTGCCCAATATTTCTACTAATGTTGATCACTTTGTCACTGGATATCCTGATTTGAGCGACTACTCTATAATGGAATAGGAATGGAAGTGGGAAGAGCCAAAGTTAGGTATTTCTCAGTTTCTGTAGATTGCAAATCCCTAATTTCTCGATATATTGTACTGTATATATATTATGTGACGGTACTTCGCCACGATAATCCTAATTTTATTTGGGGGACCTGAAAAGGCACAGGGGTCTTGGCAGGGCGGAGTCGTGATTCGGAATAGCACGTGATGGAAATTTAGCAACATCTTTTCTGGTAACAAGTCAGGATTTATTCCAACGAAAATTTCCCAAATCAAGAAAACATAATTACACTTGAAATCATTGCATCGTTAGTTTCAGATACCTTTTCAAAAACCATTCAACCATAATTTACCCAGGCCTGCGCAAATGGGATCCCACGCATTTGACTGGTAATACCACCTACGGCTAATTAACACAAATTCAACATAAACTTTGATCCAATTCTTTAAATAATCAGTTACACAGAAATTAACCCTTTCTTCGTGATCACATTCCACATAATTCCCCCATCTTAAATTCTTAAATCTATTTTACAAAGTTAATTCCTCATTGAACCAGAAATATTACAATGATAACAAAATTTGACTAAATTTGGACTCCCCTCTTCGGTCATCGGCTTGGAATATGAAAATGTCTATTAAAGTGCGACTAAATCTGTTACTAGTTATTTCCCCTCCCCAGTTCTCGCGACTAGTTTTGGTTAAATAACACTGCTTTCCACAGTTCCAATTTCTCACTATGCCCCGAACGAAACTTTTAATACTCAACGTTCTCACGCCGTCTTCTCACGCCGGCCAACGGGATTGCGGTGAAGGTCGCGCGCCCTCGCGCTGTCGCCTCCTGGAACGCCCCGCTGCTGTGCGCCGCCAAGGATGAATTCCAAGCGGTCACGAGCCCTCTCGCGACGCCTCCACGATACGTTCTTCTCGGATCTTCTGTCCTCTTCGCTTCTTGTCCCCTCCGCGAATTGGAATACTGTCCATGCGCTCATGCAAAAACGCGGCCGTTTACACGAACAGTTATTTTATTAAATTTTCTCGGGTCGCACGAATTACCGGATAATAATTGCTTAGCTCTTCTTCCAACTCACTTCCTATAGCTCGAAATTGTTCAGCGTAACTATTCATTCAAAGTTCAAATCATATTACGGCCTCCCGAAATAACGCTTTGTTCACGAGCGAAATTACTGCACCATGATCTGAGCACTTTTCATTGCACAAGTTCAATACTCTTTCCACTGATCTAACTTGCGACCGCCCCGTACTGCAGTCCCGACAAGAAGAAACAATTTGAGACCGCTCAGTACCGATGCTCAGCTCAGAAGAAGGAATTTTCTTCCGGTCAAGCCGCACCTCCCCTCCTTTCTCCTCACAAGGATGTGCGTGGGGGTTGCTCCCTTATCGCACTTGGCCGGTACCCCTCCTGGTCAGTTACTGCTGTTCCGAACGTGCTCAGCTTTGCGCGGTCGTTTGAATTCATACTCCGTTTCTTTTTTTGTATTTTCCTCGGTAATTTCTTCCTTAATCATCCACATATCACAATATATATATATATATATATATATATATTGTATATATATATATATATACAGGTGTCCCACCAACTACGGACCACCCCCATAACTTCTAAACGTTTCAGGATATCGAAATGCAGTTTTCGATTAACAATGCGGAATCATGGGCAAGTAACATGCCGTAGAGAAATTGTCTATAATATTTTTAGTTTTCGAGAAACTGAATCATCTTTGATTTTTTAAATGGAACTATATATATTTTTCACCAGCAATGAATAGATCATGAAAAGAGGAATAAAATGATGAATCATATGTTAGTATTTTGATAGTAATGTGAGTATAAAATTAGATTTTCCGATAAGTGATTTTGAATTAAACGGACAATATTTCGTGAAGCAGCCCTTGAAACTCTCGCCTTCCTGAAAAGTGGCCTTCGCGTCGTCAAGACTTGCGTGGAGAGAGAGGAGACTGAGAGGGGTGGCAATGGGGGATAAGAGGCCCAACTAAATCAATTTACGGTCTTGTCACAAAGGTCACATTAAGAAACACTAATTTCAACGATCAGAAAAAGAATTTTTTTTCCATTGATTTAACTGCATTTCAATTTCAATTTTCAATTAAGATGATTATTCGTCCACAGCGCAACTGTACCTCTACTGCTGTTCATAATTGGAAAAGAAAACTGTACACTTCCGTCTTCTGCCGTGGATTTTCAGGTTTGTGGTAGCACATGGCAATACGTAGTGAGAAACTCTCCAGTCAGTATTAACAGTTGTGACTGCAGATGTGCATTTGTGTTAAAGTTTATTAAATTTACACTGATAGACTGTCAAGGGTATTTCAAAACCTGTATTGCTTTGTTCTTTTTGTACGCGTTAAAATAAGAAGCTTATTAACAATAAATAATAATAGAAAATGTCTACCTATCTATTATTTAATGAATTAATTAAGATATTACAATAAAAATATTTAATCATTCATTCCCTTTCCATGTTTTATAGCGAGAGCTTGTTTCTGCCAAAATACACTGAGCTCGATTCTTGTAAGTTTGAAAAGGACCTTTATGATTATCGTCCTACAAATTATTTTTATTTTGTTCTTTTTGATTATCGTTGCTTTCGTATTTCAGTAGAAGAAAAGTTCAATTCAGATGAACAAATGGCAAATCTCCCTCATTCTGCTCGTTCATATTGATCTTTGTTCATATGATCTTCATGTCAAGACCATGAATTGCTGTAGTTACACCTCTATCCCTCACGGCCGCCACTCTCACACACCCTATCTCCACGAAACAGTCTCGATGCCGCGAAGGCCATCTTTACCAACGGCGACTGTTGCAAGGGCTGCTACAAGAAAAGACCGTTTACTTCAAAATCACATGTCTGAAAGTCTAATTTTATACTCAAATTACCATCAAAATACTAACATATGATACATCATTTTATTCCTCTTTTCATGATCTATACATTGCTGATGAAAAAATACATAGTTCCATTTAAAAAATCAAAGATGATTAAATTTCTCGAAAATTAAAAATATTATAGACAATTTCTCTGCGCCATGTTACTTGCCCCATGATTCCACATTGTTAATTGAAAACTGCATTTTGATATTCTGAACCGTTTAGAAGTTATGGGGGTGGTCCATAGTTGGTGGGACATCCTGTATATACAGGGTGAGTCACGTAACTTTAGCACCTCCTGTAACTTTTGAACGGTTGAAGTTGTTGCAATGCAGTTTTCACGGAAGTGCATGAGGGAAAGGGGCTAATTGATACGTGCATTAATTTCTATTTTGTCACTTCTATTTTACGAGATTTTTTAGGTAACTTTGGTTTTTCAAATGGAACTATACATATTTTTTCAGTCCACCATGACGAGCGTAAAAAGACGAATCCAATGATGTACATATTGTCATATGTTAGATAAGCATTTTTTTGATTAATTTTGATTTTTGCGACCGGGGTTTAACGGACGTTTTGAATAGTCCACCACACAAGGTCACGCAGTCCTCCACCAGCACACGTGCGCCCGGCGAAGGGAAGGGAAGGGGAGGGATCTTATTTGAAAATACGAAACAGTATTCCAAATATTCACAAAACCATTGCAGTTTTTTCCTGAACTGTGCTTTCCATCCTTCCGCATTTTCAGATTTTCGTCTTTCTTTGATTGAAGGAATTAAAGGATGGAAAATAAGGATTTGTCATAAGTTTGTATTGTAATAAAATTGTTTATAACTTCAACTCCATTTAATGGGATTTCGTAAGATACGTAGTAATGGGATCTTGAAACAAAGCACAATAAGAATAAATAATTAAAACTGTACAAAAATATATTGTATATTTTCAGCAAACAATTTCAATGTTAATACGAATATAATAATAACTTAGGGATAGAAATAATCTTATTTCAATAAATACTACTTAAGACAAATCCGTATTTTCAATCCCTAAGGAACCCAAATTACTGAAAATGGATTAAGATGAAAAGGAGAATTCAAGAAAAAATGCAACAGTTTTGTGAATATTTTTCGTATCCTCAAGTACTTAAATCCCTTCCCTTCCCCGACCCCGCGTGTGCTGGGGGAGCCCTGCGTGACCTTGTGGGGCTGACGGTTACAATGAAAATATCCGTTAAACACTAGTCGCAAAAAAATCACAATTACTCAAAAAAATGCTTATCTAACATATGACAATATTTATATCTTTGGATTCGTCTTTTTACGCTTGTTATGATAGACTGAAAAAATATGTATAGTCCCATTTGAAAAAACAAAGTTACCTCAATTATATCGTAAAATAAAAGTGATAAAAGAGAAATCAATACACATATCAATTAGCCCCATTCCCTCATTCACTTTCGTGAAAACTGCATTGCAATATCTTCAACCGTTCAAAAGTTACAGGAGGTGCTAAAGTTACGTGACTCACCCTGTATACTGGTGAGACTTTCTGTGAACTGGTTTTGATGTAAACTCTTTGATGTATTTGTGGATTTTGCTTTGCCGCCTGACGTCCTTTCCAGCCTTGCGTCAAAGCGGCAACGGCAAATAACTGGGTTGGTGATATTACATGAAATTCACATAGGAAGAATAAACAACGATTATTGAAATCCTGTTGTTAATAAATGTGGACACTGAGAAAGGAAATTAAGACACACTCTCGTACCGGAAACATTGTTAGAAATAGCAGCGATGTAATTCTAAGAATTGCGGAGTTGCGAACTCGTGTTCAGTTACATAACGTTGCCGATGTTTGGGACAGGAGCCCAGACCCAAGCGTCATTAAGAAATCCAGTAGACTTTAATTTTTATTACTTAGGTTTTGTTTATTGTACTACAATGTTTTTTTTGTAAATTGATTTGTATCAATTACTTAATTAAATTACATTACTTATTTCATGTCACCGTGGTTTGTTGATTTGCAGAAACATATTTGTTTTACGTGGAGTTGATTTCTTTATGGTACACGTACGGCAAAACTATTTTGCATACTAAAACTTTCCAACTAATAAACAATAAAGGTAACTAGTGGTGCTACAGAATGACACAGACTGCCCCGTATTAGTTTTCTATTTCCTTGAGTGTGCCCTAGCTATTCGGAATTGCCACATACTCTTGCCAGCTGCCATCTATCACCGCACAAACTTCATTTTTTTTAAACATTTTCTTAATTTTTCGGTTTCCTAATGGTAGAACGGAAATTTACATTTTAAAATATTAAAGAACACAAAAACCTAGACCTAAATGACAATTTTCTCATAAAAATTATGTGCCGTTTCAAACAAAATGGCGTTTTAGCGCTACTAAAAATGCGAAATTTGAAGCTCTTTTTCACAGAAAAGTTTTGAGTTTTCAAAATACTTCATTGGAAGTCATTTGAAGCACATTCATTCACAAATACAATAATGTTTACAAATTGCTGGTAATGTGCATATTAAAGATGTGAGAGATCATTCAAAAAAATTACATTTGAAGCACATCTACTCACAAATATAATGAAGTGATCAAAGCGCCGCTGATGTAAATATTATGGACGTGAGAGAACTCAAAAAAAATATATTTTTGCAATTTATGAAAAAATAAAAGAATACAGCAATACGCCTTTTATGACAGCTAATATAGTACATTTACCACAATCCCTACCACAAGTTTAAAGAAAACATTTGAAGCCGTTTTTCAGAAAATCTAGTTTTTGTAATTTTTTAAAATTGCACATAATACACGCAATATTGCGCGAAAACTACTAAATTTTCAAAACAATTTATATGACCTTAAACAAAGAACTCACTTTGGAGAACACATTTTATTTGAAGGAAAAATCTCTATCTGCAGTTTTGTAGTTGGAGAAAGACGCCGAAAAAAATTCAAACTTTCACAATTTTCGAAAATTCAGAGTTATCCGGGAAGATCGGACCTATGCCATCTTAATAAGTGTATTTTCCTCTATTCATACAAGAAATTTAAAGAAAAAAATTGGAGCCGTTTTTGAGAAAAGTTTAAAAATGTCTGGGAGGCTTCATGTAATGTACCCTCAAATTTTGAAGAAAGTTTTTCAAAATCGAGGCAACACGAGTGGACGCTGATCAATCGGGGATTATCCATTTTGGAAGAAATCGCACCTATTGTTTACGCGCTGGTGTTGTTTACAGACGGACGGACGGATGGACAGACGCAGACACACAGACAGACACAGACAGACACAGACAGACATACACACAGACACAGACAGACACATAGACAGAGACAGACAGACGGACGGACGTTTTCCTTTCAATTGGTTTTTCGGCATCAAGGACCCACAAAAGAAGGGTTTTGGCTACACCACGTGTTTTTTTCTTAATTTAGCAACTGGTTTTATCTACTTTTACTTTCCCATATAAGTACGGAAATACGGAGTAATAATATACGTAGAATTACTTTCCCTTATACGTAGGTATTACTCGTTCACTTTACATTTGCAGACGGAGCGCTGCGATCTGTTTACATGTCACCGCCGACTGAATGAGAAACGCGCGTCTGCAGTAAATACTGACAGTTTATAATATGATATAGATGGCGGTGAGCAACACAAAGAACCCTGGCAGGGCAAGAACATAACCATTAAGTAGTAGATAAGTGCAATGAAGAAATAAAAATATTGTACGGGAATGTTGTGAACAGCGAGTGGTGTGATCTATTTTGTCACTCCAGCTCACTGGCAGAAAGACATAATTTGTCAGATGTGCCCGAAGCGCTTGTTCTGCCTTCGGAGACAGCTGATTGACATCGGCACCATTCGTGTATTCTCGGTTGTGTGTTGGGGCCTTCGCTTTCAAAACAACATTAGTTCCTAATTCTGCCGTCTGCAAATGTAAAGTGAACAAGTAATATATACGGAGTAATATAGGGAAGTTAGGGAGTAGTATAGGGGAAGTTATGTAATGCTGCGGAAAATCGATTTCGAGATTTGGGGTCCCCTGATATCGAAAAAGTGCGTCCTTTCAAAACGTCCGTCCGTCTGTCCGTCTGACCATCGGTGAACAACAACAAATCGCGCGTAAACCATACGTGCGATTTCTTCCAAAATGGATACTCCCCGGTCGATCTGCGTCCACTCAAGAAGCCGCGATTTTGAAAATTTTCTTCAAAATTTGAGGGTTCTTTACGTAAAGCCCCCCCGACATTTTCAAAATTTTCTCAAAAACGGCTTCAAATTTTCTTCTTTAAATTTCTTGTAAGAATAGAGTAAAATACACTTATTAAAGTGACAGGTTCCATTTTCACGGTTAACTCTAAATTTCCGTAAATTGCCAAAGTTTTAAATTTATTCAGAGTCCTTCTAGAACTACAAAATTGAAGATAGAGATTTTTCCTTTAAATAAAATTTGTTTTCCAAAGTGAGTTCTTTCATTAAGGTCATGTACATGTTTTTGAAAAATTTAATAGTTTTTGCGCAATATTGCAAACAATATTTGAAATTTTAAAAAATTACAAAAATCAGATTTTCTCAACAACAGTTCCAAATTTTTTCTTTAAACTTTTTGTAGAGATTGTGCTAAATGTGCTCTATACGATGACATTAACGCCATATTCCTCTATTCTTTTGTTTTTTCAAAATTGCAAAAATGTAGTTTATTTGACTTTCTCACGTTGTTAATATTTACATTAGCGGCGATTTGTTCACATAATTATATTAATGAGTACATGAGCTTTAAATAATGTCAAGTAAAGTTTCCCGAAAATTGAATAGTTTTCTGTGAAAAGTAGCTCAAAATTGCACATTTTCAGAAACGCTCAAACGCCATTTTCTCAAAAATGGTTTCAAAGTTTCTGTTCAAACTTTTAGAACGGATAGTGCTGATTGCACTATTTAATATAGCGAGAAGTTAATTTTGGAGTATTTTTTTTTCAAAAATTACAAAACTATAACTTTTTTGAAAGTTCTCTCATACGGTTAAAATGCACATTTCCAGGAATTTGTAAACACTATTGAATTTGTGAGTGTAAGTACTTCAAATGACTTCAAATGAAGTTTTTGGAAAACTCAAAACTTTTCTATAAAAAAGAGCTTCAAATTTCGCAATTACAGTAGCGCTTAAACGCGATTTTCTTGAAAACAGCTCCAACGTTTTCAACGAAAATTGCCATTGATGGCAAGGTTCAACTGTTTTTACTTTCTCGCCTTACAAATTCTTCGTAAGAAAAGAAAGTTATGTAATTGTGCGCCGGAAAAAGTTGAATTTTCGCCAGAGGAACTCTTATAGCTGGGGTCTGGTAGCGAAAAAGTGGATAAAACGTGTTGCTAAATTCAGAAAAAGAAATCTTCTATCTTGTGGTGTAGTCAAAATCCATGTTTTGTTGCTTCTTGATACAGCAAAAGCGATTGACGGCAAAACGTCCGTATGTCCGTTTGTGGTCAAAGCTATATTTTTGCATGGTTCTAAAATACTCTTCTCTAATCATAGCCCTATGAAATGCATTTCTGTATTGATTGATGTTTTATAGCTGTTTGTCAAATTCATTATGAAAGAGCACATTTGCAGTGTTGCTTTTAACTTAATAATTTATTGCATGATCAAAAGTAAACGCACTATTTCAACACTCAAAGGTATTTGAAACCTTTCGATTCACATTCTTTTATGGTAGACTCCGAATGCCAGTCATCTCATTGAAACGAGTGAAACCGATTACGAGTTAATATAAGGCCTGAAATAAGTTGCACGTGCATTCACTTTTTGTTTCAATCAAGTTATGAATCAGAAACTTTCACTTCATAACCACCATGTTTTTTCATGACATTCTCGGTTACTTTTTTATCACATTTAATGAGAGTAATAAGTGTTCACTGCGATCGCATTACAACGTGCCGCGGAACTACTTCTTCTACACGCTCTCAATTGGTCTAGAGTCTAGTCATTTGGCTCGCTGCCATTGTTTACGAGAATGTTCAAGGTGACTCTCCCTCGAATTTTCACGTTAAACCGAGTGGATTCAAGTCTGGTTGCGAGCCCCAGCAGAACAGTCGCTAAACAGGTTTCCTCTTTTTTTAATAATAATCACGTTATTATTCTTATTTAATTACCTTTTTAACGTACTTAGAAATCTTCTTGACAATATTTACATAATGTACGCGACGTTTCTATCCTTACATGAGGATCTTCATGTCAAATTGGTAAGGTACACGTAGGGAAAAATTTAAAATAATAGTTCAGAACACAAAATGACATAAGTGAAACCTTTTTTAAACTAGTTGTGCTACAGAATGGCACAGATTTTCCCGCATTAGTTTTCTATTTCATTGTCTCGGCAAGCTATACAGACATGCCACGTTTTCTTGCCAGCTGCCATCTATCACCGCTCAAAGTACATTTTTTAAAAACTTTTCTCAGTATTTTTCGTTTCCTAATAGTAAAACAAAAGTGTTCTTTTAATAACATTAAAGAACAGTAAAAACTAGTCGTAAATGGCAGTTTTCTTTGAAAACTTTTAAGCCGATTTTAAGAAAATGGCGTTTATGCGCTATTGTAAATTCGAAATTTGAAGCTCTTTTTCACAGAAAATTTTTGAGTTTTCGAAAAACATCATTCAAAGTCATTTGAAGTACAACAACGCACAAATACGATAGTGTTTACAAATTGTTAGAAGTTTGCAAATTAACAGTGTGAGAGATCTTTAAAAAATTAATTTGTGTAAGTTTTGAAAAAAAGAAAAAAAAAACAATATGAACTTTACATCATATTAAAGAGTGCAATTAGCACTATCCGTTCGAAAAGTGTGAAGAAAAAGTTACCATTTAGGAGAAAATGGCGTTTGAGCGTTTCTGAAATTGCGAAATTTTGAGCTGGTTTTCACAGAAACGGTTGCGTTTTGGAGAGCATTTCTGAAAATGCGAAATTTTGAGCTACTTTTCACAGAAAACGGTTGTGTTTTCGAGAAACTTTACTTGACATTATTTAAAGCACATGTACTCGTAAATATAATAATGTTAAAAATTCGCCGATAATGTAAATATTAACGACGTGAGAGACAAGTAAAAAAATTTACATTTTGGTAATTTTTGAAAAAAGCAACCGATAGACCAAAATGGCTTTTGTCATTGATAGAGTACATTTACCACTATCCCTACCAACAGTTTAAAGAAAAAATTTGGAGCCGTTTTTGAGAAAATTTTGTTTTTGTAATTTTTTAAAATTGCACTTATTGCACGCAATATTGCACGAAAAGTACCAAAATTTTGAAAAACATTTACATGACCTTTATTAAAGAACTCAATATGCAGAACAAATTTTATTTGAAGAAAAAATCTCTATCTTCAATTTTGTAGTTGGAGAAAGAAGTTGCTGAAAAAAATTCAAACTTTCACAATTTTCGAAAATTCAGAGCTGTACGTGAAAATCGGACCTATGCCATGTTAATAAGTGTATTTTCCTCTATTCATGCAAGAAATTTAAAGAAAAAATTTGGATCCGTTTTGAGAAAATGTTGAAAATCCCCGGAGGGCTTCATATAAGGTACCCCCAAATTTTGAAGAATCTTTTTCAAAATCTTAAAGCTTTGACTAGAATCAGATCGACCGGGGAATATCCATTTTGGAAGAAATCGTACGAGTGGTTTAGGCGCTAGCAGTGTTCACAGACGGACGGACGGACAGACGGATGTTTTCCTTTCAATTGGGTTTTCGGTATCAAGGACCTAGAAAACAGGGTTTCTGGCTACACCACGTGTTAGGGGATTTTTTTTCTTAATTTAGCAACTAGTTTTATCCACTTATTCGTTTTCACGACCCGGCAATTAATTTTTTTCCGCCGAAAATTGGCCATTTTTTCGCGCAGCATTACATAACTTTCCCTATAATACGTATATCACTCCGTGTATACGTACGTATACGTGAAAGTAAAATGTGGAGCCATTTTCTTTTAACTTTGAAAATCTCAAAATAAACTTCATGTAAAGTGCCCTCAAATACTAAGATATCGGTTTCAAATTCAAGAGGCCTTGAGACGAGTAAAAACAATCGGGGAATATCAATTTTGAAGAAAATGGGCCGAACGGTTTAGGCGCTAGCGTTGACCACAGACGGACAGACGGTCAGACAGTCAGACGGTCAGACGGACAAACGGTCAGACGGACGGACGGACGGACAGACGGTCAGACGGACAGACAGACGGACAGATAAACGGACAGACGGATGTTTTGCCAGTGTCAAGAAGCAACAAATCATGGATTTTGACTACACCACGAGATAGAGGATTTTTTTTCTAAATTTACCAACAGGTTTTATCCACTTTTTCGTTACCAGACCCCTGCTATAAGAGTTTTTATGGCGAAAATTCCCCGTTTTCCGGCACACGATTACATAACTTTATCTTCTTACGAAGTATTGGTAAGGCGAGAAAGTAAAAAACCACAAGACAAATGCGTTTTAACTAATAAGAAATGCAACACAATACCTAATTAAATATAATACTAGTTGGACCTTGTGTATAAAGTCGTTGGAATAGTCCATAAATTGTAAACCATTGTTTTCAAAGCAAAAATATCTTCACACTGTAACTCACTTCTAACGTTTCTGATCACACGTTCGAGTAGGAGGAGTACCCTCGAAAAAAATCAATCGCGAGCCTAATGCATAAGAAAAACTAGTAGTGCTACAGAATGGCACGGACTTTCCCGTATATATTTTCTGTTTCCTTGAGTCTGGTCTAGCTATTCGGAATTGCTACATACTCTTGCCAGCTGCAATCTATCGCCGCCCAAAGTACATTTTTTGATATTTTCTTAATTTTTCGAATTCCTAATGGTAGAACGGAAATATTAATTGTAAAATATTAAAGAACACAAAAAGTTTTAAAAATATCAAAGAACACAAAATCTTTTAAAATGGTTTCTAAATGGCACTTTTCGTTTAAAAATTTGGAGCCGTTTTTTAAGAAAACAGCGTTTAAGCGCTATTAAAAATGCGAAATTTGAAGATCTGTTCAACAGAAAATCCAGAGTTTCCAAAAAACTTCATTTAAAGTCATTTGACGCACTTACACTAAGAAATACAATAGTGTTTACAAGTTTCTGGAAATGTGCATGTTAAAGGTGTGTGAGATCTTTCAAAAAATTACATTTGTGTAATTTTCACAAAAACAAAAAATATACCCAAATTGAACTTTGTCATATAAAAGAGTGCAATTAGCACTATCCGTTCTATAAGTTTGAAGAAAAAATGAGCAGTTTATGAGGAAATGGGGTTTGAGCGTTTCAGAAAATGCGGGATTTTGAGCCATTTTTCAGAGAAAACGGTTGAGTTCTCGAGAAACTATATTTGACATTATTTAAAGCACATGTAAATAATATAATGTGAACAAATCGCCACTAATCTAAATATTACCGACGTGGGAGACAAGTAAAAAAAATCAATTTTTGTAATTTTGATAAAATAGAAGAATAGAGCAATATGGCAATTAAGACATTTCATAGAGGACGTTTAGTACTATCCCTAACTAAAGTTTAAAGAAAAAAATTGGAGCCGTTTTTGAGAAAATATTGTTTTCGAATTTTTTTTTTGAAATTGCAAATATTGCGCGAAAACTACTAAAATTTTAAAAATTTTATTTGGAGGAAAAATTTGTATCTTCAATTCTGTACTTGTAGGAAGACGATGAAAATAATTTAAAGTTTCGAAATTTTCGAAAATTCAGAGTTAACGGTGAAAATGAGACCTATGCCACTTTTTAAGTGTATTCTTCTTTATCCTTATAATAAATTTTAAAAAATTGGAGCAGTTTTCGAGAAAATTTTGAAAATGTCCGGGGCGTTTCATGTAAAGTAACCCCAAATTTCAAAGAATGTTTTTGAAAATGGCGGTGCCTCGAGTGAACGCATATCGACCGGGGAATATCCTTTTAGGATAAAATCGCACGTATGGTTTAAGCGCTGGTGTTGCTCACAGGCTGACAGACGGACGGAGAGACGGACGGACGTTTTGGGAAAAAAAAACAAAAACACTTTTTCGGTCTCAGGGGACCCCAAAACGTGTATTTCCATTAAAATTTCGAAATTGATTTTCCTCAGCATTACGTAACTTTCCCTAGGTATATTACTCCGTATGTATATTACCGTAGGTATATTACTCCGTATATACGTACGTATACGGGAAAGTAATCACTTACGTCCCTTTAGGATTACGAAAACCTGACTGTCTCGAGGAAGCTTCGTTTCCGAATTCGGTGCCCCTTCCTTCCAAATTCTAAATTCGTACCAGGCAAATCCCGAGGCAATTCTTTAACAAAAGGTCCACAGTGTACACGTGATTTTTTCTTCCTTATTTTTGTACCACCTATTTCCTTACACACATTCACTCTCACAATCATAAACACCTACAGTCTAGTACTACACTACCACTCACCATAGGAGACTAATCTAGAGCGTAGAACTTTACTTCTCAGAGCTTTCCCCCATTTGGTCGGAGGAAATACCTGGAGGTAGGAAATCCCCTCGCAAGCCGACGAGTATGAACTTCGAGCAACGGAAGAACATCTCCACCTCGCTCCAGCTTAGGTGGTTCAGGGCAGCCATTGATGTCACTGCAGTGCCGCTGACTAGGAGGTCCTACGTTTCCACTCCCCACGGTGGCAAGATTTTCGACACTAGCCACACAACTAGCTCGAATTCACCCGCTGCGTCGTCAGGAACAGAAATCTAGTGGCCGGCTGTTCTGATAGGCAGTTTTCCGTGGTTTCTCCGGTCAACTCCTGGCGAATGCCGGATCAGTGCCTTCAAAAAGGTCGTGGATCGACGCGCGATCTTTCCTTCCCCTTCCTTCCTCACCCTTTACTTACATACACTGCACTACATGCACTACTACCCAACCACACATGCCGGCAGACCAGTTTGGAGCTTACCGCTTGTCCGTACTGGGATGGTGCTCCGTTGGTGGGAGATACCCGGTTGGGAAAACATGCAAGCCGACGTGTAGTTCAGCGCTGAATTTCGCCATCGAGCAGGGGAAGATCACATCCCATTCCCGCAATAGAAATGTGCACTACACTTACGGCACTAATGTCCCTAGCAGTTGCGCCCGGAAACACTCATCAAGCAATCCCGCAACTTCGCGAGATACAACATGCACTACACTTTCGGATCTAGTGACCAGAATAGTAATGGAAATACAGAACTAAAGAAGAATAGTTATAAAGGTAATGAGAAGTACTAACTATAATGAGGGTGTAATGAGATGAAAAATACAAAGGTAATGAGATTTATGAAGTGATATGAGCTGTTACGAATAAATATGCACTAAGATGCACCATGTTGCAATGTGATGATATCAAGCAGTTATGAGATGTAGTTAAAAAGATATGCGGTAGTACAAATATAGTGCAATTTTTTTATAACTCTGTCCTAAGGCCATGGAATATTACATGGCATTTCGCGTCTTTCTCGCTCGTGCCGCAAGATGTCGCATTATCGCAAACACTAATTGATACGGTCGCAATTATGACATCTAGCGGCACGACTTCGAAAGACGCGAAATACCGTGACATATTCCATCATGAAGACGGGTCTTGAGAAGCAAAGTTAGAAAAATCGCACTATAACAACACATTCCGCAGCACGTGCGCAAGTGCTCCATCGCGGGTCACGTGCGCCCCCGTTCTCCCAGGAAGCACCCGAGGCTCGTGGATCCTCGCCTTGAACCTCCTCTCGAATAATCACATCACGTCACGTCACGTCACGCCGCGCCGCGCCGCGGAGCTCATACTTGAAAACCTGTTCACGGCGAGAGAGAAACTCGCTCTGGGCCTCTTGCGAAAGCCCCGGGCCACGCCCGCCCGCAACTGCCTCGGCGCAAGTGGCAGGCACCTCGTGTGGTGCGTCTAATATCTAGGCTTCGGGTTTTAGGACAAATGCCTATTTAGTTCCTTTAAGAGGAGATTGTGGAAAATAATTTCAGATCATTACGAATAATCAAAAAGTTGATCTACTGAAAGCATCTAATGATGCCTAAAATGTCTTAAGCGGTCGTCCATAAATTACATATTGCTTAACAAGAGGGTGAGGTGTTTCAGGAAGCTTTACGCTGTGTTACGTAGGGATAGCCGGGGATTAGTTTAATGTTACATAATATTGATATTTATTTATTTTTTATTTTTCAATATTTGTTGAAATAATTCCTTTCTTTGAATCTTGTACTAAAACATTAAAATATTAACTAATTAGATTTTAACACACAAATAAATTAAAAGTTATTTCACGTAAATTGTTACAATAAATGGAATTTTTTTTCATCAGTTTTTTATTGAATCTGTAACAGTACGGAGAAAATATGAAAAACTGATAAGTAGTATATTCTGGAATCCATTTAAGTCGGCGCAGTAGACTCTCGCTCATGCGTCAACCATGACGGCGCGTGTGGACTGCTTGTGATCAAAAGTTTCCTCGCCTTTTCGTCCTTCCTTCACTCACAACTTGCTCCAATTTTATTGGTATGTGCTGCCAGTATCGCTAGCTACTTTATACTTTAATTATCAATAATATTAATATACAAGTCAAATGAATAAACATTTTTATTTCAAAACGTCCGTCCGTCCGTCTATCCGTCCGTCAGTCTGTGAACAACACTAGCGCTTAAACCATACGTGCGATTTCTTCCAAAATGGATATTCCCCGGTCAATCGGCGTCCACTCGTGGCGCCGCGATTTCCAAAAACTTTTTTCAAAATTTGGGGATACTTTACATCAGACCTGCACAACGCCTGCTCCCGCGGGCATTCTGCCCTTGCGAGCCGATCGTCTGCCCGCCGCAGCGCCGAAAGTGCAAGTAGTGGGGAGTAGGAAGCTTTGCGGGGAGGGGAGAAGTCTGACGTAGCACGACGCGGCGCGTAGATTGAATGCCTGAGCATCTAATAAAATGATTCATGCTTCAAAATTATATGCTCATTTGGTTAAATTGATTATCTCTAGTATTTCAAGTTACATGGCCAAAATTCACTGTTAACGTTCTGTGCACTGCGGTATATCCACCTTTGTATCTACCGCTGTATGTATTTTCATTTTCTATTTTTTTAAAGAAAATAACATGCACATTGTGACTCTTAAGCATTATTTTAAAGCAATAGCTTTAAAATATATGTTTATATATAAGAAAAAATATAATTCAATTCTAACAAAAAATTGCAATTTAATAACTGATTGTTCACCAGGAATGTTATAATCTCTAAATCATAGAAAAATTAACAAAATCATAAGAGCAACGTTTGGTAGGGGCCGCAAGTATACCGAAACTCTATACCGTTTAGGCAACGAAAATATTCCAAGAGTCGTGTCTTGTAAGTATCTGGGAATAATTTTTGATAGCAAATTGAGTTGGGAAAATCAGTTAAACTTTGTCGTGGGGAAAGCGTGGAAATCTTTGCATTTTACTATGCGAATACTAAAAAAGAGTACTGCGAAAGCAAGAGAATTAGCTTATATATCTCTAGTTCGCCCATTAATGGAATACGGGACGGTTTGTTGGGACCCTTATAGAATATCACAAAAGGAATATTTGAATAGAGTACAGAGAAGAGCATGTAAATTTATTTTCCGAAGCAATAGGAAGGAAGTAGAGTGGGAGTCATTAGAAATCAGGAGGGTTAAGACAAGACTCTGTGCTTTGTACAAAGCGTATGTCGGTTATCCAGCTTGGAAAGATATCCACATCCGGCTCAGTAGACCCACGTATTTTAGTAGAGGGCACAAGCACAAAATACAGTTCAGGCCACAGAGAACAGATGTTGGAAAATTTTCCTTTACAAACAGAACTATAACGGACTGGAATAAGTTGCCTGCGACAGCCTTGGAACCCTTTCCTCTAGGTCTTCAGAGATTTAAAAGTAAATTAACTAATGATATTTGTAAATTTTATTAGTAAGTAAGTTAGGTTCATTAGAATTGTTTATTATTATTAGTAATTATTTTTACCATTATTAGCATTGTGATAATTATTAGATGCATTGGTTTATAGTATTCGTATTGACGTGTGGTGACGTGTCGTGAAGTGTGGTGCTCTATAGAAGTAGAAAGAGAAGTGAAGTGAAGTGAAGTGAAGTGGAGAGCAGTGTATAAAAAGTCGTATATGTTAGTATAAAGTATCTGTACAGGACCACCATAATTAATAGAATTAGTAGAATTAATGCTGGTATTGTTATTAATGCATTTTTTGTTAACATTGTTATCTTATTATTATATTATTATTATTATTATTATTATTGTCTTAAAATAATTTTAAGGTACATTGTATTTAATTCATAATTATAATATGTAGACATAATATGTAAATTTTAGTGTTCCGCCACCAGGTTGTATAAACCTACCTGCGGAAATAATAAATATCTATCTATCTATCTAATATCTATCTAATCTCTCACATCAAGATTGACATAAATATAGAATACGTGGCAATTCCAAGAAGGGTAATGTTTAATAGCACATTTGTGACCATTTTTCTCCATTATGAAACTGAATAAAACAGATCAATGAGCAAACTTCTGTGACTATATGTTTCGGACAATCATAAGATAATCATGGGTATTGTTAAATAGAATGCAAAGGGCTTTATATTTTTATACGATGTCGTAAACGACTCTACACTCTTGTCAGAAATTAGAACAGAAAATAATCATGATTTTTTTCAACAAAAATATGTTTTTGCATTGAGAGAACCGTCTTATTCAGTTAAACATAGTTAATAAAAATAGTTTATTGCTGTCATCATCAAACAAAAAACAATTCAGTATCAAAATTTTGTGTTTAGCACAACTAAATTTTTGATTACATCGTAGCAAAGAGAATTACATTATCATCCCTACAAGCAATTATAATACTTGGTGTCGAAATCTAATATGTATAATTCGTTGTAATTTCATATTTCGCCCGATTTTGCCCCATTTTGTCATATACCGAGAACAAACATTTGCAATATAATACAAAAGGCAATATTTCTTGAACTGTATATGACCGTCATGTTCTTGCCGCTTGCTCTGTAAATTTACGCGCTATCTTTCAAATTGCGCATTCTGATTGGTGGTCCCCACTCCTCCTCCACCTCCTTCTCATTCCCATCCTTCATCGATTTTCTCATTTGCCCCCGAGTTGCCTGCGCGCAGCTCCTGATGTCAGTGAAAGTGCAAAATGCTGTGCAAGTCTGCTTTACATGAATCCTCCCGAACTTTTTCAAAATTTTCTCTAAAACGGCTCCAAATTTTTTCGTTAAATTTCTTGTAAGGATAGAGTAAAATACACTTATAAAGGTGGCATAGGTGTCATTTTCACGGTTAACTTTTTGAAAATTTCCAAAGCGCATTTTTAGTTGCGTTTAAACACCATTTTCTTTAAAACGGCTGCAAATTTGTCAAATAAAATTGCCATTTAGGTCGAGGTTTTAGTGTTCTTTAATATTCTAAAATTAATATTTCGTTCTACCACTAGGAAAGCGAAAAATTAAGAAAATGTCAAAAAAATGTATTGTGGGCGGCGATAGGTGGCAACTGGCAAGAGTATCTGGCAATTCCAAATAGCTAGCGAAGACCAAAGAAAAAGAAAACTAATACGGGAAAGTCTGTTCCATTCTGTAGCACCTCTAGTTTAATTTGTTATACCGAAACGCAAATACTTTCCCGAATTTCCCGAAACGTGGATATTCCCAGGACGAATATAGTATAATCGACCCCGCACCGAAATCTCCCATCCAACACACCAAACATAAGGAACTCTACAAGTCAATACAAGGAGGATGTTTCACGCTCGTCTCCGGTCAGCACGCAATTCTTAGGCAATTGTACCCATTCCCGGCCCATTTGTGATGTTGACAGGTTGCGAATGAAAAGTGTGAAAGAATGAATGAAATGAAAAGAAATGAGCGCGAATAAAATCATATGCTTGTAGTCATTCTCATAAATGTAAAAATACTTGATTTTCCTAATAATAAAAAGTGCACACTTTAATCCTTTTGTGATCAGTATTAAATGCCAGAAATATAACTTTTCATGTCTAATGTTTTTTTTAAATGCCTGGTTTAATAATTTTGAAACCTATTTTCTGAGCCTAATATGTCACTTTTCTTGACTAATAGTGCCTAATTTCGAAATTTTGATACTTATTGTAGGTGTCTAAATCATATTTTTGTGCCTAAAATTCGGAGGTCTAATATATCATTCTGCAATACAATATAAATTTATATTGAATGAAATTAATATATCATTGTTTGAATATGAAGTATCACTGAAGTACAAGTGAAACGTATTGACTACTATGCTTCAGCTCATTACTCTAAATGAAATCTCTTCATTGACAGTCTTCGACGATATTGTATGGTGCTCTTTAGCGTATGTTGACGTTTACATGTAAACAAATATCTCGTAGTCTGAAATACAAAGAATGTAACTGGCTGATCATTTAAATGTTCATTAACCTTTTTTCTCCTACGCCTACTCACTTACTTCAGGTATGTTGACTCACAACAATAGATATAACTGCCTGTTGCTCTCGTTTTTCGTACTGTTTTTGTGAATAAAAATGTGAAAGCTCCCGGAGCCCACACCTATACTACTGATACACTCGTAGAAGACAACTGCAACTGCCAGGGAGTAAGTTGCCCACCTCCTTCTACGGAACTTCTTCGCAGAAAACAATATTTGCAGTGTGGGAACTAGTAGTGCTAAACCAGCACGTACTTTGCCGTATTGCCACGCAAAAATACGCGAAAAGTACTAATATTTTCGAAACACTGTGTCCTGATTTTGAAAATATATCTTGAAGGAAAAAATTTCATTAAGGGAAAAAATCTGTATCTCCATAATTGTAGTTGTAGGAAGACACCGGAAAATATTTGAATTTTAGCATTTTTCGAAAAAACAATTTTTTCAACGAAAATAAGACCTTCATCATTCTCTTAAACATCCTTCACGCTATCCAACAACAAAACTGAACCAAAACGAATGGAGACATTTTTTAATGAAATTTTTGAAAATATCCTAGGGGACACCTGTAAAGTACTCCCTAAAATTAAAATATCGGTTTCAAATTCAAGGGGTCGCGACATCAGCCAGATCGATTGAGGAATATCAATTTTGGAGAAAATTAGCTGAACGGTTTAACCGTAGCGTTCCCAGACGTACGGAAGACAGACGTCTTGTCGTCCTTTGATTTTTCGCTATCAAGGACCCACAAAACATGGATTCTGGCTACACTACAAGTTGAATCCTAATTGAATCCAACGAACCAAATCTAGCACATCGCAGAAATACATTAATGTTGAAATATGCCATCAATGTTGCTGCTTCAATCAACCCAATAATACTTCACGATGTTTATCCAGTGATTCAAGCTGAATACAAAGAAAAGTCAAGATACATTCCCCTATATGCAAAAATTAAAACACTTATGCAAGAACTCGGCCTCCAGATAATACCAACAGAAAAGACAAGAATACACAATATTCCTCCGTGGACAATACCAGAAATACTATCCAAATCGGCTTCAACTTCTGTCGAGGATCCAAACCTAACAACAAAAGCCCGGGATCTACAACCTGCTGAACCCACCAGTGGAAATTACAACCCTCTCCGAATATATGCCTAGGAATAAAAAATGAAAACGAAACCTATTCAGTTATCTCTACGCAGGAAACCAAAATTAAAACATCAACTTCACTCCTTCTGCAGTAAGATCACTGCAGATATGTGCTCACTAATGTTAGCATTCAAACTGGCTAACCAAACAAACCGCAGCCAATTTATAATTTACATAAAATCTCCCGGTATCATACACACTATATCTAAAAGAAATCTCAAAACTGAAATGGCCATTAACATACAAGAATTATACTACAACATCACCAAATCAGGGAAATCCATCACAATAGAAACGATCCAAACAGAAGAAACAATAGGAGATGACAACAGTATATGCCCCGACAATGATAGGGCAGTTGGAGACTCAGTGTATTGACCATATCCAACACAATTGACGATTTAAGGACATATATTAACAAAATATCTCTTGAAACATGGGACAAAATATGGAGAGATCAAAAAGCCAGTATCCTTCACAAGAAAATCGAGCATGTCAACAACCTTAAACTCAACAGCAAATTAAGCAGGAGAGAGCAAGTCATCATATCAAGAATAAGAACAGGCCACTGTAAACTAAGCCACTTTCACCTGTTAACTAAGAATACTCCTCCCATCTGCCCTATCTGCAGCATCCCAAACACCATACAACACCTAATTGTCGAATGCCCCAATTCTCACAAGAAAGACAAAAACATCTGCAAGGAACGAACTTCGATTCAATCCTTGACTCTCCTACATACCAAAAAAAATTATAGAATTCTGCAAACATACCAAACTTTCTGACGAAATATAAATGGAATAGTGTATACAACAAGGAGCAATCAATGTATATGCAAATATGGGTGTACACTTATGTATACGTGTTTAGCGTAATAATATTTAAATATATGTACATATTGAAGTTTGTAAACTGTTCAATATAATATGTTTTATATCTTGGTGATGCATTACATTGTCTGCCGAGTGAACAAGTCTATTTACCAAATAAATATGTTAAGAGTCCAAATAAGAGTATGTGTATTAAAAGTATTAAATGCACCAAATCTCAAGGAATTCCAACCCAGGAAAAGTCTATTATGGGAAGTACAATGAAACAAAAAGTAACCAATAACACAACAAATTGCATTTTTGTTTTCGTGGTATATTTTCTATTGTATAATTTTGTGTTGTATCCTCATTGAATTTTCTGGAATCTAAATCTGTATATACAACGAACTGTGTATCCTTGTATTACAATGTAAACAAAATACATAAATGCAATAGTAATTACAGAAGGCGCAGTGAAAAAGGGTTTTCATTCTTTGTTGTGTTATTGGTTACTTTTTGTTTCATTGGGACGTGGAATTTATTTCAAGTGCTGCGAAGATTTTACATTACACTCGTACTTTTTTATATATTTTCCGCTGCCACTGAAAATCAACTTCCTGGAAATAAGTTGTTCACCTTCTCTGTCTGCGAACGTCCTTTATAGAAATTCCGTTTCTCTGTAAAAAAAATTACTTTGTTGATGCAATACCCGATAGTGGTGTCGTCAGCCATCTAATGGAAATTTCTTCTAACCATGTCCTAGCTTCCGTGTATGAAATGTGGTATCAGATCCAAATAAATGTCAGTTACATACTTTATTTTTATGGAGTTGATCGTAATCTTTACACATAGCCTTGGGTGTTTATACTCATTAAAATCTTTTCTTGCGTTATGTCCAGTAGATTTTATAAAACAATTCCACAAAAGTATTAAGCAACAGAAAGGTTTAATGATTTTCCCTATGTCAAGCAAACATTGACGAATATTACCCACGACTTTTCTCTGGCTGTATTTTATCCACTTCGTTTTTTCGAAAGAAGATTCTCTGTAGAACAGAATTTACATTGACATCGTATAATATCAATGCCATATAATCTCTACAGTACAATGATCGAAAAGTAAACGTTTTAACAATAATTTTAACCAGCCTCGATAGTCGAGGCGGCTAGAGCGCGTACGGACTTTGCACTCCGTTCCCAGAGTCGCTGCTTCATAACACATCATAGGATCAAGGAAGTAAAGCTGTTTCTCCCTGTTCTTTCGTATGTATGTTGCCACGGAAAGGCATAGTGTTCTAATGGCTCCAGATCTCAGAAGCGAGCAGAAGCGAGCGTTTGTGTGCAATGCATGGTTTCGAGCTAGTATTTGTGTTTTCGAGTGCATCAGTGTATTTGCTCTTTATACTTCGATTTAAATATAGTTGTACTTCACGGTCAGGAGCTGGGAGGACGTTGTTATCCAATCGGGAGTTCCAATACCAAAAATTTAAGTCCTAACGAAGCTCCCGATTGGATGACAGTGTTCCTCTCTCCTTCCAACTCTTGACTTTGAAGCGCAGCTATGTTTAAATCGGAGCATAGACCCGTGAATGCAGTGCTTGGTGTTTCCGCGAGACTGCGGGATCCCTCCCCCTCTGGAACGTGAGATCCGGCACCGACCTACATGACATCTTGTGGGGAGTATTACCCTCCAGGTATCTTCCCCAGCCGCTTCTGTCTGAGCTCCTGATTAGTGTCTCGATGTGTGTTATAGTATGTACAACGTGTAAGTCTATGTGTTTATGAAAGTGAATAAGATGGAACTAGGATAAAGAAGGAGATATCCATTGTTCGTTTGTCAATGGTTCATTTCCATGGTTCGAAGTCCATGATCAATGGTGATCCATGGTTCGAAGTGCATGGTTCGTTTGTCAATGTACTGCTTCGGCACGTTTGTATATACTGTTTGCCATGCACCTGATACTTAAAAAAGAAACCACGGAAAACTGTCGATCGGACGAGCCAGCCGGCAGCCATGATTCTTCTCCAGACACTTGAGTTCGACTTAGCTCTACAGCGAATGACGAACATTCGCCACCGTCGGGATTCGAATCGCATACGACCTCACAGTGAGATATATTGTTCGAGATGCACTTCGCTATTTAGGGGTGTAAAGAGTAATTACACGAGCGCCTGCTATGAGTGTAATCGAGATATGACACTTTCTCCCTACCTTTGCTGAGCGTAAGATCGTAGTGTTAGATTGCCATTGCATTACATATTACGGATGATGTGGGAGTGATGAGGGGTGAATGATTCTGGTTGGAATGATGGTTCAGAAATGTGATAAGTGGAGGACAAATACGGCACAATCATATGATGAACCCACTGGCATCCGCAGCCTTCATATGTGCGCACTAGAACCCTTACGAGTCAAGCCGTAAAGTATAAAAGACTTCATTTGAAAAATAATCATAACAATACCCCTCGTGCGTTTGAAATTCAGAGTCCTCCACTGAACATCGTGTGAATTTATCTTTAATTGTCAGAATTTATGGTGTTACCTTCGAAAATGTTTATTGAAAAAATGCCAAATATCTAACGGGCTCTTGGCGTTCAAGAACAGAGAACCGAATCTTGGCTTTCTTGAACAATTAAGAAATGATAAACGATCGCTGTGGATGATTACACAGGAAATGTGGTGGTTTGCCTTCGACAATCACGCCGCAGCCACAAGGTGAAAACACCTACGGCTTTCGCGAGGTTCGAACCCACAGTCACAGCGTACAGTTATTACTGCCGTAGAGTTATCTGTGACTATTCCACTCGTTAAATTAAAACCAATAGTGTTTAACTATAGACACAAAATGCTCATCAGGGCGGTGTATCTCAAAAAGTTTATCGCTTTTTCTATCGATTTTTTGTACCGCTTCTCCCTACTAGGCAAACAATAGTCCAGTCGTATGTACATTTTACCTGGAAAAAGGTCATAAAAACTTCTTCTTTGAGTTAGTTGTATGTACCCAGGCACTAGTTAAAACCCCAAGTTTTCGACCTCCCAAACCCTGTGCTAATTCCGGTAGGCCCGAAAAACTGGTATTTTTTCTGACTTGTTTCTTTAACCATAAGTCATGTAGAAAAAAATGAATTTTAAAGAAGATCAAAATTTCTACAACTTTTGTATAAAACTTATTTTTCAAAATTAATTAACAAGGGTGCTACAGATTTTCGAAAAAAAATTTTGCTATTTTTCAATTCTCAAAAATGTGTGTAATCATACACATTTATGTGAGAGTTTAATCAACCTACAATAAATATAACAGTCATTATCTGTAATACTATCATTTATCTTATAGCCTATGTAAACATTGCCTCATAAATGTACCCATTGCCAAAATATTAATATTTCACAACAAATTGATGGATATGTATATGGGTGTGTTTGTGTTCCAGTTGAGTTCTTCAACGTGGGAACAATGTCATTTCAACAAAACCTTGTATAATTTATTACTGGGCAATTACAATGGGAAAAATAATACAGTGGAGGTAAGACTCCCCTAGACGGGTGGCTGACAAGGGAGAGATAATATGCAAGCAAAATAGTTATACAACCCGCAATGCACGTACCTCATAAAATGTCTCTAAAGACAGGGAACTACTGAAAAAGCAAGAAAGGGAGAAAACCATCCAGTTGTGGCAGAACAGATGGGAAAAGGATACCCGAGGAAGATGGACAGCCACTTTAATCAAGGAGATTAAACCGTGGCTGACTAGAAAACACGGAGAGGTAGACTTCTACCTGGCCCAATTGCTGTCGGGACATGGGTACTTCCGAGCATTCCTGCACAGAATTGGCATCACGTCCCAGGGAGAATGCCTATACTGTGGATACAGAGACGATGTCCACCACACATTCTTCGAATGTGAAAGGTGGCATACAAAGCGCACTATACTTCAGACGAAGATAGGCCCAATCGATCCCTCCAATTTAACCAGCATCATGCTAAGATCCAAAGAAGCATGGGAAACCGTAGCGGCTTACGCAAGAGAAATCTTGAAACAAAAGAAAAAAGAAGAAAACGATGTAATGACCTATGATTTCAAACTACGTACAACAGAAGCCATAATACGAAGAACTGATGAACAGTCAAGGAAGGACAAGGCTTAAAAATCAGCCAATCAAAGGTATCCGCCCTGAAGAAATGCTGAACAAGTGTACCGGGACGGAAACTAGAAGAGGATTACGAGGTTCGTGATTTTTAGTGGGTGCAAACCTCACACTACCCAAGAGCACCGGCTCTTCGGGTGTCTGTTAGAGATTTTCCACAATATCCTCACCCCCCCCAAAAAAGAAACCGCATAAAATGTGCACTGTGCGGGCACAGTGACCGTGATGGGCATAGCTGATTAATAGATGATTGTCATAATTCGGCAAAACCGGCAATTCGGCATAATTCGGCAATTCCGATTGGCAATTCGGAATAGCTAGCGTAGACCCAAGGAAATAGAAAACGAATACAGGAAAGTCTGTGCCATTCTGTAGCCCCACTAGTTGTAAACGTAACACTATGCGACCCACGGCCTCAGAAATGAACAAAAATATATTCGTTACGCGCGAATTTTCCGAATTTGAAATAGTGATCAATGATGAACTAGGCCATTTGAATAGGGGCAAACATTCGGCAAAACTGTAAAGAGGACATTAAAATTTTAAAGGAAACAGTGGTTGCAGATGTTAATTTAATTACTGAAAGATTTAAAAAATTGAAAGTTATATATTAGGATCTGATAGTAGTTGTCTTGATAAAAAAGTTGAGAAAATTCAACGTCAAATACGGGAGGTCTCTAAAAATGACGTAAAAGAGTTATATTGGGAACAGCTTGAAAATATAGTTGATAAAAAGGACTTGGAGACGAAGTTTAAAGAATGGGAACAGAAATTTCGAAATTTGTCAATAAATGCGAAGTGTACTAGTAATTGGCAAACTCCAATAAATGTATTTTTTGAAGGAGATACTAGGATGAGATGCCATATACATTATTACTGGCTGCTGAAAATTATTTTACTGTAAATAACGTTGAGACATTCCCAGGAGAATTCTAGCGGCCAATCGACAATCTTCCTAGGTAGAGCATCTGTGTAATTATGAAATATGGATCAAACAAAACTCCCAGATGGCCCTAGTTGTGTTCTTTCTCAAAATAGAAATAGAAATTCTATTATTCCTAGCAGTAATTCAATGTAGCAAAGAAATAGAAAGCAAATGAACGAACGGCCTACTTCTGGCAGCCGTTTTTGAAGGAAATGTAATCACCCACCTCAGCAATGAAATAAAAAGAAATTATAATAGGAATTTCGAATAGAGATGACGAGATACACAGCGATAGGGGGCGCAAAAGGTCTGAAACGGGTAATGAATGAATAAAACGAAATTGTTGAAATATACGTTGGCTCCCATAAAAGAAAGTTTCCATTTTCTCTAACTCTTCAAAGACCCACGTTCCACGAGTCGAGCGGTCAACCACTCTTTCCAGGAAGGCCGTCGGAAAAAGTCACCCTACTCATGTTACAGCATAAAATCCACTTCTCATATTTTCTGTTCTGTTTTACGGACGTATCTATCGAGTATAGAAACAATTGAATGGATGAGTGCAGTACTAGTTCAAAATTGATCTTTTTCGTTAGATTTTTTTACATCATTAATTCATACATGGAATTACATGTTGAGACTGAAAACAGTTCTATATTGCGATGTGTCGTATGATCATCGCACGTCGCCACCCCAGTGTCACGCCACATTAACAGAAGCTCGGAAGGTCGGACGGCCTCTCGCCTCGCCTGATCAGTTCCGCACAGCTGCGTAGGCCTCTCCACACCCTGAACCACCCCCTTTGTGCCTCCAACAAAATGAGTGACTCCCGGAACAATCGCGTTAAAGACTTGGCGCTAACACGCAGCAAGATAATCCCCTAAGTCCAATAAACATATCACAAGTCACAGCAGAAGAGCCACGTGCGCACTTCTCTGTGCTAAACAAAGACATCCAATGGCCGCGAAAGGAAATGATCATCTTATCCAACCAGCTTAAAAATGACATAGAAAATTCTGGAACTCAACAAACCGACCTATGAAAACGCTGGGCAGGAAGCACGTGATAACCCTTGCATGGTGCGAAAGAAAGAAGGGGGGAGAAACACAGCGAGAGGCTCGAATTTTAGACGGGTGAAAAACACGAGAGAGGGTGGTCGAGCAGAGAACGGGCAGAGATAGCGGAGGACGGTCGAAATTATCCACAACATAAAGTTACAGTTAGAGAGCGGCCGAATATCGGCTCTTAGCGAAATTACTAGTGAGAGCAACGGTGAAAGACGACAATAGCGGTTGGTGAGAGGCAAGCATTGTGCCGACCACCACGAAACCTGCCCGGCCTCCGTCCAGCCGCGGAATTTATTCCACAGAGCCAGATTTTGGCTCACAACGTCATACGCGGTCCAGGTGACGTGTGACGGCCTGAGACGCGCGCCAGCGCTACGTCATTGCTGCGCTGACATCCACCGCTGACATCCCGAACGCCGGAGCATTCATCCCGGGGGGCAATTGTGAGGCCTGTGTTCCCACGCTCCAGTGTCCCCCCTGAGGGTCCGGATACATCAATCCATCGATCGGTGAGCAATTCCGTCGCGGTGACGTAGCCATTACGCCATCAACACCTTGTAAGTCATCATCATTTGTTTGGTAGCCAAAAACAATATTTTCGTGTCTGCAAGAACAGTTTTTCTAATAAATGTGTCCCCGCCATTTTGGCCGGGTGAAAACTTTAACTTCTGAGTAAAGTGTTCATTATTTTTGAAACAAAGAAACCAATGCAATCCTTCGACCCAGGGCACTCACCCCTGAGACGCTCAACGCCGGCAGTAAAATAGCAGGTAAGTGGGCGTGCGCTTGGCGCCCCTTTAAATAAATTTAGCGCGTGTCCCCCCCCCCTGCTATATGGGAACGACCGTCATACCATCAGTGTGTCGGCGCTTCCATTCTGTGGTGTGACCCCCCCCGATTCCGTTCCAAAGAATCGGTATCCGACGTGGGCGGTTGCATCACAATATAAGATCATACATAAAATCAAGCATCTTCTTCTCTTTGATGAATGAAAGAACAGTGCCGGCGCAGGGCATGAACTGCACTTCCACTCAGAATTTCGGATGTCTGGCGACTCGGGCCTGCCGCAGCGGTTGGCTAACATTTGTTATTTGCCAGTGGTGTGAGGCTAATGAACGTTACTTGTTTGTTGCTGATCGAGAGTGTGCCTGTAATGAATCTAAGAGTGAGAGGTGGAAGCAACAGTTCGAGAAAAAACAGTAATTTTCGTTATTTTGCGCTGAAAGAATGTTTGTAAAGAAACATTCACGAACTTAAAAAGAATATCACACATTCAGGTTCAACAACTGATAGTAATTATTTTGTTCTCTTGTTAGGTGTGTCTCCAAAAGATGGAAGTGGGAAGCGTAATAGCAGATTTCAAGTATGAAAATCTTGTTAAGATAAAAGAACGCACAGTATCATTTCCAACGAAAATTGTACACTACTCATCAGATTGTGTGAAGTATATGCCTCCCTTGCTGAATAGGTTGAAGGTGAGGGGTCAGACGAAGGAGTACTCCATTTTGAGGACAGTGGGAAGTAAGAGAGGGAAGGGTGGTGAACCTTCCTGTTGTCGGCCCATGGAGGGTACAGGAGAGAAACTGGGTTGGCAGACCAGGCCACTGATTAGAGTGGAGGTCTGAACCTTACATTAGCCAGCGAATGAGGCTGCCTTCAGCAGTCAGTGTAAATCCCGTAGGGTTTAGTAATGCCGACGGGCTATCGGAGGGACCCCTTGCTGGGCCCTGCGGGGGATGCACCAAGGCCTCTGTAGGTCGCAGTAACGGATGGCAAGTGTGATCTGTGAACTCGAACTTGCGTCCTGCAAATCTTCACTTAAAACCAATGAGCAAAATGGATAGAACAAACAATGTAATGAACCTTAACGTGCCTTGTTCTACCAATGTCCCATACCTGCTCAGAAACCGAGCTAATGTCACCTTGTCGACGTCTGGCCATCCCACGGATGTTAGTCCCAGGGACCCAAAGCTGGCAGTAGCTCGAAGCCATCGTCAGAGATGGACCCGGGATGAATTAAAGCAGGTGATGTGGTGCTTTTACTATGCAAAAGCGAAAAATGGGGGCTCAGAAATAGAAGTTCTCAAAGTATGGAGAGAGCGGAACCCAGATACGAGACCTACCCTAGACTCAAAGAAGCTTGCCAGTCAACGACGATACATACTCAGCAGTGGAAAATTCACTGCAGAACTACTAGCTGGCATTCAGAGAAATGCGGAGTATGTTCTTCAATCGAACTACTCACATGACGAACATGTGGAACTTGAAAACGATGGTCCTGTTGAAGGCTCATCTCTTTCCAATGAAACACACGTCAGTGGCGAAAATTCATCCGGCAATGTATTACACGATAAGGACATGATGCGCAATTTCTTCCGACGCGAGATAGAAAGAGTTCGTCAACTTCCAGTTGAATATCGGGCACCGTTGAGGAGAATATACGAAAATGCCAAAGCTAAGAGAGTGATAGACACAGGACATTCTCTGTTAAATGAGGTGCTACAGACCCCAGGTAGAGATCTAGATATTACTGAAATCAATCACATCGTGTATGCAACTGGTTATCTGGTCCCTAAGACAATTTTGGGGCCAGCCAAGAACACCGACGGCCGACAGCAAAACACAGGAAACAGCCCAGTACCCCCATGGACGAAGAGAATTATCAAACGGATAGCGGACACTCGTATTCAGATCAACAGGGGCATTTTTCAAGGAAATTCCCCTCTGCTGTTTTGCATCAGTTTGATCCCACTATCTAGACAGTTGTCGCAAGATGACTTTGGTTACAAGTTCCATGGGGATGAAAGGCCTGTATCACATTTATTTTACATGGATGATCTTAAAGTATTTGCTAAGAATGAAGCTATTCTCTCCCAAATGCTGTCTGTCGTGTATGAATTTAGCAATGACATCTGCATGAAGATTGGTCTTGACAAGTGTGCAAAAGTCAACTTAAAAAGAGGCAAAATGACCACGTCCGAGAACATTGAAGTTGATAGACACACTGTGATTCAAGATCTTGAGCCAGGTAAAACTTACAAATATCTGGGCATTGAAGAATGTGAGACCATCTCGAACGACACAATGAAAGAGAGAATTCGCAGGGAGTATTAAAGACGAGTGAGACTTGTCCTGCAGTCCGCTCTGAACTCAAGGAATAAAATATCAGCAATAGGTAGTTTGGCGGTGCCTGTAGCCGAATACAGTTTCGGACTAGTAGATTGGACTGAACAGGAAATTCGCATCATGGATCGAAAAACCAGAAAGCTGCTTACAATGCATCATGTCGCCCACCCTCGAGCTGATGTACATAGACTTTATGTGTCACGTTAGAAAGATGAAAGACAAATAGAAGCCTCCAGGAACAATGCAATAGTCGGGATGGGAAAGTATGTAGTCAGCCATTAAGATGACCCACTAATGAGGCAGATCATGAAATCTGACCGACAAATGGGACACAGAGGCATTGTAAGTGTAGCAAGAAGCATTGCGAACTAGACTGTGCAAGACACTGAACAAGACTATGATAGAGACACTGATGCTACTTAACATGAAATGTGCGACTCAAAAAATGTTAATGAAGTCGTGGAGTGACAAACCACTCCATAAACAATATTTGAAACGAATGGACAGAGCACAGATCAATAAAGATAAATCATGTGGCTTTAAAGGGCCAGAATCGGAAGCACTTATAATAGCTGCCCAAGATCAGGTGTTGAGAACACGACATTATGATAAAGCGGTTTTCAAAATCTCCCAAGATGATAAATGCCCATTTGTCAGGAACACATAGAAACCATTAATCAAATTGTCTCAGTTTGTCCAATCCTAAGAAAGAACGAATACATGAAAGGACACGACAGGGTGTGTAGATCACATGAGGGCAGTACAGATCCACCGGTAGATCTGTACTGCCCTCGAAGTTCCAAAAACATGCCTCAAGTAGTACGAACACTCACCAAAACCGGTGACGTCTGTTGGATTGTGTACGATCTTGTACTACCAACAAATTCAAACTGATCGCATGATAGCGGCAAATAAACCGGATATAGTTATCCGGGATTTGGAGAAAAAAAATCTTGTTTACTTGTCGATGTTGCTGTACCTTACGATCAAAACGTCGTTACCAAGAAGGCAGAGAAACGTCTTAAATACAAGAGAAATAGAGATCAGCCGAATAAAGGGCATAAAAGTCATCCCGATAGCTATCGGAGCTCTGGGATTTGTTCCGCAAAATATGTGTAAGAACTTGTCTAAACTCCCAGGTAATCCAAAAGACTGGGAAGTGCAAGAAATTGCTTTATTTGGAACAGCCCACATTTTGCGTAAAGTATTTTAGAGGCACCGACAGTCCCTAGATCTGCTCCTTATGTAGCTGGTTGCAACCTGGAGTAGATTTTATATTCAGCCGACACATAACATCTTAAGTCGTGATTTAGAGGAATAATAATAATAGTAATAATAATAATAATAATAATAATAATAATAATAATAATAATCGTGGAGAAACAAACCACTCCACGGACAATACCTAAAAAGAATGGACAAGGTGCAGATCAATAAAGATCAATCATTTATGTGGCTTAAAAGGGGAAGAATGAAGCCAGAATCGGAAGCACTTGTAATAGCTGCCCAAGATCAGGCCTTGAGAACACGACCTTATGATAAAGCGATTCTCAAAATTTCCCAAGATGATAAATGCCACATTTGCCAGGAGCAAGTAGAAACCATTGATCATATTGTCTCAGCTTGTCCAATCCTAGCAAAGACCGAATACCTGAAAAGACATGACAGGGTGTGTAGCTACCTCCACTGGCAGATCTGTACCGCCCTCGAAGTTCCAAACACATGCCCCAAGTGGTACGAACACTCACCGAAACCGGTGACGTCTGTTGAATTGTGTACGATATTGTACGACCAACAAATTCAAACTGATCGCACGATAGTGGCAAACAAACCGGATATAGTTATCCGGGATTTGGCGAAAAAATTGTGTTTACTTATCGATGTTGCTGTACCTTGCGATCAAAACGTCGTTACCAAGGAGGCAAAGAAACGTCTTAAATACAAGAGTTTGGAAATCGAGATCAGCCGAATGTGGGGCGTAAAAGCACAGGTCGTACCGATAGTTATCGGAGCTCTGGGATTTGTTCCGCAAAATTTGAGTAAGAACTTGTCTAAACTCCCTGGTAATTCAAAAGAATGGGAAGTGCAAGAAATTGCTTTATTTGGAACAGCCCACATTTTGCGTAAAGTATTGTAGAGGCACTGATAGTCACCGGATCTGCTCCTTAGGTAGCTGGTTGCAACCTGGAGTAGATCTTATATTAAGCCGACTCATAACATCTTTAGTCATGATGTAATGGGAAAATAATAATAATAATAATAATAATAATAATAATAATAATAATAATAATGCCGATCCGGTGGCCGAGATCGCTAAGACAGGACTCTCGAACCAAAGGATCGCGGGTTGGAGTCACACCTCCGGCATGGTTGTGTTCGTGTCTCTGTAAATTTATGTGTGTCTATTTCATCATTCATTATCATCATCATCATTTCATTCCATCCCCCAGGGCTAACACCCTTGGGTATAAAAATGGAACCAGCATTAAATTGCTGATTCCCCCCTACAGAAAAAGTAACGTGCACCTACCCTCGTAAACAAGTCTGAGCCCCGGTGGGATGCACGTACGCGTGGCCCCATGATGGCCGATTTGCAAAATAAATAATAATAGTAATAATAATAATAATAATAATAATTATTATTATTATTATTATTATTATTTTAAACCATGATTACCTTTTTTGTTTTTTCGCGCTATTTCTGCTTTTTTTCGCAGAGCTGATGGTCCTATATTCGAGCCCGACGGTGACAATTTTCGAATCCAGCTAAGCAGCAGCTCTAGGGACTGTCGGTTCCTCTACAATACTTTGCGCAAAATGGGTCCAGGTCCGTCTTGTCCCGTCCAGGTCCGTCTTGTCCCGTCTCGTCCAGATCCGTCCTGCCCTCGTTGGTACGCTCCCGTGAGTAGACAATGCACGTCGGAATTTATAGCAATGAGAATAAAAAGTTCTTTTGCGTACAGTGCAGCTACGTACAAGCAGTAAAGCGTTTTGTCCTACTGCTGCATGTATTAGATTGCAGTGATCGCAATGTCACGCCTCTCAACTTCACTTCCGAATTCACAGCGTTTCACTATTAATTTCTGCTCGAAACGTTCTAATTATTCAACTTCGATAACTTTCGTGTCCTATTTCCAACACAGTCTCCCGGAATGCATTAGAACTATTCCGACGTATTGTAGCTAACACGGCATCTACTGTAAAAACTCCTAAGTAACTGTAGATGTCGAGAGAGTAGCTGGATGAATAATAACCAAGTGCGAAGTGGCAAGCGACAAGAGAGCTTTTCTTTGGCTGTCGGCGGTATTCATCACCTCTCCTCAAATGTAGGGGAGAATTCCTTCGCTCCCTCACTTAGCGGACAGCTGCGCGCGTCGCAACCCCTTCGCGCGGTCGGCCGGAGGTTTTCACGGGCTGCGCCATGCCGTGCTTACTTACGAAACATACTGTTCCCTGGCGTCGCGTACGTTGCGTGGGCGTGCGTGGGACTTTGAATTTCTATCAAACGTCACAATATATATATATATATATATATATATATATATATATCATCTTATATATAAAATTCTCGTGTCACAGTTTTAGTTACCATACTCCTCCGAAACGGCTTGACAGATTTTGATGAAATTTTATATATATAGGTTGTTATCTATTTTTATACCCCTTAGTGATAAGGGTGGTCCATCCCAATTTTTTTCGCACTAAACGTTTTAGGCAACCCGCTAAACACGGTAGGTATTTCACACTGCGGTATTTCACCCGCTACACGGTGTTTCTCCATATTACGCACCTGCTCAGGGATGTGCAGAATCTGCTATTAAATGTGAATAACACGGAGAGAGACGGAGAAAGAGAGAGAGACGGAGAAAGAGAGAGAGAGACGAAGAAAGAGAGAGAGAGAGACGGAGAAAGAGAGAGAGAGACACGGAGAAAGAGAGCGGCGGAGAAAGAGAGAAAGAGACAAAGAAAGAGAGAGAGAAGGAGAACGAGAGATACAGGGGCAGAAGAACGTCTGCCGGGCTCAACCAGAAACATGTTTGTCTCCGCGATACATTGTTGCGTTAGGTTTGAGAAGTCTTAAGCATATTAGAAACTAATATATCATTAACACTATAATTAGCAGGAAAAAAAGCACAGCAATTACTATTTGAGTATAGGTAGATATGACTATGAACTTTGTTTTAATAATTTGTGATATTTATTGCTGCAAATTGTTTAATTGGCCTTAATTAATGTTTAGTTAGCCTTCGGAAGTTGTTATTAAATTCTCGAATGTATAAAATGGGGAACAGATTCATTGTTGAACAGTTAAAAATGTGTACATGCGGTTTTTTTTAAATGATTGTTCTTTAGAGAAAATTTATTTATTATCGTTAATTATTTGCTTCTGCCGTCTTTTAATACATAGATTTTCGTTTTTACACCCATTTAATGCAACAATGGGTAAAGAAAACCCTGATTGATTTACATGATATAATGATGTAATTATCAGTTGACCAGTATCCCCGCAAGGCGTCTACCGGCGTCACTTCGGACCAATGTTGCCAGATATCGATATATGAATTATTGATGTTTCCCCTATTTTTAAATTATATTAGTAAATCTGCATTCATTAGAAGAAATCCGCATTTTCGAACTTAAAACTTCGCAATCGGAAGTTTCACATCTGGTAACATTGCTTCTGACCCAATAAGCAGCACGGTGTAGGGATGAGATCTCTCACACAATAAATCGTTTTTCACTCACTACAATTTTCGGCCATTATTTTTATTGTTTGGGCATTAATCGTAATTTTACAATTATCATTTTTCTATTTCGGTGTAATTTTTAAATAATTTATGATTAATTTGCAGGGCTGTAATGAAAAACGTCGAAGCCATCATTTTAAATGGCAAATTTCGAGGTGATAATATATTGGTGCCACGGATCCCTATTATAGCCACAGATGTGCCAATTCAATTAAAACATCTTCAATTTCCGTTCAGATTGGCATTTACGATGACTATCAATAAGTCTCAAGGCCAAACGATGTCTGTATGTGGCTTATTTTTTAGCGCACCATGTCTTTCACACGGTGAATTATACGTGGCATGTTCTCGAGTGGGCAAACCATCCAGTTTATTTGTGTTAGCTAAAGATGGGGTAACAAACAATATTGTACACTCTATTGCGTTGGGGGTTTGATATGTTTTTTAGTAAAATTATTATAATTAGCAATGTATATCATTTCAAAAAATAAATTACAATAAATTAAAAATATAAATGTTTGGTATTGTGTTATTCTTATATTCCATCATCGTTCACAACGCTCCATGCCTCTTCAGCTCATATACACCACATCCTCAAACACTGACAATTAGTCATTTTTTCTACTAAAACAATCCTAGGAATAATTTATATGGCAAAACAAAGTTTGCCGGGTCAGCTAGTATATTTGTATATACATATATATATATATATATATATATATATATATATATATATATATACACACACACATACATAGACACATATATTTGCTAGAATGCTACCCACTACAGCCACCCACGCAGGCAGAACGAGAGACGTGTTCTAGAAAATAGGCGCAACACCGAGATTCAGAAGTAAGCAGTGCGCCCTAGCATCGGGTGTATGAGACTACGTCGCGGTGTATGAACAGGAGGGGCGTGAACGCGCTACCACCCCTCCAAGAGAGGAGACGCGAGACGGAATTCTTTTCAGCCTTCTTTATCGAGACGTCGGAGAGAACAGACGTATGGCGTGAGAGTAACTGAGTGCGAATGAGGAAAAGCCTTCTTGGCGAGATTAGAGGACGAGTACAGTTCGTTAGTGAAGACGTTGGAATCAAAGTTTGTTCGACGAGATATTAGAATCAAAGTTAATTCAAATTGAACTGGAAAGTGATTGCGATAGGAGAGAGACTCGACTGCTGCTGCTTCAAAACGTTGTGAGTCCAAACGAAAGTAACGCGTGAGAACTTTGCAATATGCGTTGGCGTGTCGCAACCCAAGAGCGACGAAGAACGAAGAGACGGATTTGCATATTTCGGTGTCGGATGAGGCGAGGAACAGGTGGAAGGAGAACGACGGAACTGTTGGAAGGAGAGTTCCACGCGAATCTGGTGGAAGGACCGTTTTAGGAGACGTGGTAGAACAGAAACGGGTGACAGTGTCCAGCGACTTCGTAGGCGACGATTTCCTGAGGAGCGAGGCGGCGAGCGACCGGAAAACTGGGCCAAGGTCGAAGGTGTGCAACGCGGCGGCCACGGACAAAGTAGCGGCGGTTAACAGCGGCAACGTAATAGCAGATCTAAGCTATTCGAACTCGAGGTTCAAGCGACGAGTGCACGCAGATTACAGAGACTAACGGAGTTATTTTTAAAGAATTTTTTTTGTGTTAAGTAGAGGTCAGATAGGGAGTGAGCAGCCATTGCCCGTAACTTTATAATGCAGTTCATTTTCAGTACGAGCAGTAAACCAATGTTTCTTGTGTTGTCTTCTTCTTCTTCGGCACTTCCCCTTCAGGAGCTTGCCGTTTTCGACCTCCACAGATCTCGGTTTTTCTAATCACCAGGTCTTAAACTTCTGTCCTCCATGGCTTCTTTGATGTATTTTTCCCATTCCAGAGTAGGCCTTCCTCTCTTCCTTCTTCTTGATGGTTGCCATTCCAAAATTTTCTTGGGCCATCTTCCACCTGGCATCCTCTGGACGTGTCCATACCATTGGAGTGCTTTGTTTTCTAATCTTTTAGCAATTGAACAAATTACCTCCATCTGCTTCCATACATCCTCATTTCGGACTTTATCATACCGTGTTAAATGTAAACATCTCCTCATATAGTCCATTTCCACCGTTCGTATTTTCTCTCTGAATTTTTTTGTTTGGGGCCACATTTCTCCTCCATATAGGACTATATTTTCTACCACGGTATGAAATATTGTTTTCTTTATTTCTTGTCGGATATTACTATTCCATATCGCACTGTGTAGAGCTTTTGTTCCTTTCTTCCCCATTATTATTCTGGAGTTAATATCCTCATCGCATGTGCCAGTGTTACTTATTATTGAGCCAAGGTATTTGAAGTTGTTACAGGATTTAATTTTATCACCATCTATTGTTATGTCCATTAAAGTTCTTCCAATACACATGCATTCGGTTTTATTAAAATTTATATCTAAACCCCATCTGTTATATTCTTCTTTAAGTTTCCTTAGCATATATTCATTGTCCTCTTCATCTTGAGTAATTAATATTTGATCATCCGCATATAGGAAAGAGTGAAGGTTGTCGTCTCCAATTTCAATTCCCATGCCCGAACACTTTTGTACCATGTATGCAGAGCTTGCTCAAGGTAAATATTAAAAAAAAAATTGGCGATAAACCACATCCTTGCTTAAGACCTTTGTTTACCAATATATTTTGAGTTACCATTTTTCCAATTTTAATTTTCGCTTCAGTGTTCTTATACAATTTCTTGACAATTCCACTTTTCTCTTATATTTACTCTTCTCATTGCCTCCCATAGCTTACTTCGCGGAACACTATCATAGGCTTTTTGTTGTTGTAAATAGATTTAAAAAAGGGGTTTATTTAAAAATTTGTTCAACATTCATGCTGTGTGTAGTTGTGATAAAGAGATTGAAATTGTTGCAAATATTCGAATGGGAAAAATAATCCGATCTGTGTTAATTAGGAAATAATTTGCAAAGTTAATTCCTTCAGATCATAAACCAGGCCTGGCAAAGTAAAAGAGGGAGGCGTGTTTGTATATATATATATATATATATATATATATATATATATATATATATATATAGAGAGAGAGAGAGAGAGAGAGAGAGAGAGAGAGAGAGAGAGACAGACAGACAGACAGACAGACAGACAGGCAGACATTCGTTTTGTTATCTACGCCCACTATACTGATTTACTGAATGCGGAGTACACTAGCATGGATGCACAATATTTAATAAGAAAATTATTTATATTTATAATTCATTTGAAACTACTAATAGATGTTCATATTAATCATCTTGCGTTAAAATTTGTTAAATTTTATAAACTCATACGTGACAGTTCAACCACTTTTTGAAAGAATGTTACTTGTATTAATCTCAGGAAGCAGGGGGAAGGAGAAATGGAACATTCATCGTGGAAGGGAGGGGGAATAGTTGCGTTGCAAAGTGAAGAGTTTACAGAAGCTTAGTTTTAGGAACGTACTTAATTTTTAGTTAGTGAATGCCTTATTTTACGTGGCGAGACTCAGGCCATTAGGTCTACTTTTCCGTCTGATCTCGCTAATTTGGCTACGTTCCTTTCACAATGTAGCGGAAAAAGCAGGTGTTATCTCGGACGATGAAACAAGTGATTTAAATTTAGCTCAGAGACTTCTTTTAGACTTGAGGGTCGTTTATATACAGTAAATCTTCTACTTCGGACAACTGACTTTACTTCCCCCCCCCCCCGAAGGAAGGCGTTCAGAGGATTTTTTCGCCCTTTAAAAATCCACGGTTTTGATCAAGGTTGAACCCGCAGACTTGTGTACAACAGCCAGTTATGCTAACCTTTGGAATGACCGCTGAATCATCGTTCATGTCGAAAAAGCCACGGAGCGCTCTAATCTTAGGTTGCTAGCTCTCTTCCAGAGTGACCCTTGACTTTGACTTTCACAGTGACTGACTTTGTGAAGAGTGTCTGCGTGCGGCGACGGATGCTTGGGAAATTGAGGCCGCGCGCGGCCGCGTTGCGCACCCTCTCCTATTGTCAAACTGGTCAGGAAATGAAGTAAGTGGATACGTCAGTAAACAAACATATTTTACCAATGTTTTCTTTAAATATGCCTTTCCATTGCATTGTTTCATTTGCGTAAACTATTTATTGAATACTTTGAAGGGTCAGAATTAGCAGACACACTTGAAATTTTCCCGTTTCATAAACTCTTTCAAGTTCGCGAAGTTTTAATGAGGTCACACTCTGCCTCTCGACTCATCACGCAAAATTCTCCGCTCATTTATTTAGTTCGATTTGGTGTTCTACTTAATTCGGATTTGGCTGCGTTCTTACTATAACTGGCTTATTGCAAGCTATCTTTAATTTCCTATTTTAATAAATTGTGTATTTTTAATCATTTCCCTCACCATTCTCCGAAGATGTTTATATAATAGCCGATGCACGGAGTTCTCATATTAAACGACAATTTCTGTTGTCTACTATTAATAGTTCAATATGAACGCATTCTAGGTAAATATCGTAAATTATAATTTAATGTAAAATGATATTTTTGAAATGTAATAAATGAATTGATATCTACAAAGTATGCCAACATATGTGCTAATTAATAATGTACTCTGCAAGTATCTTGAGAGAAATGTTCCAATGAATCTCTACATATGAAGTTCTACATATGTGGTGAATTCATCACTAAGTTGTTTGTAACATCACGATAGTACATACATGATTACATAAACAGTAAAATATTTTAATTTGTCTACGAAATCCAATTGCCATGATTACGAGGATGACACAAAATAACAAACAATAACAAAAGAACAGAGCAATATGGCGTTTATGTCATCTCATAGAGTACATTTAACCAAAAGTTCCTTACCAAAAGTTTGAAGAAAAAATTTGAAGCTGTTTTTGAGAAAATCTTGTTTTTGTAATTTTTTTAAAATTACACATATTGCATGCAATATTGCGCGAAAACTACTAGTATTTTCAAAAGAATGTACATGACCTTAAGGTCAAAAACTCTCTTTGGAGAAAAATTTCATTTAAAGGAAAAATCGCTATCTTCAATTTTGCAGTTATAGGAAGACGCCGAAAAAAATTCAAACTTTTGAAATTTTCGAAAATTCAGAGTTATCAGTGAAAATCGGACATATGCCACTTTTATAAGTGTATTTTACGCTATTCTCATAAGAAATTTAAAGAAAAAGTTTGGAGCCGTTTTTGAGAAAATTTTGAAAATGTCCACGGGCTTCATGTAAAGTACCCCCAAATTGTGAAGAATGTTTTTCAAAATCTCAAAGCTTTGACTCAGGTCAGATGGGCAGGGGTTTCTTCATTTTGGAAAAAAATCGTTCGCGTGGTTTAGGTTCTAGTGTTGTTCACATACACCGGACAGACGGACGGACGGATGGACGAACGTTTTGCTTTCAATTGGTTTTTCAGTATCAAGGACCCCCAAACGGTGATTCTGGCTAAACCACGTGTTAGGTTTTTTTTCTAAATTTAGCAACTGGTTTTATCCACTTTTTCGTGATCAGGGCCCGGCAATGAGTTTTTTCTGCCAAAAATTCGCCGTTTTTTCATGCATTACATAAGTTTCCCTATATTACGTATGTTACTCCGTACATACGCATGTATACGGGAAAGTAACAAGGGACAAATAACCATGCCCAAGGCGGGACTCCAACCCGCAACCCTTCGGGCCGAAGTGCTCAGTCACTATATGTGAACTTTTAGGAATTTACGATTCCTTATAAGTCTGAATCCTAGCGATGAGACCCTTAAAGCGTTGAAAATTATACTTCTAATAAAGGATCTAGGTCAACTGCATCCGTTCCGCACTCAGCGCTGGTATTTAAACGGCACTTCTGTCCACGCGTGTCGATGTGAAAGCGAAAGTTGGACTTTCTTAACGCTTTCGTTCCACAACGATGGACAATTCATGAGAATTAGGTATGCCTCTGCTTCTAATGGTTCACATATTTAAAGTTTTGGATACGTTGTTTGGTAATAAAACAGCTTACGTATTTTTCACGTCCTGTAAGTCGATAATCTAATAATAATAATAATAATAATAATAATAATAATAATAATAATAATAATAATAAGAATTTGAAATTTTCCAGGTGACGCTACATGTAAAAAACAAAATTAAACAATAAACAGTCATATGTGACATATTGAAAACTGCTTTTTTTTAGTGTAGATTGAATAAATAGGATTATTGCATATAGGGTCTCAGACTGTTCCTTCATCGGGACTCCGATTATTAGCTAGAAAATAGGCCCAGTGACCGACGTAACTGGGTCAATAAATACAAAAATTCACATATTAACCAACCAAAGTTTTCTGTTCATCATTTGCATGCCTTCATTTCAAAGATTCAAAGTGTGGAAACCGCAAATGAGGCACCAAAGGGGCCATGGCAATTGAGCCCCTAGCAAGAACAAATTAATGCTTGACCAGAACCTTTACTTATGCCTCTGACGTAAGAGAGAATCACCAGTCTTCACATCTCAATGCGTACCCTCACGGTGCTAAGACAATTACATTATTGATGAAGTAGAATTTTGTAACGTCTCATATAATTAACTAGTGGTGCTACAGAATGGCACAGACTTTCCCGTATTAGTTTTCTATTTTCCTGGGTCTTCGCTAGCTATTCGGAATTGCCACATACTCTTTCTTGCCAGCTACCATCTATCATCGCCAAAAGTACATTCTTTTGTCATTTTCTTAATTTTTCGGTTTCCTATTGGTAGAACAGAAACATTAATTTTAGAATATTAAAGAACACAAAAACATAGCCATAAATGGCATTTTTCTTTTAAAAATTATGTGCCGTTTAAGAGAAAATGGCGTTTTAGCACTACTAAAAATGCGAAATTTGAAGCTCATTTTCACAGAAAATTTTTGAGTTTTCAAAATACTTTATTTGAAGTTATTTGAAGCACTTACACTCACAAATATAATCATCTTTACAAATTGCGGATAATGTGCATATTAAAGATGTGAGAGATCTTTCAAAAATTTACATTTATATAATTTTTGAAAAAAACAAAAAAAAAACTCAAAATAAACTTCACGCTATACTAATGAGTGTAATTAGCACTATCCGTTACAAAAGTTCCAAGAAAATAATTGTAGCCATATACGAGAAAATGACGTTTGAGCATTTCTGAAAAAGCCGAAATTTGAGCTACTTTTCACAGAAAACGGTAGTGTTTTCGAGAAACTTTACTTGACATTATTTAAAGCATATATACTCGTAAATATAATAATGTAAAAAAATCGCCGATAATGTAAATATTAACGACGTGAGAGACAAGTAAAAAATTTAATTTTTGTAATTTTTGAAAAAACCAACCGATAGACCAAAATGGCTTTTATGTCATTGATAGAGTACATTTACCATTATCCCTACCAACAGTTTAAAGAAAAAATTTGGAGCCGTTTTTGAGAAAATTTTGTTTTTGTAATTTTTTAAAATTGCACATATTGCACGAAATATTGCACGAAAACTACCAAAATTATGAAAAACATTCACATGACCTTTATTAAAGAACTCAATATGCAGAACAAATTTTATTTGAAAAAAAATCTCTATCTTCAATTTTGTAGTTGGAGAAAGACGCCGAAAAGAATTCAAACTTTCACAATTTTCGAAAATTCAGAGCTGTACGTGAAAATCGGATCTATGCTATGTTAAAAAGTGTATTTTTCTCTATTCATACAAGAAATTTAAAGAAAAAATTTTGAGCCGTTTTTGAGAAAATGTTGAAAATCCCCGGGGGGCTTCATATAAAGTACCCCGACATTTTAAAGAATCTTTTTCAAAATCACAAAGCTTCGACTAGAATCAGATCGACTCGGCGTCTTTCTCCAACTACAAAATTGAAGATAGAGATTTTTTTCAAATAAAATTTGTTCTGCATATTGAGTTCTTTAATAAAGGTCATGTAAATGTTTTTCATAATTTTGGTAGTTTTCGTGCAATATTGCGTGCAATATGTGCAATTTTAAAAAATTACAAAAACAAAATTTTCTCAAAAACGGCTCCAAATTTTTTCTTTAAACTGTTGGTAGGGATAGTGGTAAATGTACTCTATCAATGACATAAAAGCCATTTTGGTCTATCGGTTGGTTTTTTCAAAAATTACAAAAATTAAATTTTTTACTTGTCTCTCACGTCGTTAATATTTACATTATCGGCGATTTTTTTACATTATTATATTTACGAGTATATATGCTTTAAATAATGTCAAGTAAAGTTTCTCGAAAACACTACCGTTTTCTGTGAAAAGTACCTCAAATTTCGGCATTTTCAGAAATGCTCAAACGTCATTTTCTCGTATATGGCGGCAATTTTTTTCTTGAAACTTTTGTAACGGATAGTGCTAATTACACTCATTAATATAGCGTGAAGTTTATTTTGAGTTTTTTTTGTTTTTTTTCAAAAATTATATAAATGTAAATTTTTTGAAAGATCTCTCACATCTTTAATATGCACATTATCCGCAATTTGTAAAGATGATTATATTTGTGAGTGTAAGTGCTTCAAATAACTTCCAATAAAGTATTTTGAAAACTCAAAAATTTTCTGTGAAAATGAGCTTCAAATTTCGCATTTTTAGTAGTGCTAAAACGCCATTATCTCTTAAACGGCACATAATTTTTAAAAGAAAATTGCCATTTACGGCTAGGTTTTTGTGTTCTTTAATATTCTAAAATTAATGTTTCTGTTCTACCAATAGGAAACCGAAAAATTAAGAAAATGACAAAAAAATGTGCTTTTGGCGATGATGGTAGCTGGCAAGAAAGAGTATGTGGCAATTCCGAATATTGACAAATAAATAAATAAAATAAATACGGTCATGCTTAATTTTTTCAAAATACGAGTAGTTTTTCTTTAATTTTGTGACAAACGTAATAGGCCGCTGTAAATTTACTGCCCTTCGGACAGCTGGATGCGTCGTAAATTAGAATGTGCAATTTTGTATATTATTTCTTTCTTCGTTTCTTACATTCGAACTTTGTTATAGACTTACACATTAATATTTTAGAAATTGTTTATTTTGAAATATTTGAAATAAGTAAAAAGAATTTATTAGCTCTCAGAATAGCGACAATGCAGGGTCTGCAACAATGGAATTCACTTTGCGCTCGCGAATATCTGTGAATTAGTGTAATTGTTGTGACCTAATGGAGCTGTATGAAAAGGAGTTATAATTGTCTAATTTATGTTGATATTTGCAGGCAAATATTTAGTTTTGTACCATTTGTAGTGAGTAGAGAATTTGTTGCATGGTTTTAAAATACTCTTCCCTAATCATGGCCCATTGGAAGGCATTTCTATATTTCCAGGGTATCAGGCTTCTTTTTCCAATACAGGGTTACAAAACTTTTGCATTCTATTTTTGTGAAGTTGTATAATTCACATAGTTCTGACAACACTGCAATGGGAATAGTGAGTTCCAAACGAAGATGTTAGTAGCGCATAAAGTGCAATATTACAGTACTACTTAGCTGTTTCCTCTAATACGGGAAAGTAAGTGCTGTTGTAGCACCACTAGTTTTTCTTAATTTAGGAACTGGGTTTATCCACTTATTCGTTTTCACGGCCCGGCAATTAATTTTTTTCCGCCGAAAATTGGCCATTTTTTCGCGCAGCATTACATAACTTTCCCTATACTACGTATATCACTGCGTGTATACGTACGTATACGGGAAAGTAAAAATTGGAGCCGTTTCTGAGAAAATCTTGTTTTTGTATTTTTTTAAAATTGCACATATTTTATACAATATTGCACAAAACTACTAACATTTTAAAAAAATGTACTTGACCTTAAAGAAAGAACTCACTTTGGACAACAAATTTTATTTAAAAGAAAAATCTCTACATGCAATTTTGTAGTTCCAGAAAGACGCCGAAACAATTTTAAACTTTTGCAATTTTCGAAAATTCAGAGTCATTCGTGAAAATCGGACTTATGCCATCTTAATAAGTTCATTTCACTCTATTCTTACAAGAAGTTTTTAAAAAAAATTTGGAGCCAGTTTTGAGAAAAGTTTGAAAATGTCCAGGGGGCTTCATGTAACGTACCCCCAAATTTTAGAGAATCGTTTTCAAAATCTCAAAGCTTTGACTAGAACCAGATCGACCGGGGAATATCTATTTTGGAAGAAATCGTAGGAATGGTTTATGCGCTAGCAGTGTTCACAGACCGACGTGTTCCTTTCAATTGGTTTTTCGGTATCAAGGATCCACAAAAGAAGAGTTCTGGCTACACCACGTGTTAGGGGATTTTTTTTCTTAATTTAGCAACTGGTTTTATCAACTTTTTCGTTATCAGCGCCCGGCAACGATTTTTTTCTGGCGAAAATTGGCCATTTTTTCGCGCAGCATTACACAACTTTCCCTATACTACGTATATGACTCCGTGTATACGTACGTATACGGGAAAGTAAAAAATGTTTCTGGGAGACGGCGCAACCACTCGTGCACCGCGTCGCATACCTCATCCGAATGGATCTTCTCCCCTTTCTTTTTTAAGGAGCCCAAACATGTAGAAATCGCTCGAGGCGAGATCGGGCGAGTAAGGTGGATGTGGGAATCATTCAAATCTCAAGTCAGACCCAGGTTTCGTCCCCGGTGACGATTCGTCCAAGGAAGGCATCACCGTCACGTACAACTCGCCGCAAATGTTCTTCACATGCATCGACACGTCGCTGTTTCAGTTCCGAGGTCAGTTGTTGGGGCACCCTTCTTAGCTCTTCTGTGAAAAGTAGCTCAAAATTCCACATTTTCAGAAACGCTCAAACGCTCAAACACTTCTCATATATGGCTGCAAATTTTTTCTTCAAACTTTTGTAACAGATAGTGCTAATTACACTCTTTAATAATGACGTAAAGTTTATTTTGAGTATTTTTTTCAAAAATTATATAAATGTAATATTTTTGAAAGATCTCTCACATCTTTAATATGCACAATACCAGCAATTTGTAAAGATTATTATATTTGTGAGTGTAAGTGCTTCAAATAACTTCGAATAAAGTATTTTGAAAACTCAAAAACTTTCTCTGAAAATGGGCATTAAATTTTGCAATTTTAGTAGCGCTAAAACGCAATTTTCTTTAAAACTGCACATAATTATTAAAAGAAAACTGCCATTTAGGACTAGTTTTTTGTGTTCTTTAATATTCTAACATTAATATTTCCGTTCTACCAATAGGAAACCGAAAAATTAAAAAAAATTACCAAAAAAATGTACTTTTGGAGATGATAGACGGCAGCTAGCAAGAAACAAAATGTGGCAATTCCAAATAGCTAGCGAAGACCCAAGGAAATAGAAAACTAATACGGGAAAGTCTGTGCCATTCTCTAGCACCACTACTTTCTAGCGGAATTCAGGCACTTTGGAAGCGCTGGCAGGCATTCATTAAGCGTGGGGGAGACTGAGACATTGATGTCAATGTCGAAAAGTGATCCAGTTTTGTACCATGTGTACAATTAATAACATTTTAAAAAACAATTACGATTTTCATTTGACTCATCCTTGTATTTTATTTCCGTAAATACATTAAATCCCTGATTAAACATTAACTACTTCACGAAACGATGCACTTTAAATCTACTGTGATGATAACTAAAGGATGGACGCATTAATCTATTCCTATGTAGTTGGTCTTTATGACTATATAGACCTTATTGTTTAGGTCATAAAATTTGGAAAATTTCGGTATTTTCCTTAGTTGCGAGAGTCAACAGTATTGTGCGATAGTTAACGGCAAATAGATAGTCATCAGTCCATTGACTACCTATTTTCTAGTAATTATACCGGCTTAAATGTCTGCGGGCATCAACTGATGTCAATGCGTTGTCAATGACCAAAAGCTTCTAGGGTTCTAGTCCCAACGTTGGCAAGATTTTCGACAGCTAAGTTGTAAGTTTCGACGCAGTGAAGTTGAATTTAACCGGCTGTCTGGAGGAGAATTTTAGCGTGCGGCTACTCTGATCGGAAGTTTTCAGTGTTTTTCCCATCCTGGCGAAACCCTATCGAACAGCCAGAAACTGCTCGTTATATTTCCTTCCTTATTTCTTCCTTTACGTATTCTCATCCCTTACAATTTCACTTATACGCACTACATTACTAAACATATCGGGAGACCAGTTGGGAGCTTAACGCTTCTCCCGGCTGGGGCGTTGCTTTGTTGGTGGGAGGAACCTGATTAAGGAACTCCCAAAAGTCGATTTGTAGGTCGGTACTGGATCTCACCATCCAGCGGGGGAAGTCCACGCTCACCTCCCGCGCTTACACATACACTATATTGTTATGGAACTAATGACCTTAACAGTTGCCGCGCTCGGAGACACTAGTCAACCAATCATCTATCCAATAATTAAAATTAATATTTATTAATTTACGTGTACTTATGACTTTATTTTTGGCAAAAAATACATACATACCAAAATGTGTTGTACATTTTTCGATTATTTGAAATTGAATCTGGACATTTGAAATTTGGAAGGAAAGTCAACGAATAAATTTCTGTTACCTCAAAAGGTGGCTACTTTCCTCCTACTCGTTTACCCTGACGTAAAGGCCTTACAATACGCCAAAACAATTGGCTGAAAACAGCTAAAAATGTCGAAAAATGTACGAAACTATTCCAAAAAATACCATATGGTTTGATTAAGTTATGTTGTTGGAAAGTGTGAAGGACGTTTAAGAGAATGGTACAGGACTCAAGTTCGTTAAAAACCGTAATTTTCCGAAAATTGAAAAAATTCAAAATTTTTTTGGAGTGTTCCTACAACTAAAACGTTAAAGATGTTTTTTCTCTTAATGAAATCTGTTCCTTAAAAATAGACTTTGAAAAAAAGGTCATGTACAATTTTCCGAAAATTTGACGCGTTATTTTGCATGAAAATACTGGCGAAAAAGTATGTGCTGTTTTACTACCACTAGTTTATATAACTTATACCGCTCAAATAAAACAAATCCACTGACAACTTCGTTCAAAACTCAAAATCAGAGTAGTTCGCGTAAATCATCGGAGCCTACATCGCCAGAGCGGAAGAAAAGTGACAATTCTCAAACATCGTTATTTTTTAGTAAAGTGATGAAATATGTGTGAAAAGTAGCCTATTTTTACCAGTAAATGGATAAATACATAATACATAGTACAGGATAAAATACTTTATCTTTGGCAGTAAAATAAATGGCTACACTTGGAACAAAACCCTTCTCCAACAGAATGACATTTTTGAGACGTGTCACTTTTCTGTGCATCGACGGCATGCACTAATTCTTATTATTAGAGTTCGGAAAAAATATATTGTATCAAAAACCAAAGTATGTACATGAATATGTAATAAAAATAAGAATATTTAAATTAGAAGAATGTAAAAAAAATTAATTTATTAGAAGAATGTAAAAATGGATGTAATATGTAATATCAAAATACGATGTTATTTATAGGATATTTACAAACCAAATACATTTGTACAATTCGAAATTACATCAATGAGATATTTATTAAAACAATTTTAAAAAGAAATATTGCTTGGCCTAGCTACTGGATTACGTTTTTTAAGAATACGCTCTTATCTTTGAAAGCAATAATAGCCATAGTACAACTGTGGGAACTCAAAGCCAGGCATTCACTGTAGCACTGGAGCGCTATAGCACAGTGCTCCACGTCTGTGACAACAATATTTCTCAGAAACTGTGTTTAAAGATCAAGAAAAAACGTCACAGATGCTTTCCGCATCAAAAGACAATATTTTCTGCTCTCTGATTTTCCGCAACATATCATACTGTATACAGTGCCATGGCAGTGCAAACCGAGGTTAACCCAGTCGGCGCGCATCTGTTCCCATCTTCACATGGGAAGATGTCGTCAGCACGCAATTCAGAATTTGTGTACGGAAAAACATGCCATTTAAAAAATAAAAAAAAAAAAAAACCTTTTTGCCAATTCATTGTACAGTTTTTGAGAAATAACTTTTATGAAAATTAATGGAATAAATAACTTTTGCAAAATACGTAAAATGTTTGTAAAATATTTAAAATATGTAATATAGTGCAAAATGTGTAAAAATACGTCATGAAAATTGTGAATATTGGGATAGGATTGCCATAATTAGCAAAGTTGACAATTTTAAGAAATGAACAAAGAAATATGTGATCCACTCGCTCCCGAAAACCCATAGCCTCAACGTCCGAGCACAATTAAAGTGAATTCTTAAGTAGCTTCATATTTTTTAGCAAAGTGAAGAAATATGTTGAGAAGGTAGCCTATTTTTACTAGTAAATGGATAAATACATAGTTCACATTATGGAATAAAAAAACTTTCCCTTCGGCCGCGAAATAAACATAAACACCGAGGACAAAACCCTTCTCGAGCAAAATGACATTTCCGAGATGTCACTTTTCTGTCCTCAACGGCACTCATTATTTCTGCGCCTACCTTAGAAGGCAGCAGGAAGAAGGGCGGAGCAGGCCTGGCGTTCCTCTTCCTCGAGCAACGGCACCGGCGCTGGGCAGCCCCACGTGCTACGAATAGCTTACGGCGTGCACGCGACAGCCACCGCACCGCGACACGACTCGAGAGCGACTGGCGCGCGGGGCCAGCGCGGGGCGGCGCGGGCGGCGCGGGCGGCGCGGGCGGCGCGGGCGGCGCCGAGGCTGAGTGGGGCGGCCAGGGCCCCGGCGAGGTCGCGCGAGGAGTCAAGTGGCGCGGCGATAACGCGCCACGGAGACGCCTCAGCTGCCGCCAAAGCCCTTGGCGTCGACCTCGCTGACACAACGCGCCAGCGCGGCGCGGCAGCACCAGCACCGCCTACGTCGCCGCTAGGGATGGGACACCGATGGCGATGTTTTCAAAACTTCATTGTTGTCTAAACTTCAATATATTGTAACCGATATATTTGCGCCGATGGCACGATGCAACTACGAATGCGACATCGATGTCGGTGTTTTCAAAATGTCGGTGTTTTAAACATCGATGTATTGAAACCAATGTTTTTGCGCCGATGGCACCGCCTACGTCGCAACTAGGGATGTGACATCGATGTCGATGTTTTCAAAACATCTATGTTTTAGCATCGATATTTTGAAGCCGATGTTTTTAGCATATACGTTTTCTGCTCAATGATTTTACGTTTGTAAATGAAAAAGTTTTGCTTGTAAATGATAAAATTCCACAATCACAATTTTGTAAAAGTTACAATTTCAAAAAAATAACTACTGGTACCACTAAGTTCGAACCAAACGAAAGCTGTTTGTACTATATTGAGCAAACTATTTCTTTCCCGGGATGATCCCGATGCCCTGGCATTTCTTACGCCTTTCTTCCTACGCCCAGTACTTAGAGAAGCCGTCAACATATGCGCCTCAGTTGTACGCGCTCCCCTCCGTTTCGTATCCTTCTTCTGTGAAATACGAACTGCCCCTCTGAGATGACCCTGAGCGATCATGCTCAATTTTGTCCAGTGTTTTTACGTTTTTTTAAACTTCGGTAATAAACGATTTTTGCTGACATCGATGCTTTGTTTCCGACACTAGTAGCAACTACCGCTGTCTTTTTTCCAGAATACACAACTTTGTTGAATAATTGTATTTTGAAGAACTAAAAGAAGTCATCTCCGTCAACTTAATGTATTTAAAGAGCGGGCTTCCGACGGCTTTGCCGTCATCATTCTCGCTGTGTGTGGCAAAGTCGGGAGACTGTGAGCTCTCTAAATAAATATGTTACATTGACGGAAATGACTTCTTTGATTTCTTCACATAATCATGTCTACAATACCGCATCAGAATTCCCACACTTAATTGGATTTTACTTCGTTCAGCCTTTGGCTCTCTCAGGTGTATATTGAAGAACACGTAATACGTACCACTACATTATCAGACATCAACAAGACAATAAAACCATTTCGTATCGATGGGGGAAACTTAATTGAGTACATCTAAATGAAGTACAATGAAACCTGTATTAAGCGCCCATTGTTCGTTCCGTCAAAAAGTGGTCCTTTATGAGCATGATTGCTTAAAAAAGGGCCATATTATTTTTTACAAAAAAAAAGACCTATTATTACTAAACATGCGATGTTACAGATCGTATGATTATGAAAGAAAGAGATTATGAAAGATTAAGAAAGTTGTGAAAATTGAAACATTTTGAGAAAGTGTTATTTTGCGTATTTCGTCAATTTTGTTTTATAACATCCCATGTATGGTACTAATAAACCTTTTTTCTAAAAAATATAATATGGTGAGTCTTTAGAAACAGTTCCAAACTTTAAATACCCAGGGTTTACTCTTTAAACAACACTAACGTCCTTTAGAATCCATCTTCAAGAAAGAGCATAATGCTGCGATAAAAGCAACGTACAAGATCAAGAACGTTCAACAATTATCAACCGAAACAGCAATGACATTATTCAAAACCGTCATAATCCCTATTGCGACTTACGGGTTCAATTTGATATGGGAAAAATTAAAGATGTCGGACCTACTAATACCGGAAAAAGTCAAAGCCAGATTCATGAAACGAGTACTGGGAGTTCGAAAAACAGCTCCATCGAGACTAACCTGCAAACTAATGAAGGAGCCACACTTTAAAGAAGATATTAGAATACCAATGTAACTGCCAAATACGGCAGCCTAAGAGCATACTGTTCAAATCTTACGTGATAAAAATAGCGCTATATGGCCTGTTTTCTTTATTACAGATGCCATGATAACAAAAGAATGAAAGCAAGCAACCTATGAACTTACCGTTAGAAACACCATGCCTCGGTTTGCTGTTCAAGGTTTCCACCACAAGTTCTGCAGCACCAAGAGTTTCCATGAGCCGAAGACTGCGTTTGTGAACTGTGCAAAATCTACTGTGGCCGCTATCATGCTATAGACTGCAAGATTATCGCAATATCCTTAACACAACAGAGTTTAAATTGAATAAACTAATTTAAATTTTATTAAAACGGAGTTTAAATTAAATTAAGTTAAATAAACACATGCACATTTGTGCGCACCTTCTTCTTATTATTGTCGTCCATCGGTAACGAACCGTAATTTTGTTGCGTAGATTGAGAATGTCTTTTGGGTATGCATGATAGATTCTGTCTTAAAAGAGCAAAACCTCGCTTTTCGCGCACTACTACGCCTTATTAATTTTTTTAACCTCAACCTCTTTGAAAAACACGGGTCTTGAGTGAGCTCAGATTCCGGAGCATTTGGAGAACCCTTACTTCCGACATCGATATGCTATCGCATCAATAGGGAGTTTTTGTACCCTCGAACGGTAAGTACTATCGATCTTCTGCTCATGCGCAGTGCAAGTTTCGCATCACTTTAGTGCATCTGCGCATGCGCAGAAGATCGATAGTACTTACCTTTCGAGATGGCAAAAACTCCCTAATGTCTTCCAGGAAGGTAAGTGAAGAAAGTTTCTGTTAATTCAAAGAATTACATTTTAGGTCGCTTTCATATCCACTGTTTCACTAGTGAGTGTTTGCCACCTCGAACGTTGAGCACTATCAATCTTCTGCTCTGTCACCGCCTTACCATCCTACATCAGGTTCAGACGACTGACTTTGCGTGACCTGTTTTGCCACACGACTCGTGATCAGGAATTGTCAAATCACGACGAATAATTGTGCTATAGGGGGACAAGTTTGAAATCTCCCTTTTGGGAGGCACTTAATTTCGCGGGCTTCTCCCACCGCTGCTACAGTGCCAGATTATTTGAACCTACTGCGCGCATGCGATTCGTCGCCCTCCCCCAGCAAGGAGGAGCTATGAGTCATCAATGTCACTGCAGCCTTCGCTGTGTGACGTCATTGTCATCCTCAGAGGAACTGCCTCGCAAAGAAACGATAATTTTGTCCACTTTTGCTTTCGTCGACATGTCTGTTTTCACATATTCTTCTTCGATTTTTTACTTTCCCGTATACGTACGTATACACGGAGTGATATACGTAGTATAGGGAAAGTTATGTAACGCTGCACGAAAAAATGGCCAATTTTCGGCGGAAAAAAATTAATTGCCGGGCCGTGAAAACGAATAAGTGGATAAAACCAGTTGCTAAATTAAGAAAAAAAATTCTCTATCTCGTGGTGTGGTCAAAATCCATGATTTGTTGCTTCTTTATACTTAAAAATCGATTGACGGCATTCCGTCCGTCTGTCCGTCTGTGGTCAACGCTAGCGCCTAAACCGTTCGGTCGATTTTCTTCAAAATTGATACTCCCCAGTCGATCTGATTCTAGTCGAAGCTTTGTGATTTTGAAAAAGATTCTTTAAAATTTCGGGGTACTTTATATAAAGCCCCCCGGGGATTTTCAACATTTTCTCAAAAACGGATCCAATTTTTTTCTTTAAAGTTCTTGTATGAATAGAGGAAAATACACTTTTTAACATAGCATAGGTCCGATTTTCACGTACAGCTCTGAATTTTCGAAAATTGTGAAAGTTTGAATTTTTTTCGGCGTCTTTCTCCAACTACAAAATTGAAGATAGAGATCTTTCTTCAAATAAAATTTGTTCTGCATATTGAGTTCTTTAATAAAGGTCATGTAAATGTTTTTCATAATTTTGGTAGTTTTCGTGCAATATTGCGTGCAATATTGCGTGCAATATGTGCAATTTTAAAAAATTACAAAAACAAAATTTTCTCAAAAACGGCTCCAAATTTTTTCTTTAAACTGTTGGTAGGGATAATGGTAAATGTACTCTATCAATGACATAAAAGCCATTTTGGTCTATCGGTTGGTTTTTTCAAAAATTACAAAAATTAAATTTTTTACTTGTCTCTCACGTCGTTAATATTTACATTATCGGCGATTTTTTTACATTATTATATTTACGAGTATATATGCTTTAAATAATGTCAAGTAAAGTTTCTCGAAAACACTACCGTTTTCTGTGAAAAGTAGCTCAAATTTCGGCATTTTCAGAAATGCTCAAACGTCATTTTCTCGTATATGGCTGCAATTATTTTCTTGAAACTTTTGTAACGGATAGTGCTAATTACACTCATTAGTATAGCGTGAAGTTTATTTTGAGTTTTTTTTTGTTTTTTTTCAAAAATTATATAAATATAAATTTTTTGAAAGATCTCTCACATCTTTAATATGCACATTATCCGCAATTTGTAAAGATGATTATATTTGTGAGTGTAAGTGCTTCAAATAACTTCCAATAAAGTATTTTGAAAACTCAAAAATTTTCTGTGAAAATGAGCTTCAAATTTCGCATTTTTAGTAGTGCTAAAACGCCATTATCTCTTAAACGGCACATAATTTTTAAAAGAAAATTGCCATTTACGGCTAGGTTTTTGTGTTCTTTAATATTCTAAAATTAATGTTTCTGTTCTACCAATAGGAAACCGAAAAATTAAGAAAATGACAAAAAAATGTACTTTTGGCGATGATAGATGGTAGCTGGCAAGAAAGAGTATGTGGCAATTCCGAATAGCTAGCGAAGACCCAGGAAAATAGAAAACTAATACGGGAAAGTCTGTGCCATTCTGTAGCACCACTAGTTTTAACGTGTTCACAACACTTCTTCCATTGATTTGGGCAGTATTCAGAAAATAATATTCGGCATACATTTTCTTTAACTCAGAGACAGGTACCGATGCTTTCTTTCGTAACATGATTCTTAATGGAACTCCAAACTAATTCGATGGAATTGAGATCGGGATGGTGAGGAGGGAGCTTGATGTTCAGGTGATATTACCTGCAAACTGTTGTCCTAGTGTTAGAAACCAATACACACAATATTACGCCTGTGAACTTCACTTGAAATTAGGTCTACGCTAAGACACGCCACGCTGCAGAGCACTCGAAGACGAAAGGGACAGGACTGAGGACCAAGGGCGATGCTTCCTATACATATGTTTTTTTTTACTGAATCTTAATATATTAAGAGTCAGCGTTTGTGCACAGACAGCTGAAACTGTTTTGATTTGGATGGCTGACACTTTTACTGCTTCGCGTTGGGCCCATGAACAAAGCAGCCTGTCTATGCGTTCAGACCCCTCTCCCATCGACCGGCCACGCCGCCTGGCGCGCAGAGCGAGTGAGAGAGCGATATTTTCAGGGGAAGTGAGCGGTTGATGGTGGGGGTCACCCCACCTCGCGCATGCGCATTCGAAGGGAGCTTTCTGTCCTATCGGGGCATAGTCTTATCACACTACGCACACTAGGGTATAACTAATCCAAATAGAAGAAAAGTCAAGTACACTTCGAGTAATTGACAGCTATTTAACCATTACACCTTGTTACAATTTCTATTAATTGACATTCTAGTTTTAACTAGACATAAAAAAATTGAAACAATTGTACCATCTTTGACATAAAATACAAGTACAACATACACAATATTACCCTGAAAAATAAACACGTAACAAAAGTTTACCCTTATTTACAATAGGAAATCTTACTTTAGTAACACTATTACCAAAAAATGTGTGGTTATTTACAAAGACACAAAATTCTTGAATGTATTTACTCCCTTGGAGTATAAACACAATTCATTGGCAGAGACTAATCTGAGTTACATCTCAATTTAAACCAACGTGAAATAAAACCAATTTCTTGCAATATTCACTTAAGATTACAATTGTTCGTTAACTATTATACCTTTAACATAAGGGTGCAGTCGATTTTCTACTTTCAATTTACGACAGTCTACGTTGAAATTACTGAGATACACATAGTGCCGTGTAAGTGAATCGCGTTAATACAAATTTGTATGAGCAGAAAAAGTCTGTTCGTCCATTTCAGTATTTTACTTCTACAACGTAAAATTCCGAACATAACGGAAACAGTTCGCAGGTCCCCGCTGAATCACAAATCCAACGTTCGATGTACTGTCTTCCCCGAGGTCACCGTGCTTGACGTCGGCGGTGCGTCCGACACTCCGAATGGCCTCGCTCCGAGATCAGCTCCCGTTGTATCGAAGTATTTTCGTCGAAGGTTCAGGTTATCAAAAAAAGCTGTTGGGTTGAATTTATCCCATTAGAATTTTATAGACTATCACTTTCTAAATATACGTTAGAAATCTGTAGATGTCTCATACGGAAATGGTACTTTCTCTACCAGTATTCGTTTCGCATTAATTTATATTCTCAATCAAATGTAAAGAACATTTGCACATACAAGAATCCGTTTTTTAAATCATTTCCAATGATATCAAACTCCTTTACAAAATAATCCATTACCTTTATGAAGGGAGTCCCCGCTTGGTCATGGGTACAAACTGTAGAAATAGGGCCTGTTTACTATTTCTTAATTAATGTCCAAGAAATTGAATCATTCCTTAAATAGATTACATACTATTTTAGTCTGCAATATACAAATTCACAAGTGGTCTCGTTGCCATTCGCGTGTAAGAATTAAAGCTGAGCCATTGTATAATGTGCTTTCAAGACGTCGGCAGTCCTGACTGCTGTGAGGATTTTGTAGGAAGCACCTACACCGTTGTAAGCAATCGAGATTGTGAAAGTAGTTCCTGTGCGTTCCAGTGTATCTGCCTTGTGTTGCGGTCGCCTGTTAGATGAAGTAGTTGATAGTAGCATTTTGTGTGCTATTGTTGAGCATCCCCAAACGTGCGAGTCACGCTACGCCACTGTCAGTTACTACACTTTGGTGTTACTTGATTTTCCGATGCCCGTGCCTTCCGATTTCCTCAAGAGTGAAGCTGAGGCACAGGGCGGGAAGCGGCCGCCCGAATGCTTTCAACGTCGCCAGTTTTCATGTGGTCCATCAATTACATAATGCAAATTTCGAGTATTTTCAATATCCCCTCCCCCTTGTAATGCACTTATCTGTCTCTATGTAACGCAGCCTAACGCTACCTCAAACTCCCACCCTTCCCCTTTAGCGTTACGTAATTTATGGATGGCCCCTTAAACTCCGACAATTTTCCTGAATGTGGTCTTTTAAAAAGTATAAATGAAGAAAATTTCTATTAATGAGTTGGTCAATGGTCGGGGAGAGGGTTGGTCTGTAAACAGAGGTACGATTTACCTAGAATATATGGAATTGTGTCTGGTCCAAGGAAAAAATTGTCGTTGAGAGAGGTGGTGATTTAATAGTATTGATCCGAATACTTGAGGTGAGGTTTGAGTGAGGTGAGGTTTGAGTGATACTTGAGTGAGGTTTCATGGATTAAGATGCATTGTTCGTTATTCCGGGCGCGGCAACGACGGAGGTGATCAGTTCCGTAAGTATAGTGCATGTGTTTTCATCGGTAGGTGCCAGTGATCTTCCTCCGCTGGATGGGGAGATCCGACGCCGACCTACCATCGACTAGCGGTGTTTCCCAACCAGGTATCTCCCACCAGCGGGGCACCGCCCGAGCTGAGATAAGCTATAACCCCCCGATCGGTCTTCCGGCATGTGAGGTAGTGTAGTGCATGTTAGTGTGTGTGTGTAAGGGGTGAGGATTGAACAAGGAAGAGGAAGGAAAGATCGCGTGCGGTCCGTGGCCCGTTTGTTTGGGTACTGCTCCGGCATTCGTCCAGTGTTGATCGAAGAAACCATGAAAAACTACCGATCAGAGTAGCCGGCCGCCAGAATTCTGCTTCAGATAGTGACTGAATTTGACCTATCTGAGAAGCTAATCTCGAAAATCCCACTGCCGCAGTCGGGACTGGGAGCGTAGGACATCCCGAACAGAGGCACTGTAGTGACATCAGTTGATGTACTGAGCCAGTTCATAGCGTGCTGCCTGCGCTGCGAGGCGGGATTTCGGATATTTCTTTGGGGGGGGGCAAATTTGGGCGCAATTGTGAACAGGAAAACATTCGTTTATATAAATGGTTTTAATTAGTTGTGCTGTAACTACATACACTGTTTTCAATTTTGTTGATTGTTTAATTAATTATTATTGAGTGTTATTAATTAGATTAGTTGAGCAAAGAGGTGACGATTCTCGTTATTATTTGAACGGTCCGAACTGTAAATTCAACAATGCATTTTTCTCAGTGAATCATATATCGAAATATTGAAAATATTTATTATTTATTACGATCAAAAATGTTTATACATAACTGTACTGCTACAGTTATATACTTTGAAATATACATTAATACATTATTTTAATTAAAATGCAATCTTCTGTGCAAGGTGATAATATGAGCCTCCACTTTTATTCCGACTTGTGTGCGCATGTACACCCGATTTCACAGAATATGCAATGTGTCCCCTTCTGGATGACCCTACTCTCTTTGTCCAATGAATCTGCTATGTCCTGACATAAAGCAATAGTCTGGCTGTCGCACAAATACCCAGGACGAAAACCGTGTTGATTTTGAAAAAGCCAATCAGTTTTATTCCAAACTTTTCTAATATACTCTGCAATCAAGTGTTCTATCTGCTTGCATACGACTGATGTCAAACTAATAGGCCTGTAGTTGTTAATAACCCTTCTGTCTCCTCCCTTGTGAATCGTTATTACAATTGCCTCCTTCCAATTTTGAGGTATCATATTATTATTTATAGTTACGTCCATTAACCGCGCAAGGTGCGGAATCATGGCTTCCCATCCCTGTTTTAATATTTCCCCTGGTATTCCATCAGGACCTACAGATTTATTTCTCCTAATTTTTGCAATTCTTTTTCTAATAATTCCTGCATCAACTCGAAAGGTTTCTATTACGGGTGTTGTTTTACTTACTGGGGTTTGATCCTTCGGCTTGAAAACAGAAGCGTAATGTCTGTTTAAACAGACCGCCTTTTTACTGTCATCTGTGATTAACGAACCGTCTGCTCCGCAGATCGCTGGAGTACTTTCTTTGTTCCCTTTCTTATGTTTCCCATACTTGAAGAAATTTTGCCAACAGGTCAATCGGTCGTTTAGAATTAATTTAAGGTAATTTTCTTGGGTACGTAATTTTAAAGCTAATAAGTCTTTAGATAATTGTAGAAATTTATTTTTCTGTTCCTTATTTATATTACGTTTACTATACGCTTTCCTAACATGCCTTTTCAGTCGCCTCACTTCTTTGTTGTAGTACACGGGATCCGAGTGGTACCGTAGTTTCCTGGTAGGCACGAAGTTTGCTAAGCATTCTGAAATTATGTTCTTAAAATTTGTCCATATCTGTTCTACTGTACTTCCGCTAGAAGCCCAAGTTGGATAATTGTTTTTCAAATATAATTGCATGTTTGTGACGTTTGTTCTAGCGAACTGAAAAAAATGTCTTTCTTTTACAAGATCCTTTCGCTTACCCTCTCTGCACATTTCTAGAAGGACTCCTTTGTGGTCGCTAATTCCGGGAATTACTTCACAGGCAAGAAGTTTATCCACCGGTCTAATAAGGAAAACGTCCAGTAAAGCATTATCACGGGTCGGTTTGGTCACAACCTGTTTTAAGCCATTCTCCCAAACCAGCTCGTTAATGAAGCGTTGTGCGGCGCCTTCAGCCCCCACATCCCCCTCCCAGGTAGCGTGCGGTAAATTTAGATCTCCTCCAATAATGGCGTTTTTCCCAGTTTTCCTAGTTACGCGTGTTCTCTCTACAAGTCTTGCCAATGGTTCATGTCCGTCTTGCAGTGATCTATACGCGCCTACAATTTCCCATTGATTTTTCGAATTTTTATCTCGGATGTCTACACCTATGATTTCAAATTTGTCATCCACCCATGCCTCTGTTGCTTCAAAGTTTGTACATACAAAAACTCCCCCACCAATGCCATCTACTCTATCACGTCTGAATGTTAAAAAATTTTGTCTGAAGATGTCAGCGTTTAAAATTTCCGCATTGAGCCATGACTCCGTACCTATCATGACATCTACATCATAAGATTCTACCGTGTTCCAGAATTGAACAGTTTTATTATAAATACTCCTGCAATTAACCTGCAAAATAACCAGAGACACCTTCTGCATAATTCATTAATCTAATGTCGCCGTCTCTCGCCGTTGTTTCCGCATCACTGTCCGGCGATATGTCGCCGTTCGTCATCGCCGCCACCGTGTCACCATCCCTCAGCACCGTCACTGCTTCGTCGACCGTCGCCACCATTTCACCATCCCTCGCCGCCGGCACCGCTTCACAGTGCGTCACTACCGCGTCGCCGTCCCTCGCTGCTATCACCGCATCTCTGCACGTTGCCGCTGCGTCGCCGTCCCTCGCCGCCGCCACCGGGTCGCCGTCCCTCGCCGCCGTCTCCGCGTCCCTGTATGTCGATACTACATCGCCGTCCCTCGTTGCGTTGCCGTCCGTCGCCGACATCCCCGCACAGACCATCATAAGAGATTCGACATCCCTTGCCGACACCGCCGTGCTGTCTCACGAGCCTGTCGCGGGAAGTTTCGGGCCACCTACGCGCGAGAAGAGACCACCTAGCTTTGAGGACCCCGAGCGATTTAGATGCAAACCGTCACGACCGAAATCGCCGTCCAGCAACCACGAATTCGGGTCCACAAAAAACACATTCCTTCTCTGCGCCACCCACTCGAACATTCGGTTCACTACACCGACCCTTCTCCATGGAATGCCACGACGCCTGAGAATACCACTAATATATATCTTTGATTTTGGAAACTTCTCTTGTGCTTTCATCACAAGGTCACCCATATCCCCCATGACAAAGTCAAGATTTTTCCTCCTCAAATCGTTTGTACCGACATGTAAAATTCGGTATCTGGCGTTCCGAGATCCCTATTGTCCACATACCTTCGCAGCTGCTCGGTTCGAATTCCCGGGAGGCACACAACATCCATGTGGTCGTCATTCTTGCCTACATGTCTTACTATTGAGTCGCCAATAACGAGAATGGGTTTTCTCGCAATTGGCGCCTCTACAATTGGCTGCGCGGCGTCTCCTACTGAAACAGCTCGAAGTTTTTCCTCCAGAGCTGCGTTTAACTCCCGCAGCTCCTGGATTTGAAGAAGAGCAGCTTCCAGTTTTTCTTCCAGTTGACGTAGTCGTGTCTCTTTGCACTTACTGCAAAACCATTTTCCGTTGTCCATGTCTCCATTTTTGCCACAACTCGCATGATACCAGAGTCCACACAACTCGCACTGCTTGCCGGATTTTAAATTGCTGTTACAGCCACTGCACAAAATGCGGATTGCATTTACTACGTCTGCAGGTCCCGGGTTTGGTTCGACACCTCCAATTAGCAATACTCGTAGTACCGCTATCGTGGTCGCACACAACGCTGCTGCTCCAGCAGCTGCCCCGTCCCCGCGAAGCGATGCCGAAGGGGCCGGCGCTGCGCACGAGGAAAAGCGCGCGGCCCACGCCCCGATGCGAGCCCGATACTCCTGCAGGTAGCAACCCATTGTCTAAGCGAGGAGCTCCGCTAATGCACGTCCGACTGCTGCGACGACCGGAGACCGACTGACGACCGGCGACCGACTGTTCTATCATCGTACATCATCGTACTATCATCGTACAAGCGTTGCCGCGCTCTGGCACAAATTGTAATCAGAATTATAAACCAAACTTGTTTGTAATTTTAGAATTTATTTTTTCGATTTCTTTTAATTTTAAACTTTCTTTTAAATGAGCTCCGTAGGTAGGGTCCTTTTCTTTAAATTTCTTTCAGTGTAACTTCGCTGACGCTCGTCAGAAATAAATTCAGTGCTTATCAGTTTATGTTTTATTTTTATCTTATGAAGTAGTGACCGCCAACCTCCTTCCACGTCCAATTCAAAAGGAACTGGGACCTGACTGAGCTACTGCCGGGCCGGCGCAATTCACACTGTGTCGTTCCGACGAGGACGCCGTGCGCTGATAATATATATTTCCATTTAAGAAAACAAAGTTGTGCCAATATCTCAGAAATTACATACGGTACTAACAAGATAACGAAATATGTTCTTTGCTCCCATCATCAGCAATAACATGGCGTAAATAGCATACCGATAACACCAACCGTTTTCAAAATGTTTGCTGTGGCCAACTTTGGTGATTCACTCTGTTTATTCAAAATATAATTCTGACTAAATAGTCAAGCGCACGTTGTAAATTTTCGCTTTGATTTAGATTTTCCTGTGCAATCAGAAATGTGACATATTGATAGATTGGCAACGTATTTCTACATATGTCTGCACATAATTCCTTCCGCGACCTCAATAAAGAGGCAGGAGGAGATAGTGAATATAATTAAGAGTGATCATTCATTGTGTTGAAAGCTGGGAGACAATTCCGTGGCGTGTGCAAGACATGACACAACCATAAATAACGTATTTTTTGTGTCTCAAATAGGAGTCGCAATTGCAAAAGGTTTTTACTTAATAAACCATAAAAAAATGTATAGAATCTTCCAGTCGTTTTGACACATTTTTCAGACATTATTTCTCTACCTGTGATGTTTGACTTATGGTTTTGACTTTTGAGTTTTTCTTCCTCAAAAACTTAGCTTAGCCGAAAGAGATAGGGTAAGCAATCCGCTAACGTCGCGGCCAGTTAAATCGAGTTGTAACTTAATGATGATCGAGATGTAACTTGGTGAATTCGAATCGTATCTGGGAAATTTTATTTCTTTCCATATTAGTAATAACAAAGTGAAAGATTCAAGCAAGGGACAAATTTCAACCAGAAAACTTGAAAATTTTTAGGCGCAGAGCGACTCATTAATAACAAAGCAAATAATATTATGTTCGGAAAGTAAACGATCGTAGTGGTAAAACCCCCAAAAAAGGCCTATGAAAATGAAAATAAAGGGAAGTGAATGATCTTGTGAACGAGAGATTAACGTCCGTACAAAAAACTTTCCAAGTTTTGTGTTGCAAGTATGATAAAATGGTGTCTTCTCGCAAAAGAAGGGAATGTTTAGAAGATTATCGACATTGTTACTTGGAATTGTTTTTCATTTCTCATCAACAAAAACTGGCGACGTATTGCCAGATTCGAACGCGCGTTCCTCCGTTTACAAATCCCTCGCCTAAGCCGTTAGCCTAAGACGTATTCCTTTTTTACAACCGGTTTATTTATGGGACGATTAAATAATACGATCTATTTATAAATATTTCAGTTCAGCGTGATTTTACAATTGTCGCTGGCAGTCGCTTGGCTCTCAGACTCGCTGAGCTAAGGCGTTATCTTTACCTGCCCTGCGGGCAAGGTGAGAGGAGGAGAGGAACTAAAACTCCCTGACGAGCTTCGACTCTCACTGTTCGACTGTCAAAAATTCAGAATTCACTTGCACCATGAATTAACTATAAATATATGAAATATTTATCGACTTCAAGAAAAAACACCTACAGTCACTCAATTTATTCTCCAACTGTTCACCCCTTATAATCTAATAAACTAGTGGAGCTACAACAGCACTTACTTTCCCGTATTAGAGGAAACAGCTAAGTAGTACTGTAATATTGCACTTTATGCGCTACTAACATCTTCGCTTGGAACTCACTATTTCCATTGCAGTGTTGTCAGAACTATGTGAATTCTACAACTTCACAAAAATAGAATGCAAAAGTTTTGTAACCCTTTATTGGAAAAAGAAGCCTGATACCCTGGAAATATAGAAATGCCTTCCAATGGGCCATGATTAGGGGAGAGTATTTTAAAACCATGCAACAAATTCTATACTCACTACAAATGGTACAGCATTTGGTGCAAAACTAAATATTTGCCTGCAAATATCAACATAAATTAGACAATTATAACTCCTTTTCATACAGCTCCATTAGGTCACAACAATTACACTAATTCACAGATATTCGCGAGCGCAAAGTGAATTCCATTGTTGCAGACCCTGCATTGTCGCTATTCTGAGAGCTATTAATTCTTTTTACTTATTTCAAATATTTCAAAATAAACAATTTCTAAAATATTAATGTGTAAGTCTATAACAAAGTTCGAATGTAAGAAACGAAGAAAGAAATAATATACAAAATTGCACATTCTAATTTACGACGCATCCAGCTGTCCGAAGCGCAGTAAATTTACAGCGGCCTATTACGTTTGTCACAAAATTAAAGAAAAACTACTCGTTTTTAAAAAATTAAGCATGACCGTATTTATTTTATTTATTTATTTGTCAAAAAACAGAAACAGAATGGCACAGACTTTCCCGTATTAGTTTTCTATTTTCCTGGGTCTTCGCTAGCTATTCGGAATTTCCACATACTCTTTCTTGCCAGCTACCATCTATCATCGCCAAAAGTACATTCTTTTGTCATTTTCTTAATTTTTCGGTTTCCTATTGGTAGAACAGAAACATTAATTTTAGAATATTAAAGAACACAAAAGCCTAGCTGTAAATGGCAATTTTCTTTTAAAAATTATGTGCCGTTTAAGAGATAATGGCGTTTTAGCACTACTAAAAATGCGAAATTTGAAGCTCATTTTCACAGAAAATTTTTGAGTTTTCAAAATACTTTATTGGAAGTTATTTGAAGCACTTACACTCACAAATATAATCATCTTTACAAATTGCGGATAATGTGCATATTAAAGATGTGAGAGATCTTTCAAAAAATTTATATTTATATAATTTTTGAAAAAAACAAAAAAAAACTCAAAATAAACTTCACGCTATACTAATGAGTGTAATTAGCACTATCCGTTACAAAAGTTTCAAGAAAATAATTGCAGCCATATACGAGAAAATGACGTTTGAGCATTTCTGAAAATGCCGAAATTTGAGCTACTTTTCACAGAAAACGGTAGTGTTTTCGAGAAACTTTACTTGACATTATTTAAAGCATATATACTCGTAAATATAATAATGTAAAAAAATCGCCGATAATGTAAATATTAACGACGTGAGAGACAAGTAAAAAAAATTTACATTTTGGTAATTTTTGAAAAAACCAACCGATAGACCAAAATGGCTTTTATGTCATTGATAGAGTACATTTACCACTATCCCTACCAAAAGTTTAAAGAAAAATTTGGAGCCGTTTTTGAGAAAATTTTGTTTTTGTAATTTTTTAAATTGCACATATTGCACGCAATATTGCACGAAAACTACCAAAATTGTGAAAAACATTTACATGACCTTTATTAAAGAACTCAATATGCAGAACAAATTTTATTTGAAGAAAAAATCTCTATCTTCAATTTTGTAGTTGGAGAATGACGCCGAAAAAAATTCAAACTTTCACAATTTTCGAAAATTCAGAGCTGTACGTGAAAATCGGACCTATGCCATGTTAAAAAGTGTATTTTCCTCTATTCATACAAGAACTTTAAAGAAAAAATTTGGAGCCGTTTTTGAGAAAATGTTGAAAATCCCCGGGGGCTTCATATAAAGTACCCCCAAATTTTAAAGAATATTTTTCAAAATCACAATGCTTCGACTAGAATCAGATCGACTGGGGAATATCAATTTTGAAGAAAGTCGACCGAACGGTTTAGGCGCTAGCGTTGACCACAGACGGACAGACGGACGGAATGCCGTCAATCGATTTTTAAGTATAAAGAAGCAACAAATCATGGATTTTGACCACACCACGAGATAGAGGATTTTTACTCTTAATTTAGCAATTGGTTTTATCCACTTATTCGTTTTCACGGCCCGGCAATTAATTTTTTTCCGCCGAAAATTGGCCATTTTTTCGCGCAGCATTACATAACTTTCCCTATACTACGTATATCACTCCGTGTATACGTACGTATACGGGAAAGTAAAAAGGCCACGCGTAGACCAGGACGTGAACTCGAGTCCTCTAGTTCTCGAAGCAAACACCCTACCAATTTAACTAGCTCTTCCCAGCCTCACCAACGCACTACTTTGCACATTAGGAGGTTGATGACACGAGAATAATTTCTCGATAAAGCTACTCGTGTTTTGAAAACAACTTGTAAATTAAATTTATTTCAAAATTCAATTTTCAAGAACAGATTGCATAAAAAAATACATCTCTAGCTTGTGAATTGAAGAGATTCGGGTTCGAAGAACATTTCATTGTCACCATTTAGGTCAAAATTATGGGAAAACTACTAACGTTTGAAGAAACTAACATTAACACTAGAAGGACCGAGTGTGTCAAAATGACACATTTGTGACACATACTACAATGTAGTGCTTGAGTTTTAAAAGTTAGAAAACTGGTTCTTTGTAAGTGCTTTCTTTAGTGCATGTACTTCATGTGCTGTAAAGCTTTGCCCTGTGATTTTCATAGAATTGGAAATAATCTTAGATATACCTAGAAGGACCGCCATGTGTCATATTGAATATACACTTCCAAGTCTTGATCTTTCATTTTTGTATCATAATTCCGTTTCCCATTGGAAGTAGTATATCTCTGGTTTTCAGATTAATACGACTATTGTTACCTTCTTGAAATTCGATGCATGACGATGATAACGATCCGTTAGAAACTGCCGGAAACATCCTGTTCGTTTTGAATCCACAGTATGTGTTACAGAGAACCTTCAATGTGCAAAACGTAATTGCAAGCCGCGGGTGTGTGTGTGTGTGTGTGTGTGTGTGTGTGTGTGTGTGTGTGTGTGTGTGTGTGAAACTTTGCATAATGAGTACAGAAAAAGGAATAAATACTTCTTGAACTTTAAAATTTTACTCAAGAAAACAGTGAAGGTGTCAGTGAACATTTCTGAGACATTGGACATTTCTTGGACATTTTTGAGAAAGCAAGTGACATGGGTGATGAAATCAAGGTGTCTGGTATATATTCTAGTGAAGAAGTAGAAGAAGAACAAGAATAAATGTGCAATATTATCCAAAAAGTAGGAAAAGCAGCAGTCGAAATTTGGTGAGTGAGGGGAGGGGGGGGGGGGCTTGAACATGAACTGCGATTTCTTTTACTTTCCCGTATACGTACGTATACACGGAGTGATATACGTAGTGTAGGGAAAGTTATGTAATGCTGCGCGAAAAAATGGCCAATTTTCGGCGGAAAAAAATTAATTGCCGGGCCGTGAAAACGAATAAGTGGACAAAAACCAGTTGCTAAATTAAGAAAAAAAATTCTCTATCTCGTGGTGTGGTCAAAATCCATGATTTGTTGCTTCTTTATACTTAAAAATCGATTGACGGCATTCCGTCCGTCTGTCCGTCTGTGGTCAACGCTAGCGCCTAAACCGTTCGGTCGACTTTCTTCAAAATTGATATTCCCCAGTCGATCTGATTCTAGTCGAAGCATTGTGATTTTGAAAAAGATTCTTTAAAATTTGGGGGAACTTTATATCTTCATATCAAGTATCCCTCCGGGGATTTTCAACATTTTCTCAAAAACGGCTCCAAATTTTTTCTTTAAAGTTCTTGTATGAATAGAGGAAAATACACTTTTTAACATGGGATAGGTCCGATTTTCACGTACAGCTCTGAATTTTCGAAAATTGTGAAAGTTTGAATTTTTTTCGGCGTCTTTCTCCAACTACAAAATTGAAGATAGAGATTTTTTCTTCAAATAAAATTTGTTCTGCATATTGAGTTCTTTAATAAAGGTCATGTAAATGTTTTTCACAATTTTGGTAGTTTTCGTGCAATATTGCGTGCAATATGTGCAATTTAAAAAATTACAAAAACAAAATTTTCTCTAAAACGGCTCCAAATTTATTCTTTAAACTTTTGGTAGGGATAGTGGTAAATGTACTCTATCAATGACATAAAAGCCATTTTGGTCTATCGGTTGGTTTTTTCAAAAATTACCAAAATGTAAATTTTTTTACTTGTCTCTCACGTCGTTAATATTTACATTATCGGCGATTTTTTTACATTATTATATTTACGAGTATATATGCTTTAAATAATGTCAAGTAAAGTTTCTCGAAAACACTACCGTTTTCTGTGAAAAGTAGCTCAAATTTCGGCATTTTCAGAACTGCTCAAACGTCATTTTCTCGTATAAGGCTGCAATTATTTTCTTGAAACTTTTGTAACGGATAGTGCTAATTACACTCATTAGTATAGAGTGAAGTTTATTTTGAGTTTTTTTTGTTTTTTTTTCAAAAATTATATAAATGTAAATTTTTTGAAAGATCTCTCACATCTTTAATATGCACATTATCCGCAATTTGTAAAGATGATTATATTTGTGAGTGTAAGTGCTTCAAATAACTTCCAATAAAGTATTTTGAAAACTCAAAAATTTTCTGTGAAAATGAGCTTCAAATTTCGCATTTTTAGTAGTGCTAAAACGCCATTATCTCTTAAACGGCACATAATTTTTAAAAGAAAATTGCCATTTACAGCTAGGCTTTTGTGTTCTTTAATATTCTAAAATTAATGTTTCTGTTCTACCAATAGGAAACCGAAAAATTAAGAAAATGACAAAAGAATGTACTTTTGGCGATGATAGATGGTAGCTGGCAAGAAAGAGTATGTGGAAATTCCGAATAGCTAGCGAAGACCCAGGAAAATAGAAAACTAATACGGGAAAGTCTGTGCCATTCTGTTTCTGTTTTTTGACAAATAAATAAATAAAATAAATACGGTCATGCTTAATTTTTTAAAAAACGAGTAGTTTTTCTTTAATTTTGTGACAAACGTAATAGGCCGCTGTAAATTTACTGCGCTTCGGACAGCTGGATGCGTCGTAAATTAGAATGTGCAATTTTGTATATTATTTCTTTCTTCGTTTCTTACATTCGAATTTTGTTATAGACTTACACATTAATATTTTAGAAATTGTTTATTTTGAAATATTTGAAATAAGTAAAAAGAATTAATAGCTCTCAGAATAGCGACAATGCAGGGTCTGCAACAATGGAATTCACTTTGCGCTCGCGAATATCTGTGAATTAGTGTCATTGTTGTGACCTAATGGAGCTGTATGAAAAGGAGTTATAATTGTCTAATTTATGTTGATAATTGCAGGCAAATATTTAGTTTTGCACCAAATGCTGTACTATTTGTAGTGAGTATAGAATTTGTTGCATGGTTTTAAAATACTCTTCCCTAATCATGGCCCAATGGAAGGCATTTCTATATTTCCAGGATATCAGGCTTCTTTTTCCAATACAGGGTTTGCTTTACTTTACGTTACTTTTGCATTCTATTTTTGTGAAGTTGTAGAATTCACATAGTACTGACAACACTGCAATGGAAATAGTGAGTTCCAAGCGAAGATGTTAGTAGCGCATAAAGTGCAATATTACAGTACTACTTAGCTGTTTCCTCTAATACGGGAAAGTAAGTGCTGTTGTAGCACCACTAGTTTCTTCTGTGTCACTGGCAGAAAAGCTGAATATGAATGAAATAGGTATAATGAGAAGGAATCAGCAAGATCTGGCACTTAAAAATCACGCATAAAAAGTTTCATGGCAGTTTTGTCATAGTGAATTTTACAACTTTGGACAAACAAAACTTCGGTCATACTTTCACATATTATTATCAAAAAAGGATAAAAGTGTTCGAAACCTGAGCACCTTACATGACAGCATCGGCACACATAACTCTGGGGAAAAGGAGGCAATGTTTTTTTTATAAAAGAATAGGCGGAGACAGATACATTGCATCAGGTGGTTCGTAAATATACCGTCCGCCCAAGGAAGTGATGATGGCGAGTTCACATTCTATTGAAGATCCTAGATATCCCAACAGTAAATGCATAGATATTGTTCAAGAAAGATGCAAGAAAAAAATCTAATTATAGATTGCAAATTATTCGCAACATAGTAGATGATCGTCTGAAAATGTTAAATATTACCCTTCACTCTTGATAAAACACCTAATCATACGAAAAGGAAGCATTGCCAAAAACAAAAGCAATTTTAGCAACATTATTTCTCCTGTATGTTGTATGAGTTGAAAGTTTGTTTACCGAAAATGCTGTAAGAAAAAATTAGCGTGCCTACACTGTTTAACTTTTTTCTTTCTCCATTAATATGAACATTACCTTTTCATAAACTAACAAATATTCATTAACGTTTTCATTCATTGCTCAGTATCTTCTCTATTATTTCAAGTTCTGTAAAAGTTTCTACAACTTTGTATTTTGTAACTTCAAACTTTTTGAAATATAATGTATTAAAATGTTCCAGAGATTAGTGCATTTATTCATTTATCCACTTTACATTGCAGAACGTGAGAAAAATCTATAATATTAGCTTTTCAAGTGCTCAGGAGATCATGTGTCAAAATGACACACAACGGTCCTTCTAGGTGGGACGAAATTCCGGTCCTTCTAGTGTTAAAGATTTAATATTGAAGAATATATAGCATTAAAAATAAATCATAATGTGTAATTAATAGTGTAGTTAATAGTGTAGTAGTGGGAGGATATGGAAAATTTTGAATCTTTTCAATGGTCGAAATCCCAAAGGTTTTATTGAAAATCGGACCTTCTGCCATAAGGTGAAGCGAAGTTCTACTCGCGGAAACAGTTAATAAAAACTATGGCGTAGGCAATAAGAAAATTTCATTTTTACTTTCCCGTATACATACGTATATACGGAGTAATACACGTAGTATAGGGAAAGTTATGTAATGCTGCGCGATAAAAAGGCGGATTCTAGGCAGAAAAAATTCATGGCCGGGGCCTGATAACGAACTAGTGGTGCTAAAGAATGGCACAGAACTTCCCGTATTAGTTTTCTCTTTCCTTTGGTGTTGGCTAGCTGTTCAGACTATATTCTTGCCAGTTGCCATCTATCGCCGTCCAAATTACTTTTTTAACATTTTCTTAATTTTTCGGTTTCTTAATAGTAGAACGGAAATACTATTTCAAGAATATTCAAGAACTGTGAAAACTCGTCCTTAATGGCAATTTTCTTTGAAAAATTTGGACCGGTTTTTAAGAGAATGGCGTTTAAGCGTTACTGCAAATGCAAACTTTGAAGCTCTTTTTCACAGGAATCATTTGTGTTTTGAAAAACTTTACTTGAAGTCGTTTAAAGCACATTAAGTCACAAAGAAATAGATTTTACAAATTATGGGAAATGTGTATATTAACGGTGTGAGATCTTTCAAAAAATTACGTTTGTGTAATGTTTGAAAAAACAAAAAATACCCAAAAATAAACTTTACGTCATATTAAAGAGTGCAAATAGCACCATCCGTTCGAAAATTTTGGAGAAAATAATTGGGGCCATTTTTGAGAAAATAGCGTTTGAGCGTTTCTGAAGATGCAGAAGTTTGGACTAGTTTTCACAGAAACCGGTTGAGTTTTCGACAAACTTTATTTGCCATTATTTAAAGCACATGTACTCATAAATATAATGTTAAGAAATTGCCGTTAATGTAAATATTAACGACGTGGGAGAAAAGTCAAAGAAATTTCATTTGTAAGTTGTGAAAAAATAAAATAAAAGAGCAACATGACGTTTAAGTCATCTCGTAGAGTACATTAGACACTATCACGACCAAAAGTTGAAAGAAACAATTTTGGAGCCGTTTTTGAGAAAATCTTGTTTTTGTAATTTTTTCAAATTGCACACATTGCACACAATATTGTGCGAAAACCACTAAACATTTCTAAAAGGTGTTTCTTAGTGTGTCAAAAAAATATTCTAAATCCGGTTTGCACACAAAATCTTAAAACAGCCTCACATGAATTCGGTGTCTTGCGTCCACGAGCTCTGACTCAAAAGTGACGCAAAATCAGCGTTGATTCACCACCTAAGTTCGTGTTGACTACTGTTTTTTACAAATACTGGCGAATTCCATTCTTGCATCCTCTATTGTTGTTTCATAAAATTTTCTAAAATCTAAAATATTAGTTATTTTGACATGCCATTACGTTTCTTTATTACTACTTGTGCCCAACGTCCGAGTTTTATTGCCAAAATAGACGTTTCTAATGACGCTTAATATGCTGAAAATGATGAATTTCTATGTCGAAATTATACACTGCTTCGGCAATTGTTTTCGACATTATTAACATACAAGTTTTCTTCAAAATAAATAATTCCGACGTTCTATAAGTCTTTTAAGCATTCCATAATTTCGCTAATTTTAAACTATGCTGATTTGCAACGCCTTTCGTCACCCACATCATGGTTTCTTCATAAAATCTTGACATTTATGCTATTGTATTTGAACGTCTCAGTGAACTTTTTCTTCCATTTGTACATATTCAAAATTTAAGCGAACCCGTCGTCCGATCGCGTCCAAACAAACACCAAAATGTTAATTTATTCCTAATCTCTAATTCGCTATTTTGTCAGACTTTATTTCTGTACGCGTTTTCAAAAGTTATAAAATATGATTTTTTCCGCGGCGCGTCATTCTTTTGTCTTGTCACTATCGATTCATGTAGAGGCCGGCCGCTTAGCTGTGGTTCATGTATAGTTGGGCCGCTTCCTGCTATAGTCTATTCAATGTTTACATTTATATCGAAACTGTTTATGGGGAATTTCGGGGTTTCTATGCAATAGATGAAATCATTACATTATACTGACGTGAAATAGTTGTGATTCCCAAAATAAAAGATCAGACATCATTCGTTTGCTTAGAGCTGCACTTGCAATGTATGCAGTTAAAACTTACATTGTGACTAAATGAACTTGAAATACTCTTATTTTGTTTATTGTTTTACATATCAAATTATTTTTCATAAAAATATAGTCATGTTCCGCAACAACGCAGTATTTTTGCATTTGGTCTTCTGAAAACGTGTTTTGTAACTGACTCTAAAACGTATTTTTTTAAGTTATTTATGTTTTCTAATAAAATAACTAGATTAGGCAGTTTACTGTGACAAATTATTTACATTGTATATTAAATATTACTATAATAATGGATGAAATGTAGATATGGAACCTATTACTCATTGTCGAGTGTTATTTTTGGCAAAAAAAGCGTATTAAAATTGTTTTGAAACTTGTGTTTACTAGGAAATTGCATGCCTTTATTTATGTAATTAAATGTATATAGTACAACTTATGTAAAACTGTTCGTTGCTTCAATATTTACTTTCAAATATTTACCATAATATAACTCGCGATTGCCGCCATTTTGTAATGTTCATGATGAATAGTCCCGCATCTCTGAAATAAAGCTAAAGCGGATTGGTCAGCTCCATCCCGTAGGGTGGGGCAGGGGTATGCAAACTGAGGTAAATTTCGGCTCAGGACATCGCCCATATTTTGTGAGACCGAGGGTACATTAAATTATGTCTCATAAAGTTTATTGAAAACTCAACAGTTTTCTGTAAAATGAGCTCAAATATCCGCATTTTCAGAAACACAAAAACCGTTTTCTCAAAAAATGGCTCCAAATTTTTTCTTCAAACTTTTTGTACGGATAATGCTAATTGCAGTGTTTAAGATGACATGAAATTTTGCTGTATTATTTTGTTTCTTCAAAAATTACACAAATGTAATTTTGTTGAAATTTCTCTCATGTCTTTAATACGTACATTTTCGGCGATTTGTATATATTATTGCATTTGTAAGTGGCAGTGATACAAGCGACTTCCAATAAAACTTTTCGAAATCGAAATAGTTTTCTGTAAAAAAGAGCATTTCGCAATAACACATTTCGTAACGCTTAAACGCCATTTTCGTAAAAATGGCACCAAGTTTTTCATCGAAAATTTCCATTTAGGGCGAAGTTTTACTCTTCAATAATATTCTTAAGTTTTTCGGTTATGCCATTAGAAAACCGAAAAATTCAGCAAATGTGAAAACATGTTTGGGCGGCAATAGATGGTTGCTGGCATAAGAATGGGCTACAATAGTTCCTTTTTGTTTTGGCCCTAGAATCTTTGGTGGCATCTAAAACAAAAATAGTACGAACACAACTTGTATGTATGTACTACAAGCCAGTTAAAGTTTGGGGCTCACACGTATATACCGGGTCTTTATCGTATCTTGCAACCCAGGTCTGGAAACACCAACTCTTGTTTTGCCAATTTGGCAACGCGTGAAATACCTTCGACGCCCTTTCACTTTTAGCGAAGCCCGGTCGCGTGCCCTCAGATTTCGGGCTGAGAGAATGTGTCTAATTTTAGTTGGAAGAAAGAGAAAGCACGTCCTTGTTACTCTTCAACGTACTGCAGCCACTACGCTGAAAAGAGTAAACGCCTGTCTCTTCATAAATGGTGGTCACTTTGAGCATTTACTCGACTGTCAGTTTTTTGTCTTTTAAGATAATTATATTTTATTACTTTTTATTAATTATTTTCAATAATTATTAATGTAATACTTAGTTACATTTTATTAGTATTTTTAATAATTTTATCGGTCACATGCGTCTTTAGCTCATTTTAACATGCAACCCTACAGGCGTGTACCTATCTGTATGTTAAGCAATTTAACATCCTTAGCATCGGGTTTTAACATCTTTGGCAACGTGAATAAACAACCATTGATTCATCGCAAGTCAAATGTTTATTAAGAAAGAAACAAGTCGGTGTAGAAAACAAATCATATTCAAATAATTCAGAATAAAAGTAACTCATATTAGTTTTTGAGATAATTATTGTTCATTGTAATAGGTTTTAATAGTGCAGTTAAAATGTGTTTTAGGTAAATTAATTTCATTTTCCTCGCATTTCATCAAATGAAACTCTTTTTCGGTAATCATATTTACTGACGACCTGAGGTGTCGCCACTGGAAATCGACGCGCCAACTTCCTCACCGAACATCATTTCTTTAGTTATCTTTAACTTCAGGAGAATTATTTGTATCCATCTTTTTTCAAACTACGGTATACGAATATTGTTTAAATAGATATATCGCAAGCAATACCTCACAATATCATAGTAACATGCCGCAACAACAGAACTCATATGTTTACTATCGCAGTAATATAAATTTTCGCATAAATTGTGAGATTGATCGATAAAATGCTGAACATACCATAAAATGTTACAGTGTTATTACTGCCTCGTCCAAATTAAAAATCTCGGCTCTGCTACGCTCCACCTCGATTTTTAACTTTCGGCCTCTGCGGTAATTACTCTCATAACATTTTTAGATATGTTTATTGTCTGTTACTAAAGTTTTCTTATTTGCTTAATATACAGATTCCATAACAATAATAATACATTATTATTATTATTATTATTATTATTATTATTATTATTATTATTATTGTTATAAAATGAAGAGCTGGGCGGTAATATTTCACGATATATCTTTTCGATTTCTCTCTGAGCTGGCTTTACTTAAATAATTATTGTTACGTTGCTGTAAATAAATCAATAACTCCCCTCCACATTAATATTACAGTTTTGTTTCTTCAGCATACTGGGCAGAATTGCTTAAAGAGACGTTTTGTTTCAACGCTCATGCCTCAGCCCACCCCCCACCCCCACTCTGTGCAGCGTGAAAAGATTTCGGCATGAGAGCCGTGTACCTGCCCGCCGACACTCTTGAATGGGATCAACAAAGAAACAGGAAACTTGCTGCAGCTTATGACCTGACGGTTACCTCCTCTGCTGTCCCGACGTGCCAGGTACGGCTGTCTTGAAAGGTGTAAAAGAGACGCGGTTGCCAAATTACCAAACCAAGAGCAAGTGCTCTCAGACATGAGTTGCAAGATAAACTAAAGACCCGGTATATGCTCGTATACACACCATTGTTCGGGGTTCGTTTCACAACCATCGCCGTATTAAAATTCTGCAAACTAAAACCGGATAGTTCGAAATTACAGATTGAATGCATAAAAGCAACGTTTAAAACATGTTGTATTTCATTCGTTAACTAGTGGTGCAACAGAATGGCACATACTTTCCCGTATTAGTTTTCTATTTCCTTGGGTCTTCGCTAGGTATTCGGAATTGCGACATACTCTTTCTTGCCAGCTACCATCTATCATCGCCAAAAGTACATTTTTTTGTCATTTTCTTAATTTTTCGGTTTCCTATTGGTAGAACAGAAACATTAATTTTAGAATATTAAAGAACACAAAAACCTAGTCTTAAGTGGCAATTTTCTTTTAAAAAGTATGTGCCGTTTAAGAGAAAATGGCGTTTTAGCGCTACTAAAATTGCGAAATTTGAACCTCATTTTCACAGAAAATGATTGAGTTTTCAAAATACTTTATTTGAAGTTATTTGAAGCTCTTACACTCACAAATATAATCATCTTTACAAATTGCTGGTAATGTGCATTTTAAAGATGTGAGATATCTTTCAAAAAAATTACAATTATGTAATTTTTGAAAAAACAAAAAATTAACTCAAAATAAATATTACGCTATACTAAAGAGTGTAATTAGTGCTATCCGTTACAAAAGTTTCAAGAAAAAATTTGCAGCCATATATGAGAAAATGGCGTTTGAGCATTTCTGAAAATGCCGAAATTTGAGCTACTTCTCACAGAAAACGGTAGTGTTTTCGAGAAACTTTACCTGACATTATTTAAAGCACATGTACTCATAAATATAATAATGTGAAAAAATCGCCGATAATGTAAATATTATCGACGTGAGAAACATGTGAAAAAATTTACATTTCTGTAATTTTTGAAAAAACGAACCGATAAAATAAAATGGCTTTTATGTCACCTGATAGATTACATTTACCACTATACCTACCAAAAGTTTAAAGAATAAATTTGGAACCGTTTTGAGAAAATATAGTTTTTGTAATTTTTTAAAATTGCACATATTGCACCCAATATTGCGCGAAAAATACTAAAATTTTGAAAAAAATGTAGATGACCTTAAAGAAAGAACTCACTATGAAGAAAAAAATTTTATTTGAAGAAAAAATCTCTATCTTCAATTTTGTAGTTGGAGAAAGACGCCGAAAAAAATTCAAACTTTCACAATTTTCGAAAATTCAGAGTTATCCGTGAAAATCAGACCTATGCCATGTTAATAAGTGTATTTTACTCTATTTATACAAGAAATTTAAAGAAAAAATTTGGAGCCGTTTTTGAGAAACGTTTGAAAATCCCCGGGGGGTTTCATATAAAGTACCCCCAAATTTTGAAGAATCGTTTTCAAAATCTCAAAGCTTCGACTAGAATCAGATCGTTCGTGGAATCTCTATTTTGGAAGAAATCGTACGTATGGTTTAGGCGCTACAAGTGTTCACAGACGGATTGGACGGACAGACGGGCAGACGGAAGTTTTCCTTTCAATTGGGTTTTCGGTATCAAGGACCTAGAAAACAGGGTTTCTGGCTACACCACACGTTAGGGGATTTTTTTTCTTAATTTAGCAACTGGTTTTATCGACTTTTTCGTTTTTACGGCACGGCAATTAATTTTTTTCCGCCGAAAATTGGCCATTTTTTCGCGCAGCATTACATAACTTTCCCTATACTACGTATATCACTCCGTGTATACGTACGTATACGGGAAAGTAAAAGTCAGAATCGGTCTAAACGAACTCAACTCTAATTAAAAGCCAAAGACATACCTTCCAAAGCTTTTAGAACCGAGAATACACGAACACCTCTGTTTCACATATACAACTGAACCACAAAGTTATATTGGCAACAGGAGTTATTAAACTAGTTAAAATTGTTCCTGCTAGAATGTTTGCGATATATTGAAAGATACCAAGGGGGCTCATATTATATAAATGGTTCATATCACCACCTTTAACTCTGTCTACATCTAATAACGGGAAATACGATTTCTTTTTGAGAGTAAAACTTTGAGTGTTATGACAAGACCTCGGAATTTTACTCAAAATAAGATTTGATTTAGGCACCTAAGATAGGCAACAAAATTACGAAATTAGGCACTAATAGGCATTAAAATCGACGTTTGAGGCACTTAAAATAGGTTACAGAATAACTAAGCCTGGTAAAAAAATAAACATGAAAAAGGTATATTTCTGGCATGTAGAACGTATCTCAAAAGATTAAGTTAAGCAATTAAAGTATGCAGGAAAAAGTATTTTTACATTTATGAGAGAGACTACCAGCATATTTCATTCACTTTCATAATTAGCAGTATAGTATATAATCAATATTTTCTCCAAATTTTCTACAATAAGGCTGTCATGTCTATTAAAATAATTTTTGAGGCTGAAAATGAACTTTTTACTGACGTAGATTTATAGGAGCAAACAAATTTAGTTACATTCCTCATGCTCACGTCTCCTGGAACTTTGTCACTTGCCCCTTCTCCACACCTCCGAAAAAAACGTGTACCACACGACCCATTTAAACACTGAACATTATTTTGTAATATACGCCTGTCCGAGCGTAGGCTTTTGTCTGGCCTGTCTTTCGCTTTCCTTGCCTGGACTTCGCAAACGACGCGCTGCGGCGATAAGCCTCAACCTGCCAACAGCGCAGCTGCATCAGGGATGGGTGCAATTGCCCAAGAAGAGCGTGCTAAACGGAGACGAGCGTGAAACTTCCTTATTATGTTGACATGCAGAGCTCCTTTTGTACGGTATTTTGAGTGAAAGATGTCGATGCGTTGTGCGTTGTTCAATCACACATTTGCATTTCGGAAAAGATTTTGCGTTTCCGTAAAACGAATTTCAAAATTTAGCATTTAAAATACGATCGTTCTTGAACATCACTTGGTTTAGGCAAAAACTTTAAAACAGACATCAACCGCCCTCTTTAGGACATTTCAGGCGTATTAGATGCTTTCAGTACATCTATTTTCTCATGATTCATAAATATCTGCACATCACAATATCCTAATCAGGTATTTGTCCTAAAATCAGAGGTCTAGTTATGACTGATGATTTTAGGCATTGAACTGCTTAATTTCCAAGTAAATAACGTTTAAAAGCAATATATAATTGAAAGAGGATTTATTAATAAGGGATATTCAAAATAACGCTGAACACTGTCCCGCGCGTTTTATAATACTGAACTAAAGTTAATCAATTTATTAACGTATATTATTCGCTCAGCTTAATAAAATTATTGTTCGCTTAATTATTATTATATTTCTTCTCAAAATACTGAAACAAAGCAATCGTTTATTTATAAATTTGAAGATCTGCGAAATGAAATGAAATATTGAAATGTACCAACAATGTCTCGTCATAAATTATTACGAGATCGTGCCGTTTTAAGTGACATCATTTACCTTAGGACTGTTATATTCGTGACTCGTTCCGAATTTATGGAAAACTATGGGCGCCAGGAACAGGTTACGATAATTGATAATTAAAACCAATGCTTCCACAGCTAATCTTAACGAATGGATAAATGTCCGGCTAGCTGGTGCACATCAATGTCCGGCTAGCTGGTGCCTATCTAACTGCTGCACATCAACTTTCAGAGTCCGACAACTACTGATTCTCACGTCAAGCTTACAAGTCCAACTCCCCTAATATTAAACTCGCGAGCGAACTGTACCATTCGACGACCTCTATCAGAATGTCATTTACTCCTCCGTTTCTAGCCCTCAACGCCTCGGTATCCATCCTTCATTCTTATTTTTTTAAACAAAACGACAAACTTCGACAGTCTATTCTCAGGAGTTGACTGTCTATTCTCCCTTAGCCAATCCATCCATTTCTTACCAAATCAAGTAACCACGCCCTCGATAGTCATTCCTTTCTAGACCAATCCCAAATTATCATATATGTCTTTCTAGCCAGCGCCCCCACCTATTCAAGGCCTGAATGCAGTTTATTGACCTTGCCAACCTCTACGCCGGCGTTGCTAAGGTTGTATATTACCATTTGCATACCCTTTTAACCCAACCCATTTACAGCAAATGTTACTATCAAAGTATATAATATAGTGGTATATCACTATATATATATATATATATATATATATATATATATGAATATATATATTAAATTTGTCCTAAGATTGGGGGACAGTTGCCCCCCTTGCCCCCCCTGAATTCCGCCTCTGCGCGTTGCTGTCACGCCGTCATCACCTCTACTGCCGCTGCCACCGCTAATATTGCCACCGCTTCCGTCAACAACCAGCACGTCACAGCAGTCCCAACCGAGGTGGGTGGCCGCCACCGCTGCCACCGTCGACTCCAAGTTTCCGTCACCGCCTCCATCACCACTGAGACCCACGAACGCGAAGTTCCCCCACCACCTCTCGCTGCTGCCGCCCCTACAGCCTCCACGCCACTGCCACCGTCAACACTCCTTGTTTTTGGCAATGACCAACACAGCCACCACCACCGCTGCTGCTATGTCGTCACCAACGCTACCATCACCCCCTCCTCCATTGTCGCTGCCGTTCTAATGGAGAAATATTCTTTATTTAGAAAATTTCATATCGAGTTGTACGGGACGAGTCCCTTTCACGGAGGGTGTCCTGAGCATAAACCGTTCACTAAGGTACAACCGTCACCGGTCTCCACCGCCACCTCTTCCACCGCTTACCTTAACAACGCCGGAATTGCAGCCATCGGCGGAGAGGCGTATCTGCGGTATGGCAGACATGGCACGTGCCATGGGCGCCACTCACAAGGGGGCGCTATTTAGAAAATATAGGCGAAAGCAAATAACAAAAACCCTAAATTGAAGTATCCTGACAGGGGCGCAAATTCTATGTTTGCCTTGGGCGCCTGGATACCTAGACAGGCCCCTGCATTGCCGCCGTCACCACCTGCATCATCGCTGCCATCGACAATACCACCCTATTCCCGACAATATCCAACACGTCCCAACAATCACCACCGCCATCTCCCCTAGCGTTGCCAGTGCAGCTTCCGTTGTCTCCAACATCAGCGTCACCGCCTTCTCTGTGGTTTCCGCCCATCATCACATACTGTTTCCGTCACGTCGCCAACGCGTCGACTCCCACTTCCGCCTGCTGGCGATGTCACCGCCGCGGCCGCCGCCGTGTTGCTGCACATCGTCATTGCCACTGACTCCGCCAACACTCACCTTGTTTCAGTAAACAATTCCACTGACAACTTCATCACGACGAGTGTAATTGTTTTGGTGGACCTTTAGTCTGATTAACATGTACTAGCTGCGGTTAATTGTTCAAATACAAATACAGGAAGTCTCTTTACAATATTCTGAAACTCGCATTTGATTACACCATGTAACAAAAAACCCTTTTGTTTGTTTAAGTGAATTTTAAGCTTGTTTTGGATGAATTAGGTCTCAACTAAACTACACTGAGTAGTCCTACTTTTATATAATGGTTTCGTCGCCTTTTATAACCAATTATATGTTATCTGTTTCACATTCACATAATTGATGAATAATGGCATCTTCCCGTTGTTGTAAGCGTAATCCAGACTGTTTTTGTTATGTGTGTGGCATTTTCCTGGGATCGAAAACAGTAAAACATAGAATAAAGGATCCTAATATCTTCTGCTTAGCATACAGTTCATATTTTGGTATGCCTGTGGAACCCAGACAAGAACTGGGCACCATATATCGTATGTGGATGTTGCAGATCCATTCTCGAGGCCTGGTATAGAGGAGAAAACAGAAAAATGAAATTTGGAGTGTCAAGTATTTGGCAAAAGATCACCTCTCCAACTAAAAACGCTCTCCAACAAGAATACATGACTCAGAACATGGAATATGGAAATAGAGAATACCTTAAATGGAAAGAAAAACATATAAAGAATATTTACAAAAGAAAACAGATGTATCTGCAGCAAACTATAAGGAAGAAAGCTAATTAGGCTCTTAAAATAGTAAGACAAGCCCACCAACAATCCTGGGACAAATTAATATCCAACGTAGAAAACGACATAGACAAGAAATAGCTTATAAATTTATATGCAGAGGAACAGGGTGAAAGGTTCCATCAGGACTTACAATTGTTTGAAAGAAGGTACCAGGGACAGTATGATGAGGGAATGCTTGGTGTTTATATCTGGGGACTGATCAGAGAGAGTGATGTAGCGTACAAGAGGAAATGTAGGCCCTGGTCTTGCACAACGCTGCGTAATCCGTCACGCAATGGGCCGCGGCTGCCTCTTTCTATGCCATCCACCACTCCGCGCCTGCAGTGCCAGCCGCGCGCCCGGGGGCAACGAACGTGGAGAGAGTGCCGCTCCGCGCCAAGAAGCGCTACGTAACGCCGCCATCGCCCCGCGGCGACAAAGCCGCGCTCTTGTTCATTGAGGGGCGGCGCCGGCGGTGGCGGGGGCCGCTCAGGGCAACCGCCACTGCAGCGTCTCTCATCGGGGGCACCTGGCGAGCACCGGGACACTGGTTGGTTTGAACTTGTTTGATCGTTCGTTCAAAAATGCTGGCATAAATATTCGTTAATGCCTCGAACATTCCTTTTCGTTCGTCAATCACAAAATAAACTATACGCTTTTTCATAAATGGTTGCAGATTTAGAAGGCATCAAACTATATCTTGCATCGTTTGCTTCCTTCAGAATACCATTGTCACGAAAATATATGCTGATACTTCGAAATTCCAGGACATTTTTTCTCAACCAGCTTGCATTAGAAGAAAAGCATTCAACTGTTTAATCACGCAATCATAGTATCCAGTACAACCAAATCTTGCTACAGAAAACCGAGAGAATTTTTTCTTAACTCATGAAAGGGATAACATTTTTACTTTTCCGTATACGTACGTATACACGGAGTGATATACGTAGTATAGGGAAAGTTATGTAATGCTGCGCGAAAAAATGGCCAATTTTCGGCGGAAAAAAAAATAATTGCCGGGCCGTGAAAACGAATAAGTGGATAAAACCAGTTGCTAAATTAAGAAAAAAAATCCTCTATCTCATGGTGTGGTCAAAATCCATGATTTGTTGCTTCTTTATACTTAAAAATCGATTGACGGCATTCCGTCCGTCTGTCCGTCTGTGGTCAACGCTAGCGCCTAAACCGTTCGGTCGATTTTCTTCAAAATTGATATTCCCCAATCGATCTGATTCTAGTCGAAGCTTTGTGATTTTGAAAAAGATTCTTTAAAATTTGGGGGTACTTTATATAAAGCCCCCAGGGGATTTTCAACATTTTCTCAAAAAGGCTCCAAATTTTTTCTTTAAATTTCTTGTATGAATAGTGGAAAATACACTTTTTAATACGGCATAGGTCCGATTTTCACGTACAGCTCTGAATTTTCGAAAATTGTGAAAGTTTGAATTTTTTTCGGCGTCTTTCTCCAACTACAAAATTGAAGATAGAGATTTTTTCTTCAAATAAAATTTGTTCTGCATATTGAGTTCTTTAATAAAGGTCATGTAAATGTTTTTCACAATTTTGGTAGTTTTCGTGCAATATTGCGTGCAATATGTGCAATTTTAAAAAATTACAAAAACAAAATTTTCTCTAAAACGGCTCCAAATTTTTCTTTAAACTTTTGGTAGGGATAGTGGTAAATGTACTCTATCAATGACATAAAAGCCATTTTGGTCTATCGGTTGGTTTTTTCAAAAATTACCAAAATGTAAATTTTTTTACTTGTCTCTCACGTCGTTAATATTTACATTATCGACGATTTTTTTACATTATTATATTTACGAGTATATATGCTTTAAATAATGTCAGGTAAAGTTTCTCGAAAACACTACCGTTTTCTGTGAAAAGTACCTCAAATTTCGGCATTTTCAGAAATGCTCAAACGTCATTTTCTCGTATATGGCTGCAATTATTTTCTTGAAACTTTTGTAACGGATAGTGCTAATTACACTCATTAGTATAGCGTGAAGTTTATTTTGAGTTTTTTTTTTGTTTTTTTCAAAAATTATATAAATGTAAATTTTTTGAAAGATCTCTCACATCTTTAATATGCACATTATCCGCAATTTGTAAAGATGATTATATTTGTGAGTGTAAGTGCTTCAAATAACTTCAAATAAAGTATTTTGAAAACTCAAAAATTTTCTGTGAAAATGAGCTTCAAATTTCGCATTTTTAGTAGTGCTAAAACGCCATTATCTCTTATACGGCACATAATTTTTAAAAGAAAATTGCCATTTACGGCTAGGTTTTTGTGTTCTTTAATATTCTAAAATTAATGTTTCTGTTCTACCAATAGGAAACCGAAAAATTAAGAAAATGACAAAAGAATGTACTTTTGGCGATGATAAATGGTAGCTGGCAAGAAAGAGTATGTGGCAATTCCGAATAGCTAGCGAAGACCCAGGAAAATAGAAAACTAATACGGGAAAGTGTGTGCCATTCTGTAGCACCACTAGTTTTATTTTGAATTAGCGATAAACTAGAAATAACAAAAAACGATGTATGTGACTCGTCCTCTATTAGTCTTTAAGGACTCGTGCCATAAGTAACTATTAAAATCGGTAGAGTGATGATTTTGAGACTGAAAGGCTCGTGAAATTTCCACCAAAAACCAAACACGTCCTGGACTTTCAATGTTGTTGGCATCCGCTGAAAAGACATGACCCAGCGGATAGCTCCAGTAGTTGGAAATAACTTTGTGAAATATCTCAAAATATGGAATTACAGTTACACTCTAAAAATAATTCAGGCTTAGTAATGAAAGGATTTTCGAAATGTACCAAGGAAAGGTCTAGACGTAGAAGTCAAGAATTTAATATGAGAATATGTTAGTGAGTGAAGAGGAACACTCCGTCACTTCGTTTACATACAAGTTGCATAAACAGTGATGTTTTGCCTCTGCAGTATGCCGCATTCCATTAGTTGGTAACACTTCAGTAGTATCCTTCAGCCTGTCTCCCCAGTGTCGCAATTGAGTGTTGTGAAAGAAATTTCAGCGTGCACACCATTGGCGTAGAATTTATACCACACCTTCCATTGGTGTAGAATTTATTCGACGTTGCAGTAAACATGTGTTTTATGAAATCTTCGCCAAGATGAATACATGCGCCTAATTTAAGGCTTCGCTACGATACTTTTAACCTTCCAGTGGGCGCACCTTTTTTACTCACAAAAGTGGGCGCTTAGGAGCACCGCATGCTGCTTCGAGAAATCAATCTTTTGCACCATCAAAACTTCTATTATTTTATTGAAGAAGGAAGAATGAAAACTCACTATTCATTACATTTTTAATGTTTTTAATGTTAATACATTTTATGAATCACAGAAATGTGACTAGTTTTAGGTATACAATAATAAATAACACGCTGTTTCAGAAAACATAAAACAAAATATAGCAAAGACAAAAATTAACCAGAAAATTGTGATAAAATAGGCAGATTAATTAAATGAAACAGTCTACTGTTCCTTAAGTTTAGAAAAGCATCAATTGGTTTTCATCAAGCCGTTTCCAGTATTTCACGAAGATGCTTGATTTCTTCGTCTGTTTCAGCCTTTCAGCAAAGAAAAAAAAAGTAAGACTACAAGAGGAAAAAATCAACAAAAACAAGTTCCAACTTCATTGATTTTGCTTACAGTGATCGAAAATACATGTAAACGAACAGTCTGCATAAGTAAAATGTTCGTTTCGAATACTAAAATTTACACGGGTGGACGAGGTAGAACACGGAGTGCTGCAGTCAGAATTTTTACTTTACAGTATACGTACGTACACACGGAGTGATATACGTAGTATAGGGAAAGTTATGTAATGCTGCGCGAAAAAAATGGCCAATTTTCGGCGGAAAAAAATTAATTGCCGTGCCGTAAAAACGAAAAAGTCGATAAAACCAGTTGCTTAATTAAGAAAAAAATCCCCTAACGTGTGGTGTAGCCAGAAACCCTGTTTTCTAGGTCCTTGATACCGAAAACCCAATTGAAAGGAAAACGTCCGTCTCTCCGTCTGTCCGTCCGTCCGTCTGTGAACACTTGTAGCGCCTAAACCATACGTACGATTTCTTCCAAAATAGAGATTCTCCGGTCGATCTGATTCTAGTCGAAGCTTTGAGATTTTGAAAACGATTCTTCAAAATTTGGGGGTACTTTATATACAAACCCCCGGGGATTTTCAAACGTTTCTCAAAAACGGCTCCAAATTTTTTCTTTAAATTTCTTGTATAAATAGAGTAAAATACACGTATTAACATGTCATAGGTTCGATTTCCACGGATACTTCTGAATTTTCGAAAATTGTGAAAGTTTAAATTTTTTCGGTGTCTTTCTCCAACTACAAAATTGAAGATAGAGATTTTTCTTTCAAATAATTTTTTTTTCGTAGTGAGTTCTTTCGTAAAGGTCATGTAAATGTTTTTCAAAATTTTAGTAGTTTTCGTGCAATATTGCGTGCAATATGTGCAATTTAAAAAATTGATTTTCTCAAAAACGATTCCAAATTTTTTCTTTAAACTTTTGGGGAAGTTAATGCTAAATATGCTCTATCAGATAACATAAACTTCATACTGGTCTACACGTTGGTTTTTTCAAAAATTACAAAAATGTAAATTTTTTGATCTGTCTCTCACGTCGTCAAAATTTACATTATAGATGTGTTTATTTGCTTAGTGTGTTTCTTCACACATAAGCTTCAAAATATCTCAAATCATGGTTTTTGGAATGCCCATAAGTAGTCCATAATAAAGAAACAAAATTGGCAAATTTTATGAAATGTTCGAACGAAATTTTCTCAAACACTATTAAAAATTTTTCGCCGAAATTCTCAACAATGACAAATAGTTCAGTTCTCTCCCATGTTCCAGAAGCTTAATTTCGGCCACGATATTTGGGGCCCAAAAATCAAAATAATGCTGAAACATGTAGGTGTTGTTTAATCACACACAAAATGAAAATTAAGCATTGCACTGAAACGAAAAGTAAACCATCGCGTCAATTGAAAAGTTTTCTAAATATTTTGTTTTATAACATTTTCTCAAATTGTTGTAAAGATTCCCGCAAATGTAATTTTTTCCACCTGTTGTATTCGATCAAAGAGGGACAGTGATTTTGAAATTGAATTGGTTACCATGACAAGAAAGTTGTTATTAATCAATGCGTGTTTATTTCTCGATTCAGAAAATGAACACGTTAAAGATTTATCACTGGAATTTAGAATTAAAAAGAAGTATATGTGTGTGTATCAGTCAAAATATATATTAGTGTTGTGGATTTAGGGTCATCGTAGTGTATTACTTATATTGTGAGTTTATTTCATGTGTATTTTTTGAATAATTTCATTACTGAAATCCTTCGCTTGCTGTTTGTGCCGAAAGTCAAAGAAGTTCCTAAGTATTTGGCAATTTTACATACAATTTGACAATGAACGATAAAACTATAATTTGCATTTATAATTTTTTTATTTGTAGTTAAAATATTTTGTTTAGACATGCTATTGCTTTCACTGTTTCAAAGCATTTGAAGTAATGTTCATTTGTGGTAATATTTACATTAGTGGCGATTTGTTCACATTATTGTATTTACGAGTACATTTGCTTTAAATAATGTCTAGTAAATTTTCTCGAGAACTCAACCGTTTTCTGTAAAAACTAGTTCAAAATTTTGCATTTTCGAAAACACTCAAATACAATTTTCTCAAAAATTGTTCCAAATTTTTTCTTCAAACTTTTCGAGCGGATAATGCTCATTGCACTCTTTAATACGACGTAAAGTTAAATTTGGGGTATTATTTTGTTTTTGCAAAAATTACATCAATGTAATTTTTTTGAAAGATCGCTCACATCTCCAGCATATATATATATATATATATATATATATATATATATATATATATATATATATATATATATACACATACATACACACACATATATGGGCATTTCCAGCAAATTGTAAACATTATTGTATTTGTAAATTAATGTTCTTCAAATGACGTCAAATAAAGTGTTTCGAAAACTCAAACATGTTCTGTGAAAAAGAGCTTCAAGTTTCGCATTTTTAGTACCGCTTAAACGCGTTTTTCTTAAAAATGGCTAAAAGTTTTTCTAAGAAAATTTCCATTTAGGAAGAAGTTTAGTGTTCTTTAATATTCTAAAAATTAATATTTCCGTTCTACCATTAGGAAACTGAAAACCCAGGAAAATGTCAAAAAAAATATACTTAGGAAGGAAATAGCAGCTGGCACGAGTATGTGGCAATTCCGAATATCTAGCCCAGACCCAAGGAAATAGAAAACTAATACGGGAAAGTCTGTGCCATTCTGTTGCACCACTAGTTTATTTTTAAATCTTCTTTACGACTGATATAGAGAAGGCAACGGAACGGAGATAACTGCGTTTCGTTTAAATTAGAATTTTGCGAAGTGAGAATACTGAAGCCCTCTGAAATGTCAAATATCCGTACTCCATTTTGGAACAATAAAAGTACAAAGGCAGAACGGAGTGCTGCCGCGCGCACGCAGAAAGATTAAGATAAAAAGTTTTTGAGTTTTCGAGAATCTTAATAAGAAATCATTTAAAGCTCTTATACTCACAAATACAATAATGTACACAAAGCCTCTGTAATGTAAATATTGACGGGACAGAGATATCAACTAGTGGTGCTACAGAATGGCACATACTTTCCCGTATTAGTTTTCTATTTCCTTGGGTCTTCGCTAGGTATTCGGAATTGCGACATACTCTTTCTTGCCAGCTACCATCTATCACCAACAAAAGTACATTTTTTTGTCATTTTCTTAATTTTTCGGTTTCCTATTGGTAGAACGGAAATATTAATTTTAGAATATTAAAGAATACAGAAACCTAGACCTAAATGGCAATTTTCGTTTAAAAATTATGTGCCATTTAAGAGAAAATAGCGTTTTAGCGCTACTGAAAATGCGAAATTTGAAGCTATTTTCAGAGAAAATTTTTGAGTTTTCAAAATACTTTATTTTAAGTTATTTGAAGCACATACACTCACAAATATAATATGCTTACGAATTGCTGGTCATGTGCATATTAAAGATGTGAGAGATATATAAAAAAAATTACAATTATGTAATATTTGAAAAAAACAAACAAAAACTCAAAATAAACTTTACGCTATACTAAAAAGTGTAATAAGCACTATCCGATACAAAAGATTGAAGAAAATATTTGCAGCCATATATGAGAAAATGGCGTTTGAGCGTTTCCCAAAATGTGAAATTGTGAGCTACTTTTCGCAGCAGACGGTTGTGTTTTCGAGAAACATTACTTGATATTATTTAAAGCACATGTACTCGTAAATATAATAATGTGAACAAATCGTCGCTAATGTAAATATTATCGACGTGAGAAACATGTGAAAATATTTACATTTTTGTAATTTTTGAAAAAAACAACCGATAGAGCAATATGGTTATGTCATCTGGATGGAGCAATATATTTATGTCATCTGATAGAGTACCTTTACACCTATCCCTACCAAATGCTTAAAGAAAAAATTTGGAGCCGTTTTTGAGAAAATCTAGTTTTTGTAATTTTTTAAAATTGCACATATTGCATGCAATACTGCTCGAAAACTACTAAAAGTTTGAAAAATATTTACATGACCTTTATGAAAGAACTCAATATGCAGAACAAATTTTATTTGAAGAAAAAATCTCAATCTTCAATTTTGTATTTGGAGAAAGACGTCGAAAAAAATTCAAACATTCACAATTTTCGAAAAATCAGAATTATCCACGAAAATCGGATCTATGCGATGTTAATAAAGTGTATTTTACTCCATTCATTCAAGAAATTTAAAGAAAAAATTTGGAGTCGTTTTTGGGAAAATATTGAAAATGTCCGGGGGGCTTCATGTAAAGTACTTCCAAATTTAGAAGAATCTTTTTCAAAATCTCAAATCTTCGACTAGAACCAGATCGACCGGGGAATATCCATTTTGGAAGTAATCGTACGTATGGTTTAGGCGCTAGCAATGTTCACAGGACAGATAGACGGTCGTCTTCCTTTCAATTGGTTTTTACTTTTCCGTATACGTACGTATACACGGAGTGATATACGTAGTATAGGGAAAGTTATGTAATGCTTCGCGAAACTAGTGGTGCTACAGAATGGCACAGACTTTCCCGTATTAGCTTTCTATATTCTTGGGTCTTCGCGAGCTATTCGGAATCGCCACATACTCTTTCTTGCCAGCTGCCATCTATCACTGCCAAAAGTACATTTTTTGTCATTTTCTTAATTTTTCGGTTTCCTAATGGTAGAAGGGAATCATTAATTGTAGAATATTGAAGAACCCAAAAGCCAGTCATAAATGGCAATTTTCTTTTAAAAATGATGTGACGTTGAAGAGAAAATGGCGTTTTAACGCTACTAAAAATGCGAAATTTGAAGCTCATTTTTATAGAAAATAGTTGCGTTTTCCAAATATCTTATACGAAGTTATTTCAAGCACGTACACTCACAAATACAATAATGTTTACAAATTGCTGGTAATGTGCATATTCAAGATGTGTGAGATCTTTCAAAAAAAGTACACTGATCTAATTTTTGAAAAAACAAAACAATAACTCAAAATAAACTTTACGCTATACTAAAGAGTGTAATTAGCACTATCCGTTACAAATGTTTGAAGAAAAAATTTGCAGCCATATACGAGAAACTGGCGTTTGAGCGTTTCTGAAAATGTGAAATTTTGAGCTACTTTCACAGCAGACGGTTGTGTTTTCGAGAAACTTGTGGCAATTCCGGAGTTTGTGGCAATTCCGAATAGCTAGCAAAGACCCAAGGATATATAAAACTAATACGGGAAAGTCTGTGCAATTCTGTAGCACCACTAGTTACTTTCCCGTATACACGGAGTGATGTACTTAATATAGGGAAAGTTATGCAATGCTGCGCGAAACTAGTGGTGCTACAGAATGGCACAGACTTTCCCGTATTAGTTTTCTATTTCCTTGGGTTTTCGCTAGCTATATGGAATTGCCACACAATTGCCAGCTGCCATCTATCACCGCGAAACTACATTTTTTTGTATACCAGTATTATAAACAACCCTTTTACATTAACAAAATCGTTCATAGTATGGCATATTATTGCACGAATCATTACGTCATCGCTATTTCTGTACGAAATATGAGCCATCACTGACGTAATAGTCACGGCCCCTGTATATTTTCATTTATGGAGTTTAAAGAAGGCTGTGGTACCATATACATATATTGCAGTGTTCGCAGTAAAATCAAATGTTATGAAAAAACATACTTTTAAAAACTGATTTATTATTACTCCTTTAAAATTATATTTTGTTTTTATTTGGTAATATAACAAGAACAACATAATAAGCACAACAAAAAACATTAAATTAACTCTTGTGAACATGTACACTAATTGTACAATTTGATTAATTTGTCAGTGACACTCCAGAACATGCATTTATATCTAAAATGCTTGTTTTTTCTTTGCTTTCTGCACTAACCAATATCTTGTTAGCTATTTGAATCTTGTTATTCACCGATTCTTCGATGTATGACTCGACTACACTTGTAGACCGCCATCCTCCATGACGTTTAGGTGTAATTATATCACCACCATTATCTGCGAGAAACGTCGCGGATGTTCTCCTAAACGAATGACCAGAGTACTTTTATACATTTGGTAATTTTAAAAAAATTGCAATATTTTTTTGTATTTTCGCAAATGTATTGATACCAATTGGATTGCAGCTGCATTTGCCATGATTGTAAAAGAAAAAAGGTTTTTGTGTTTAACATGTAAGGGTCTTAAGGAAATGTATTTTTACACACTTCAACATAATTAAATTCTTGACCGGATACGATAGTAAATATTCCGGGCTTGTCATTTTTTGTCGCTTTAATGTTCATTATCAAAGCAGAACCTTCTTCTTTCACATCGTTGATGCACAAATTGTAGAATTCGACACGTCTACAAACACCAAATATACCAAAAATAGCAACAACCTGAAAATCATGCCAGTTATTAATACAATACACCAGTTAATAAATAAAACTTAACTACTATTGCCACTGTCATTATTATACCTTCATTAAAAGAAAAGTTTCATCATCAGCTGTAAGAAATGTGTTTAAATCTTGTTGGGAAAATACCATTGCCTTTATAGGTTGATATCCCACATTTCCCTGTTTCATAAGTAAACTTACTTTATGAAAAGTTCCAATATCAATATTCTCTTTGATCTTTAGCATTTCCTTTCATTTGGAATAAGTGCTGGAATTCAGTCTGTGGATAACCCTCGTCGAGTGAACATCGTCCCGGAGCGCTCCCAGCTTAGGCGCAGGTAGTTTGCTGCAGGTGGTCAACGGCACAGTGTACAGCACGGGCCCAGTCGTCGCAGCGTAGGAACTCGAAGATAAGTATTGCATTTCTTCTATTATCGCTTTCCTGGTGTTCTTTTAAATCGTTTTCCTAAAAATTTTTGTATTTCAAATTCCTAGTTTTCTTTCTACTTTTGTCTCTTTACTCTCCATCTACTTCATATAGAATTTCCAGCTGAATCCGCACCTCGCTGCAAGTAAAACTTTAAAACCTGTCCCTTACTTTATTAAGCTTATTCATTCTTTCACTTTTATCTCCCCTAACGTCACTTCAAATTTCCCTATAATATTCTGTAAATCTCACTTTTAATTTCGGCTTACTCCTGCTTACTCTTACTTAATTTAATCTAGGTAGTTTTTCTCTCTTTCTTATTCACCTGTCAGCATGGCTTCGAATACCAGAGAAACTACTAACTACTAAGAGTAACCAATCCAACTTACAGGGTGAAATTAATACAATCGTGCAGGAAGTTCTTAAATGCCCTGCCTTCCTCAACTCCTTGGCCACGGTCCTTATTGGAATGGTCGCCAAGCAGTTGGAGGAGAGCATGAATTTTAACACAGACTTAATTAATAATTTGCGCAGGGAAATTGAAGACCGAGACAGAGAGATAAAAAACCTGAAGGCTGAACTCGACGCGAGAACAGATCAGCTTGAAATGTACACGCGGCGGAATTCCTTGCGGATCTTCGGAGTGAAAGAGAAAGAAAATGAAGATCCAGATCAACTTGCACTTGATGTAGCAAATCAGATAAGTGTCAATTTGAGCCGGAATGACATTAATAGGTGTCACAGAGTGGGACCCAAGATCGCAGGAAGAACCAGACCGCTAATTGTCAAATTTGTAAGTTACAGGAAGCGCAATTAGCGAAGTCTTTCAGGAGAAAAGAAAACTTAAGGGCAGTGGTGTCACCATATGCGAAGACCTCACAAGATCCCGTTTGGAGGTTCTGAGAGCGGCCATAGATCGTCTTGCGGAGCGTCTGGACGGAAGACGGTACAATAGTCGTCAAAACAGGTAGCGGGAAAGCCCGCGCGCAGACAACTACCGACTTGCAGGCGATTTCTGCCAAAGTAGGAGCGCCCCCCACCCCCAGCCCCACAGCTTAACACGCCTTTACTTGGAATCTCCAAGGACCTTTCATTTCCCCTCCCAGTCTAAGCTTCTTTCTACTCTCATCTTTCTTCAAAACTCGCTCTGAACTCTCTCTCTCTCTCTCTCTCGCTCACTCTTACTTGTACCCTTTGTTTATTTCTATTCACCTCTCATTAAGTCATCTCTTTCACCCGTCTGTGTCATAGGCAGTCGACGGCCGTTTTAGGAATTTCTCGGGTACCTCAATGCAAAGTGTCCTTCCCACCCCATAGCCTTCGCTACCTGCATGTGTCCACTCCCCTTCCCTGCCAGCCCCGGCTGCTATAGACAATGCGCCGTTTATTTTTAGGAACTGTTTTTACGTCGTGCATTTAAATGCACAATCTCTTCTTTGCCATCACTCCGAGATTCAGGAAATTGTAATGAAGCATAAATTTCACGCACTCCTCATTAGCGAAACATGGCTAAAAAAATCTTTAAATTCTCAAACCGTCAAAGTCCCTGGATACCGTCTTTGGAGATCTGATAGAAAATCCACCGTGGCTGCAGACGGCGGTGGTGTCGGTATCTATTTACGTGATGACATTAAATGCAAAGTGATTTTCTCTTCAGCAAATTATAAAGATCATTTCACCTAATATTTAATTGCTGAACTTATTCTTGCAGGGAAAAAGTGTCTCTTGGCGGTAGTGCATTCTCCTCCTAAATCAGGCAACATTACTGAACTAGACGACTTACTCGCTTCCTGTGTCACTAAATACGAGGACATTATTTTAATGGGTGACTTCAATTGTAATTTATTGAAAAAATCTACCTCATCCGATAACTTCGCGCGTTTTTTTCGTTATATGAACCTAACGATTCTTCCCCTAAAGGCTACGCGCATCACAAGATATACTGAAACATGGATAGATCATATCATAGTGTCAAATTCAGCTAGAGCGCGTTCTTATGGACAATTTTCCATTCCCGGAATATCAAAACACGATCTTATCTACCTATATAATATAGTGTCCCAAATACGCACAAAAATAATAAAATATCGAGATTACAAGAACTTTGATACAAATTCCTTCATTTCCGATGGATTTTCTGTCCCTTGGAATCTTGTACAAAATGAAGCCTTACTCAATGGTAAAGTAGCAGTATTCACGGAAATGTTTAATGGACTTATAAATAGACGTATACCACAAAAGACGTCACGCGTGACACGTCCCGCAGCCCCGTGGATATCCGGTGAAATTCTGCAACTTATGCATGACAGGGACACCGCGTATAAAGTTTTTCGGTAAACAAGGAACAACAACGATCATGCTACGTATAAAAAACTAAGAAATCGTGTCACTCAAATGTTGAGAAATGTCCAAATTAAATATTATCACTCTATTTTTCAAAATAACTGTGATTCTAAATTGCTCTGGAAACATTTGCGCACTATAGGTATTGGAAATATTCGAAATTCAACAGAAATAAATCTGTCACTTGATTCGCTGAATCAAGCTTTTGTGAAGCTTGCGCAGCCAATTAATCCGTTCCTAAAATCTCAAACTTTATCCACGCTGCGAAGCAGAGAGATTAGTATTAAAGACATTTTCTTCTTTGCGTCAGTAACACCAACCGATATCACCAAAATCATTTTGAGTTTAAAATCAAACGCATCCGGCTCCGACGGAATCAACGCAAAGTTGCTGAAGCTCGGAGCGGAAGTAGCACTCCCCGCAATAGTCGACATTATTAATTTCTCGCTAATGAGCGGCGAATTTCCCTCGACCTGGAAGACAGCACTGGTCTATCCTCTCCCTAAAAGCGCAAATCCTATGACACCTGTTGATTACCGTCCATCAGTATCTTGCCCAAATTATCAAAAGTTCTCGAAAAGATCGCCACGAACCAGATCGAACATCACCTTCAAAATTTCAGTATTTTGAATAAAAACCTGTCAGGCTTTAGACCCGGTAAAAGCACAGGGACTGCGCTCCTTAGTGTGATTGAAGATGCCCGAGATGCAATAGACACAGGTAAAATCACAATTCTCATCCTTCTCGACTTTAGTAAGGCATTCGATTCTGTCGACCACGATATTTTGTTAGCAAAGTTAAAAAACCTTTGATGTGCCACACCTACACTCAAATTGTTCTCCAGCTATCTATCAGAACGGCAACAAAAAGTTGTGTGCGGTGACAGTGTGTCTTGTACCTTGCCATTAGCACGCGGCGTCGCACAGGGCTCAGCGTTAGGACCCCTCGCTTTCCTAATTTATGTTAATGATACAGGCAAATCAATTAAAATTGTTGTCATCACATGTATGCTGATGATCTCCAAATGTATATTAGCGGACCCTCTTCTCGCGTTCCCGAACTTGCTAAAAAAATCAACGAAGACCTGCAGTCACTCTCCTCTTGGTCATCATCAATGGGGATACTGCTAAACCCCAAAAAATATCAGTCTTGTAATCGGCTCCAGAAACTCCCTAAAAAAGTTATCACTTTCCGCTCTCCCTGACATTTGCATAAATGGAACTCCTCTACCGTGGTGTAATGATGTGAGAAATTTAGGTGTGCAAATGAATAATACTCTAACTTGAAATGTTCAAATTGATAAAATATGTCAAAAAGTATTCGGGTCCCCGCATGTTTTAAAACGCATGCGTACTCTTTTACCTACAAAAACTCGTCAGACCCTTGTACAATCACTCCTTATGCCTAACTTTGATTACTGCGATTTCCTTTTGACTGACATAAATTTAAAGCAGCGACGCAAGTTACAAGTAGCTCAAAATGCATGTATTCGCTGTATTTTCGACCTTGAAAAATACGACCATATTTCAACTTTTTACGCACACTCTAAAATTCTTACTATTGATAAAAGGCGTTTACTTTACTGCCTTCTCCTCCTCTACAAGATTTTAAACAGCACTCATCATGGCACCCTGTCACTACGTTTTCAATTTATGAAGCTACATCGTGCCCGAGAGTCACACCTTATTTGTATTCCGCAATACAATACCACTACTTTTAGGAAATCATTCACTGTCACTGCCATCCGTGCTTGGAACAATCTTCCCTCTACTATAAAAAATAGCAGTACTTTTCAAAAGTTTTAAAAAGAAGTCACAAACTGGATTCATGAAAATATTACTTAACGACATTGACAGTATTATTGCGTACCAGTACAGTATTACTGTGTTACCAGGATATTGCCAGCTATACGTCTGCTGCATCAGCTAAAACTAAGGATTAGGGACGCCGTACTGCCTTGACACGGTGACGATTCTCATTCTTATTCCAATCTTATCATACAACATTCTATCTCATTTTTCACATAAACACTTCTCATCTAACCTTTCTCATATTTCTCTTTCTTTTTCCTTTTCTCTCTCTCTTTCCTTTTCTCTCCCTTTCTCTCTTTCTTACTCTCTTTCTCTCTTTTCGGATCACTAAAATCTCCGTTATTTTGTTTCCTTTCTCTCTTTCTCTAAATTATCATTCTAGGTCAATAACTCTTCCTTTTCCTCTCATTTTAATCATATTATCTAAGTATTCAACCTTAAAAGTGAACAAATCTCTGTGACACACATAAATACTTTTTCTGTTTTGTTTTTTGTTTTTTTCATTGTACATTTATCCTCTTATAGAATAGTTTAACTACTCCATAACCTAGCTATTTGTTTCTATAACCAATTTGTACTCTCCCTCAATCATTTTAAATCGCATATGAGGAACTATCCTTCAATCCATACTTCACTATTACTACAGTACCCACCCACATGTGTGCATACTTACAGGGTTGCCATCTGTCCTCTTTTTGGAGGACATGTCCTCCTTTTTTAAAACTGTCCTCCGGTCCTCCCTCCTTTTTTAAATTTTTATGAAATGTCCTCCTTTTTTTCTTGTAGAATTGAAAATAATACTGGCAAAATTATAAAGTAATTTAATTCTTAAAAGGGACATCATATCTTGAATATCTACATTTTTAAGAAGAAGAAAGTCAATGACCTGAACTATGAAATAATTTTACCTAGTCTACATTACTTACAGGAGAGAGGTATCACTATTGATGACTGTAAATTCTTTGACCAGTATCAGTGCTTGAAAGCATTTCTTTGTGGACAAAATGAATATTTTGAGAAGTTGGTGAATGCGCAATGGGTGAATTTCTTTGAGAACACACAAACATTAGACAGTTTTTCTGAACTTTTAAAGATTTGCCAATTTTATTTCGCAATTTTCCTGTTCAAATTGCAGTGTTGAAAGAGTGTTTTCTTTAATTAATTCACAGTGGACTGATGAGAGAAATAGACTGCTTGTTGAGTCAGTAGAAGGAATCATAACTGTGAAATATAATTTAAAGCATTTAAATTGCTTGCAGTTCTATAAATATATAATTTCTAAACCAGATTTGTTGAAAAAAATTTCATCAAATCATAAATATTATTCGAGCAATAAAAATCAATAAAAATGTTACTTGTATAATGTAACAATAAAGTTGGTATCTTTCTGCAAAGCAAAGACTAATATTAATTTAATTAATATTATTGGAGTAATATATATATATATTATATATATATATATATATATATATATATATATTGATTACAAACAATCAATTTCAAATCTGTCTGTCAAATCTAGTGCCTATTAATAAACATTTTATTTGAAATTGATTATTATCAATAGATATTATAATCCAATACATTTAACAGATGGTCATAATTATAACATAATTAATATTATATTTACACCGACATATTTATATAATATTAATATTATGATTAAAGAATATTAATGGTTTGGAATTGTCGAGTATATTGTCTATACATCGTGGACTATAAAATGTAAAATGTCCTCCTTTTTATTGAAATGTCCTCCTTTCTTTGGGAAAATGTCCTCCGCTGGGGAAAAAATGTCTGGTAACCCTGATACTTATGTTATGAGTACATGTTTGAGCATTTGTGCATTTCCTTAATTGTACAACGTGATATGCATGCATCCATGTGCTCACATGTGTATATACTCAAAATATAATTTCAATCCTTTAATTCTTCTCTAGATGTGTTTTACTAATTTCCAATTTTTCTGTTTCAGTTCATCATTTACTACAACAATTGCTATACGTTAAGACATAATATTAAATTCAAATTATTTTCATTCCTACTTTGTATTTTGTGTGCACTGTAATTGTTTACTTGTATTGTGACTTTGGTAGAGTATTTTGTCTAGGCCTTCAGCCACCATCCTGATTGAGGTTTACCTGGGTTTACTCAATCGCTTAAGACGCATGCCAGGATGGTCCCTTTGTTTGCAGTCCCAGAAATAAATGTAGTATACATTGTTGGTTTACGGGTGAAAGATGTTGGGTCAGGTTTTCAAGTCTTGAGAATATTCCAATTGGTAATACTTCATACATTTTTAAAATTTGCCCTTTTTACTTTCCCGTATACGTACGTGTACACGGAGTGATATACGTAGTATAGGGAAAGTTATGTAATGCTGCGCGAAAAAATGGCCAATTTTCGGCGGAAAAAAATTAATTGCCGGGCCGTGAAAACGAATAAGTGGATAAAACCAGTTGCTAAATTAAGAAAAAAAATCCCCTAACACGTGGTGTGGTCAAAATCCATGATTTGTTGCTTATTCATACTTAAAAATCGATTGACGGCATTACGTCCGTCTGTCCGTCCGTCCGTCCGTCCGTCTGTCCATCTGTCCGTCTGTCCGTCTGTCCGTCTGTCCGTCTGTGGTCAACGCTAGCGCCTAAACCGTTCGGTCGATTTTCTTCAAAATTGATATTCCCCAGTCGATCTGATTCTAGTCGAAGCTTTGTGATTTTGAAAAAGATTCTTTAAAATTTGGGGGTACTTTATATGAAGCTCCCCGGGGATTTTCAACATTTTCTCAAAAACGGCTCCAAATTTTTTCTTTAAATTTCTTGTATGAATAGAGGAAAATACACTTTTTAACATGGCATAGGTCCGATTTTCACGTACAGCTCTGAATTTTCGAAAATTGTGAAAGTTTGAATTTTTTTCGGCGTCTTTCTCCAACTACAAAATTGAAGATTGAGATTTTTTCTTCAAATAAAATTTGTTCTGCATATTGAGTTCTTTAATAAAGGTCATGTAAATGTTTTTCACAATTTTGGTAGTTTTCGTGCAATATTGCGTGCAATATGTGCAATTTTAAAAAATTACAAAAACAAAATTTTCTCAAAAACGGCTCCAAATTTTTTCTTTAAACTGTTGATAGGGATAGTGGTAAATGTACTCTATCAATGACATAAAAGCCATTTTGGTCTATCGGTTGGTTTTTTCAAAAATTACCAAAATGTAAATTTTTTTACTTGTCTCTCACGTCGTTAATATTTACATTATCGGCGATTTTTTTACATTATTATATTTACGAGTATATATGCTTTAAATAATGTCAAGTAAAGTTTCTCGAAAACACTACCGTTTTCTGTGAAAAGTAGCTCAAATTTCGGCATTTTCAGAAATGCTCAAACGTCATTTTCTCGTATATGGCTGCAATTATTTTCTTGAAACTTTTGTAACGGATAGTGCTAATTACACTCATTAGTATAGCGTGAAGTTTATTTTGAGTTTTTTTTTTGTTTTTTTCAAAAATTATATAAATGTAAATTTTTTGAAAGATCTCTCACATCTTTAATATGCACATTATCCGCAATTTGTAAAGATGATTATATTTGTGAGTGTAAGTGCTTCAAATAACTTCAAATAAAGTATTTTGAAAACTCAATCATTTTCTGTGAAAATGAGCTTCAAATTTCGCATTTTTAGTAGTGCTAAAACGTCATTTTCTCTTAAACGGCACATAATTTTTAAATGAAAATTGCCATTTACGGCTAGGTTTTTGTGTTCTTTAATATTCTAAAATTAATGTTTCTGTTCTACCAATAGGAAACCGAAAAATTAAGAAAATGACAAAAAAATGTGCTTTTGGCGATGATGGTAGCTGGCAAGAAAGAGTATGTGGCAATTCCGAATATTGACCAATAAATAAATAAAATAAATACGGTCATGCTTAATTTTTTCAAAATACGAGTAGTTTTTCTTTAATTTTGTGACAAACGTAATAGGCCGCTGTAAATTTACTGCGCTTCGGACAGCTGGATGCGTCGTAAATTAGAATGTGCAATTTTGTATATTATTTCTTTCTTCGTTTCTTACATTCGAACTTTGTTATAGACTTACACATTAATATTTTAGAAATTGTTTATTTTGAAATATTTGAAATAAGTAAAAAGAATTAATAGCTCTCAGAATAGCGACAATGCAGGGTCTGCAACAATGGAATTCACTTTGCGCTCGCGAATATCTGTGAATTAGTGTCATTGTTGTGACCTAATGGAGCTGTATGAAAAGGAGTTATAATTGTCTAATTTATGTTGATAATTGCAGGCAAATATTTAGTTTTGCACCAAATGCTGTACTATTTGTAGTGAGTAGAGAATTTGTTGCATGGTTTTAAAATACTCTTCCCTAATCATGGCCCAATGGAAGGCATATCTATATTTCCAGGGTATCAGGCTTCTTTTTCCAATACATGGTTACAAAACTTTTGCATTCTATTTTTGTGAAGTTGTAGAATTCACATAGTTCTGACAACACTGCAATGGAAATAGTGAGTTCCAAGCGAAGATAGTGAGTTTCAGACTCACAACACGGTTTTAGAAAATCAAAATCTACGGAAACTGCCATTTTTTCTTTTCTCAAAGATGTTGCTTCATCAATAGACCAAAATGAAGTACCCATTGGAATATTCTTAGATCTCTCGAAAGCTTTTGACGTTATCGACCATAAGATCTTGCTCTCAAAATTACCTTCGTATGGAATTCGTGGTATTGCCCTAGATTGGATAACTTCTTACCTTAAACATCGGACTCAAAGAGTAGAAATATCATACTGGCAGGAAAGGACATTACATACTTATATTTCCAATTCTTTGCCAATTGTGCATGGGGTCCCGCAAGGTTCGATCTTAGGTCCTATTCTCTTTCTGTTATATGTAAACGATATGCCCTCATCTATTAAAAATGGAAGAACGGTTCTGTTTGCTGATGACACGAATGTTCTTTGCAAAAAAGAAGCAGTAAATAGTACAATTTCAGAAGTTTCAAATTGGTTTAATAATAACAAAATAATTGTTAAGGAAAGAAAAACTGTTTCAATGCATTTTTGCATCTCAAATCGGAAATCGCATGTTCCATTGAAAATGAACAATATGCAATTAGCTGATGTTCAGGCAACAAAATTTATAGGTGTTTCAATTCAATCAAACCTCAAATGGAATGTACATATATCAGAATTAAACACTAAATTAAGTTCATTATGCTACGCATTCAGAATTCTTTCAAATTCTGTCATCCTTCATGCAGCTCGTTGCGTTTATTTCGCAAATGTGCATTCCCGCCTGAGATATGGCATAATATTCTGGGGAAGCTCATCCTGTAGTGTTCAGACCTTCAGATTGCAAAAGAAAATTATTCGAATAATGAAAAAATGCCTTCCACGTGATTCCTGCTAGCCTCTTTTCATTGAGCTGGGAATCCTACCATTGCCTTGTCTATTTATTTACGAATCTGTAATATTTGTCAAAAATGACCTACTTAACGGAGGGAACATATTGATATTTATTATATGATTAAATATTGATATTTATAATTACAACACACGCCGTAGAAATCACGTGCATCAAGTGTCAGTATCAACAGCTCAGTACAAGAAATCAACATACAATACATGTACGTTACTTTACAACGCATTGCCAGATGACATAAAACAATTAAAGTCGGTACACAAATTTAAGTCTAAAGTAAAATCTTTTCTGCTGCAAAACTGTTTCTATACAATTAGAGACTATATTGATCGTGAAAAAGAAAAATAATGTTTAATGTAACAAAACAAAGATATATAATGAATTAGTTTATGTTTGCATTGTATACATTTAAAAAAATATTTAATACGCCTGTAACAAGTAATGTACTTCAGCTTCCGGGTCAATGACCCCCATCTCGATCAGGTTTTTGTCCAGTTTCCCTGATCCATTGAGCAAATGCTGAGATGGCCCCTTGTTTTGCTTCTGGACGTAAATGTAGCTTCACTGTGCGCACGTTTTGTTGAGCACTCCTTTTGCTTGTAGTTCTTTTACAGTTAAAACTGATTTTCTATAACTCGGGAAAAAACATTTTTCAAATATCTTTATTTTTCTAAAATAATTATTTTCTAAATTCATTTTTTCGTTTGTTTTTTTTTTAATAAAATTTCTGGCCCTCAAGAAAATGTGCGCAGATAAATTTCTTTCCCCACACGTCATATACAGTTTTTACTGTTTTTTGACAAATAAATAAATAAATAAATAAATAAGATGTTAGTAGCGCATAAAGTGCAATATTACAGTATACTTAGCTGTTTCCTCTAATACGGGAAAGTAAGTGCTGTTGTAGCACCACTAGTTTAGTTTGGGGAAAATTTTAAGTTCTAAACTTTTCCTAGATTGAATTTGATGGTATCTACGTTTATGATTTCTTTTTTCTTCCTTTTTTATTTACCTAATTTAACAAACCGAATATATTTGTTTTCTCTTTCTATCAAGACTTGAATTCTTTACTGGATGTTTTTCGCTTGTATGCTAATGAGTTTTCCTCCCTTTCTGATTTCTAGGGGGAATTCAAAAATACGTACGCAATTTCAGCTTCTTCAAACGCTCTCTCAAACAATTAGTAGTACTTGTTAACATGCCACTGTTTTAAACAAGCTTTTTCTAATTTTGTTCTGTACCTAGCTTACGAGTCAAAAAATAGTTTCTCAAAATTTAAGTTAAATCTCGAAATGTTTCAATCTGATATATTTGTAACTAATTTTTAATATCTACCTAACGTAAAATAATTAAACTTAAACACACAAATGATGTGAGTGCTTTTCCTGTTCTATCAAATTCTTCCTCCCTCGCTTTCACTCCTGCTTCCCATGTGAGAAACCCTTCATCTAAATTGCATACGTATTTCTCATTGAATGATCTCCTTCTTGTCATAAAATAAACTGCAATAAAAATTTTTGAAAGTGGTCAGGCGGAAGAGCAGGGTAAATAGCCTGAGCCTCGCCACCAATAAAGACATTTTATTTAAGTGCACCATAGTGTCGACGCTTTACATTCTGTGGACTTAATGTTTAAAGCAGCATGCATTAAATTAACAAACGTCTTTATTCTAGCATGTGCATTACACTAACTTAACAAAACTGCTCCGTTAGATACGAAAGAACACCAGCTTTACATAATAAATTTGCACATTTTTTATCCATCCATTTCCTAAACTTTAAGTACTCTTTCTCATAAAGTTTGCAAGACTTTTTTCGGAATCATAGCATTTTCTGCTTTTGCAGCTTCTTCCACAATTTCTCTAGGTAAATCCATTATGTCTGAATCACGACTTTCAAACTAATTGCCATTTGTAAACAAATTAGTTGCTTAGGTAGCATTCATGACGTCAAAACATGTATTTGAGATCTACTACAACTACGAATTACAACTTAACACAATTAATTTCGCTTCCTTAAATCCTTATAATACTGTTATACAAAAAATAGTGTATGCAACTCGTTTATAATGTTAATTTTTTGCACTCGTAAAAAGATATTACAGAACTCACTTCTAACGTCATTCGTTCGGTAATATCTTCTTATTCGTGTAAAAAAAGAACAAGGTTATAAACTAATTGCATAATATGCTATTGTCATTTTCTTGATATTTTGGTTTCCTATTGGTTAATGGTTAAGTTGATTTGGTTAATGCGGTAACACCGCATTAACATATATTTTAAAGAGGGTAGGTGACAGACAACATCCTTGCCGTAGTCCTTTTGATATATGAAATGCTTTGGTCGTCTGTTTTCCAACTTTCACCTTTCCTTTTTGATCTATGTACAATTCCTTCACCGCATTTATTAACATTTTATTTACATTACTTTCATTCATAACTTCCCATAACTTTATGACTGGCACACTATCATAGGCCTTTGCTAAATCAAGGAAGACCATATGAAGTTCTCTTCCTGTCTGCCATTTCTATTGTATCACCTGGGACAAGCAAAACAGATTATCTATGCAAGAACGACCTGCTCTAAAACCACTTTGTTTTTCTTCTTCGTACTCCTTGTATCCCTCTTCTATTAATTCTCTTAACATTCTTCCATATACCTTACTGAACGTGTTTGTCACTGCTATCCCTCTACAATTTTCACATATATCTTTCCTTCCTTTCTTATATATTGGTGTTATATAAGCCATTTTCCAGTCTTCGGGTATATCGCCTTTATTGATACAGCTATTAATTAGTTTCGTCATCATCCGTACTAGCTTTGGTGTTCCATTCTTTATCAATTCGCTTGGGATTTCTCCTGGACCCGGAGCCTTACCACCTTTCATTTCTTTGACACATCTCTTGACCCTCTCTTCTGTTACTGTAATTTCTCTGGCCGGAGATATCTTTTCCCTTTCTGTAGTTCCAAGAAAATCTGATCTTCCTTCATTCAATAATGTTCTAAAATAGTCTTCCCATTTACTTACAGATATACTTTGTATGCGGACTTTTTCCATTTGGGGAGATTTGACCTGTTTTATGAACTTCCAAATCTCGCTTGTTTTTGTCCCACCTATGTACATTTCTACTTCTTGGCAATCATGGCTCCCATGATTGTTGTTTTTCTTTTCTTATCATGCTTCTAACTCTATTTCGTTGGATGTTATATTCCTCCCTATTTTCCGCTTTCTTGGTACTCAACCATTTTTCATAGTCTCTTCTTCTCCTCCATTTCCCGCTCCAGGTCTTGAGGTCCAATAGCTCCTCCCTCTCCTTTTCTTGTTTAAAGGTGTGCTCCAAGTGCTTCTTTAGCCGCTTGATGCAGACTATCTTTGAGGTGTTCATATATCTCCTTATTTGATCCAACTATGTTTTCATTGAGTAAATTATCCAATCTACTTTGAAATAAATATTCTATACTTGGTTGTGATAGACCCTCTATATTATATTTCCTAGCTTTACTATTTTCATTTTCCCCCTTATGTTCTCTGATCTCCAATTCTTTTTGTCTTATGGGTGGAAACATAATTTTGGCCTTCACTAGATAATGGTTGGATCTACATTCCGGGCCTCTGTGTACCCTGACGTCCATTACTTTTTCAGTTAAATACTGTCTAGTGATTACGTAATCGATCACAGATCTCCTTCCTCTTACCTTATCTTCCCAAGTGACCATATGCTTAGCTTTATGTTGGAAGTGACCGTTTCTAATTATAAGTTCATGTTGTTCACACAGTTGAATCAATCTTCTTCCATTCGAATTTTCCACCTCTTCTCCATGTTGTCCAACGACTTTTGAGTTCTGAGGTTTTCCCACTCTTGCATTAAAATCTCCCAATAAAATTAGTTCTCTATTTACCTCACATTCACTGATTACCCCATCCAGTTTTGAATAAAATTCATCCAAAATATTAGTATCTTCATTTTCATTTGGCGCATACACTCCAAGAATCGTCATTTTGTACCTAAAACTTTCGAAATTTACTTTAATCAGCCTCTCATCTATGGCTTCCCAACTTTTAACATGGTTTCTAAATTTATTTTTTATGACTATGGAAATCCCTTTACTACCTCTCTGATCTTTTTGTACTCCACTCCAAATATAAACATAGGGTCCAATCTCGTCTATACCGGAGCCCTTTTTCTTTGTCTCACTTAAACTTGCAATATCCATATTTAAATCTTGAAGTTCCTTAATTACCTCCTGTACCTTATTTCCCAGACCTTGAGTATTCCATGTTCCAATATTCATTATCAATTTCCTTTGCCTAGTTCGTCTCCGGTTACTATCCTTTGTCTCATGATTAGGCCTTTTAGCATTTCATAGGTTTTACATGGACGATGAGGAGCTGGCCCATCGTCCTAACCCCCTACTAGGAGGACCAGGATTTTTGTTTAGGGTTGGCGTCACCATGCCTTTGAGCTCCTCCTGCCCAGATCTCTTTAGGAATCTCCTAGTTCCACTGGCGAGATCATACCAGTATCTTTCGTCCCTATACTGCGATTTTTCTAACTGCGACCCTCAAGGCCACTCAAATCCCATCTTCGCAATGGAATATGTGACGGCATTTCGCGTCTTTTCTCGGTCTTGACGGTAGAAGTCGCATGATCGCAAGTACTGCTTCATACGGTCGCGATCGTGCGAAATCTAGCGGAACGACTGAGAAACACGCGAAATACCGTGACATATTCCATCGCGAAGATGGGATTTGAGTGGCCTTGAGGGTCGCAGTTAGAAAAATCGCAGTATAGATCGAAATGTAGGCTAGGATTTCTGCCTAAATCTTCGAGGTAATATTCGTTTCGAGATCCTCTTCTGCGCACTGTCCTCTTCTCTTCTTGCGCCCCAGTCCTCTTCTGGAGAACTTCTTCGTCTGACCCCTCCCTCTCGACCTGTCCGGCAAGGGAGGCCCTACCAGTAGCTACGCTGCCGCCGGCATAGCTCTCAAGATCATGGGGGTACTCAAGCTCCACCACCAATAGAGATTTTCGAAAACAGAAGATTCCTCTGAAAAATAACTTCAAATTTCGCATTTACAGTAGCGCGTAAACGCCATTATATTAAAAAAGGCTCCCAGTTTTTCAAATAAAATTGCCATTTAGGACGAGGTTTCACTGTTCTTTATTATTTTTAAATAATATATCCGTTCTACTATTAAGAAACCGAAAAATTAAGAAAATGTTAAAAAACAAAATTTGAGCGGCGATGTATGACAGCTGGCAAGACTATATGGCGAGTCCGAATAGCTAGCCGGAACCAAAGTAAATATAATAGTAATACGGGGAAGTCTGTGACATTTTGTAGCACCACTAGTTATACACACACACGCACTCATCGTCATAAAAAAAGCTGCACCACGAAGGGCCCTACTGATCCGCTGCAAACTCGTTGGGTATTTTGCACACCATTCGCTAAGCTAATGATTTCGTTTTCATAGTCGACCGCGCATAGGGGGGTCAGTGGTAGGGGCGTGACGTTGCGCTCACCGGCCGAGTGCCTCAAACGGCCTCACCAGCTATTGTGACATCGGGTAACGTCGTCAGAGAGTCACCTGAACGTACATTATGGCCCAGGCGACGCGTTCGATAGCCAGTTGTCCAGTCCGCATTCGAGAGGGGCCGCATTATGGGTCTGCGGGAGGCTGGTTGGTCCTTTCGCCGTATTGCTCGCCCCACCGGTCGTAGGGACACCACCATCGCCCGTTGTCCTGGCCGCGGCAATGGATTGAGGAAGGCACCCGCACACGACACGCGGGATCTGGACGCCCTCTAGGCACCACTATGAAGGAGGACCGACGGATTGTCCGCCACGCGCGAACAGATCCAACGGAAACGATAGGTGCTACTCAGCGGACTGTGCAGCCTGCACTGTCACGTGCAGAAAGTGCCAGTACCATTGTCAGGCGGTTGCACAACGCAGAGCTCTCCGCACGCCGACCGTTACGACGCCTGCCTCTCACACCCCAGCAACGTCACTAGAGACACGCCTGGTGTCGGGAACAACGGATCTGGGGTCATGCATACTGGCAGTGGGTCATCTTCAGCGACGAGTCTCGCTTCTGTCTTGATGGCGACGACCACCGGGTCCGTGTCTGGAGGCGCAGATAGGAGCGCCACGACGAGCGGTTTGTGGTATCCTATCACACGTCCCGCCAGCATGATGTGATGGTGTGGAGCGCGATTGCCTACGATGCTCGTTCACCGTTAGTTTTTCTCGGGGACACCCTAACAGCCGCAGGTACTTTCAGGAGATCCTGCAACCGGTGGCTGTGCCATTCGTGAACGCCCACGCCTTATTTCAACATGACAACGCGCATGCATATACCGCAGCCATCTCCCGAGCATGCCTTGCAGCCGTGGATACTCTGTCATGGCCAGCCGCAACGCCAAACCTCTTCCCGGTTGAGAATGTTTGGAGTGCTCCATAGAGCGTGCGATCAGGAGCCCGCCCCTCGCCACTAATCTGCAAGAACTGCGCGATCACGTGCAAGCTGCGTGGGATGAACTAGCACAGGACTCCATTCGAGACCTGTACAACTCCCTCGACGTCAACTCCCTCAACTCCCTGGACGCGTGTATTCTTTAATAATTTTTCTTTCTAATCTTTTCTAATTTTTTGAAAATATGAGTAGTTTTTCTATGAAGATACAATTGTTTTTCTTAATGAAATATGCTTATCAAATCCAGATCTTCAAATAAGGTCATGTTGAATTTTTTTAAAAATATGAGTGGTTTTTCTATAGTTTCCTGACAAACAAAAGAGCCCGCTCGGAATTCACTGCGTTTCGTTTTCAGCGTCTTCCTACAACTACAATTGTGAAAATACAATTTTTTCTCAAGGAACTGTATTTATAAAAACTACATCTTCAAATAAGGTCATACTTAATTTTTTCAAAATACTAGTAGTTTTTCTATAATTTTGTGACAAACATAATAGCCCGCTGTAAATTTACTGTTCTTCGGAGTGTTACGGTTCTCGGTCGTAAATTAGAATTTGAAATTTTGTATATTACTAGCTGACCCGGCAAACGTTGTTTTGCTATATAAATTATTCCTAGGATTATTTTAGTAGAAAAGAAATAGTAACGTATTGTCAGTGTTTGAGGATGTGTGTATATATGAGTTGAAGAGTCATGGCGCTGTGAACGATGATGGAATATAAAAATAACACAATACCAAACATTTATATTTTTAATTTATTGTAATTTATGTTTTAAAATGATTAAAATCTCTATTTACAATAATTTTACTAAAAAACAATATCAATCTCTCAACGCAATAGAGTGTACAATATTTTTTGTTATTCCATCTTTAGCTAACACAAACTCGATGGCTTGCCCACTCGAGAGCATGCCACGTATAATTGACCGCGTGAAAAACATGGTGTGCTCAAATCTAAGCCACAAACAGACATCGTTTGGCCTTGAGACTTATTGATAGTCATAGCAAATGCCAATCTTAAGGGAAATTGAACACGTTTGAATTGAATTGGCACATCTGTGGGTATAGTAGGGATCCGTGGCAATAATATATTATCACCTCGAAATTTGCCATTTAAAATGATGGCTTCGACAACGTTTTTCATTAATTTTTTAATAACTAATCGCGTGCCAATGCACAGCTGTGGCGGGTTCAAATTACGAAGCAAAATAACCGGAGATCCAACCTTCAGTTGTAAATTATGTGGCGGCATGCCTGGTAAATCTATGAGTTTAAGAACTATGCTGGATAATTCAGAGCTTCGGTGGCATCGCAAACTGTGTCAATAGTAGTATGACACAAAGTCCCCTGGCAATAAATATTGTATTTTCAGATTTAACTCGTTGACGTCCACATTTTGCTGCTAAAATTACTCTTTCTGCCAGCCACTCATGATTAATGTATTGTGTATGTACATTGGGGAATATCTAGTCAATGAGAGCATCTTGCGACTCAATGATTGTGCAGGAATCGGACGGTAATTTTATGCATCCAGTTTCATCTACAGTAACTTTTCCATCGCCGATATCTAGCAGTTGTTTTGAGAATGTTTCAGCAGATGGATCTCGAAGCATTTGAGACGTAGAATTCCGTTTTATTAATTAAATAAATGCGATATTGTCTCACTATATTTGTTCTATATGTTCTCGAGAAATTAAAAATATAAAATATCAGTAATTTTGTTATAAATGTACTTTCAATTTATTTTTAATCTCAGTTTAATATGAAGCCGACTAACGTAATTTCAACATTTTTAATTTCAATATCCGCGAAGTGCATTTCTCCGGCTTGAGTAAACGCAGTAAGAATCTGAACGATGTTCCGTATTCTTATTTGGCGTATTCGAAAACGACTAACCAATGTGTTATCACCTATTTGTTTTCTGAATCTCTAACTGTAAGACAATAAAGGACGGAGTTCACGACAACACCTTGGTGCTTGGTCATCAATTTTCGAATACGGCAACTGGATAAAGCCCTAATGATTGGTATATGATTGGTGTCTTATTGCTTTCTACTGTAATCGTATAGAGAGAGACAGCATTTTGAACATTCAAACTTTGTCAACCATAGTTAGCGGGACATCTAACGATAAAAAATGGATTTTAATCCACTATCATGGAAATGCAGATTTTTTTGGCATCCTCATAGCTTAAGCTACATAAAGCTTACATAGATGTTCTAGATTCAGTCAGTGATGAAGTTATAAATTTTTTAGTATTGTATGATGGAACATGGCATAAACGAGGCACTACATGTCGTTATGTAATGGGAATTGTTATCGATATCTTGACTGGTCGTGTGGCTGATTTTCATGTTTTGTCAAAATACTGTGGCACTTATGAAAAGAACAAGAGCAAATTATGAGAAAAAAGCTGTGAATATAAAAAATGCAAAGAGATTTAAGTGGAGAGTGTGTTAGTAATTTTAATGGATCTTCAAAAGCAATGGATGTAGCTCATCATTTTAGATATACAACAATACTGTCAGATGGTGATGCAAAGACTTTCAATCACCATCTGAAACTAAACATCTATGGAGACAACTTTATTATTAGAAAAGAAGAATGTATAAAACATGTGATGTAAAGATTTAAAACAGACTTACAAAAATAATACAAGAATAGAAAGTGAAGGGTGTTAGACTTGGTAAAAAGCAAGCGAATTTAAAGGATGACATAGTTATTTGTCTTAGCAAATTATCACAATGCCATCCAGAAGAATATTCCAGATGTGCAGAAGATGAAGTCTGCAATACTTGCCACCTTATACCATGCAATGCCAACAGACTTGAAGCCATAGCATTTTAAATGCCCTAAAGAAGAAAATTCATGGTGCTTCTACAATCGAGCTCAAGGGAATGAAATTTCAAAACATGGCAAAAGCAACAAGAAAACTTGCAAAAAATGAATTACTGGAATGCGTATATGGGAAAACACAGAATGCAAATGAATATTTGCATAGTTTTGTTTGGAGCAAGTGCCCAAAAGAAACATTTCTTTCCAGAAAAAAGATTGGAATTGCTGACATCAGCAGTGTCCCAGTTCAATATGGGATGTGAGGCCAGTGAAAGAGCATGCTTCAGGAATCAAAGTGACATCTCCTAAGAAAATAAAGATATTATGAGAGGCAAACGTCGTCTCCACAAAAGTGAAATGGCATTGCAACTAGACTTTAAAAGTGCTTAAAAAAGCCAAGTCAATAAAAGAAGGAAAGGTTTGTCAAGTCAATAAAAGAAGTAAAGAAAAAAGATGAAGATGCAATGTATGTTCTGGGCAATTTTAAAGAAAAATTTTATTAATAAACTGTAAATGCACTATCTTAAATTTTTTTTTTCACTTTCCCGGTAATTAATTTTCCTTACATTCTCCCATATCTAAAAAGTTCCAACTTTCACAATTTTCAATCAATTAAAGTAATAATGTAGGAAATTGTTAAGAGATTGTAGATTAATATAATTATGGTAGTATTTTTGCCTTAACCCATTAGTGCATGTGATTCGATAAATCGGATGCTAAGAAAAGCGTCAACAATGCCTGTGATTGGAGACTTATCTGTTTGAGATATACAAGAATCATCTTTCGCATTGTTGGAAAGTCATAAATTAAATGTATATGCTGCAACTTTCAGAAGTTTTAGATTTATAGCAATTAGAATGCAAGATGACGCATTACAGTCTTGTTGTTTCACGTAGCTAGTAAGTTTTCATATAATTATAATATCTAACCTTCATTGATACGAACAAATTTTGTACGAAATGAAATAATGAAGGTTTGTGTTTTCCATTTGAATTGGTATTCTAAGAAAATAATTATAAATTACTAAACTATTTCAAATTAATTTTCGTGATCCGAAATATCGGAGGGGGACACCTATCATTGCAATACAGTATTTCAGAATGGCTACGTCTTTTCTCTCTATATTTCAAGCAACTGCTTCTAAATGAAAAAGTATTGTTTGCTTATCTGTAACTGGAAGTTTGAGTATGTTGGAAGAAGAACACACAAAAGGTGCCAACAATTGCGAGCAATGATTTTCACTCTTCTGCAGAAATTATGCATATTAGACGGAAAGCTCGCCTCGCTCGACTCCGCTCGGGTGTCTTCGTGGACATTCGTGGCTCCGCACTTTGCTCTCCCGAGACACAAGTCTGCCTGGCCCCGCAGACCCGGATTACCGTGCTCGCCCCGCCGACTGGAACGGAAACCTCACCATTTGCCTCTACGAAGCTGTGAATGGGTTTGCAGCGTGATCGCCGTTCAGGACAAGCCGCACTGGCAAAGTCTTTGGCCTGCCTTTCAAAGACAAAGAGTTGTTCCTAAAATGTAAAGGTGTGGACCAAAGGTGGTTAAATAACGGAAATAGGGGAGGGGTCGCTCATAGCACTTACCCCCTTCAGAATAGGAAATCGGCTAGAGATGCCATTCATCATAAAATCAGTATTTACTCATTTTCTATAGAAACGAAAGACATTCAATATGACACTTGAAAACTCTTAAATAAATTAACCAATAAAAAAATTAAAATTCAGCTTACAGGAACAGTTTTTGTATGGAAACATCTAGTCTGCTGCACAATATACCTCCTCCCTCCCACATACACACACACAGAAAAATGCTGTTTGTGACACTAATTGATGTCGGTGCAAAAATGTATTATTGTTGCAGACCAAATCAATTAACTACATTTATTTATTGAACATCAAATACAGTTAAAAACTGTGTGTGACCTGCTGTGGGGAGAAGTGTATTGTGTGCAGGTTTTTTGAAATTCTGGGATACCTACTAAAATGTGCGTTTTTGGCAAGACTTGATAAGAAAGTTCCTCCACGGTAATTAAAACTATTTGCAAAGGCAAATCAGCTATTCATTTTGACTGTCCCTTTACGTGAAGAAATCGAGGACGCCCTGCCCTTATAATATGGATCTGCCGTAATAATACGGGGAACGACAAATTGAATATTTCCAGATATCAGAAACACTGTTCAAAATATCAATAATCATGAGGGAGTAAATCATGAAAATCCGAGGGAGTATGTGCTGTTGTAGCACCACTAGTTTCCATACAAGATACTGGACTATGGGAAAAATCAAAATGAGTATGTAATTGGTCTGTTGAAATATTAACTTTTTAAATATTACAAGCGTACCCGTGCGAGAACTCTCGCATGTTAAAACCCACCCTTTCTCTATCCATTTGCCTATGCTTTCAATTAAGAAGGAAAGTTGTTAATGAAAAATGTTAATTTTTTTAATGTACAAATGTAACTTCTAATGTACTTGGAGAATATCAAACAAAAATAACAATACAATTGATGTTGGAAACTAATTGTCAATAAAAGTTTGAACAAATTATTCACTCCTCCTTGAGAGTTAACTTTTTGCTTTCCTTGATAGTCACAAACATAATAGAAAAGGTTTTTACTCTTCAGAAAGCAAAGCAAAGTTAAGTAGTGCGTAATACCGTAGGTAGCAAGTACAACCTTACTCTTTGCAATATTATTTGAATTTCTTTGATTTGTATGAGGAACAAAGGGGGTTTTAGAGTTCAGGGTGCCAACTTGCTAGGGTGCAAAAATAGAAAAATTATTTGTGTGAGACCAAAACATACATGGAATAAAGAAATGATCCAAATTTTAAAAAGAAAAAATTACAAGAGAAATAATGAAAATATACAGTGTGTCCAGGGAGGAAACGTTGAAATTTCGAAAATAAGCTCTTGAGACAATTCTAAGCATATTTTGTCTAATAAATTACTTGGAGGCCCGTATGGTGCCCGGGGATTTTAATAGAATAGCGCCATGGGAACTCCCCCCCTGTCGTAAGAGGCGACTAATTCCTTGCCCTTAAAAGTAATTCCTCTCTTTTCACACCTATTTATCCTTCCATATCTCTGGGAGCTAACAGGTGGATTGAGTAGCTTGGATGCTTCCAGGACCTATCCCAAATATTTACTTATTCCCTTCCCATACTTTTCCTACAGGAAGAGCAGACAGATGTAGGCTGGATCCCTCGCCTTGAGAACTAAAACTCCTCTAAAGAGCGGAAAAGGGGCAGGCTGAGCTCCTTGAGCTGCGGTGGAAGCAGTCAGCCTAAGGGAGAGACAACCCTGAATAAAAAGCTCCGGTCCTCCAGGTTGGGGGTTGTGCGTCGGGTTAGTACCCCGTCAACGTAAAACCTAAGTATACTTGCAGCACCCGAAGAAGCCTCGGAAACAATCACGATACTATGATGAATCAAGCAAAGAAAATGGACAAGAATAAATGGATAGCGGATACTTTAAGAGTAGCAACTTGGAATGTAAGGGGAATCTCAAACAAAGAAGATTTGCTAACTAGAATACTGGAAGAGCAAAAAGTAAACATTGCCGTAGTGACTGAAACTAAGAAGAAATTAAAAGGCTCAAAATATGTAGGGAATTATGCAATGTTCTACAGTGGTGTAGAGGAAAATATGAGAGCTTCAAAAGGAGTAGCAATATTTGTAGATAAAAAATGGGAACCAAAGATTAAAGAATATGAATATGTGAACGATAGAATTATAACAATCAGAGTAAGACATGATCGCGGACACCTGGTCATCATAGGAGCTTATGCCCCAGTGGAAGGAAGATCGAAAGAACTGGAAGAGGAGACAGACAGTTTTTACTTAATGCTCCAAAAAACGATAGACAAATACAATCAAACATGCGAAGTACTCATAATGGGTGATATGAATGCCAGAGTAGGAAACAAAGCAGTCCATGGATCTATAGGAACATTCGGAGAAGAAACTGTAAATAAAAATGGAATGAAACTCCAAGAATTTGCAGTTTTTAACAACTTAAAAGTGACTAATACCTTTTTCCGTAAGAAACTAATTCACAAGTTTACTTGGGCCAATGGAAACTGCAGATCCTTAATAGATTATATAATTGCTAACCAGAGAATATCAAAACAAGTAATGGATACAAATGTTTTGAGAGGTTATGACATCTACTCAGACCATTACCTAGTAACATCTCGCATCAAGATGTATCCAAGATGGCGAAAAGCAAAGAAAAACTCTCCAGATGATAATGCAGAGAAAGTTTTCAAAGTACATGTTCTAGAAGAGCAAAGCACAAGGGAATTATACCAACATAGACTGAAGGAACACATACATCTAAGTCCTTTAAGCAACAATGTTGAAGAAATGTGGGCTAATTTGAAAATGTCTCTGACAAAGGCTGCTAATGAAGCCCTGGGGATGAAAAAGAAAATGAGAAGTAAAAGAAGATTAAAAATCTGGTCGGCAGAAATAGAAGAATTAGTTAAAATAAAGAAAAAATGTCATAATAAATATCTAAGCAACCCAACAGACATTAATAAACAAGAGTACCACATCGCAAGAAATCAAGCAAAAAATGCAATAAATAAAGCCCACAATGCATCTTGGGAAAGATTTATAGCAAATATTGAACACGATATACATGGAAGGCAATCTTTAGCGTACAAAGTCATAAAGTCCCTAAATAGATCTATTAAAGAGGATGTAAATGTTAAAAGCATAGAAACAGATAAGTGGGCAGAACACTATCGATCTCTGTGGTACGATGATAAAGAAAACTCTGTAGTTAACCACAGAGAAACGTATCCGGGAGTTGATGACATCACATGGGAAGAGCTGACAATCGCTTTAAAAGGATTAAAAAATAGAAAAGCATCCGGACCAAATGGAATCAACAGTGAATTACTGAAGTATGGAGGTCAAGCATTGCATGAACACCTTTTAAAGCTGTTCAATGTGTGCTGGAGGCAGCTTGAGACTCCTCAGGAATGGTTACAGGCGAAAGTGGTATCCCTGTACAAGAAAGGTGACCGAACCAAACACCCAGAACTATCGAGGAATATGTCTGCTAGACACTACCTACAAAGTATATGCTAGAATTCTGAATCGACGACTGAAGACAATTGCAGAAGCACTTCTCTCAGAAGAGCAAACGGGATTCAGAAAAGGTCGTTCATGTACAGATGCAATATTATCTTAAAGCGATTGATAGAAGAACGAAGGGAACATAACAAAGAAACACATCTTGCATTTATAGATCTTGAAAAGGCTTTTGACAATGTTAGACGCAAACTTCTATGGGAAATATTAGAACGAAGAGGTTACCCAAAACATCTTATTGAAGCTATAAAGAGTGTATACAGAGAAACTACGATCATATTAGGAAATTGTAAACCTAATATAATTGTCTCTACAAATAAAGGAGTAAGACAAGGCTGTTCAATATCACCAACCCTTTTTAATATATATTTGGACGACATATATAGAGTATGGAAAAATAAAGTCGATAGAGGTGTGCAATTAAAAGGTTCTTTTTACATTAATTCAATTTTATACGCTGATGACAAAGTGGTGATACAAGAGACTGAAAATAAGCTCCAAATGTCCATTTTCATCTTGAAAAATATCCTTGAAGAATATGGACTGAAAATGTCCGCTCAAAAATCAAAAGTCATGGCATTTCGAGGCAAATATCCAGTAAGATCTAAAATAGTAATAGGAAACTACAATTTAGAACAAGTTAGCAACTTCAGGTACTTAGGCTGTGATATATCGTTTAATATAGATCGTGACGTGGAAAACAAGCTAGTAAAATTCCGAAATGTATGTGGAACTATACACAAGTATCTGAGAAACCGAACACGAAAGGAGACACGGCTTAAGTTTTATAAGACAATTGCAGTCCCCACACTCATGTATGCCAGCGAAACATGGGTGAACACGAAAAAGATCAAAAATAAAATACAAACGGCGGAAATGAAATTTCTGCGAAACACACTAGGGTGCTCGCTACTCGACAAGAAACGGAACTCTGAAATAAGAGATATTTTAAAAGTCAAAGAACTGTACGAGAATATTCTCGAAAACAAGTTAAAATGGTACAACCATGTATCAAGAATGCCAATGAACAGACTTCCATTCATAGCTATGAACTATAAAACAGAAGGAAGAAGGGACATTGGTAGACCGAGAAGAAAAATGGGTGCCGGAACAGGTCACATGACCTAAACCCTGTTGGGAAGAAGAAGAAGAAGAAGAAGAAGAAGAAGAAGAAGAAGAAGAAGAAGAAATTACTTGGATATTCTGAGTGGTTGAGCCACAATAAGCACTCAAAAATTGGTTTGAAAAATTGATTTCTAGGCACAAATTTGCATTATAGAAGCATAGAAACACTCCAGAAACATAGAAGTTGTTTATTATTTACAAAAAAATGAATATATTTGTTCAGAAAGAAGAATTAAGCAAGAAATAAAAAAGCAACCAATTTACACAATTCGACTGCTCTCTTATTTCTCACTTAATTTTTCTGTCTGAGCTAATATATTCATTTCTTTTGTAAATAATAAACAATTTACATATTTCTGGAGTGTTTCTATACTTCCGTAATACACATTTTTGCCTGGAATTCATTTTTTCAAACCACATTTTGAGTGCTCATTTCGGCCCAACCATTCCGAATATCCACGTAGTTTATTAGACAAAATATGCTTAGAATTGTCTTACGAGCTTATTTTCGAAGTTTGGACGTTTCCTCCCCGGACACCCGGTATAGATAAGTGGAAAAAGAACAACACAATAGTTCCTTACACAGATGTCGACTTTATACATTTTTTAACATAATGAGTGGTTGATGTATTTGAAAAAGCGCTGGATGCAGGAAAATGTATTTTATACACAATAACCTGTGAATAAATAAATAAACTGAATCGTGGTCATTTGAACCAGCCCGTGCGTCCTGTGCCCAGGAAGTTGCCTAGGTTGCAAGCGACGCTCTCTCGTTACTTCGGCCATAGACTAAGGATGTCTTTACTCTATGCTTCGGCACATTGTGTCACATATCACACTTCTGAGAAAAAATGATTTCTTAGAATGGTAAACCTCTTTTATACAGTTCCTTTATTTGTACTGATTCTACTTGTATTTATTTCCTCTTGTTGATAATTATTATTCGAATAATGGAATTATTTTGAAATATTTGCAGCATTTTTCATTAATATGCATTTATTCATTTTAATTAATTGTGAGAATTCAGCTAAGGTGAAAATACTGGAGGCAGGCCCTTTAAGTTACTACAATAGATATAACAATGTTTGGAGTCGGCGCCCTGCCCGAGATTGCTAAGGAAGTAGTGCCGTAGTGATCTCGTACCGAGGAGTCGCGAGTTCGAGTCCCACCTCGGGCATGGCTGTATGTGTTAGTCAATTCACCCCCTATCATCACCATATCGTTTCATCCTCATACCATAACGTGAAATCCAATAATGGTCGCTAATGACCTAGTCGTTGATGCGACCTGAAATAATAAGAAGTTTGGAGATCACCACTTCGAAAAATGTGTGCCTTTGGTACGACTGTCTTTAGAGTGACCATATTCTTTCCGTCATTTCCTGATATATTCATAGAGGGTTGACCTCTATGAATTTAAGTTTACCTTTTTACCTTTCAGTAATTGTTTTGTTAGCCTCGCTGTTGACCCTGGGTAAAAGATATATACGTTTTGAAAAGAAATTGAATTAACAAATCCACGGTATTATATATGAAATTGGGTTTCCTGATCATCGAAAAAATAAGATTGAATTTTTGTGACAAAATATTGAATTTTTACATAAAAAGTACTTTTGGCAGCACGTAAAATTTTCCCGACCGCCGGCTTCGGATCAATATTGACAGTAATGCTAGATGTAAACCGGCCGGGAGACAAAGAAAATCCACAATTACCAGTCTTCCACAACAAATCGATTTGTATGAAATTCCGCATGTACAATTGAAGTAAATGCTTACGAACAAAACAATTATGTCAATTACAACAAGAGGTGCACAAATTTCTCTCATTATTGAAAATAGTCACATAATAATGAAATATATAATTATTTTTAGTATAACAACTAATTTTTAACTTGAAAAAGGCCAAATCAACCAATTTCAATGAAGTGACTGTGGTGATGTTTGTATTAACAGAAGAAATTATCACATTTTATACAAGCATATTTTGGGCGACAATTTTTTTCGTTGCAGCAGACTGACACATTTTTCTTTTTGTACTGTGTGGTTCCATAGGATCGTATTTTCATTTTTTGTTTTCTGGATTTAGTTCGCATTTGTTGAAATTCTCCTGGAAGACTATTAATTGTGGATCTTTGAATTTCTTTGAGTAACAAACCATGGAGTTATCAGCATTTTGGAGATCACCATATTCACTCATATTGAGAACTATATACGTCGTGCAGAGAGAATATTCCGTTCACACACGAACACAAGAATCAAGCCCGAAAGATTTGGCGTGAGAGGAATGCAACGCAACGGCACCGAGAAATTCTGCGAACAGTAAGTGACGCCTTTTGGCGTGTGGGGCTGGCAATCCCACGCGTCGCGCGCGGTCAGAAAGACGAGCTACGTGACCTATCGTCATCCGGCTTATCTTGGGGTAACCTCACCAGCGGATGCAGAATCGATCAAAACATTGGATGTCACCAGAAATCATAATCTTACACCTAGAGCTCAGCGAGATATTGAGTTCTTAAAATGCAATGGGTCTACTAGACTCATGCGCGCCTAACGTAGGGTTAATAAAAGAAATGCATTTGTTAGTTCTACATTTTAAAAAATTGAAGAAAATTAAAGAAAAAATTGGAGCCATTTCTGAGAAGATAATTGCTTGAAATTTCAAAATTGCCTATGTTTCACGCAAAATTACACAAAAAATACTCATGTTTTCGAAAGATTGAACGTTACCTCATTTGAAGATATGTTTCCGATGAACACGTTTCAATAAGAAAATAAATTTTCTTCTTAATTGTAGTTGTAGGAAGACGCCTAAAAATATTGATTTTGCAATTTTCGAAAATTTGGGATTTTTAAAGAAAATTAAGATCTTCTCCATTAGACCTTGACCAAAACATTTGACGGCATATTTTAGAAATTAAAAAAATAATTCCAGGGGCTTTAGGTAAAATACCCTCAAAATTGAAATATATAATATAATACATTACAATAAAAATATCCATATTTTATTGTGGATATGTGTTGTGAGTTGGAGTTTCATTCGTATTTATGAACGGTGATTTTGCTCCCTGCATTATAACATTCAACTTCAATTATTTGATCAAAAAATATTTATTATTGATATTATTATTTTAAATTTATATATCTAATATTGTACTACCTTTTTGTTATTTTATGTGTAATTTTTATGTATTACAGTTTATACCGGATGATGGGGCCACAATGTGCCTGCTAATCTGGTAATACAATAATTTAAATGTCAAAAATATTGAGGTGTAACAAAGGAAAAATAACAATTAACATACAAGTTTCAAATGCAAGGGGCCACGACAACAGCCAGATCGATTGGGGACATCAACGTTGATGAAAATCTTGCTTACGTTGTTCACAGACAGACGGACGGACGTGACGACAGTTTTGCCGTCAATCGATTTTACTGTCTCAAGGACCCATCATGAATTCTGATTACACAACATGTTAGAGAAATTAATTTACTATTTATAGGGACAAGATTTATCCACTTTTTCATTACCAGGCCCGACAACAAGAGTTTCTGCCGAAAATTCCCCGTTTTTCTCCCCCGCAGCATTACAATACTTTCTTTATACTGCGTAAGCAGTAGCGAGAAAGTGAAAATAGCTCATATATATATATATATATATATATATATATATATATATATATATATATTAGACAGTCACTAGTAAAAGCGATTCTTCCACGGCGTGCCAAACGTTCAATTTAGCGCTAAAAGTTAGCCTTAATTTAAATAATAAATAATTCGGCGTCTCATTATAAACTGAGTCGTTTTTTTAAATATTAGTAAGCGAAATAAATATTTTCTTCTTAGGAATGATAAGTACTTACCAGAATGAAAAATCCATTTTTCACACAGAGCTGGATTCGTTGTTGGAAATTTATGAAAACTTATTCCTGGATGTTTTCGATAACTGTTGTCACAATCGGCATACGAGCATTTTCTTCCACAAGACAATGTGAACTTACTTCTCTGGTCGAAAATTAATATAGCGTATACTCCGTTCGACTTAAACTCCTTGGAGAAACCTCGCTTGTATGTCGTCCGTAAGCATTCGCAAACTGTACTGCGGTAGTTGTTCACTCCGGGAGTGCTTGTGGCCCTACTTTGATTTTTTTGTGGTTGTTAATTACTTTAATTGAATGGGGATTTTTGTGGTTTAAAAGTGAAGTTTTTTGTAAGAATTGAATTATTTGGAATCTAGTTTCTGTTTATAGTTGTAATTTTAAAGAGGGATTTTTGGACTTTGCATATCTGCAAAGGTGCACGTAAATTTGCATTGAGCCTCCAGTGGTCGCGGTGTTGTACGGAGAACACTCAATGAGATTGTTGCTCTTGGCCAACCTTTCGAGAAGATATCTTTCGTGAGATCATTCTATTCTTGTCTTATCTCTTCCACTGAAATCTGGAAACCTGGCCGCTTCCTTGTTGCCAACAATGTACGTTTTTGCCAGATGATAAGTAAATGTTATAAGGAGTACAAAGCTTTTGTGCCAAGTATAAAGCTCGAGAAGTTGTATTATATATCGTGCCGCGACTTCAGGAGTGTTTTTGGAGATTACGTATTGTGTTCGAATTTATTTGATTTTTACTCATTTTCATGATGTAAAACATGTAATCATGAAAAATAGTAAAAATCAAATAAATTGTATGTATGTATATATATATATACATACATATAATTATATATAATTATATACATATAATTATATATAATTATATACATATAATTATATTATATATATAATAAATGATTGAATAGATAAAATATAATATGATAACGAATAAAATTACTATGGGTTATTATTATAAACTTTTCTTCAAGCATTTTGTTATACGTGTCATATTCACTATTCCACAATATTGCTGCATGCAAAGGCAAAATGTTTAACTTCAAGCGCATCTTTGCATATATATATATATATATATATATATATATATATATATATATATATATAAATTCAATTTTACGACACATGTAAATTAGAATTTTTTTATCTATTTTTCCCAATATCTCCACAATCCAAATTATTCCCCAAAAAAGTTTGACCTTAAAAGAAAAAATCGTGCAACGAAGGGTTAATATATTTTTCAATTATTGATGTCCCTGTTGGTGAGAAGTAAAACGGAAATTATGTTAATTTAATATAGATTACGATAATTTATATTCAGTCCCTATTTAATAAATTAATTTAACATAGACTACGATAATTTAGATTCAGTCCCTGATTAATAAATGCTTGAGCAACGCAGGACACTTCACCACTATATGATAAATAATATTGTTTTTAAAAAGCGTTGCAATGAATGGATAAGAGAAGTGCTCGCATGATTATAATAATTATGGTCACAGGATCACGTCATTGTTGGGATGCAGTTAATTGGTAGAGTGTAGGCGGAAGGTCCCGCGTGCTCACGCTTAGGGCAACAGCCCACCATGTGCTCCCTAAATATAAATGCCGTAGAAAGATCTTGTGGCAGTAATAGTTTCAATAATTTGAAAATACCGCCAGTGAATGGTGGAGGGGTGAAATCGGTAGTGGGGGCAGAGTCGCGACCTGTGCGCACTCTACTCGGTTACCACATTTTACGGAACTAAGATGCGACGGTGGTGCCATCTCTGAATGAGTCACCTTAAAAGCGTAACCTCAGTGCTGCTGGCAGTGAGCTGTCTATACATCCTTAGTCTATGACGTCGCTGAGCAGGTGCAAAATTAAGAGAAACGCCGCGGGTGAAATACACCTCTGTGTGAAATACATACCGTGTGTAGCGGGTTGCCTAAAAAGTTTAGTCCGAAAAATTAAAAAAAAATTGGGTGGACCACCCTTACCACTAAGGGGCATAAAAATAGATAACAACCTATTCTCATACCTACTGAATATACATATAAAATTTCATCAAAATCTGTCAAGCCGTTTCGGAGGAGTATGGTAACTAAAACTATGACACGAGAATTTTATATATAAGATTTCTTTGTTCGTTTTTACATTCAACCTTATGTTATACATTTATACATTAATATTTTAGAAATTGTTTATTTTGAAATATTTGAAATAAAAAGTAAAAAGTTTAATAGCTCTCAGAATAGCGACAATGTAGGGTCTGCAACAATAGAATTCCATTTGTCCTCGCGTATATCTGTGAATTACATGTGATTGTTGTGATCTGATAGAGCTGTATGAAAAGGAGTTATAATTATCTAATTTATGTTGATATTTGCATGAAAATATTTAGTTTCCGCACCAAATGCTGTACTATTTGTAGTGAGTAGAGTATTTGTTACATTCTTTTAAAATACTCGTCTCTAATCATGGCCCTATGGAATGCATTACTATATTGTCCAGGGTATCAGTCTTCTTTTTCCAATACATGTTAACAAAACTTATGAATTATATTTTTGTGCAGTTGGAGAATTCACATAGTCCTGACAACACTGCGATGGAAACAGTGAATTGTTCGCATCTTGTTTCTTTTCTTTAAATATTTTTTTTAACCGCACAAGGATTTTTTTAGCCTGAGATATTGCCTGAGATAGCATAAAGGAAGCTTAAGAGAATGGTGCGTGTTTTATGTTCGTTAAAAAGCCTGATTATGCAAAAATTTTAAAAAATTAAATGTTCGGCGTCTTTCTACGACAACAATTGTCAGTTACAAGCTTTTTCTTAATTAAATATACTCATCAAAAACAGATCTTCAAATAAAAGGTCATGTTGAAGTTTTTGAATATCTGAGTAGTTTTTCTATAATTTCCTGACAAACGTAATACCCCGCTGCATATTTACTGCGCTTCAGGCTGCTTGATGTGTCGTAAATTGGATTTTGGAATTTTGTATATTATTTCTTTGTTCGTTTCTTACATTCGACCTTTTGTTATTCATTTTCAATGAATTATTTATTTTGAAATATTTGAAATGAAAAGTAAAAAAATCAATAGCTCTCAGAATAGCGACAATACATAGGGTCTGCAACAATGAAATTCCGTTTACGCTCGCGAATTTCTGTGAATTACATATCATTGTTGTGACTTGATGTAGTTGTATGAAAAGGAGTTATAATTGTCTAATTTATGTTCATATTTGCATGAAAATATTTTGTTTTCGCATCAAATGCTGTACCATTTGTAGTGAGTAGAGTATTTGTTGCATGGTTTTAGAATACTCTTCTCTAATCATGACCATATGGAATGCATTTCTATATTGTCCAGGGTATCAGGCTTCTTTTTCCAATATAGGTTTATAAAACTTTTGTATTCTATTTTTGTGCAGTTTTAGAATTCACATAGTTCTGACAACACTGGGATGGTAACAGTCAGTTGTTCGCTTCTTGGTTGAATTGAACGTTTTTAAATAATAGCTAAGGTGTTAGTAGCGCATAAAGTGCAATATTTCAGTTCTACGTAGCTGTTTCCAATAACGCGGGAAAGTATGTGCTGTTGAAGCACCACCATGTGCAGATCCAGACTTTTCTTTTGGAAGGGGTCAGGTTAAGACTCAAACGCATTTTTTTCGGTATGGGGAGAGGGTACAGAATGTAATAACAGATATTTGACGTAGTATGTTACACTTATATCAGATTGACTTTATAATACTATAAATATATTAGAAATTCAATATACCAATAATCACATCAATTGTCACATATCGGGTATCAATCAGATTACTATTGGTACGATCCTCACCGTATCCCCTGGGGGTGAGGCGGGAGTAACTTTGGAATGTAACCTCTAATTTTTTGTTGCTGATTCAGATTCTGCAAAGTATGTCAATTTTATTCGACACATTTGAAAAAATGCAAATTTGTAAAGCTATCAACAATAACTTTCAAGTTAGCAAAAATAACTTTCATTTGATGCAATATGAAATAATTTGTGAAGAAACAAATTTATATGAGAGAAATATGTAAATGTATGTAATAAAAAAAAACAAAAATTACATTTGTAATAAATTATGGTAATTAATAAAAACAAGCATATAATAAATAAACTAAATTATACTTTTATTTTTCTCATTTTCATTTTCCCTTCTTTTACATTTTTTTCTTTTATAGTGCTAAGTTATTTCTTATAATAATGAATTTGCACGACATTTGAATCTCGTTCAAGGGCGATTCTTCTGTAATAATGTTGTAAACGTCATTATAATTTTGGAGATAATTACAGCAAGACATTCAAACATCTAATAAATTTATTGTAATGCAACAATCAGAGCGGCAAATAACTGATCTGATTCCTTTTGCATTGCCAATGTACTTTGTATAATTAAAACCCAAATAAAATAACATTGGAATTCTGTTAATTTACAATGACATCTGTCAGAAAAGAATTTTACACCGAATTCGGACTCAGCGACAGAAAAACATTGAAATAAGATAGTCATGACCCCTGTGACCCCCCTTGGACATGTGCCTGAGCACCACTAGTTTAGTAGTTAGTGATATTCATAGCTCCATGTCTTCATTCATAACTTCATGACATTCATAGCTACGTGATATTCAAATTCATAATTCCATGGAATTATAAAACAGTCCCGTACTTTGGGGCCCTATTGCTTTTGCACTGCTCGACGTATTTATACTTCGGTTTTTCTTTCTTGGCGCATGGGGAGATGTCAATAAAATGGAATATCTCACGGTATTTCGCGTCGTTCTCGGTTGTGCATTATCGCGACTGTATCGAGCAGTGCTGACGATCATGCCACTCTTGGCGGCACAATGGAGAACGACACGAAATACCGTGAGATATTCCATTTTATTGACCCCGTGCGCCAAGAAAGAAAAACCGAAGTATATACTGCAATTTTCGTAACTTTGTCCCTGACAGACATCAGCTGTTTTGCTGCCATCCAATCACGAGCTTATATTTCGCGGCAGTGACGTCACTACGGTGACGTTCAAGGTTATGATTGGATAAAATCGTGAACAGGTGATTCTATCAGGGACAAAGTTACGAAAATCGCCGTATAGGTCACCTTAAGTCATTCATTCGGCCCTGGTCATGGGGTTAACAGAAAATGTGCATTTTACTTGGCTGGAATCATGGAGCTGTGAATACATAGCTTAATGATATTCATAGCTCCATGTCTTCATTCATAACTTCATGACATTCATAGCTTCGTGATATTCAAATTCATAATTCCATGGAATTATAAAACAGTTTGTTGTTCCCTCCTGGACAAATAGAATCGTTGAGTAGAACGGAGACATCTGGTGGTATTGTGAGAAAAAGCGAAGTGGCGCGAGAATAAAATGTTTTGTAAGAACCCGATACGTAACTGGAGATATGAAAGTAATGTAAGTAGGGAAAGTTATTATGTTGCATATTATCTACTATATGTATATAGTTGATTGAGGATTGAACCAATGCGAAATAGGTTTGTGAATGTATTTGACGGTGAAAAATTGGGGATTTAGGTTCTAAGTGAGGTTTTGTGAACCTTGACATTATTCCCTTTACTGTATATGAATGTTAAGTACTTCTGATTCCAACATTTTCTTGTACAGGATTCTCCTCAATAATTTAGAGAAAATTTAAGTTGAAATTGTGAGAACGTGGGCAAGTGAAAATGTTACTAAAATGCTTCATACCTATTCTAAAACCAAATTTTTTCAGAATATGTTTGGGGCTGGCAAGATACACTTGTGAAAGGTGACTAGTACACATGAAACTCAATGATGTAATAAATATTTCGGTGTTTTTGGTGATGCATATTGCAATTGAAGATTAATTATGTCTGTTTATTACTTGTTAGCTCTTCAATAAAAGGACGAGATTTCATAAGCCCCGAGGACTTCTCTGCTAAAGACATTAAAAAAATCCTATGGATTGCAAAAGATTTTAAACAATCTAAGGGGCAGAAATGCTCACAGGTATTTTTAAGAAAATATAAAAGAATTATTCTTGATTTGCTCTTATATATTTGTCTCAGTAACCATAACCTATTGTGTTTCAAAAGGGATTAAAATATATTCCTGTATGATGCTTGCTTGCAACAGATTCTAGGTAATATAAGAAATTGTAACGCGACCATCATCATGGCTAAACCACAAGTTTATTGCCAAGTATCAATATCAAATGCACTGCACTATCTTGGTTGCTCAACTAATTTAGTGATTGATGAAAACTGGGAAAAATCTTCATGTGGCATAACAGATTTGGGAAGGTTGTTACAATTTTTGTTTTCACTGAAAATTAATTGTTTACTTTTATTTCCTGCCTCTTTCTTTCCTGACTTTGTTTTGGTCAATAGTTTGCTTTGCATTTAAAAGTTTTTGATAACACTTACACTAATTGAAATGTTATTGTTAATGAGTGTCAGTCTTGTAAAATTAAGATGCCTCTGTATTATTTTTGTAGGGCACTTTCAAAAATTACCAATCTGATTGTTGCCGTGGGTTGTCATCATGATAGTGTGATAGCCCTACGTGATGGAGCATCAGTTCCAGTGGTTAATTTCAAGTCATCATCATTCAAAATATTGGCATGTTTGGGAAATCTTCTTACTGTTCAAGAGTGTTATGGCTTTCTAAAGGGACTTAAAATTGCATGGATTGGACCTTCTCATGCTGCTCTGTATACCTACATTTTTTTGAGTCCCAAATTTAATATGAATATACAGTTTACTGCTACATGTGGAGAAGATCAGGTTTGAGTTCATTTAAAGCATTTTGGTTATGGACAATATTCATTATACTAGATTGTTTTGTGTGAGCTTATCATGGATTTTAAATCCCAATTTGTTATTGTTGCAACTTATATCAAGTTTCTTGAATTTATAAATAATTATTTCATTTCAACAAATTGGTTTCAATATGTTATATACTTCATCTCATATTATTTCTTTTTTATGTGTTCCACTTCTTCAAATTTCTTAATTTTGTTGCTGTTTTATAAAATTAACACTTCCTGAACTATTTCTTTGATAGTCATCAACATTACTATCAAAGGTTCAGTAAAGGTATTACATACCTTTAATCATAAAAAATGAAATTGAAAAATTTGATGTAAATCAACATAATCTGTGTCAAATCATATGAGCCCTCATACTTGGCCATTGCTGATGGGGGGGGGGCATGAGAGAGGGACAATTGGCCCCTCAATCTTTGATCCTCTTTAAATTAAAATATACCAAATAGTATTCTTTAAACATGTTTTTCAAATTAACTCTTATAAAATGAATTCAAAGCAACATCCCTTTTTCTTTGCCTTTTAATGAAAAGCAGCCATTACCCAGCTTGCATAGGATAAAAATCTGATTAAGATCATTTGTGCTAGGAGAATTATTCAATGGAATATGCTTATTGAGTGTACTCAGTATACTTGTTTCAGAAAAGTAGGGAGAATATAAAAATGAAATCTTGAAGATATATGTTCAGAAACTTGTGGTAGATTACAAATTTATTTCTTCAATTATGTTGAAAACACATTGTGTTTGTAAAAATTAATTAAAAAAAGAAAGTACTATAATAATAATAATAACAATAATTATTCTTATTCCTCTATTGTTCCTTTATGTATATTCTGACTACGCCCATACTTCATAGAAGTAAAGGTCTATGAACTGTAGTGGAACTGAGAATCTTGACTTGTGTAGAAGTGTAAAATTGAAAATATCTATTGAAAATTTGATTCAATTTTTTAAAAAAACAATGTATTTACACTTGAAAAAGTGTCCTTTTTAAAAGGTCATCTGACTCATTGATCTTTTCCTAGGTGGAGAACCAAGATTTATTACAGATAGCAATAAGATATGCTTCTAAATGTGGAGCTGAGGTTACCCAGTGCCTTGAAGCTAAAGATGCTGTGTATAGAGCTCATGCTATTATAACAACGAGGCATTCATTTCCTGAATTGCAAATCACAAGAGAAGTAAGTAAACCTTTGAAACTTAATCATTGTTTTAGTTAGGAAAAAAATATTTTCCAGTATTACCTTACAGTGATGAACTTGTAATAAAAAAAAAGAAGGGGGGAAAAAAGGGAAGGGAAAAGGAAAAAAAAGAAGAAGAAGAAGAAGAAGCAGTGATTGGACTGGACCTGTGAATACACTGTCAACAAAAATAAAACTTTTCTTCACTTGCCCAGGATTTTGCAAGGAATTTACAGTAAATCGGGTATGCTGTATTCAGATATGTCATTAGATTCACTGAATTGGCTCTAGTTTTTGTGCTATGAACATTGTAATGAACGATACTGTCACAAAACTCGCAACATTTTGTGCAAATATCTATCTTTATACAAACACTTTTTTTTACATTGAATATCACATTATTTTCAGGATACTTTAATTGAGCTTCATTTTATTAATACATTTTCTTTTGTTGCAAAACAATGAGTTCTTTAGGAAGACCTTATTTAAACGACTTTAATGTATCTGACTACATTTGTGGTGAATTTATGCTACAAAAACAGAAAAGAAATATTGCAAACTTTGTAGAAAATACAGTAAAACCCCGCTATAAGAGAATCCCGCTTATAGGAGACAAAATTCTCGGTCCCGAGGTCAGTTGTATATAAACAATGCATTTGTTTCCCGCTTTTAAGAGACCCCGTTATAAGAGATTCCCGCGTGTAGTGGACAAGATTTTTTCTCTGCCATGCGTTTCTTCTCGCTCGTAAGAGACAAAAGGCGAAATTTTCCTCCAGGTGACTCAGGAATTTCCTCAGCGTGGTAAGGGCTTAAAATGGGCTGGAGCAGGGGTTCGCAACACCAGTGCCCGCGGGGGGGGGGGAGGAGGTGTGCGAAGTTCTCGTAAAGAAAGCTCATTCAGTTCAGTTCAGCTTCGTGTCTTGGCAACAAGGAAGACCAACAAGGATAGTGCGACTTTTGTAACCGTGACTGTTACGTGTATCGTCTGCAAAATGTGATTTGGCAGCATAAAAAAAAGAAAAAAGAACACAAGGGAGATTAAATTATAATATATGAAAAGTCGAAGATGGAGGAATCTCTGATAGCTTGATATTTATATATTTGGAGGACCAGCAGACTGTAAATTAAATGATACACGTAACACATAAAATTAATGGAGCTGTACGGTATTGCATAAATGGACGGAATATGATAGGGCAAAAAAGAACATTGGCTGTAATAAAAAATAACAAATATTTAATTACTAAAAAAATTGAGTTGAAAAGTTAGTAAACAAACAAAAAAATATTAAAAAACAGTAAGATAAAATTAATGTGAAAAAAGTAATGAAAAGGAAATGAACAAAAGTGATTGAAAAACAGTAATCTCGAAGTCAGAAGTTACCAAAAATTAAAGCCTTTTCTTGCGTTAAATTTAAATAGATTAAAAGAGTGCACTCAAGTAGAATTCTGATGCATCAGAAAGAAGTTTGAAATAAGTAACCGGTCCGTTGGAGCTCTGGTGGGTTTTTCTTGCAGCGAATGTCGGCCGAGAGATGTTGCAGCAGCAGAAGATTGTTGACGGGAATGGCGCAGAGTTGCGACCCCAAATTAAGGTGTTGTGCAGAGCAGCGTCTTCCAGCAGATTGCAGTAGGCAATTAGGCGTTGCACCGCATATTTTAAGTAAATGCTGGAGAGCCGCGTCTTGCAATAGATTGCGGTAGGCAAAACAGATTTTTGCACCACATACAAAAATAGGTCACATCTCTGCGGAGGTCGCCACAAGAGTCCTTGTTCTCGTCGGATGCAAAGTTTTTGAAGACTGGTCGGTCGAAATGTCCTTTCGTGGCACACAGGGGCGCTAGTGTCAATTTGCTTGTGTGCCTGAGGGCTAGCGCTGTTGGGGAGATGGCGAAGCTTGTGCACGCACTCAGCGCGCACGCATGCCCTTGGAGCCCGAGGGACTCGGACAGGAAGTTGACAAAAAAAATGCGCCTCGAATAACACCCTCCGGCACGTTCGCAGCCGCCATCCCAACGGGGGCGGGACGCGCGGAGGGTGGTCCGGCAGGGGTGCAGGGGTCCAGCTGGGCGAGGCGAGGACTGCATTCCTCCGTACGACGCCACTACGACCGATTTCACTCATATACAGTTTTCAACACACTACACTGCTTGTTCTGATAATTGAGTACAAAGAATTGTGCTGCAAGAGTCCCCTGGGTGCAAGGAAATAAAAATTAAATAAATGATATTAAATTGGGACGTAACAGTGCCTCTAGAAGGTATCAGCTGTTTACGGTTTCATCCAATCGGAAGCTTCTGTGTCGCTAGTGACGTCACGATGGTCACTTTTAAGCTTCCGATTCGATGAAACCGTCAGCAGCTGATACCTGCCAGAGGCAGAGTTGAATAAAGCACAGTATTTTGCTTTTAGTGTTTTGACCAGCGTTTCCGATTGTTACTTTCTCGTATACGTACATGTATACGTAACATAGAGAAAGTAATGTAATGCATAAAATTGACTACGAGATTTTAACAGAATGCATGTTTTGGGGTCCCCTGATACCGAAAGAGGTTCGTTTTTTTCTTTCAAAACGTCCCTTCGTCCGTCCGTGAATAACACTAGCGCCAAAACTATTCGTACATTTTTTTCCAAAATGAATATTCCGCGATCGATTTGGTTCCGCTCAAAACACTGCGGTTTTGAAAAACGTTCTAAATTTTTGTGGGTACTGTACGTGAAGTCCGTGGGACATTTCCCCAAAAATGGCCCCAAATTTTTTCTTTAAATTTCTTGTAAGAGTAGAGTGAAATTCACTTACAGAGGTGGCATTGTTAGGATTTTCACTGTTAACTAAATTTTCGAAAATTGGAAAAGTTTGCAATTTTTCGGTGTTTTTCTTCAGCTACAAAATTGAAGATAGAAATTTTTTTTATAATAATTTTTTTTCATAAGTAATATCACGAGAAGTGCTGTGCTAGCCGGTAAATTCACGACTCGCGTAGCGAGGAGTGAATTTACCGGCTAGTACAGCACTTCGAGTGATATTTAGAGTGACTATTTCACGAATAAACACATTACATGATTTGAAACGATCATTTAAATCATAGGAATTACGAAAAAGGGAAATATTACTCAAAATTACAACCGAAAAATGAAAACCTTTTATTCAGCTCCGACTTATCACTGCCTTCTGGAATAATTTATAATCAAGTAACATGTGAATAACAGTTTAATGAAGAAAATGATTTCAAATATGTTTCAATTTTATGGTAATAAAACTTTCGAAAAACAATTATAACAAGGCTATTTAAAAGAACATTTATTAAAGTTGTAGGAAGTTGTTTTCCAAGTCTTGCCCTTCCGTGGAAGTATTTGAAATGGAAGATGTACAAGATAAATTAGCAACGGAATTCGTCGGTTTTGAATGGATTGAACACACGTGTGTAGTCATTAAAGTATTTTCCTGAATAACTTTTGTTGTAACTTTCCACATAGTTTTGATAGCATATTCTTTGTACTCTTCACCTTCTAATCTTCGTATATTAATTACCTAAAATATGTGTAAATTCCTCATTTGTAGTTTGTGCTGTCCATTTGTATTTTCTTTCTTCACAAAATTCTTGAAATTGCTTCCACACACTTTCTTTGTTCCTTTCGCTGTTTTTCGGCACTGAATTTTTATAATATATTCTATTTCAGAGTTTTAAACATAACCAAAACAACACATTTTAAAATTATATTGATGCACACAATCTATTTTGGAGGTGAAACAATTGCTATCGTTATCTTAAAAAGGTAAACAAAGGTTTTACAGCAATAAAAAATGGTAAACAAACTGATGGCGATAAACATCTGGGATTGGTTTAATTTGAATATATCCTTGCTTACCATTGGATACTTACGACGCGGTCAGATATGAGTGAAATAGTCTCTATAAATAGGTCTTTCATTAACATTATGTACTAAAAAAATAGTTTTCACGTAATATTGAGCGAAATAATAAACATTTACAAAAACAAGATTTTCTCAAAAACAGCTCCAAATTTTTTCTTTAAACTTTTGGTAATGATAGTTATAAAGGTACTTTATAAGACTCTTAACATCATTTTGCTCTATTCTTTTGTTTTTTTCAAAAATTACACAAATATAATTTTTTTATAACTCTCGTGTCAATATTTACATTAGAGGCGATTTGTTCACATAATCCATTTATGAGCACATGTTCTTTAAATGTCATAAAGTTCACTCAATAGATCTGGCTAAATGGGCTCTGGAATCAACTAATTTATGTTTCCTCAAGTTTAAAATAAGTGTACAAATCATACTAATCCACTAAAAATATGGTAACATCTCAATAAACACGTCAAAAACGCATTTCCCACTTATGAGAGACAAAATTCCATTCCCCCAGGTATCTCTTATAAAGGGGTTTTACTGTATATGAAACAGATTTTGCTTTAAATCTGTGCGATCAAGATAAGTCATGGGCTCCTCATGTGGTATGCAAAATGTGTGTGGGGTGTCTCAGTGGAAAACTGAAGAGTTTAAAATTTGGTGTACTTGGTGTAACAAATATTAAGTAAAGTATAGGGCCAAGGAAACTTCCTTGTGGTATTCCCATTTTTACAGATTTTGTATCACTGTAAGTGTTGTCTATTTTTACTTTCAAGGATCTCCCTTCAAGGTAATTTCTAAATAGCTGTAACATGTTACCTCTTACTCCTATACTTTCTAGTGCTTCTAGTATTTTTTCATGGTTTATCACATCATATACTTTAGACAAGTCTATACTTAACGCCATGACATGAAATCCCTTTTGTAATTTTTCATTTAATTTTTCTACTAAATTTTCCAATGTATCCGTAGTGCTTTTGTGTTTCTGGTATGCAAATTGATTATTATCTATTATTTGAAATTTTTCCAAGAAGTTAGTCAATTTTTGTGATGTATATTTTTCGAATACTTTACTGATTGCATTTAAAATAGAAATTGGTCGGTAATTTTCATAGACAAAGAGATTGTCTCCTTTATGAATTGGTCTGATTATGGATTCTTCTAATCGGTCTGGAAAAGTTCCCTTGTTAATGCTTAAGTTTATTATTTTCATGATAATTGGTGCTAATGTATTAATGTTAAGTTTTGTATCTTTTATGGTTATATTGTCAATTCCTGGAGCTTTATTGCTGTCCATCCCTTTTATTGATAACTTAAGTTTCCTCCAGTGTAATTTCAGGCAGTGAAAACGAGTTACACTGTGGTTTTCTTATTTTTGGCAACACTTCTAGATTACACTTATGTATAATGTTATCTATTTGCTGTTGAAAAGTGATAGCAAATCTTTCTACTACATGATCAATCATGATACTTTTTCCTAAATTTTTTACTATGACTTCATCTATAAATTTTTTCTCTGGTACTCCAAGAAGTTTATTTATAGTTTTCCAAGTGTTTTTAATGTCTTGTCTGCTATTTTCAAATATCTTGCTAAAATATTCTTTCTTTTGCATCTGAATTATTTTTGTGACCTCATTTCTTATTTTTTTATTATTTATTCTTACTGTTTCTTTTAATGTTTTATTATTAACTGAAGACCTCTTCCATTTTTTTTTAAATTTCCCTTTGTTTTATCAATTGTGTTGTCCAGAAATGCCTTTTTAGTTGTGAAATTACATGAGATTCCTATCTGGTAGTGATCTGTTATTTTACATTTTAGAATGTATGGGATTATGTTTGTGGAGTTTCCACTTACTGCTATATGATCAATGTATGAGCTTACTACTTTAGCATTTCTTATCTCAACTCTCGTATCTTTTTTAATGCAATGCACCAACTTGTGATTTAGCAAGGTATCCAGGTAATCAATTGTGGTTTTTTCATCATTGCAGATATGTATATTACAATCCCCAATTATGATTTTGTTCTCATTCTTATCTATGTTTAAAATTTTATCTAGTTCTTGAAAAAACAGTTTTACTTCTATTAGGAGGTCTGTAAACTGCATACCTTAACTTTGTTATTAATTTCCAGGTTTCCTGCTATTACTTCAAACTGATAACTTGCCAAACCAACAAGTTCAAATTTATAAATTTCTTTTACAAAAATCATTATCCCTCCTCCGCCTTTCTCTTATATTTATGTATCTATTGAAATTAATAATACTAATAATAATAGTAATAATAATAATAATAATAATAATAATAATAATAATAATAATAATAATAATAATTCCAAAGAGAAGAAGCGGCATTCATACTGGATCTGACAATAGGCTCCAACAACATTGCTAGGAGAACCACGGACTGGAGAGTACTGAACGACGAGACGCTCAGTGATCACAGCTACATCCCGTTTAAAGTAACTGGATACTGTGATAAAATAATAATGAATTTATTTTATCTAATTTAATTTACTAGCTCAGTTCTTTGGGATCTATATGTTGACACACCTGCACGCTTACCTGCAGGCTGGTTGTCACTGGATTGCCCTCTATACAGAGAAGTCTGGAAGTCTGAAATTGTTTATGTCCCGAAGGAATTACACACAACGTGGCACAACAATAATTTTGTTTATTAAGAATGGAATTTGAGATTAAAAATATAAAAATTCTCTTGCTTAATTTCATGCATTAAGTTCACTGTACCAAATTGTCTGACTTTGTGAAACGATGGCCCCGCAGTTTGTAGCCCCTTGACTTCCGCGCCGAAAATCCGTCTGCTTCTTTCTTGCTGCTCACTTCTTGCACACTTGTTCCACAATTTGTCCTCCCTATTCGCGTCGATGTCCAACTTTAATAATTCAGGTTACATACGCGCCCGCTACCACCAGGATGCCAGTCAACCACCAACTCTCCCTCGTCCAGGGCCCCCTTCTCGCGCGTCAACAACCTTCGTTACCTAGTAACCGCGACCGTCCAGATTGAAGCGCGGCGTTTGTTTTGTAATATTTTTGTATATTACAGCTCCGTCCGTCCAGATTAACGCGCGGCGTTTGTTCTGTAATATTTTGTATATTACAATACCAAAGGGAGCTCCAGAAGCCAGGGGGGCGACCTCCGTGGAACACAAACAAGCTGGTCGAATCGAAAGCGAAGAACTCTCTGGAAGTGTCTAAGCTAATACAGAGAATGGGATGGATGGAAAAACAGAAGGCTCCTGAAACAACAGTAAAAGAAGCGAGGGACATGGCAGCGTGCGCCGCATCTATGCCGAGACGTAGACGCCCAAGGGGAAAGCAACAGGTGTACTGGTGGACCCCTGAGATTGCAGAACTGAGGAAGAAATGTATTAAAGCTAGGAGACTTGCCACAAGATCCAAAATGGACGAATCACTTCGAAGAGAATACAAAATATGCCAAAAATAGCTGAAAAGAAAAATTAAAAATAGGAAATCGAAGTGCTGGAAAGAGCTACTAGAAGAGGCAGAAGATGATCCCTGGGGCATGGCGTACAAAATTGTAACCAAAAAACTTAGAAGTGAATACGAAGGTACCCGGACTAGAGGACCCCAAATGGGTGAAGGAAATTATAAGAGATCTCTTCCCAACTAGAGACCCGTGGGAGAGAAGAAAACTGTACGACTACGAATTCAGTGAGAACGATGTATTCACGAGAGACGAGCTGCAAGTAGAAGCGAGGAAACTGAAGTGCAAGAAAGCCACCGGACCAGACGGAATACCAAACGAAATAATTAAGATTGTGGCCAAGGAATACCCGGAATGCTTACTGGAGGCATTTAATAGCTGCCTCAGACATGGAGTTTTCTTCAAGAACTGGAAGAAACAGAAATTAATTCTCCTATGGAAAGGAAATAAGCCCCTAGACAAGACATCGTCGTACAGACCGTTATGCCTCCTAGATACAATGAGCAAACTCTTGGAAGGGATGATTTTACAACGACTAGAGAAACATATCAACAGGGAAAAATTTCTCCGATAGACAGTTTGGATTCAGGAAAGGCCGCTCAACTACGGACGCAATAAGGGAAGTAGTACGTATAGCGGAAACTGCCAAAAAAGAACTGGCAAAAAAGGGGTATTGTGCACTAGTAGCCATTGGTATCAGGAATGCCTCCAACTCCGCCAACTGGGAAGATGTTATTAAGGCACTGGTGGAGAAACAGGTCCCAGAATACCTTCTAAGAATCATCGAGGACTGTCTATCAGAAAGGAAAATTATATACTCTGACACTCTTAGGGTGGAGGAAGAGATGACGTGCGGAGTTCCCCAAGGATCCAGGCTGGGTCCATTCCTGTGGAACACCATGTACGACGACCTACTAAATATAGATCTACCACAAGATACTTTACTGATCAGATACGCAGACGATACGCTAATCATCAGCCACAGCGACAACGTGGACCTGCTGGAGATGCACTTAAACGAAGCCCTCTCTAAGATTAATAGATGGCTGGACAAAAGACGCCTACAGATGGCAGTGGAAAAGACGGAAGCAGTACTAGTTACCGACAAAAGAGCCTTTAACTTCCCATGCATCACCTCGAACGGGGTAAGTATTTCCTGGAGCCGCCAAATTACATACCTGGGGGTCGAAATTGACCACAGACTGAGCTTCGGGCCACACATTTGCAAGACAGCAGCCAAAGCTGCAACAATTGGATCCAACCTCTCTAGGCTTATGCCTAACATAGGTGGACCTAAAGAAGCAAAAAGATGACTGATATCCAGCGCGGTAATTTCGAAGATGATGTATGCAGCACCAGTATGGGCGACTTCTCTTGAGAAACAATCCATTAGGAGAAAATACAACCAAATCCAAAGGAGGATGGCCATCAGAGTTGTATCAGCGTATAGGACGATATCTGACTGCGCTGTTTTGGTGCTGGCGAGAATGTCCCCCATAGACCTAATAGCGAGGGAAAGGAAGAGAACATACCAGCCCCTAAAAGATAAAAAGGAAAATGAAGGCAAGCTACCCCAAAGGAGATAAATACCATAAAAGAGGGAACCAGAAGCATGCTAATGAAAGAGTGGCAAGGAAGATGGGATGGGGAGACAAAAAGGCAGATGGACGCATCAAATGATCCCAAATATAGCGGAATGGGTGGAAAGAGGCCACGGCGAAGTAAACTATTACCTGACTCAGGCGCTGTCGGGACATGGATGCTTTAACAAGTACCTATATGACTTTAAGATAAAAAACAGCCCGAGGTGCGACCATTGTCAAGCCGAGGTAGACGACACCATGCACACCCTTTTCCAGTGTAATGCATGGACCACGGATAGGGAAAATACAAAAAGAGAACTGGGAGAAACCATCTCCCCTACAAATCTAGTAAAAATGATGCTTTCCTCCAAAGAGAAATGGAATATAGTAGTGACTATGGTCACAAATATAGTGAAAAAGAAAGAAAATATTCGAAAATAAGAAGGAAGAGCTTTAGCTAACCGCCTGTCACCGCCACGAAGTAATGTCTGACGACGGTTTCCATGGAGGTGACGCGAGGCTCAAGCGAAAGGAGGTTAGGTTTTAGTCGGTATACCAAAGCTGGGAGTCCGACATAACCGGTTCGCCGGTATCTATAAAAGATTTCCCCCTCCTTAATAATAATAATAAACCCCGTGTGGTGAGGCGGGTTTTAGTAGAATAGAACCACGCGACCTCCCTCTACCACGCGACCTCCCTCTGTCGTAGAATGCGACTAATCGGAGCAGCTGTCCGCTGTCACTCCTCTAAACATTCTGCAATTCCCACTTTTAACTTAGAGTGTCATTTCTTCCACTTATTTGTGGCACACTTCTGTTTTCTGTCCTGTAGGCCAATCTTCCTATCGGCCAACTCTTGTGTTTCTGACCCCGACGCTATTAGGTTTGCGAGGGCTAGGGAGTCGTTTCTATTTTACCCTTCTATTTTAACTCTTTTTTTCCACTGCCCCCTTCTCTTCTCCCGTTTCCTTTAAGCTGGCGGTAGCTTAAAAACGCTCAGACCCATCACAGTATGGAGACACACGCTAACTATATGAAGTATGGAGGAATCTGTTGTACCCTAAGACCTACGCTGCCAAAAATTATCTTTAAAACAGATACAAAAGGCATCAGCAATGTCAACCGCACAATAACTGATCAGTTAAAAGATGAAAGCTCACTAGATGACTTGCTTACCCTGACATACATAGGAGCATTGACAGTTCTCATTCTTAATGGGCAACACGTCAGTTGTACAAAGCCAGCACGGAAGAAAAATCCCAACACTCCACCATGGGAGCGAAGACTATGTTCCAAGATTGAACAGGTCAGAAGGAATATTGGCATTCTGACCCAATACGCAAAATGGAATGCTTCATGTAAAGTTAGAAGAGCTGGAGCAATTATCTTGGAACGCCTGAAGACTCAGGAGAACACTGGACTGGACACGGTATTGGACACTCAAAAACCAAGGCTTGCTGCACTTGCGAAGAGATTAAAACGTTACCGAAAAAGTCAGGCACGTCATAGAGACAACAACCAGTTTAGAAACAACCAAAAGAACTTCTTCAGGAAACTAAGATCTACAGCATCCAATATAGAAACAGACAGAGACATCGCACCCAAGGCCGAAGACGCTTTCAGTTTCTGGCAAAATGTGTGGGGTGAATCTGTTGAACACAAAAAGGCAAACTGGCAGAGGACTAAAAAGCAACGTATGTCCAGATTGAAAATAACGTTAAACTGGAAAATCAGTGAAGATGTGAAAATAGCCCTGACAAAAACATTGAACTGGAAGGCAGCAGGACCCGACGGATTGCAAAATTTCTGGTTAAATAAATTCACCGGAATCCACAAACATCTTGCCAAGTGTTACACTGGTGTATTGGAAGACCCGCAGACAATGCCTCCGTTCATGACAGAAGGGATCACCTACCTACTCCCCAAAGAGAACACAGACAGAGCTGATACAGCAAAATACCGCCCTATCACATGTCTCCCAACATTGTACAAGCTGCTCACATCCATCATAAGCAGCAAAATATACCAACACCTAGACAACAACAAAATATTGGATGAAGAACTAAAAGGAATGCCATAAGGGATCACGAGGATGCAAGGAACAACTGATAGTAGATTCCATCATTACCAACACTGTAAAACAGAGAAAAGGATCATTGTATACCGCATACATAGACTATCAGAAAGCATTTGACAGTGTCCCACACACGTGGCTGAGTGAAGTGTTGGAAATCTATGGGGTTGAGAATCATGTAAAGGGATTCCTGAGATATGCAATGGATCACTGGAGTACTAACTTGCAACTCAGTACTGGCAAAACGGATGTTCACGTTGGGAATATTAAAATTAAGAGAGATCTTCCAAGGCGACACTCTCAGTCCTTTGTGGTTTTGTCTTGTTGTGAAACCACTAACAGCAATGCTAAATCGTCAGGAGAGGGGATTCAAGCTGGAACAATCAGGAACACAAGTAAGTCACCTTTTTTATATGGATGACTTGAAAGTGTATGCTGAAAACAAAAGTCATCTTCACAGCCTCCTAGATTTTGTAGGAAAATTCAGTAATGACGTGAACTTGAAACTTGGCCTCGACAAGTGCAGAATTAGCTGTATGAGTAAAGGAGAATGGGTTGAACATCCTGGATATGAAGTACATAAAGAGCAAGGCACCATCAAAGGAATGGCCGAGGAAGAGAATTACAAATATCTCGGTTATTTGCAGTCTAAAGGGATTGAAGACAAACTTGCCAAGGAAATGGTGGGTAATAACTACATCCAGAGGGTGCGCGCAGACATAGTTGAGTGCACGCAACACAGCGAAAGCAGTCAACATATATGCAGCCTCAATTCTCACTTATTCCTTTAGAATACTAAAATGAACCGACACTGAACTGAAGAACCTTGACATAAAAACAAGGAAGGAATTTTCTAAAGCAAGAGCACACCACCCACACAGTTCAATTGAACGGTTCCATATGCCCCGCATAGAGGGCGGCAGAGGTATTCCTTGTGTCACAACCAGGCATTATAAGCAAGTAGAAAATCCTAGAGACTACTTCCTCCAGAAGTCAAAATCCAGGTAGTGGATGACTGAATTATAAAGGCAGATCGCAGAGCCACACCTCTGAAACTCTCCGACTTAATGTATGATCCTTCCTCGAAGATCCCCGCAAACGAACAACAACTAGAAAGATGGAGGAGTAAAGCCCTCCATGGCCGTTACAGAAACACATTAGAAAGCACTGAAATAAATCTGCAAGCTTCTTTGGCTAACCTGCAAACTGGTAACCTGTTTGCGGAAACGGAAGGCTTCATAATGGCGATCCAAGACCAGGTAATCGTAACGAGAGCTTACTGCAAGTACATCATGCGTGAAAACGTACAAAATGCCAACTGCAGAATGTGTGGCCAAAAAGAGGAGGGGATCGATCACATTATTTCTGGATGCTCAGTTTTAGCGCCAAAACAATACCTTGACTGGCACAATCGTGTGACCAAGATAATACACCAGGCTCTCAGGCAAAAGTATTTTGGAGATGAGAAGCAGCCGCCGTACTACTCTTATGAACCACCACCCATAAGAGAAGATGAAAGTTGCAAACTTTACTGGAACCGCCCAATACAAACTGATAAACAAATCCCGAACATTGTACTGGTTTTGAAGGCTGAAAGAAAAACTTTCATCATCGATATTGCAGTCCCTGTACCAACCAATCTGAAGAAAACGCACACGGAAAAAATTAATAAATACCTGCCATTGGCAGATGAAATCAAATCAATGTGGGGTATGGCAAAAGTCACAGTGGTACCAGTAGTTATTGGCGCTACAGGTGAAATTCCCAACACATTGAACAGCAGTGTTGACATCTTAGACTTGCACCGTGATGTGTACATATCCCTCCAGAAGTCCGTAATCTTGGACACCTACAGTATTGTCCGACGAATACTAGGAGAGTAGATGGGCAAGATGTTATGCAGAAATCTTACGTCCTTTGGCTACACAGTCCCGGAGTAAGATGTTGGCCTCCATTAAAAAGGAGTGAAATAAAAGAATAATAATAATAACAACTTAAAAAGAGGCAAAATGACCACCTCAGAGAAAATTGAAGTTGATAGACACACTGTGATTCAAGATCTTGAGCCAGGTAAAACTTACAAATATCTGGGTATTGAAGAATGTGAGACCATCTCGAACGACACAATGAAAGAGAGAATTCGCAAGGAGTATAATAGAAGAGTGAGATTTGTCCTGCAGTCCGCTCTGAATTCAAGGAATAAATTATCAGCAATAGGTAGTCTGGTGGTGCCTGTAGCCGAATAGTCGTAGACCTCACCGACTTACTCGTAGTCAAGTATTCTAATTTCCTTGTTCTGTGCCAGCTTTAACAATTGCCCCATCTTCTTCCCAGCTGTTATATATCGCCACACACAATACATTTCTTAAAGTTTTCTCATTATTCGGTTTCCTAGTAGTAGATTCGTAATATTACTTTTAGAATATTAATGAAGAGTAAAACATCCTTCTATATGGCAATTTTTATTAATAAACTTGGAGCCGCTGTTAAGAAAATGGCGTGTAAGCGTTACTGTAAATGCGAAAATTGAAGCTCTTTTTTTACAGGAATATTCCGAGTTGCTGGTGGGAGGTACCTGGTTGGGAAAGAACCCCGCAAGTCGACAGGTAGATCGGTCGGTGATTTAGAGCTTGTTCCGGCTGGGGTGGTGCCCCGCTGGTGGGAGATACCTGGTTGGGGAAGACCCCGCTAGTAGACAGAAGGTCAGCGCCGGATCTCGCCATCCAGCGGGGAACATCACCTCCACCTCCCGATTAAATAAACATGCCCTACACTTGCGGTACTAAAGACCTCAGTAGTTGACGTGCCCGAAGTCACTACCAATCAATCAAAAATGACTCCAAATGTTTTCCTTAAATTAATTGTAAGAATAAACTAAAATATACTTATAAAGGTGGCATAGATCCCATTTTCATTATTGACTCTAATTTTTGGAAAATTGCAAAAGTCCGAATTTTTTTCGGCGTCTTCATACAACTGCAAATTTGAAGATAGAATTTTTTCCTTAAAATGATATTTGTTCTCCATACTTAGTTCTTACAATAAGGTCATGTACATTTTTTAAACTTTTACTTTTCGCGCAATATTGCGTACAATATGTGCAATTAAAAAAAAATACAAAAACAAGATTTTCTCAAAAACTGCTCCAAATTTTTTCTTTTGGAAAGGATAGTGCCTAATGTACTCTATGAGATGACATAAACGCCATATTGCTCTATTCCTTTGTTTTTTTAAAAATTACAAAAATGTAATTCTTTGACTAGCCTTTCATTTCGTAAATATTTTCATTAACGGCGATTTGTTCACATTATTACATTTAGGAGTATATGTGCTTTACATTATGTCTTAAAAATTCCTCGACAACAGATGTTTTCTGTGAAAACGAACTGAAAATTCCGAATTTGCACAAATGCTTAAACGCCATTTTCTCAAATTGCGTTTGCTCTAGTTTCATTTGCGGGAAAAAATATATTGAGATGCGAAGTGACGAAAGCATAACGGAGTGCGTGCCTTGCCTGCCCGTCCGCTGCAGGCCGCCGGGATTAGCAGTGCCGGTGGTCTCCGCGTTGAGGAAGCGGCCCCTCCCCCACCGGGCGGATGACACGGGGTGGTGTGGAAGGGGGAGTGGGGTGAGGTGTTTTTCGAAATTTGACTTTACGACGCTGCTATTTATCCGATTTGCATGTTTGATACGGCGTTGGATTCTGGAAGCTTGTCGCCATCGCGCTATAAGCCCACATTTTTGAAATTGTTCCCGGAAGTACGAGAAAAAAATTCAAAATCGAGTTTCTGCTAGTTTTTTTGGAAAAAGGGTTTCGTAGCGTAAATTCTATTACAAAAAAGAGTCAAATGCCGTTTGCAGATCGAAAATCGGACCATTTGTTCAGACGTTATTGGTAAAGTAAATTTTAATATATTTGGTGCTGCCACGTGGTGGCCACAAATTGAACTAGTGTCGGTACATTTAACCTTCAGAAAAACGTGCGCTGACAATACGTCGACCGAAGCACGTGGCATCGTGGTGCTGGCTGAACCATCAGCCAAACGTATCCCTTCCTACAAAAATTAATAAATTTAAATATAATCACCACGATTTGTTGTAAATTTACAATGTATTCGTGGTATATTTTACTAATAGAATTGTTATGAAAAAATGTTAATGAGGATTTAAAACAGTTTTTACTTTTCCGCATACTATACATACGTAAGTACGTATACATACGGGGAAGTAAAAACTGTTAGTATAACTTATAGTATACGGGAAGTTATGTTATGCTGCGAGAAAAACGGCGGATTTTCGGCAGAAAAACTCTAATTATAGTACTCTCCTTGGTAACGAAAAGGTGGATAAATCCAATTGTTAAATTAAGAAAAAATTCTCCTAACACGTGGTGCTGCAAGAATCCCTGTTTTGTGGGTCCTTGATACCGAAAAACCAATTGAAAGCAAAACGTCTGTCCGTCCGTCTGTCTGAGATCAACTCTAGCAACCGTTCAGCCGATTTTCTCCAAAATTGATTCTCCCCGATCGATCTGGCTGATCTCGTGGTCCCTTGAATTGAAACCGATATTTTAATTTTGGAGGTATTTTACACGAAGCCCATGCGACATTGTCAAAATAAAAAAGAAGTCTTGAAATTTTTTATTTAAATTTCTTGTAAGAACGTAGTCAAAAACACTTATTATGGTGGCATAAGTCTGATTTTCACGGTTAACTAAGAATTTTCGAAAATTGCGAAAGTTTTAATTTTATTCTGCGCCTTCCACTAGCCACAAAAATGCAGATAGAGATTTTTCCTGCAAAGAAAATTTGTTCTTCATAGAGAGTTCTTTCTTTAAGGTCATGCACATTTTTTGAAAATTTTAATAGTTTAGTATTGTGTGCACTATGTGCAATTTAAAAAAATACAAAAACTACTCCAAATGTTTTCTTTAAACTTTTCGTAGGAATAGTGCTTAATGTACTCTATTAGATGACATAAACGCCATATTGCTCTATTCTTTTGTTTTGTTTTTCAAAAATTGCAAAATGTAATTTGACTTGTCTCTCTCATCGTTAATATTTACATTAGTGGCGATTTGTTCACATTAATGTATTAATGAGTGCATATGCTTCAAACAATGTCAAGTAAAGTTTCTCAAGGACTCAACAGTTTTCTGTGAAAATTAGCCAAAAATTCCGCATTTTCAGAAACGCTCAAACATCATTTTCTTATAAAAGGCTCCAAAATTTTCTTCAAACTTTTCGAACAGATAGTGCTAATTGTACTCTGTAATATGACATAAAGCTTATTTGGAGGTGTTTGTTTTTAAAAAAAATTACAGATATGTAATTTTTGTGAAAGATTTCTCACATCTTTAATATGCACATTACCAGCAATTTGTAAACATTATTATATTTATGAGTGTAAGTGCTTTAAATGACTTCAAATGAAGTTTTTTGAAAACTCAAAAATTTTCTGTGAAAAAGAGCTTCAAATTTCGCATGTTTAGTATCGCTTAAACACCATTTTCTTAAAAACAGCTCCAAATTGTTTAAAGAAAATTGCAATTTATGATGAGGTTTTTGTGATCTTTAATATTCTAAAGTTAATATTTCTGCCATTAGACAACCGAAAAATTGAGAAAATGTCAAAAAAATGTACTTTGGGCGGCGAAGGATGGCAGCTGGTTTCTCAATGAAATCTGTTTATCAAAACTACATCTTCAAATAAGGTCATGTTTATTTTTTTGAAAAAAACAAGTAGTTTTTCTATAATTTTGTGACAAACATAATAAATCTGCAAATTTTTTTTGCGGTCAGACAGCTGGATGCGTCGTAAATTAGAATTTGCAATTTTGTGTAGTTTCCTTGTTCGTTTCTTGCATTCGACCCTGTTTCACATTTTCACCCTCCATGTAAAATACCCCCAAATTTTAAAAATAATAAATTATAATATTATAATTCATATTATTTATGAAAGATTACATAATATATGTTAATTATATACATATGCATAAAGCTTTATATACAGTGAGATTTCTCTGTATTTATGTGAAATTATAACTAAAATAAAGTAAAAGTTCCAAAGATCCAAAAAGATTTCGGACAGTCAAATTTATTACATTAAAAACTTTTATTTGCTATCATAGAAAAAGAAAATTATTTTGCTAAAGTTGAAGAAACATTCAAATCAAAAGATGATTTTCTTATACTATCTAAGGATCCTTCCAGATGGTTCCTCCTAGATTTACAACAATTTTTAAAATGGTGGTTAAACAAAAAGTATATTGATAGTTCGATGATCCGCTCTCTGTATCCCACTGTGCCCAGTATAGCCCAGTATATTTGCTAAAGTCCACAAACAAGGAGTTCCTTTTAGACCGGTTGTTTCCCGTTTGAGTTCTCCTGAATATAGTTTTTCAAAATTCTTAAACCTAATACTTAAGACCTTTCTAGAACCCACCTACAAGTTTAATGCCAATAATAGCCATCAAGTAGTCACAGAGTTGACATGACTCAACTTTGCCTCCCAAGATTCTTTGATCTCGTTGGACATCATTAAAATGTGTTCATCGATGCCACATGAGTTATTTTTCTCTGCCTTAAATGACATCTTAACTCCTCAAGTTACATATAAGAACTTTAAAATACCAAAAGTAGAGATCATTTTAGCAATTAAATTAATACTTTGAAATATTTACTTCAAGTTCAATGGGAGGTTTTATCATCAAGTAAGAGGTTGCCCTATTGGAGGCGTACTAAGTTCTATCTTGTGTGAGATTTCAGTGAGGAAAATAGAAAAAAACATCCTTTCTAAGTTGGATGTAAAATTCTACACTCGTTACGTAGATGACACACTTATTGTCCTTCATCAAGGTAAGATCCATGAGTGCTTCAATGCGTTTAATTCATACCATCCCGGTTTGAAATTTACAATGGAGACTGAACAAGATTACACAATGAATTTTCTAGATTTTACAATTTATAGATATCCATATTTTTGTATCACAAATTGGTACACAAAACCATCCTTTGCTGGGATACTATTGAATTTTTATTCTTCCCATCCGGTAAATAGCAAAATAGCCGTTATCAAGAATTTAGTCTAGAGGGTTTTTCAAATTTCGAATCCTGTCTTTTATGTGGTAAATTTGGAAAAGATATTTTTGTTGTTGTTAAGAAATTCGTATCCGGTTGATTTTTTCGAGAAGGTATTAAATCAAAAATTGAAACAAATCTTACATTTATCTTGGGTTGACTGTTGTCAACCAATCAATCCATCTGAAGCTCATGATTTTTCAAAAAAAATATTTCTCACCATTCCTTATGTTCATAGCATCAATAAGGATATATTTAAAATTTGTCATGAAAGATTTCCAGACATAACTCTTGTGAATAACATAGTCAACAAATCTAACTTTATACATCATGTAAAAGATCCTATTCCAATATTAGAAACTGTCAATTCTATATATTCTATACAATGTCTAGATTGCGATTTCGTATACATAGGACAGACTGGCAGAAAACTGGGAGACAGAGTGAAGGAACATATGAATAATATAAGATTGCCTCTGGAAAAACAAAATTCATTGACCACCCATAGAATTAGGCATAACCATCAGATCAATTTCCTTTGTCCATTTGTTTTGGGTATTGAAAAAAATTTGAGTTTGTGACTTATTTTAGAGTCCCTTTTTATAAAAGTCAATCCTTCTGTGAATACCAATTTAGAATGCAACCAATTTGCAGAATGTTACGACTCTATCTTGTTGAACAGTCAAAACTCAATAGTCTTTATGGTAGTAAATCTCTTCTAGATTTACTCTGCTCAAGATATTGTTTTTCCCATTCATCAACATCCTGTCCCGTACAACCTTAGAAGTCGTGCGACCCCCCCTTTCCAATGACGTTCCCCCTCCACCCTCTTCTACTCCTACCCTTCCCACAACCTCCAGGCTTCAGAAGCTCTTGTGTCCATACTACCTTAGAAGCATGAGCGGTCGTTCTAAGGATTGAGCCATCATGTCACTCTTGTACCTCGTATATTTTGTAGTAATATTACAATGAGTTATCATTAAAAGTGAGTCTGTTTGTCTTTTGTGCTGCTTTTAATTTTAATTTTATTCCTTAAAATACCAAAACCGGTAAAAATTTATAATTTGACATGTCATACTTTGTATAAATTTCAATATTTACTATCATATCAACTTTTATATAAATAATAATCAATAGTTCTAAAATTTGATTAAGAATCTCAGTATTCTTTTGGCTAGCATCATTTATTTCTGGCGTAATTGTTAAAATTTGTATTTATCAAGGTTTCATCTTTTTCACATGAATGTGTAACAACGTTCATCATAAATTTAAATATCAAGTTATTTAAGGTCTGAGATTCTGAGATAGTCCAAAACCAATCGTAAAATTCTTTTTAGTGTGAGTACAGTTCTTGTTTTATTTAATATTTTTCAATTATAATCTGTTATTTCTTAAAAAATATGTACAGGTTGACTTCCTTTTTGTTCTCTATTTCTAATATGCACTTTTTTTAAATTTTAGTTATTCGTATATATGTGTATTGGCCTGAAGATGAAGGTGAATCAGCCTTCGAAACATTGCCACAAATAAAAGTTTTTAATGTAATAAATTTGACTGTCCGAAATCTTTTTGGATCTTTTTGAACTTTTATATCAATCTATGTGACAGCCTTATAAAAGAATTTTAAAATAAAGTAAATTGTGTGATTATATAAGTAATGCAATGAGAGATGTAGCATAGGCAAAAATGATAATAAGCCAGGGAATACACAGAGAAAATAAATTTGGGTTACTGGCAGTTACCTTGATTAATTTTCTCTCCCTTTCAGTTTTCCCACAAATACATTTCGTTTAACTCTTGTGTCTATTTTTTAAACTCATCATCATCGTCATCATCATCATCATCATGAAGTATTTAGATATAGACCCAATGGCTTGTTCCTATTCTTCCAGTAGTCCCCTAGTCACTGCCAAGGTGTTCCTGGTCTTCCCATCTCTTCTTTGGCCAGCCTCTTTCTCTTACACCTCTTGGTCTATACTTTAACACCTGTTTTGATATCCTGATTATTTTCATCCTTTTTGTTTGGTCTTGCCATTTCTTGTGATATTGTACCAAGTTTTCAATGCTGTTTTTAATTTTTAGTTTCTTACTTTTTTCTTTATTTTTTATTTTGTCTTTCCTCTTAAACTCAAGAATGCTATTAATAGCAATCTTCATCTTCCTCATCCTATCTTCACCCCTTACGTGCACACATTTACACTTACATCCACTGTACTACTGCACATGTCAGGAGATCAGTTGGGAGCTAAGAGCTTGTCCTGGCTGAGGCAGTGCGTCGCTGCTGGAAGATAGTGGGTTTGGGAAAACCCTGCAAGCCGATGGGTAGGTCGGTGCCAGATCTCGTCATCCAGCAGGGGAAGATCACGGCCTGCAATAAAAGAGCATGCACTTACAGAAAAATGATCTTAGCTGTTGATATGCCCAGAATCACAAATCAATAAATCATGTGATTTGTAATGCTGTAATTATTCTAGTGAAAAATTTATGAAAACCCTTTGAAGTTTGTGATTAGAAAATGAAATTTGATGTTTGTCATTTTATTTTTGTGATGATTTAGTTTCAGTTATATGGAAAATATAAATAGCTCAAATAGCAATTTGATTGTCTTGATATTATTACCAGATGTTATCACAAGCTGCTGTCAATTGGATTTTTCTACATCATCTACCACGGTCAGATATAGAAGTGTGCACAGATGTTTTTAAGTCAAAAAATTCATTGGTGTGGCAAGGTTATGAAAATCAGATGTGGACTTTCATGGTGAGTGATGTTGCCATTAAGTTGTAATCAAGTCAGTAAGGTATCAAACCATTGCACATAATATTATGGTTGCAGTTAATAAAATATTTAGGTTTCAGTTTAAATTTTTGATATCAAAACATTTCAGTTATGTTTTTGAAATGGTTTATCTTTATGAATCATTTAGGAAATGTTGCCAAGAGTTTTCTTATCTAATTAAAGCATATTAAACATGTTTTTTGATTTATTGCTTAATTTGAACTAATTTTACCAAAAGATTAAGATTTGAACTAATATTATCATATAGCATCATAGGCTTTCAAGGCCAGAGTCAATAACTGAGAGAGTTTCTGGGCTGGTAGGCCATGATCCAGTTGGTGTTAAAATGCCAAATGGCCTGTCGCTGGTGAGGAGTTGCCCTATATACTGCGTCCAAGACCCTACTGCTACTGCAGTCGTGGACAGTACATTTTAACGCCAACTGGACCACGGCCTACCAGCCCGGAAACTCTCTCTGTTATTAATATTACCTTGTTTATAATTTGTTTGTTTTTTAAAGAAATTCTTGAGCATCATTTTGAAGAGTTTAAAAGAAATAGTTCTGTTTCTGTCTGAGGCATCTGATAAAAGAAAAGAAAATATTCCATCTTTTAGAGGTATTTGAAAAACACCCTAACTTTGGAAATATGATGTTTGCATAGCAAGTCGCTCCTCAAAATGCGAATCCAATATGGGAAGTTACTCAGAGTTTTAAAGATCTTTTTAAAATTGAAATTTTAAAAATTTGAATTAAATTTTAATTGAATTATGGTTACAACAATTCAGTTAATGAAAAAATAATAATGGCTTTTTAGGTATTGGTCACATTATTTAAATAGTTTTCACTGGATTCGGTTTGATGCCTGTGTTTTAGTTTGTGTTGCCTAATATAATTATTATAGAGCATATTTTAAAATTCCTTCAGATTTTATTATTTCTATATTTTTTCATTTCGTGAATGTGATTTAATTGTTACACTGATTCTTGTGTATTGATTTTGCACAGGCAGTGACTGTCAGTCTTCTGAGTGATTACGAACCTTCAAGTAAAATGCCTGATTTTGATGGATGTGATGTGCCACCTGAGAAATTTTACCAACCTTAATATTAAGATATTCGTTGTTAAATTTTGTAAATAAAGTTGAATTTTCAGTTTTGAAATTAATTTATTAATCAAACGTTGGGTCAGAAAATTAGCACAAATTTCTTGTATTCAAGAATAGTTTTCCTTGATGGTTTGGATAATATTTTGTAGGAAACAAATGTCAAAATGTATACTGTATCATGGTTTCATATTTCTCGCATTCTGTGTATGTTGGGTAGACAAAGTACTGTATTGCTGCGCCCAAAATGGACAATATTTGTACAGGAAACCCTATTTTATGGTCCCTGTCAAGGGATGAAGTGGATAATTCTTGTTTCTATATGTAGTAAATAACTTTCTCAAGTATGTTGCAGAGTTAGAATCCTTGATGTGTTTTGTGTATCCTTGATGTGGAAAATTGGGTTACAGCAAAACATCTGTTCATCGGACTGCCAGTGAACACTTAATTTTTCCAGCTTCTTTGTACAGCTACATAACAATGATGGATCTTTTCTCATTGAAATCTGTTCTTCAAAATTATCTCTTTAAATGAAGTCATGAACAATTTTCTCAAAATATTAGTAATTTTGCGTGAAATTATGGCAATAAAAAATTATTTTCTCAAAAGTAGATACAGATTTTTTCTCTAAATTTGTTTCTTGGGTAATGCAAAATATGCTTATATTAATGGCACATGTCTGATTTTTATTGAACTCTCTGCACTTTCGAAAATTGCAAAAGATACAAGTAATGAATGAAAGTATGTGCTGTTGAAGCAGCTCTAATTTCCAATAATAATTCATGAAAATTATCTTAACTAAAAGTATTTTGTGAGGGGATGATATTAATTACATTTCAGTATAAAATACATGTTAATAATTCCCTAAAATGAACTAGATATTTTTTATGCTTTGAATTTAAAGAATTGAGAGAAAGAAAATATTTTGGAGTTTGTCGCAGAAAGTGTGTTTACTGCATTTTACTCAAATATATTTAGTTTGGGTTAATTTTTTTTTTAGTGTTTTTGTGGTTAAAGTGTGCTGCTGCTAGTGGTTTTTCTTGTGTTACGATCCCAAAATTGTATGGAAAGTTGCATCTCTCAGAGTCAATACCACTGACAATACTGGAAAGTACTTGTTATAGATTTGTTAAAACTATTGACCAGTAGAATCTTACAATATCTAAATTGTAAGTATTTTTTTAATCAAAATTGTATATTCTGCATGAATAAATCTTGTCACAAATCAGTTCTTACCAAATAAGTTACTACGGAAGAATAGTCAATTAAAAGTGAAATAAATATATAAATATAATTATAAAAATATATATTCTGAATAAGAGAAAGTGAAAATGCAAATTTTACTGATTAGAGCACAGGTTTGAAATGAAGTGGAAGAAAGGAAGCAGAGAACATTTTTTGTGCATGAAATGTAGTGCTGAATTAGTGGGTTGACATTCTAGCATTTCATGCCATTGTCAGTTCTTAGTTAATCTGAAATGTTCACTGTCACTGTCACTGTTCTTTAATCATTAATAATAATGGTAAATACTGTTGGAAATACCAAATACTTATTCAGTGTCCACTTTGTAATTGAAGAGGTGGATTTCAAATTCAACTAAGTCAAATTATCACTTTTTTCAGGAGAGCAAGAAAACTGAAATAATGATATATGAGCTGATTGAATAAATATTCTTTCAATGCATCATGTATGATTTAAGTATGATAAAACTAAATGTTTGTTGAGTTCGTGTTAATATTATACAATTTATAGGACTGTGATTTTTCAAAATTGCACTAAGTCAAGACTTAGTGTATTTTGGAAAACATTCCAGGGTACCCACTACCCTAATAATACGATTATGCTCTGTTAATTGAATAAATTGGTGTTTATTAAGTACTAAATACTGTCAATATTGATGATACATATTTTTTCATAGAATTTTTCACTTAATTAAAATATACTTGGTTGTGTTTTACTGAAAATTGCTTTGACTTTGAAAATGTTGCTTCTAATATATTTTTACAATCAAAATTAAATCACAAATCGAAATAATTGTGCATTACAATGTTATGTAAGTCTACTTTTTCGTATTCTGTTAGAGCATCTTCAATCCAGGAGCCTCGTCCAGAAGTCTTTGGTCCAGGATGCAGATTTATACAAATGGTTCATTATCATCATATGTGCAAATTGTATTATCATTGTCCCCATGTGGTTCCTTCAGTGCTTAAACATTTATGGCTTGTTGATTTTCTTCAGTATAAAATACATGTTAATAATTCCCTAAAATGAACTAGATATTTTTTATGCTTTGAATTTAAAGAATTGAGAGAAAGAAAATATTTTGGAGTTTGTCGCAGAAAGCGTTTCGATTTCATGAGTTTCAGAACATCCTTGTTTTTTTCAGTACTAACATTTTTTTTGGTGTTGCTTCATAGATGCTTACAAAAGCTCTCGAAAATAATGCATTGTTTTTATCACAGAATGGTAAGAAAAAGCTCCGACATATGTATTTTTGTAAACAAAGAGTTCTTGTTTTTATGATATTTGAAAACACGTTCTTGCATTTGAAATGGCATTTAACTTTTCAGTGCATTTTTGGCAGCGAATTTGTAATCCTTAACAAATCAATCCTTTCCTAAAATCTTTACTGTCTCATGGTTTTTGTAGATTTCATATTCTGAAGGGTCAAAAATAGCTTCTTTTTTTCTAAATGTTTTTTGCGTTCTTCCATAAACTGGATCAGGAGGCATGGTGCTATGTCCTCTAGTAGGTAAGAAGTGTTGAATTTTGACAAATACTGAACTGTTTTTGATAAAATTCAGGAGAGCTGCAATGACCATATGATTTTTATTTGGGGCAGAACATGAATTTGAAAATAATCAGAGTGTCAAATTATTTTATTTCATGTATCACAGTTCTAGGGTTTGAAGAAAATTCATTTATACAGAACAGACTTCACTTGATCCATGGCTAGATTAATTTTCAGTCCACATGTAAATTAATGTATTTTGGGGAGAGTTTTCCTCATGTATGACGAATGTCAAGCTATAAATCCAAATTTGACTTAGATAGTTGACCTTACATTTATTTTGGGGAGAGGTTGATTCTGTTGTATGTCAAAAGAAACATTAAAACTCTGGGATCAACTAATTTCATAGTTTGAAAGAACTTTTTGGCACAAAGCTTATGAAGGCAGTACTGTGTCATTAATTCAAGTTTCTTGCTTGATGTACTTGAGTTCTTCATTGCAACTTTTGTTTCTTCGCAAAATGAACAAATGTCCGTTTTAGGAAAAGCAAAGCCTAAATTGAAACGCTGTTGGAATATTTTGACAAACGTTGAATAACTTGCTACTTTACTCAATGGATTTCTCTCTTTTCCACAATCACCAGAGCGTTTTAATACCGGGGGAAGAAAACCTCTATGCTCTACCCTCTACCATAATGACTTTCTCTGCACTTATACTGCGATTTTTGTAGGAAGAGCTCTGAAGATAACTCAAATCCCATCTTCGCGATGGAATATGTCACGGCATATCGTATCATTCACAGTCGTTCCGCTAGATTTCGCACGATCGCGACCGTATGAAGCAGTGCTTGCGATCATGCGACTTCTACCGGCAAGATCGAGAAAAGACGCGAAATGCCGTGACATATTCCATCGCGAAGATGGGATTTGAGTTATCTTGAGAGCTCTTCCTACAAAATCGCAGTATAAGAGAAGATATGGATGCAACAATCGACTTTGTTACTTGTAGATCATTATCAGTTTGTTTGCTGCCTCCCAGTTGTTCAGGTCAAGTTTGACCGTGTTCAATAAATAATTTGCTGTGAATTTACTCGGAAACTGCCAACATGAGTGATAGATAGTTTTCCACAAACTCTAACAACGAGACCATTCCAAAAGTTATCTTGCTCTGCCTTTGTTTTATTGCAGTACGCCTTGCTTTGAAACAATGTACTATCTTCTGAAGTTAACTCATCAGCATTGCAATCTTTTCGATTAGCATGCGTACGAGACACAATGCGTGCAGATTTCGCAGATGCACCATTTCTGGCAAACTTACGAAGATTTTTGTCCTAATCATCCACAGTTCTAGTTCTCTTCCTTCCTCTTTTCACTTCCCTCACTGAATCACAAAAATCTTATAATGCATCATTCATATTAACAGTTTATCTCTTAGGAACAAGAGACCGACACCGAAATATCAGTAAAGCTGAAAGAAATCGCATGAACTACTGCTGAGACAGAAAAGCTGACATCACACGCATGCGGAGTGACTTAGCTGAGTTTGGAATACAATTAAAGTTGACTTGGTTGGATTTGAAAGAAAAAAAAGCAAAATTCGACCCCAAAAATCAATATGATTTAGTTGAGTTTGACAATTATTTTCTTGACAGTTCCCTGCGTCATAAGGGCAAGAACACCCCAAGTGACATAACTAAAAAACACATTAGGTTTTGGAATCCACCTCCTCAATTGTGAAATGGAGGAAGGGAGGCTGTTGAGGATTTGAGGTGCGCATAATTCTAAATCGTAACCAGCTATATCCTGAGGCCTCAAACTGAGGCTTCTCATTGGTCAGAATTTTATAGCTGTTCCAAGTAGTAGGCTTGGTGAACACCAGATGGCACGAGTGAAACGATTCTTTGCGGATTGGCATGAATTGGGAGACTCGACTCCTGCTGCCAGCGGCAGCAGCTTTGATCTTGTATAGTTCTGTTTGTCTTTCTGCGTTTCAAGGCTTACGATGAAGGGTTATATTTTAAGGATTTGCGCCTGTCCTCCAAGCTTAGAAGACGAAATATATGGTATAAACAACATGCCTCTAGGAGGATAGTAACCAGTTATTGTAAAAATTAAGTATTTGCTGAATCTCCTCTGGCAGGACTCAAGGCTTTTATGTAGTTCCTAGCATCTGGCGACCAGATGATACTCTCTTATTTCAGTTGAGGTTGGACTAATGTAACAAACAGTGTTTTCATTACTGGAATAGAGCGTAAATTTCTACTAAACCCCAAGGTTCTATTAGCCGAGTTGATTACATCCTCTATACGATACGATTTCAGAAAACCTTTCATCAAAACTAGAGGTAAATTATATTTTACGAAAAATCACGTGTACTTACAATGGTAATGTGTACTTACTCCGCTAGAAAAATATTTTATGAATCCTTATACAAATATAACCCTTCGTCGTAAGCCTTGAATCAATTCTGCTGCCGGCTGCTGCCGCTGGCTGGCAGCAGGAGTCGAGTCTCGCAATTCATGCCAATCCGCAAAGAATCGTTTTGCTCGTGCCATCTGGTGTTCACCAAGCCTACTACTTGGAACAGCTATAAAATTCTGACCAATGAGAAGCCTCAATTTGAGGCCCCAGGTTATAGCTGGTTACGATTTAGAATTATGCTTGAGGTGCACCTCAGAATGAAGTTTAATGGCTATTGAAACTGAACTGTATCTTCATTTCTGTAATGAAGGTGGAACACAGATTTTTACTTTCCCGTATACGTACGAATACACGGAGTGATACAAATACATGTAGTATAGGGAAAGTTATGTAATGCTGCGCGAAAAAATGGCCAATTTTCGCCAGAAAAAAATTGCTGCCGGGCGCAGATAACGAAAAAGTGGATAAAACCAGCTGCTAAATTAAGAAAAAAACCCTAATATGTGGTGTAGACAGAAACCCGGTTTTTTGGGTCCTTGATACCGAAAAACCAATTGAAAGGAAAACGTCCGTCCGTCTGTGAACACTGCTAGCTCCTAAACCATACGTACGATTTCTTCCAAAATGGATATTCCCCTGGCGATCTACTTCTAGTCGTAGCTTTGAAATTTTGAAAAAGATTCTGTAAAATTTGGGGGTACTTTACATGAAGCCCCCCGGACATTTTCAAACTCTTCTCAAAAACGGCTCCAAATTTTTTCTTTAAACTTTTGGTAGGGATGTATGGATTCTATGAGATGACATAAACTCCATATCGCTCTATTCTATTTTTACTTTCTCGCCTTACGAAAACTTCGTAAGAGAAAGTTATGTAATCGTGCGGCGGAAAACGGGGAATTTTCGCCAGAAAATCTCTTATAGCAGGGGTCTGGTGACAAAAAGTGGATAAAACATGTTGATAAATTTAGAAAAAAAATCCTCTATTTCGTGGTGTAGTCAAAATCCATGATTTGTTGCTTCTTCATACTTCAAAATCGATTGACGGCAAAACGTCCGTCTGTGGTCAACGCTAGCGCCTAAACCGTTCGGCCGATTTTCTTCAAAATTGATATTCCCCGATGTTTTTACTCGCCTCAAGGCCTCTTGAATTTGAAACCGATATCTTAGTATTTGAGGGTACTTTACATGAAGCCCATTTTGAGATTTTCTAAATTAAAAGAAAATGGCTCCAAATTTTTTGATTATATTTTGTTGTTGAATAGTGCGAAGAACTTTGAAGGGAATGACGTAGGCATCATTTTCGTTGATGGGCCCAATTTTTCGAAAATTCCAAAAAAACTGTTTAAAAAGTGCAAAATTGAAGATAGAGATTTTCGCCTCAGACAAAGTCGGTTGTACAAAATTAGCACTTCAAATAAGGTCATGTACCATTTTTTTGGAAAAACGAGTATGAAAAACTGGAAAACGAAATTGCGATTCAAATGTACGAAAAAAAATTCTCAAAAACCGCTCCAAATTTTTTCTATAAATTTTCTGCACGTGTGTAATAAGGGACGGTAAATATATAAATAAACTAGTGGTGCTATAGAATGGCACATACTTTCTCGCAGTAGTTATTTTCCAAATGCCGATCATCGGATAAATTATGTGGAGTAAGCCGTTCACCGCTGCCTTTCTTGGTCATGTTTTTTGAAAGACATGTTTTTCGCATGTTGACAATTACCAGCTTCCTAATGATAGAACTGATACAAGTACGTTTTGACTAAAATATAAGCAGTCGGTTCGCATGTCGGTCCCGTAGCGCGGTTGGTTAATGCACCTTCGGGTTGAGATCTTCAATAAGGAAGGTACCGAGTTCGATCCCCCGAGGGGGATTTTAATTTGATGAATGTGTTGTTGCAGGAGAAAAAAAACATTGAACAGTGTAGATACTTTATTGAACATCATTTGAAGTACTTCTACTCACGAATAGAATCAATGCAGATAAATAGACAGGACTTGTTTGTGTTTTCCCTAACTGCATCTTTTAAACAATTTTTCAACTCTGTTATTCGATTTCTGAAGCGTATGACATGTCAAATCAACCGTTGTCTAGTATCTGTATGAACCAATTTAAGTAAAATTATGAGCATTTTAACGTTAAATTGTAATACAATATAACCAGAAGGCATGCGATAAACTTACAATCCCTAACGGTTCCGAAATTATTATTACTTTCTGGCCTTACGAATACTTCGTAATGCGGTTTATCGCTGCCTTTCTTGGTCATGTTTGAAAGACATGTTTTTTGCATGTTCAAAATTACCGGCTCCTAATGATAAAATCGATAGAATTACGTTTTGACTAAAATATAAGTAATTGCAATAAATGTCCTGGAAATGTCTGTATATAGTTGTTCAAATTTTTAACTTTAACAATTTTTTTACTTCTCTTCTTGTATTTGTAAAGCGTATTACCATCGTATCAATTGTTTCTTTATCATGCATTTACCATTTTATAGGTCGGTTCTATTCTTTCATGGCTCTGTTCGACAGAGGCGGTGTTGGTGTTGCGTAGTGGTATAAGTGCCGGTTCGTTGAATTTGAGTTTCGGTTGTCGGGTTTCGGTACCGAAATGGTTTGCTGGTTTAATGCACTTTTGCTTGTTTATGAAGTAGTGGAATAGCAATGAGGACCGTATAGAAGCAGAGCGAGAAAGTATGTGCGTTGGAAGCACCACTAGTTTTTTATTGCAAAAATGTAATTTTTTTACTTGTCTCTCACGTCGTTAATATTTGCCGATTAATAAGTGCCGATTTGTTTATATTATTATATTTACAAGTTCAAGTACTTTAAATAATGTCAAGTAAAGTTTCTCGAAAAAGCAACCGTTTTCTTTGAAAAGTAGCTCAAAATTCCGCATTTTCTGAAACGCTCAAACGTCATTTTCATTTGCAACCATATATGAATATGGCTGCAAATTTTTTCTTGAAAGTTTTGTAACGGATAGTGCTAATTACACTCTTGAATATGACGTAAAGTTTATTTTGAGTTTTTTGTTTTTTTCAAAAAGTATATAAATGTGATTTTTTTGAAAGATCTCTCACATCTTTAAAATGCACATTACCAGCAATTTGTAAAGATTATTATATTTGTGAGTGTAAGTGCTTCAAATAACTACAAATAAAGTATTTTGATTATCTCAAAAATTTTCTGTGAAAATGAGCTTCAAATTTCGTATTTTCAGTAGCGCTAAAACGCAATTTTCTTTAAAACGGCACATAATTTTTAAACGAAAATTGCCATTTAGGACTAGGTTTTTGTGTTCTTTAATATTCTAAAATTAATATTTCCGTTCTACCAATAGGAAACCAAAAAATTAAGAAAATGACAAAAAAATGTAGTTTGTGTGGTGATAGATGGCAGCTGGCAAGAAAGAGTAGGTGACAATTCCAAATAGCTAGTGAAGACCCAAGGAAATAGAAAACTAATTTGGGAATGTCTGTGTCATTCTGTAGCACCACTAGTTATGATTTAGGTTATTTTTACTCTTGTGATGCCCAGATATTATGGAAAAACTTTTATATCACAAAGGATTAGAAAACACTTTTATATCAAAATATCTTTAACATAAACAATCATTTATGTTACATATATTATGGTATAAAAGTATTTTCTGATGTGTAAAATTGCCATAATAGTATATTAAGAAATGAAGATGTAATGATGAGAATTAATTTACAAGTATGAAGTGCACAAGCTCATTCCTTGCTGGTGTCATTAATTCCATATGTGTTACAAGTGTATTATATTCCACTTTATTGAGTTTCCTTCAGTACTTTCTTTATTACTAAACAAATTAAAGTTGAATGTCTTTATGGTTTCTGCCTTTCGTCATACTCTTGGTGTTAATTCCATATCTGACTCACTCCCGTTCAAACTTTTAGTAAATATGCTGTGATTTGTACTATAATGAAACTGCATCATCATGACTATCATAAAATAAGATACAGAGAATTATTTAGTGTGTATGTCATAGGCTTTCTTTAAAGACATCTGAAAACTACTTTACCACATATATGTGTGAGTTTTCCTTTGTATTTTGAAATAGTTATTTTTATCTGCAATATACCCTCATTAACATGAATTCTGAGGGACTGAAATTAATGGTATTCTTATTATAAAATTTTGTGTTATCAAATTATTATGTATATCCATATTTTAATGTTTGCTTGCCAGATTTGCTTATATTGTGTGGCTTATTTTAGCAAATTTAATTTTAAGCGAATATGTACTAATCAGGGTTTACTGAATATACAATGATGTAAAAAATTAAAGGAATTATGACACTTTGCAATTAACATTTCTATGTATTCGTCAGGCCAAATATTAAGTACAGAAAAGGGCATATTCATAAATAAATAAAATATTAAATGTACTTTCCTTAACGTAGGGTAAAAACCTTTTGCAATCAAGTAACACAACATACTTTGAAATTGTATTTTCTATGATGATGATGAATACTGTAATTATTATTATTACTAGGAAATCCCGCAGACGTTGTTCTGCCCTTCATCTCCCTCTTTCCCCTTTCTCACTGTTTCTCTCTCCCTACCACACCCTGTCCCTGTCTGTTTCTGCCGCTGACTGTCCCTCTCCTTCACATTTAATTGCAGATTCTGCACCTCTCAGAGCAGGTGAGGTTAAATCGGGAAGCGCCGGACCAGCAAAAATGGAATAGAATGTTTAAGGTTTCATCCTGTAGATGTAGGTTGTGTTGTGTAGGTTTCATCCTACAGTGTAAGAAACATATTTTCTCAAAATTTTGATTTTTAAAGCCATAGAACGTATTGTTTAGGAGTTATTTAACGAGATAGATTCGAAATCCTGCCGAATGTGTTGTGGGTTGCATTTGTCGTAAATATTACTTTCCCGTATACGTACGTATATACGGTGTAATGTACGTAGTATAGGGAAAGTTGCTGCGGAAAATCAATTTCGATATTTCAACGGAAATACGCGTTCTGCGGTCCCCTGATACCGAAAAAGTGGGTCTACTCAAAACGTCCGTCCGTCTGACCGTCTGTGAACAACACTAGCGCGTAAACCATACGTGCGATTTCTTCTAAAATGGATATTCCCCGATCGATCTGCTTCCACTCAAGCCGCCTCGATTTTGGAAAACTTTCTTCAAAATTTGAGGGTACTTTACGTAAAGCTCCCCGGACATTTTCAACATTTTCTCAAAAACGCCTCCAAATTTTTTCTTTAAATTTCTTGTAAGAATAGAGTAAAATACACTTAAGGCGGCATAGGTCCCATTTTCACACTTAACTCTGAATTTCGGAAAATTGCCAAAGTTTCAAATTTTTTCAGCGTCTTCCTAGAACTACAAAATTGAAGATAGAGATTTTTCCTTTAAATAAAATTTTTGGTCCAAAGTGAGTTCTATCATTAAGGTCGTGTACATTTTTTTGAAAATTTTATTAATTTTTGCGCAATATTGCAAGCAATATTTGAAATTAAAAAAAATACAAAAAACAGATTTTCTCAAAAACAGTTCCAAATTTTTCTTTAAACTTTTTGTAGGGATAGTGCTAAATGTGCTCTAAGAGATGACATTAACGCCATATTCCTCTATTCTTTTGTTTTTAAAAAATTGCAAAAATGTAGTTTATTTGACTTTCTCACGTTGTTAATATTTACATTAGCGGCGATTTGTTTACTTATTATATTGAGTACATGTGCTTTAAATAATATCAAGTAAAGTTTCTGGAAAATTGAAGTTTTCTGTGAAAAGTAGCTCAAAATTGCACGTTTTCAGAAACGCGCGAATGCCATTTTCTCAGAAATGGCTTCAAATTTTTTGTATAAACTTTTCGAACTGATAGTGCTAATTGCACTCTTTAATATGCCGTGAAGTTAATTTTTTAGTAGTTTTGTTTTTTCAAAAATTACAAAAATGTAATGTTTTTTTAAGTTCTCTCATACGGTTAAAATGCACATTTCCAGCAATTTGTAAACACTATTGAATTTGTGAGTGTAAGTGTTTCAAATGAAGTTTTTCGAAAACTCAAAAGTTTTCTGTAAAAAAGAGCTTCAAATTTCGCATTTACAGTAGCGCTTAAACGCCATTTTCTTGAAAACGGCTCCAAATTTTTCAACGAAAATTGCCATTTAGTGCACGGTTTAACTGTTTTTTAAATTCTTAAAATAATAATTTTTTCTAGGAAAGCCAAAAATAAAATGTCAAAAAATGTAGTTTGGGCGGCGATAGATGGCAGCTGTCAAGAGTATTGGCAAGTCTGAATAGCTAGCCGAGACCAAACGGTACAGAAAACTAATACGGGAAAGTCTGTGCCATTCTGTAACACCACTAGTTTAAGTTTGTTCTACAGCGCCATGTAGTGGAGTTACAACAGATTTAACAGCACAAAATCTCTGTGAAAAAATACCTAGAAGTGCCAACTTTGAGGGAGATTGGTCTCACGGTGTCAGAGTTTAGCTATTATATACAGTAACCGAACGTGTAGGTCGGCTGTGGGGAATTTCAGTAGGAACGAGGCTCTTTGAAATTTTGAAAAAAAAACACGAAGTCGTAACCACTAACATCAATATAATTGAATCTTCATAGAAAAACCAAGCCACAAATTGCAAAATGATCATAACATAAAGAAATAAGCAAATAAAGAAAAGAATAACAGCATTGAAGAAAACCATCAGAGAGAAAATCAACTGCAAAATTTAACTTAAATAATTTTCTCTTAGTTGATACGAATTAGAATCACAGTAGTATATTCTGTGATTAAGTGAAATAGAAATTCAATTAATTGAAGAAATGGGATCTCAGATGAGACGGGGAGTGATGACAGTGTACTGTCATGGGGAGGAGTACTTGCATTTCAACTGACAGTATCGTAGTGCTTTCTGTTTGTGAAAATTGCAGTTAATTTATCCCTCATCATACACTATGTCAACACTCATATAATTTCGTGCACAAAATTCTTTAGAATTCCAAAAACAATATCGTATTCAATTGAAATGAATAAATTATAGTTGTTGAAAACAGAATATTCAACAGATTTTTTAAACTATAGAAATGAACGTACTAAAGAATATCTTGTTTCCTATTAAACTGACTGAATAGTTTTTTTGAAAAAGAACAGAATGTTCAACAGAAATTCTTGTAAAAACTATGGGAATTTGCCCCTTTTTGTACAACATTCAAATTTGCTCATCTTCAATAGTTCTTTTTAAATATCATTTTCACAACACTTTTAATTATACATGAATAATTTCGAACATCTTCAAAAGAAGTTACTTGAAAAACTATGGAAAATTACCCTTTGTTACAACATTTCTTGCGTAATATTGAAGTTCAGTTAACTTCTTCAATAATTCCTATAAAATATAATTTTATGACTTTCTTAATGGTCTCTAATAGCTCTAATAGATTTATGACTTCACATTGGTGTTAACACTACCATTCATAATACTCCTTTCAAAAACAGAAACTGCCCTTCCAGCTTATTAACATGACAAAATTCTTTCAAAAATCAGTAAAGTCCTCCCACACGAAAAATCCTTAACTTCAACTATCTTCTGCACATGGGACATATACCAGTCATTAAACACGTTTTATAATGGTAAAACAATCTCCGAGAGTGAACTAAGGGAACCATACCTCAACCTTAATTCAAAGGTGGCGCCCATGGAATTATCACCAACGGTGAACGGCGTGAACACACAATCGGGGCAATTCGGGTGGAATGTACCCGATGTGGCACATAAGAATCGAAATACTGACCTTAGTCCGTTGGAAGATTTAGCTCGCTTAAACAACAAAGCGTGCTGGAAGAACAAGCATGACAGCGTCCGCCTTAACGTGGTACCATTGCCGCTGACTGGGCTCGCGGCCACGCCTCTCGCTCCCCCAACTCACACCTCGGCTTCTGGACACTTTCTGTCCATCTCTGACCGTTTGTCACCCCCCTTCGCCGCGCACCGTGTAGGACACCTCTGTGCACCGTGTAGGACAACTCTCCCCCCTGCGCCTCCCCTCCACCGAACGCTGATAAGGCGGCGATATCGCCGCGGCAGCGTGAGCGTGCGGCAAATCTCCCAAACAGTCTCTTTCTTATTAAAATTGTTTGGGGCCTAATCTGAGCTCGCTACAATATTTTTATATGTATTATTTATATATAAATATATTGTAACGATCGTGGGTTTCCCGTCCGTTATTAACGCGAAAACATTGGTGAAGACACCAGAATAGTTTGAGTATGCCGGCGGTTTAGAAATGCGGTCAGATAGCCATCTAAAGCTAGCAGCGCCCAGAAACCAATCTCAACCAAACCATATCCAAAATTTTAGGCTAATTAAATGCTCTTATCCCGAATTTTAGGCTCCTCTGGATTTCCGAAAATCGTGGGCGTTGCTAGCTTTAGACTAACGCTAGCAGCGGCTACCCCGAATCAATCTCAAAATCAATTGTAAAATCTGAAACCCTTCCAAAATTTAGGAATAATTTTAGGCTCTTGGAAAAAAATTATCCCCGCCTTCAAATTCCAAAAGAAAGGCTGTACAAATCGAAACAATTAACATTGGTTCTTACGGGCGAATAAACATCAAAATCAAAAAAACCTTAGGAAAAACCTGAAACGCCTCCCAAAAGTTAAGAATAATTTTGGGCTCTTGGAAAAAAAGTTATCCCCGCCTTCAAATTCCGAAAATCGGGGCATTACGAAGCGAAACAATTAACATTGGTTCTTACCGGCGAATAAACACCAAAATCAAAAAACCTTAGGAAAAATCTGAAACCCCTCCCAAAAGTTAAGAATAATTTTAGGCTCTTGGAAACAAGTTATCCCCGCCTTCAAATTCCGAAAATCAGGGCTGTACAAAGCGAAACAATTAAGATTGGTTCTTACGGGCGAATAAACACCAAAATCAAAAAACCTTAGGAAAACTCTGAAACGCATCCCAAATGTTAAGAATAATTTTAGGCTCTTGGAAAAGAACTATCCCCGCCTTCAAAATCCAACAATCAGTGCTGTACAAAGCGAAACAATTAGCATTGCTTCTTACGGGCGAATAAACACCAAAATCAAAAATCTGAAACCCCTCCCAAAATTTACGAATAATTTTAGGCTCTTGGAAAAAAATTTTCCTTGCCTTCAAATTCCGAAAATCAGGGCTGTACAAAGCGAAAGAATTAACATTGGTTCTTACGGGCGAATAAACCCAAAAATCAAAAAACTTAAGGAAAAATCTGAAACCCCTCCCAAAAGTTTAGAATAATTTTAGACACTTGGAAGAAAATTATCCTCGTTTAGTTAATTAGTTTAGTTAAATTAGTTAAAGACACTTCTGTTACAATAATAAAAAAATATGTCATTGCGCGGCACCGCTTAACTCTAACAAAAAACCGAGAAAAATAAAACACTAGAATTTCGGTGATATTCTCCGTCTTGTCTCGAGGCGGGACGCCCCAAAGCGCGGGCGTGCGTTAAGAGTCTTATCTGTTGCGCAGGAGCGGGCCGGGGTGTGCCCGACGCAGTCGATGGCCTCGGCGTCTTCGACGAGCGTTGTCTTGTGATGAGCTGCAATGTTGAAACGGGGGGCCGGACGCCTTCTCGCGGCCGCTGTGTGCCACAAGGTCGCGAAGGTTTCCTTTCCGCCTCGCCACCAAGGCGCTGGACGAGTCCGGGTTCGCTCCTCACCACGACTCGGACGCGCGATACGGGAGCATTTAATTGCGGCCGCGGACCGGAAGCTGGATCATGGTATTCGCGGCGCGTTCGCTCGAATTAGGCAACGAGTTATTACTACATCGAATATCCGAAGAAAAAACTGTTTCACGGCTTCCACGACCAGGCATGAAGCGCTCACTCGTAACTCGCTTATAAGTGTCTATGTCGCGGCCGCTGCTCTCGTGTTTACCCGCTCGTGACTACTTCACCAGAGTTTTCTTTTTTTTTCAAGATATTGGGAATCCGTCCCTCTCCGGATCTCCCCCCTCTACGTTCGTCTTGGGCTCGCTGACCTACTTTGGGAAAATTGTCATTGGTCGGACCTTACTGCGTCGCAGAAATAATTTTGACGAATCATGGTTCGTGGATTCTTGGAAAATTTTCTAAAGTATCTCCCACTCTGGCTCTCTCTGTCTACCGAAACGCAGCTGCATCCATCAGAGGGATGACATCTCCTGGAAGCAATTTGCATGGCAAAAGGTTGGAACTTTCTTGAATTGGCGCGACAGGCGTGGAGGCGAGGAACGCGCCTAGAGGAGGGCGGGGGGCCGGACACAAAAGGTGCATTCAGCGCCGAGGGTCCGTCGAGTGGTCGTAAATTCTCCCCCGGCCGCTGTTCCGTCGGAGGGATGGGACCATGACAGCAAAGAGGCGGGCGGAGTGGGGCGCGGCTGGGCCGAGGCGCGCGGGGTGAGCGCACGTGCGCGTGCCAGAGTGTACACAAAAAACAAGCTTTTGTTATAAATTTTTTAAGGCACTGCTACATGCCGCCACAATATTATTTGGAAAAATTATGTCTTCCTTCTCACAGAAAGCTCAAAATTCAGTCATTCTTTAAACCTGCTGATTTGTCCGCAAGGTTCTTAGGAATGTAATATGCCTAGACGCCCCCAAATACTTAACCGTAAAATCATCATAGTAATGTAACGATTAATTTCTAGGGAAAATACAAATTAATTGTTAAAGGAATTGTAAAGCCACTGAAATTGTTTTAATAACAACGCAAGTTCCAGATAGTTCTTAGAAGGAAGTTATGAATCTTTAAAATAGATAAAGGCAACTCATTTAAGTTTTTCTTGTGTCTATTCTGGAAACATTGTGTCTACCAGAAATTATCTTATTGTTTTCTAATAGTTAACAATTCAAAGCTAAGTGGATAAACACGTCAAGATAAAAAAATTAGTTAATCTTTCATTTATTGGGGCAAGTTTATCTTTCGTTTGTTAGGCCTCTCCATTCGCTGGCGATCATGCGCAGAGGGTGGAGAGTCCGGAAACGCATTTGCATTTATAGAGGCGGAATTTCGGATCTTTCATTGGGGGGGGGGGGCAAATTTAGGCGCTATTATAAACACGAAAATATTCGTGTAAGTTAATACTTTAAATTAATTGTGCTGTAATATATAACTATATATACATATATGTAGTTTTCAACTTTGTTAATTATTTAATTGATTATTATTAAATGTTATTAATTATATTCGTTGAACACAAAGGTGACGATCTTCAACGTTATGGAACTGTCCGAACTGTAAATTTAACGCTGCATTTTTTCTCAGTGAATCATATCAAAATATCGAAAACGTTTATTATTTATTATGATCACAAATGTTTGTACATAACTGTGCCATTCTTAGCACCACTAGTTATTTTCTAGTTATGGAATGCTGCGGAATATCGATTTCGAGATTTCAACGGAAATACACGTTTTGGGGGTCCCCTGAGGTCGCAAAAGTTTTTTTTTTTCAAAACGTCGGACGTCCGTCTGTTTGGTGTATGTGAACAACACTAGCGCCTAAACTACGAGTACGATCTTTCCCAAACTGAATAAACTCTTGTCGATCTGGCCTGAGACGAATCTATGCGATTTTGAAAAACATTCATTAATTTTTGGGGGTACTTTACATGAAGCTCTCGGGATATGTTCGAAATGTTCGGTAAAATGGCTCCAAACTTTTTCTTTAAATTTCTTGTGAAAAGAGAGTGAAATACATTTACAAAGATGACCTAGGTTCTATTTTCACTGATAAATCTGAATTTTTGAAAGTTGTAAGATATTGATTTTTTTCGGCGTATTCTTACAACTACAAAATTAAGATGGAGTTTTTTCTTTCAAGCAATTTTTTTCTTTATAATTAGTTCTTTTCTTTAGGTCATGCACAATTTTTAGAAAATTTTATTAGTTTTCGCTCATTATTGCGTCCAATATGTGGAATATTAAAAAATATCAAAAAGATTTTCTCAAAAACGGCCCTAGATTTTTCTTTAAACTTTTGCGATGGATAGTGCGGCTCATCACAAGACAACGCTCGTCGAAGACGCCGAGGCCATCAACTGCGTCGGGCACACCCCGGCCCGCTCCGGCGCAACAGATAAGACTCTTAACGCACGCCCGCGCTTTGGGGCGTCCCGCCTCGAGACGAGACGGAGAATATCACCGAAATTCTAAAGTGTTTTATTTTTCTGTTTTTTTTCTTAGAGTTAAGCGGTGCCGCGCAATGGCATATTTTTTTTATTATTGTAACAGAAGTGTCTTTAACTAATTTTCTTTTCTCTTATTTTACTTACCGAGCTCAATAGGTAGGCTGTAATCCCACCTCATGGGATTTTTTTTATGTAACTTCCCCGGCCGTAGGTCGGGAATAAATGTATAATTTTTTGTTTCACTGCCCAATTACGGCTAATTATTTTCAAACTAGTTTGTTGCCCCTGTACCTCACTTCCACTCACTACGCGAGGAGCCGCGATCATGCTCTACCGGCCGGCTGACGTTGCAATTCGGGTTTCCAATCTTGGGGCCGGATGCATGCCGTTGCAATTTGGCTCCCAACGTGGGGCCGGATGCATGCTGTTGCAATATGTAACCTTGATTTTTCTTAACAAGAACTGTTGAGATTATATACAATTTGTATATTCTCAACTGACTCAAGTTAGTATATTTTCTTTATTCTATTGAGAGGGTAATGTATTTCAAATTTTCCTTTCTTCTCTCACTCTCTCCGCCCAATTCATGTTGTGACCTGCAAAATGAGTGACACCAATGCATGCATCGTACGTTACGTTGTAGACTGTCTGGTTTATTAGCAGCAATGGTATCAGTACGTATTGAAAGGTCAAAATACATATTAAACAGATACAGGTTTTTTCTAACAATTGGATTTTGGTTATTTGCCCGTAAGAACCAATGTTCTCTTTCTACAGCCCTAATTTTTGGAATATGAACACGAGGATAATTTTCTTCCAAGTGCCTAAAATTATTCTAAACTTTTGGGAGGGGTTTCAGATTTTTCGTAAGTTTTTTGATTTTTGTGTTTATTCGCCCATAAGAACCAATGTTAATTCTTTCGCTTTGTACAGCCCTGATTTTCGGAATTTGAAGGCAAGGAATTTTTTTTCCAAGAGCCTAAAATTATTCGTAAATTTTGGGAGGGGGTTTCAGATTTTTGATTTTGGTGTTTATTCGCCCCGTTTTTGTTTATAAGCAATGCTAATTGTTTCGCTTTGTACAGCACTGATTGTTGGATTTTGAAGGCGGGGATAGTTCTTTTCCAAGAGCCTAAAATTATTCTTAACATTTGGGAGGCGTTTCAGAGTTTTCCTAAGGTTTTTTGATTTTGGTGTTTATTCGTCCGTAAGAACCAATCTTAATTGTTTCGCTTTGTACAGCCCTGATTCGTGAGGACCTCACGAAATCGCGCCTGGTTTTATTCCAAGCTGCCATCGACTGCTTTAGCCTCCGCAACGTATGGACAGAAGACGGTACCATCGTTATCAAACACGGTAACAGTCGTTCCCGGATGGAAACCAGGGCTCAGCTGGAGGCAATTTCATGCCTAGCGTAGGACCGCCCCCACCTTTCCATCCCTCACTGTACTCCTCTCTGTCACGGCCATTTTTGGATTTTTTCCGGGAATTGTCTTTCCTTTGTTCTTCTCCCAACTTTTCTTCTGCAAACCCTCTGTAAATGCTACCTACATCCTCCCCCTCACATCCTGTAAACCTTTTACCTGTGGGTGCCAGGAACTTTTCCCCGACCGTCCATGAGTCTGGCTCTACAAATAAACCTAATCCTCGCTCCCTATGCCTGCATGTCGCACATTTAAATGCCCAGTCCTCTTCCCTGTCATTTCGACGAAGTAACAGAAATAATGTCTAAACACCGTTTTCATGCGCTTCTCATAAGCGAAACCTGGTTGAAGCGTTCTCTCAATTCCGCGCTAGTAGCAATTTCAGGGTACCGTCTGATAAGAGCTGATCGGAAGGCCAGCGTCGCCGCACATGGTGGAGGTGTCACTATATACCTTCGCGACGATCTTAGGCACAAACTTGTACTATCTTCAACGAATACGGACTGTCTACGTAGTGAATATTGTAGCGGTACGCTAGTTTTACTGCAAATTATTTTCATAAATAAAATGCCGATGCAGAAGGCTAGTGCGTGGAGAGAAGCTACCGCGCCACGCTGACGCCGGTCCCCGCTAGCGAGCGCGTGACACACGCCCTCCCCAATGTTTTATGGCACCAGGGGGCGAGGGGAGATCTTTTGTTCGGGATCTCGGAGGCCCCAGAACTATTTGAATAGATTTGCGGCGCGTGCCCGTCACGGTTTTTGGCTGTCACCCGCGCTGGGAAGCTCAAAGCCGTAATTCACTGCAACCTTCGGGGGTACAACGATCATGTCCCACACCCTTCTTGACCTACTTTCTTCGATAAACGAAGAGGGCTTTTGGAATGAGACAGAGTAAGGAAAATTCCCAGAATCGCCGGAGCTGGTTGGCTAAAAAAAGAGTTAAGGACGCCATCACACTCAACCAATCAGGGGTAGAATTCTGTGGGGAAGGGATGATTTCGAAATATCTGCAAAAATTTGGGGGAGGGGAAACAGAGGAACAGTACACAAAGTGAGGGTACGAGAGACTTGGGTGACGAGAGCTGAGGAGGGAGGTCGAGGTACCTCGGGCATCGCGTGCTCTGGGGAGCGATTTGGGATTGCCCCGTGCAATCCAATTCTGTCTTGCTTAATCTCGGTAGCCGGGAGAAACTCTTTCCGAGTATCAATTTTTGAACTCTGCCACCACTGGCTATTTAACAGATACTCTCCGAGATTCGTGCTCGCATAGAGCTTATTGGAACTCTCAGATCACGCTGTGTGACATTGTGCGTGAGATACGCGATCGCTCGTTATTTGGGTGAGCAAAGTACTGCCGTCGCCGCCGCCGTGCCGACACCGCTCCGTTGTTGTGGACACCCGCCGGCGAGCGTCCCTTCGGCCTTGGAAGGTCGACCTGCCGCCGTCGCCGCGACCAGCTGCCACCGGTGCCATTTGACGCCTGTTCAGCACCATCATTATCAGGCATTGTATTTGGTCAACGACCGTACAAAGACTTTTTCTGTGACTTGCGGTGCCGCGCTGAGGCACGTAATCGCCAGTTCAGAGGGCGAATGATCGTTTCCTTTATGTAATCAGTAGAATAATTGTATTGTGAATTTTTTTTCTTTTCTCTTAAATTTAAGTTTTTTTTGTTCCTAACCAGAGCTCACTAGGTAGGGCATTTCTTCTAAAATTCCTTATGTAACTTCTCCGGCCTATCATTAGGCGGAAATAAACATTCTATTGTGTTACCAGTCATCCAAATTGTTATTGTCATTATATTGCACCTTGCAGTTCCTTCCATCACCGCCTATTTTCAGAAAGGTAACTAAATTGACTGACTGAGCTAGGCCCGGGCCGCCCTCACGGATTTCCGGCGCTCCCACGCCGCCGGGGACCGCGTGCGGTGCGTGACAATATCTTTTTATCGAAGTTGGAGTTTTAGGGAAAAATGTCTCTTGGCTGTCATATATTTACCTCCTAAGACTGACAGCATAGATATGTTGGATGAAACCTTTCCATCTGCGATCAGTCCTTATGAGCATGTCATTGTAATGGGTGACTTTAATCATAATTTATTAAAAGCCTCCCCCTCTGCAGAGCAGTTTAATCATTTTTTTCACAGCATGTGCCTCGAAATATTACCTCTAGCACCAACACACGATTCAAAGAGCACGGAAACTTGGATCGATCATATTGTAGTGTCTAATATACACAAGGTTCGAAATCACGGTCAATTTCCGATTCCTGGGATTTCAAAACACGATCTAATTTATCTTGTTTACAACCTGAAGTGCCCTAAATACTCACCTCACATAATCGAATACCGCGATTTTTCAAAATTCGATAAACAAGTTTTTAATATAGATGGATTGACACTTCCTTGGTACCTTGTGCACGAAGAAGAATCACTGGACGCTAAAGTTGCGATTTTCACTAACTTAGTTACACAGCTCTATGATCGGCACGCGCCTATATTTTTAAAATATCGCGCGTAACTCGTCCACCTGCACCATGGTTAACTGATGAAATTCGAAATTTAATGAAAGATAGAGATGCAGTGCATGCTATTTTCCGGAAAACTAAATGCGAACTACATAAAAAACAATACAAAATGCTCAGAAATTTAGTCACGCAGAAATGTCGCAACGCTAAAATTAAATACTACCACACCACCTTCGGCAGAACCCGCGACTCGAGAACGATTTGGAAAAGTCTGAAATATCTAGGAATAGGCAAATCTCATCCCCAAATTGACACGTCCTTAGAATCACTAAATCATAGTTTTATAAATAACGTTCCTTCATTTGACAGTAACTTGAAAAAGCAATCTCTCGCGTTTCTCCAAAACTCAGAAACAAAATCCAAAGACAAATTTTTCTTTTCGTCCGTTGAACATGAGGATGTAATCAAGATCGTTCAAAGTCTCAAATCAAATGCTTCAGGTTCCGATGGTATCAATGCCAAACTGCTAAAAAATAGCCTAGATGTGATTTACCCAATCATCACCGAAATAATAAATTTCTCACTAATGAGCAGACAATACCCTTTATCTTGGAAGACTGCGCTCGTGCGTCCTATTCCCAAAATAGCATCAAACAAAAACACTATTGAATACCGCCCAATAAGCATACTCCCACTTATCTCTAAAGTACTCGAAAAAGTCGTCCGAAAGCAAACTGAACAGTATCTCCAAAAAAAATCACTTTTAAATGATCAGCAATCAGGTTTCCGTTCCGGCAGGAATACTGGAACCGCGCTACGAAACGTTATTGAAGACGCCAAAAAAGCAATAGATGACAGTAATATAACTATTTTGATTCTTTTGGATTTCAGCAAAGCGTTCGATTCTGTAGATCATGACATCTTGCTCGCAAAACTAAAAATCATGGGATTTGCACAGCAGACACGTACATGGTTTCTCAATTACTTAACTTCAAGGATCCAAAGAGTGGTATCCGGTAGCCGCAGCTCAAATGACTTGGTAGTTAACCGCGGAGTTGCTCAAGGTACTGTATTAGGGCCACTGGCCTTCTTAATCTGTGTAAATGACGTAGGTAATGCGCTTAAATATTGTAGTCATCAAATGTATGCGGATGATCTTCAGATATACCTAAGCGGTCACCCATCTCACCTCTTCTCACTCGCACAAAAAATTAATGAGGATTTGATGACACTGAACAACTGGGCAGCGTCCCTAGGCATACAGTTAAACCCAAGTAAGTCACAGTGCATGATTATCAGTTCGAAAATCACTAAGAATAAAATCTTGCTTATCGACAACACCCTCAGCTGGAACTCGCATATAGATTCAACCTGTCGTAAAGTTTTTTGCCTCAATGCATTCCCTGAAACGCCTACGAACACTTTTACCAGTTAGCACACGTGAAACTCTCATCAAATCTCTTATTTTGCCACATTGCGACTATTGTGACTTTCTTCTGACCAACATGACACTTAAATTACAACGTAAACTTCAAGTAACCCAGAACGCATACGTACGGTTTATTTTTGATTTAAGTAAATGCGACCATGTATCAGATTTTTTCGACAAACTGCAAATGCTTACTCTAGACAAAAGGCGGTTATTTCATTCTCTACTTCTTCTTTATAAAATTTTAAACGGTACACATGTAACACATGGCACGAACAAGGCCATCCAAATGGAAAAAAAGGAAACATACTGAGACTGGGAACATGGAATATTAGATCATGGAACACAAGTTATCAGGAAATTCTAATGGAATTAGATAGACACAACGTAGATCTATGCTGCCTTTCAGAAACGAAAAAAAAAGGTAGAGGCATAACACAATTAAATAATTACACACTTATCTATAGTGGAGTACAAAAATTCTCAAGAGCAAAGGAAGGAGCAGCAATCATAATAAACAATAAACATCTCGACAAGATAATAGACTACAAGTACATGTCAGAAAGAATTGTTAAATGAAATTAAGATCTAAAACAAAACCAATAAACATAATCTCAGTCTATGCCCCTGAAAATAACAAGCCTACACACGAAAGACAAACGTTCTACGAGAACCTACAAGAAGTTATACACCAGACAAATCCAGAGGAAATAACTATAATAACAGGCGACTTTAACGCAAGAATTGGAAATGACGTTATCCCTGGCATAAAAAACAGATTCAACGAAACGCACCTAAATGAAAATGGAGAACTGCTCATCGAGTTCTGCTTGGATAATGAATTAAGAATAAATAACACCTTCTTCGATCACAAGGATCAACATAAATACACATGGGAAAATAATATGGGACACCGAACCATAATAGATTATGTAATAACGAATAGAATGTGCCACCCATCAAACATCTTAGATATAAAGAAGCTTAACAAGCGCAGATATTGGAAGTGACCATAATCTGGTGCTAGCTAAATTAAAAACAACACTTAAACGGGAAAAAAACAATACCCAGGGATACAATATCAAAAATTAATATTCAATCCCTTCAAGATGGGTCAACACAAAAATTTTATAGAGATCGCTTAGACGAAAGAGTCAATAACAATGGAATTAGAGAAGAAGATGATATTGAGACAGCCTGGGAAAAAATAAAAACTAATATACTTTAGTCAGCCGAAGAAGCATTAGGAAAAATTAACAGAAAAAGTCAACAGAAACAAGGGCGAAATATACCATGGTATACAGAAGAGGTTAAAGAAATAACTAGGGAAAAAACTCCGAGCATTTCTCAAATACAAACAGTCTAAATTATCACAAGACTATGAAGACTACGAACTTATAAGAAATCAAGTAAATATAAAGATCAGGAAAATAAAATAAAATTTTTGGGAATCATTTACTGCAAGAATGGAACACGACTTTTACGGCCTGCAAAAACAGATATGGCGTTTTATAAGAAATACACGCTCCTTAACAAATGAGTTGATAAGCACAACAAAAATCAGTAACACGGAATGGGTGGAATATTTTAGTAAGCTATTTCACAATAACGAGGCTCCAGTATTGGATATAGCCGACACATTAACACAAGACTATGAGATCTCAGAAGAACAGATTATACAAACGATACCCAAATTAAAAAATAGGAAATCACCCGCAGAGGATGGCATATATAACGAACTATTAAAATACGGGGGGGGGCAATCATTACATAAAGAATTAGTAAAACTGATACAAAACATATACAGGCAGAGTAAAATACCAGAGGAATGGAAAACGAGTATTCTACTCCCTCTTTTTGAAAAAGGGGACAAGCTAGACCCAAACAATTATAGAGGAATTAACCTTCTGAACACAACGCTTGAACTAACAACAAAAACTATCACACAAGTAATAGAAAACTTAATAGAATGGAAAGAAGAACAGCAAGGATTCAGAAGAGGAAGATCATGTAATGATGCGATCTTCATTATACGACAAATTGTTGAGAAATCTCTGGAATTCGACAAACCTGCATATATGTGTTTCGTAGACATACAGAAAGCATTTGACAGCGTACGCCTTGTAGATATAGCAAGATTATTAAAGAAAGAAAATATCCCCTGCAACCTTATTAAACTCATAGCAAATATATATATATATATATATATATATATATATATATATATATATATATATATATATATATATATATGAACCCCCAGAATGAAAGTAAAACGTAACGAACAATCCCAAGCCATAACAACAGGCCAAGGAATAAGACAAGGAGACTCCCTCAGCCTAATACTCTTCAACCTGGTAATGAAACACATCCTAAACAATCTTTCGAACAAAAAAGAATATTACTTCGGCTCTTATAACAAACTCAATCTGTTATGCAGACGATACAGTCTTAATTGCCGAAAGCGAAGATGATTTACAACGCCTCCTGTTTCAGTTCTACAAGACATGCCAGTCATTCAACATGAGGATATCCACACAAAAAACTAAATGCATAACAATCTCGAAAGAGCCATTGATATGCAAACTAGCTATAAACGAATACCTAATAGAGCAAGTGATGGAAATACAATATCTAGGCGTAACAATAACTAGTGATGGCAGATCTATAAAAGAGGCTAAGGAACAAAGCATAAAAGCAAGGCTGTCTCAACCACTCGATATGGCAAAATCAATATCTAAGAAAATACACTAAAGTTAGAATATATAAGGCAGTAATTAGACCAGTATTGTCATATGCAGCTGAAACTAGAGCAGACTCTAAAAAAATATGCCAAATAATGGAAGTGTCGGAAATGCGGGTGTTGAGAAAAATTACAAATAAAACGCTAAGGGATAAAGAACCTAATATTAATATAAGACAAACTTGCCAAATAGAGATAATCTCAGACTGGGATCGAGAAAGAAGAAAGAAATGGAATGACCATATAGACAGAATGGAAGAAGACAGACTGTTGAAAGTGACTAGAGATAGAAGACCGGAAGGAAGGAGAAGAGTAGGACGCCCAAGAACTAGGTGGAAAGACATTTTGTGAAACAAGACAGCATGAATATAGTGCCAATTTATAAATATAACTACATAAATGTAATGTATCAGGTTTTTTAAAATTTTAATTAAGTATCCTTTGTAAAGAAACAGGCTCTAGCCTAAAATGAAAGTAAGAAGAAGACATGTAACACGCCTTATAAGTAACTTCAATCCTCTGAAATTAAATCGAGCTCGTGATTCAGCACTGCTTTGTGTACCACGTCACAACACTTCTTCGTTCAGTAGATCATTCACCATTACAGCTATCCGAGCCTGGAATAAACTACCAGCGAGTCTAAAACATTCAAATACTTTCCGTAAATTCAAAAATGAATTAACCACATGGGTAAGGAATAATGACATGCAGAATGGCTGTTAACATCTCCTTCAATCTCCAGACTTTTCCCACCTCCAAGCACCCGGTCACCGCACCCTCTAAGTGCTGTGCTCTCCGCACTCTCTAAATTCAAAATTCTGTCCCATACCTCATAACTCTCTTCACTTTCCATTCTATATCACACCCTGTAAATTATTTAATACAATCATATAATTTTCAGTGTATCTTAATGGAATTGTTTAAATAAAATATACATAAAGTAACTAGCGACATTCCAGATAAAAGTACTCGTAGCTATTTTTGTATTATCATCATAATCTTTACTGCAATATATTGGTATAAATACAATTTGATGTTAGGATCCTATTATACTTTTATATTGTTCCTGAATACTGTCAATTCTTCTTCTTCTTCTTCTTCACTTCCAGGATTAGGCGTCTGCCTGTTCCGGCCTCACAGAACTTCTCTCCATCTCTTTTTCGGCCTCCCTATATCTCTTGTTCCTCTTGGTTTATATAGGAAGGCCAACTTCGGTAAACGAGAATTATCCATCCTTTGTACATGTTGTAGCCACTTGTTCCTGTACTCTATCATTCTTTCATTGAGGCTCTTCACATTCAGTTCTTCTCTTATTTCATCATTCTTAAATCTATCTTCTCTTGTGCAACCTTTAGTTCTTCTAAGAAATTTCATTTCTGCACTTTGTAATTGTGTGTAAGTGCTCTTTTTAGGGACCCAACTCTCACTTCCATAGAGGAGGACAGGGATGGCCATTGTGTTATAGAACTTTATTCTTGTCTCTTTCCTTGTTTTGTTTTTCATTGTCCTATGAATTATACCACATACTGATTGAAATTTTGATAGTTTCTTATTGGTATCTTCATCATGTCCTATTTCACACCCTAAATAGTTGAAAGAAGAGACTTGTTCAATGATTTTGTTGTCTACTACAATCTTTGTTCTAACAGGTGATTTTCCACAAAAGGCCATAACTTTTGTTTTCTCTTTTGAGATTTTTATGTCATATCCCTTGCATATTTTGTTTAAGTGGTGTACTGATCTCTGTAAGTCATCCTCTCCTTCTTGTAGTATTACGGCGTCGTCAGCGTATAATAAAATATTTAAATAGTCATTTTCTGTAATACATATTCCTTTTTTTATAATAAGCTTCCATTTTTGGATTATGTCATTTATATATATGTTAAAAAGCGTGGGCGATATTGGGCACCCTTGTCGGACTCCTTTATTAATAGGTATTTCCTCCGTCTTCTTTCTTCCTGTGTTTATTATAATTTTTGAGCCTTCATACATGGTTTTCATTACATTTACAATGTGTGCTGGGTAGCCTTGTTTTTCCATTATGTCCCATAATTTTGTCCTATTAACATTATCAAATGCTTTTTCAAAGTCTATAAAAGCAAGATGTGTTGGCAGATTGAATTCTCTCCTTTTCTCTAAAATTTGCTGTAGGATGAATACATTGTCGGAGGTTGATCTACCTTTCCGAAACCCATTTTGTTCTTCTCCCAATAAGGCTTCAGATATTGCTTTTATTCTTGCATTCACTATTCTGGCATAGACTTTATACATTGTGCAGAGTAAACTTATTCCTCTATAATTTTCACAATTTTTCTTATCTCCCTTTTTAAAGATGGATATTACTTCTGCTACTTTCCAGGTATTTGGAATCTTGAGTTTCTGCCAGCAAGTGTTTATTATGTGTAGCAACCTCCATTGTAAAAGCATCCCACCATACTTCAGTAATTCAGAATTAATTTTATCTATTCCAGAAGCTTTCCTATTCTTTAACTGTTTCAAGGCTTCTTGTAATTCTTCAATAGTAATTAGGTCTGTAGTTGTTAGATTTGTGTTATTCCAGTTCGTTTGCACGGTGTTCTCTTGATACCATAACTTCTTGTAATGATTTATCCATTCGGTGTCTTCTATTACTTCTATTCTGGCATCATCTTTTTCAGACCTATTGAAGTTCTTTAAAACTTTATATGCAAAATTTTGCCTCCCATGCACATCTTGCTCTATTTGGCTTATGAAGTTATCCCAAGAGATTCTATGTGCCTCTCTCACAATTTTAGTTGCTGTATTTCTCTTCTTCGTGTAGTTTTCTCTTGTTTCTTCATTTTTTTGCTGTAACCATCGGCAATATGCTTCTTGTTTATTTTTTATAGCATTCTGAATTTCATCATTCCAGACTCTTAACCCTTTTCTACGTCTTATTTTTTTCTTTTACCAATGGCTTCTGATGCTGCTTTTCTATGCAAAATTTTACATTATCCCATTCATTTTCTATGCATTCTACTGTCGGTGTTTCCAGAAGATAATGTTGCAGTCTTTGTTGGTATAGACGTTGAATGCTTTCTTCTTGCAGCAAGTAGGTTTTGTAAACCTCTTCCTGTATTCTTTGTCTTGATTTTTGAGACTTCCACTTCATCCATATTCTTAATTTTGCTACTACCAAGTAGTGGTCAGAGGCAATGTCACATCCTCTATATACGTTGACATCTATTATCTGCGGTCTCATTTTTTCATTAATTAAAAAATAATCTATGATTGATCGCAGCCCTCTTGCACTCCATGTGTATTTGTGGATGTCACGTTTTCTAAAAAATGTGTTGGAGATTTTTAGATGGTTCATTGTGGCAAATTGTCTCAGTTCTTTCCCATTGGCATTCAAATGATGTTCTCCATTATCTCCCATTATTTCCGGAATTGGTGTATTTCCAACTCTTGCATTAAAATCCCCACATAAAATAATATAATCATTTTTGTTGGTTTTTTCCAATTGTTTTTGCAGCTGATCATAAAATATTTCTGTTTCTTCACGTTTTCCTTCTTCTGGAGCATATATTCCGATGATTGTCATATATCCTCTACTGATCTTTAGTCTTAAGGTAACTATTCTTTCATTTATGAATGTATAGTTATCTATTCTTGATTTCCACTTTTTATTTATTATTATTGCTACACCAGCTTTTGCCCTACTGTTTTGAGGTACACCACTGTATATCATAATATACTCTTCTAGTTCTTTTGTCCCTTTAAGCTTTTTCTTAGTTTCAGTTGCCACCAAGATTTGTATCTCTCTTTCTTTAATTATGTTTTCTAATTCAGCCTCTCTAATGCCAATTCCTCTCACGTTCCATGTGGCTACTTTAATGTGTTCCGAAATTCCAAGTCGTTTGTCCTTTTCATGCCTAGTTCGTCGTATTGTTGGGGTAGCCATATTAATTCTGTGAGGTTTTTCAGTAATTAAGGATTCGTCTGGCCGCCTTACGAGGGCTGCGCAGATATAGTTGGGTGGTGGGGCTGCCACCTTACAGCTTCCCAACTTGCATGGTTTATATCGGGCTTCCTTCCCTAGACAGATTGCCTTCACTACGGCTGGGAGCTCTGTCCGCCCCTCAATCTGCTGGTCCTCTTCTGGTCTTGCTGAGGTCCTCTTCTGGAGTACTTCTTTGTCTGACCCCTCCCCATCGACCTGTCCGGCAAGGGAGGCCCTACCAGTAGCTACGCTACCGCCGGCATAGCTCTCAGGGTCATTGGGGTACACAAGCCCCTCCACCAGCGTCAAGGTCATGTACTCCCTAGGGGGGTTAGACAAATACTGTCAATATTGTATTTTAAATTATTGTTACTATTAGCCTATAATGTATTGTACTCCTCTGGTGTTAAAAATGATTTTATACTTATGTGAAGTGCTCATGTAAACCGAATGCACCTTGATGTAACGTCTCTGGAATTACTTCACGTCTTCCGCCTACTTTTTCTTCCTCCTTTTCTTCGCTTCTTCTCCCTTGCCTTTCTGTCACAAATTTCCCCATTTTTTCTTTATGACTCCCCCCTCCGAACATCTTTCTCTTCTCTTTCTCTACTGTGTATATATTCTGCTCTATTAATGTTCGGCCCTAAGTCGCCATCCTGATTGAGATTTTTCTGGGTTTACTCAATCGCTTAAGGCGTACGCCGGGATGGTCCCTTGTCTTGCACTCCCAGTCATAAATGTACAGTTTTCCCCCCTTTTTTTCTCTCTCCTTTCTTCTTTCTCTTTCGGCCTTTCTTCTTCATTTCCATCTGTGTCTCCCCTCTCTTTCACTTCTCTCTTTGGTTTTAAAATGTTCGGCCTTTAGCCGCCATCCGGATTGAGGTGTTAAAAATAACTATACACCTAACAAATTTCCAATTTTATTCCACATATTTTTTCAAATGTAAATTATAATTATCAATAATTATGATAACTGAATTCTGGTATCTCCAGAAAAATGTGTATACAAAGATTTCAATATCCTGGACAATTATGTACAATTGAGCAACAAGTAAACTCAGATAAAAAAGAAAATTAATTGCCACCAAATAATATAGCACATTAAATATTACTGACTCCCCTTCAAAAAGATGTGGTGAAATACTTGGTAATTTTGGGACTCGTCTTATGACCGTCGTCGAGTAAGGACGTGCCGGAGCGCAGGTAGCGAAACGGGGTGCATAGCAGGTGTCTGGTGAGCAGCGAGCGGTGAAGTTGAAGCAGAAATCTTCCAGTTTCTTTCTAGGCAAGTAAACTTATTCTTACTTTTTTCTTCCATTTCTTCCACTATCTCTGAGTTAGCGATATTTTATTTGTTTTTTATATCCCAGAAATAATAGTTAATTTGTAAATTTTTTTCTTAAAATTCTAACTTTCTTTATTTTAATAGTTTTTACTCTACTCTCTACTTAACACATACTTTTTTCTCTTATTTTTTCTCGGTCTAGCTTTCAGCCTAGAACCTTGTGTTATATTAGTGTGCTTTCATTTCTCTTCATTTTCTAATATACGTGTTTGTCTGTGTTTTCTCGTCATGAATCGAGCTGCGAAGAACCTTCTCGCGAACGAAACCTTTATTGCTCAAGTGAGAGAATCTGTTGCTGCCCGGATAACGCAGAGCGTCCAGGAGATTAACCAGGGTCTCATCGAGGCGCTTCGGGATGAGGTCTCGAAACTTCGGGAGACCATCGAGCAACAGAACCGCATCATCAACGAGCAACGGCAGGAGATTACGGCGCTAAAGATGGCTAATATGGAGAAAAAGGACGAGCTGGAGCAGTATCAGCGGAGAAATTCCCTCCGCTTCTTCGGCATCAGTGAGTCCAATAACGAAAACACTGACACAAAAGTTATAGAGGTGGCTAGGGATATTGGTGTTAATATTACTTTGGAAGACATTGATAGGAGCCATAGAGTAGAGTAGGTCTTAGGGCTGATGGCAAGTGTCGCCCTATTATAGTAAAATTTGTTTCATATAGGAAAAGGGCTGAAGTTTTTCAAAATAAAAGAAAACTTGTAGGTAGTGGGAAAGTAATCAGGGAAGATTTAACAGCACGTAGGTTAGAAATGCTAAGAAAATGTATTGCAATGTTTCAACTGAAAAATGTATGGTCTTTTGATGGTGCGATATTTGTAAATACCGCACAAGGGAAAATGAAGAATGTGTGAAGTTGACTCGCTACCTGTAAAAGGCGCTCAACCTTAACATTTGTTTTTAAAATTGTCTCTTACGTTTAATTTATTATTATTATTATTTAATTTTTTCTTTTAATATATTATTTTTAATTTCTTTCTCCTGTGAAGTACACGCTTTCAAATACAATGTCAGAACTTTGGCAACCTGTAGATGACGAAGTCTTGCCGGAAACCGCGTCCCTTGACATTCCTGTCTATGGCATTGGCCCCAGACCGGCGTTGATCTCTATACCTACCCTTCGCAACCCTGCTCATTCTCACTCTAACGCGTCCATTTCGCAATTTCCTCGTGGCTTGTCTGTCTTTCACATTAACGCCCAATCTTTAAAGAGACATCACTCAGAAATTGTTCATGTTCTTTCTGAAGCTAGCGCACATGTATTATTAATTAGTGAAACGTGGTTGAAATCTAACGCATCCTTTGATATTATTTCGATCCCTAAATATAAACTCCTACGAAATGACAGGAATATAATAAAAGATAATTTTAAAGAGAAATCCGGTGGGGGTGTTGCTATGTTTGTTGGTGATGATATAATTTGCAAAATAATCAAAACATCTACTACAAACTCACCGAGCTTGGAATATATGTTTGTTGATATGATGATTGGCACAAAACATTTAGTTGTCGGGGTTGTATATTGGCCTCCAAATACGGGAACGTTATTAGAATTAGAGGAATCACTTTCAGAACTCGCAGATAAGTATCAAGATATTATTATAATGGGGGATTTTAATTGTGACTTAAGAAATCCTATCACAAAATCTGCTACTAATTTTATTCATACCTTCAATTCATATAATCTGCAAATATTGAAACTGAATCCTACTCATGGATCATCTAAAACGGAATCGTGGATTGATCACTTGATTGTCTCAGATATTTCTAAAGTATTACTCTATGGTCAGTTTCCTGTTCCGGGTATTTCAAACCATGACCTACGCTTTGTTGTGTACTCGGCTAACTAAATACAAAAATAAAACAATCCATTATCGTGATTACAAAAATCTTGATCTTGCAGCATTTCAAGTCGACAGTGAGCGTGCACCTTGGCACGATGTTTACCAACAATATTCATTAGACTCTAAAGTAAATGTGTTTAATGGTATTATAACGGACATTTTTAACAAGCACACTCCATGGAAAACTTCTCGTGTCACGCGGCCTGCTGCTCCATGGCTTACAAACGAATTAAAAGTTCTTATGAAAGATAGAAATTCTGCATACAGTCGTTTTAGAGCTACTAAAACCGATGAAAATGAAAAAGAGTACAAAAAACGTAGAAATTATGTAAAACAACAAGTCAGAAACGTTAAGATTCGTTATTATCATAATCTTTTCCAAAAAAATTCCAGTACGAAGGGAGTATGGAGCACACTGAAAAACTTAGGAATTTGCAAACGTAAGTCAAATGACAGTTCATTAGAAATTCCAATAGATGACCTAAATGATTATTTTGCTTCCGTTGCACATCCAATAGACCCTATTATTAAAGAAAAGTCACTACACTTTCTGGAATCACAAGCGCCACCCTGGGATGATAGCTTCTACTTCAACAATGTTGATTGCCAAGAAGTCGAAAAAATAGTGAAGGCACTCAAATCAAATTCAAAAGGCTCTGACGATATAACGGCCAAGCAATTAAAATTAGTTTTAAAAGACGCTCTTCCAGCACTTACACACATAATAAACTTTTCTTCAACAACCGGATACTTCCCCCAATTGTGGAAACTAGCTTACATACGTCCCCTTCCCAAATATTTAAATTCGTTAAATCCTTGTGATTACTGACCAATCAGTATATTACCAACATTATCCAAAGTCCTAGAAAAAATTGTACGTCAACAAATAGACAAGTATCTCGCCATAAATGATGTTCTCAATAGTTTGCAATCTGGTTTTAGGAAAGGTAGAAGTACGCAAACGGCCTTGTTAAGAGTCACCGAAGACATTCGTCAATCTCTGGATCAAGGCAATATAACAACATCAACACTTTTAGATTTTAGCAAGGCCTTCGATTCAGTAGACCATGACGTGCTTCTGGCAAAATGTAAATGCCTCGGTTTTTCTGATTCTACCTTATCGTGGATTTCAAGTTATTTTAGTAATAGACAACAGGCTGTAGTTGTTGAGAATACGTTTTCGTCCCCTAGTCAGTTTTACGCGGAGTACCACAGGGTTCCGTACTAGGTCCACTTTTCTTCTTGATCTATGTTAATGATATCCCCTCTGTGCTATCAATGTGCAGTCATCATATGTATGCAGACGATTTACAGATCTATGTCAGTGGAAAACCTTCGGAAGTGGCTCATTTAGTAAAACAAATCACGATTTGGCCTCTTTACTTGAATGGTCAGTGAGAAACGGCCTTAAGTTAAAACCCATTAAAATCTCAATCAATTATAATTGGGTCCTGCCGGTCCCATAAAACACTTAAAAATCTAAAAATTCCTGATATTATTTTGGACAACACTACTGTTCCTTTCTGCTCTCAAGTTAAAAATCTTGGTCTGACCATCGATAAATTTCTAAATTGGGAACCTCATGCTCGGGACACTTGCCGCAAAGTGTATGCCTCAATGTACTCACTCAAATGTGCTTACAAATGCCTTCCACCCGAAACCAAAGAACTTATAGTAAAATCACTCCTGCTCCCCCTGCTTGATTACGGTGATATCGTGTACGGTAACATCAACTGCTGATGTTCTTCAAAGAGTTCAAAATGCATGTGTTAGGTTTCAATACAATATCAGAAAGTATGATCACATATCGGGGTACTATAAAGCAAATCATTTATTAAACTTGAAAGGTCGACGCCTGTTTCATAGTTTGTGCCTTTTCTACAAAATATTAAATATGGGTGTACCTGCTAACCTCTCATAAAATGTCTTATCTCAAAACAAAAAGATTCCAGAAATCCTTGCTATGCAATATTCCTAAAAGCAACACCAATTTTTATAATAAATCTTACTTAGTAGCAACGACCCGAGAGTGGAATAACCTTCCAGAAAATGTTAGGAAATGTAAAACATTGCGATCATTCAAAAAACATTTAAATACTCTTCTACTGAGCTGATAATGTACGATGTGAAAGTGTATTATTATTATTTTAATTTTTATTTATTATTATTATTCAAAATTGTACGCTAAATGTAACATTTTATATGACATTTTTAACTTTTTTTACTTTGTATTTTCTTATACTTCTTAGGTTAATTCTTAATTTAATAAACAACAGTATAATTAGTTAAAATTAAGTTTAATATAAGATTAGAAAGTTGTTTTTTTTGTATTATCAACTTGTTATTTCAAATTCATTCCAGCTTAACTTGCCGGGTGGTTGTGTGCATTCTCATTTATTATTTTTTAATGAGTTCTTTAATGAATTGAGATTTTCTTGCTAACATTTTGACGCGTATGGGTTAACTTTTTTTTTCTCTTTCATAATTTATTTTCGGGCATCTCTTTAATGTTCTCTTGTGTCAGTAAATACTTTATAAATTTTTTAAATCTTTTATTTTGTTGCTCAACATTGAAGAGCATGCACACTTCCTTTGTTTTCCCTGGTTTTCCCCGGCCGTTTAAGGTAAATGCTGGGACGTTGTGTTTTTTACTTTCACTTTGTGAGCCCAGGGGCAAGACATATCTAAGTTGTATTTTATTTAATTTACTAAATGTACTGTTTCAATTTTTATCTATATATGTGTGTTACGTGGTTAGGCGGAAGAGCGGGCCTAATGGCCCGAGTCTCGCCACATAAATAAAGTCACTATTATTATATTATTATAATTCCACTTAGGAACTGAGTTCCATTCAAAGAAATCATCTAAATAAAATATCGCAAGTCCAATAGGCCATAACTGCATGTTTGAAAAATGTAGTAATGTAATAAATGAGCCATTCCACGTCAAATCGCACAAGAGTTGACACGACATTTTTAAAATGCACGATCTTTTTTTTCTTAAAACTGGACATCAAAATAAGAGACACGTATTTTTTTTATTTGCCTGAAAATTGATTATTTGTGTAGTTATGCCTATATTAAATTTTAGAATTTACAGATACTTCACAAAATAAGATCTATTATTTCTCCGAATGTACCGAATATAAAAATTTCTGGTTTGTGTCATTTAATACTTTGAAATGTGTATTTTATTCCTCTGTAAGTACATTTTCAAAAAATATTTTTTTCACTTTAAAAAATGTATTTTTTTTAAAAAAAAAGTAAAAAAAACTCGATGAGATAAAAATTTGAAAAAAATATAGGCGTGTTCCTTGTTTAATTTTCTATAAAATACAACAAGAAAAAAAGTGGGCACTCCACTCATACAGTTCTAAGAAAATCAATTGTAAGTATGAGGGCGCGCTCTGCCTACCCATGCACTAACGAATTGTGTTCGGCCAGTCTTTGATGCAAGTGCTGAAGAACTAAAAAAAGAATGACCGTCTGCCTGATAAGGGTTTAAAGAGTTATTAGTATTTCAGATGTTCACTCTGCCCCCAGAATGTATGACACTGTGTCATACATATTTTTGTGGGTAACATCGTGGGTGACCTGTGGGTCATTTATGTTCTTATGGGTGAGAGTGAAACGAATTGAAATACGAGCCATTCCATGTCAAATCGCTCTCGAATTGACACGACTATTTAAAAAAATAAATGACACGAACTTATAGCATTCATTCTGGACATCTGAAAAAGAGGCACGTGTTTCTTTATTTACCTGAAAATTGTTTATTTGTGTAGTTTTGCCTATGTTAAATTTTGAAATTTACGCGTACTTTGCAAAATATGATTAATTGACACTCTGAACGTACTTAACATAAAATTACTGGTTTGTTTCGTTTAATTTTTTGATATGTGTATTTTATTCATCTGTAAATTACTTTCTCAAAAAATAAATATTTCATAAAAAATTGTAATTATTTTAAAAAACAAAAATTTCTTTGTGAACTCTCTCAGATGAAAATTTGAAAAAATAGGCATATTTTTTGTTCAATTTTCTACAAAACATAACAAGAAAAAAGTAGGCTCTCAACACGTAGAGATAAAAAAATCTATTGTATGGTATTCGGGCGCGTGGTTCCTGCCCCTGCACTAACGAATTGTGTTCGATCAGTTGTGGATACTAATGCCGACGAACAATAAAAAGAATGGCCCTCTGCCTGATTTGTGTTTCAAGAAACATTAGTAAATCATATGTTTACACTTTCCCCAGAAGAGATAGGTGACAGCAAAACGAATGCTTTTTCTAGTGTCAGAAATGTCCTCGAATTTTATTGCAGAGTCCCTTTGCGTCCTAGGGACGGGGTGCCATCCTGACCTTGCTCGTGAAATACAATCGACCACTTGTCAAGGGACATGGTAAAATTTTCTCAATATTAGTCGCAATACGCAATACTTATGAAGACAAGAGTGCTAGTATTTGTTTTGTGAATCGTGTGTACATTGTGCAACATGAGTGGCGATCAGCGTATGAGATGTTCCATTCTTTCTAAATGTTTTTCCAGTCTTGTTTAGATTGTTGTATGGAATCATTTAAGCAGAATATATTTAATTATTTTCTTATATCTTCATTTCTTTGTTTATCTAGCAAAGTACAACCTCCTTAAAAAGTTCATCTCCGTAGCTTGTATATTTAATTTTTCTTTTTGAGGGAGAATCCAATTTTCACTCCCATACAGGACTACTGGGGTTGCCATTATTTTATAGAACTTCAACAAAGTATATTTTCTTGTCTTATTTCTTAATGTTCTATGTAGTGTGCCGCATATGTATTGGAACTTGTGCAATTTATTTTTTATATCTTGGCTTCGGTCATAACTTATATCACATCCCAGGTAATTGAAATGTGTTACTTGTTCTATTGTTTGGTTTTCTAGACATATCTTTGTTCTAATTGGATAAACTCCTTGAAAAGCCATGACCTTTGTTTTTTGTTTTGATATATTCATGTTATAATTTTTACACATTAAATTTAATTGATGGAGTGCCATTTAGAGATCATCTTCCTTTTCGTACATAATGACTTGGTCATCACCAAATAGTAGAGTATTAATATAATTTTCCCCGTTCAATCTGATCCCTTGTTTTACTTTCGGTTTCCATTCTCTAAGAATGTCTTATATATATATATATATATATATATATATATATATATATATATATAAAGTTAAATAGTATCGGGGAAAGGCTGCAACCTTGTTTTAATCCTTGGTTGGTTTTTAATGCTTGTGATTGACGTTGATTTATTTTTATTGGAATATTTGTATTTTTATACAAACTTTTAGCTACATCTATTAAATGCTTTGGGAAGCCTCTTCTATCCATTATAGCCCATAATATTATATATATATATATATATATATATATATATATATATATATACATATATATATATTAATGACATAAATATTATTATTTATAAATTCAATCATGAAGTTTCACCACCTCAAGAAGTACTTAAATTACTGCTTCATCCAAAGAAACCGACGACCAGTAACGCAAAAAACGTGTCTATTGCAGCAATCTATTACACACTGGTTCGTAAAATATTAATATCTTTTAAAGTTACTGAGATCCCACTTTGTTTTTTTCTGGAATTATTATCATTACTCTAGTGCGTTTGTAAATATTTTTTAAAAAATTTTAGCTCATTGAGTTTACAAAAATATTCAATTTTCAAAATTTCAGTTTTTGAAAAAAAATTGAAAATTCAAAAAATTAAATATTTTGCAAAATCTTAAAAATTAAACATGTTTTTAAGTTTAGAATGGATTTTGAACGGAATTTCTATAATTGGTGTATTCAAATATATGATATTTTTAAGTTAGTGATGCGCGTCATTTTCAGCAAATTTCATTATACAATATTTCCGAAAATAATAAAGTTAGAAAAAAATAAAAATACACGTGTTCACTTATTTGATCCACATAACAAACAGAAAAAATAGAATATAAATAAAAATATGAAGGTCAAATTTTGGTCTTTTTTGTGCGATTTGACGTGGAATGGCTCATATGTTTCACTCACATGTTAACTCTTTAAAGCATATTCACTTAATTCACTACCCTGGCGAAAATCCGTGTTGTGGTGGTCTGTACAGCAGCTGTGTTGTACGTGTTTTTCACTTGCCTTGTTCCTATACTGTAACCTACTGTGTGCCTACTGTGCACCGTCCCTGCTGTGCAGTAGTCCACATCCCTCGTCACCATCCCGCGTCATTGGAAACAGATACGTAGTATTGAAATATTGCACTTTCTGCGCTACTAACATCTTAGCTATTATTCTAAAACATCCAATTCAATCAAAAGGCGAACAACTCATTGTTTCCATCGCAATGTTGTCAGAACTATGTGAATTCTACAACTGCATAAAAATAGAATACTAAAGTTTTGTAAATTTTTAATTGAAAAATAAGCCTGATACCCCGGACAATACAGAAATGCTTTTCGTAGGGCCATGATTAGAGAAGAGTATTCTCAGATCATGCAAAAATACTCTACTTACAACAAATGATAGAGCATTTGGTGCGAAAACTAAATATTTTCATGCAAATATCAATATTAATTGACAATAATAACTCCTTTTCATACAGCTACATCAAATCACAACAATGAAACTTGATTCACAGAAATTTGCGAGCGTGAAACCAAATTTCATTGTTGTATTCCCTGCATTGTCGATATTCTGAGAGCTAGTCAATTTTATTTCGGATATTTCAAAATAAATAATTTTTAAAAGATTAATATGTGAATGTATAACAAAAGGTTGAATGTAAGAAACGAACAAAGAAATAATATACAAAATTGCAAATCCTAATTTACGACGCATCCAGCTGTCTGACACGCAGTAAAATTGCAGCATTATGTTTGTCACGAAATTGTAGAAAAACTATTCGTATTTTGAAAAAATTAAGCATACCATTATTTGCAGATGTAGTTTTGATTATTGCATTTAATTCAGAAAAAACTGTATTTTCACTATTATAGTTGTAAAAAACAACGAAAACGAAGTGCAGTGAATTCTGAGCGGGCGATGTTTGTCAGGAAATTAGAGAAATACTACTCATATTCCTAAAAATTCAACATGATCTTATTTGAAGGTCTGTTTTTGATGAGCATATTTCATTAAGAACTAGCCGTAAATGGCAATTTTCTTTTAAAAATTATGTGCCGTTTAAGAGAAAATGGCGTTTTAGCACTACTAAAAATGCGAAATTTGAAGCTCATTTTCACAGAAAATTTTTGATTTTTCAAAATACTTTATTTGAAGTTATTTGAAGCACTTACACTCACAAATATAATCATCTTTACAAATTGCGGATAATGTGCATATTAAAGATGTGAGAGATCTTTCAAAAAATTTACATTTATATAATTTTTGAAAAAAACAAAAAAAACTCAAAATAAACTTCACTCTATACTAATAAGTGTAATTAGCACTATCCGTTACAAAAGTTTCAAGAAAAAAATTGCAGCCATATACGAGAAAATGACGTTTGAGCATTTCTGAAAATGCCGAAATTTGAGCTACTTTTCACAGAAAACGGTAGTGTTTTCGAGAAACTTTACTTGACATTATTTAAAGCATATATACTCGTAAATATAATAATGTAAAAAAATCGCCGATAATGTAAATATTAACGACGTGAGAGACAAGTTAAAAAATTTACATTTTGGTAATTTTTGAAAAAACCAACCGATAGACCAAAATGGCTTTTATGTCATTGATAGAGTACATTTACCACTATCCCTACCAAAAGTTTAAAGAAAAAATTTGGAGCCGTTTTTGAGAAAATCTTGATTTTGTAATTTTTTAAAATTGCACATATTGCACGCAATATTGCACGAAAACTACCAAAATTGTGAAAAACATTTACATGACCTTTATTAAAGAACTCAATATGCAGAACAAATTTTATTTGAAGAAAAAATCTCTATCTTCAATTTTGTAGTTGGAGAAAGACGCCGAAAAAAATTCAAACTTTCACAATTTTCGAAAATTCAGAGCTGTACGTGAAAATCGGACCTATCCCATGTTAAAAAGTGTATTTTCCTCTATTCATACAAGAACTTTAAAGAAAAAATTTGGAGCCGTTTTTGAGAAAATGTTGAAAATCCCCGGGGGCTTCATATAAAGTACCCCCAAATTTTAAAGAATCTTTTTCAAAATCACAAAGCTTCGACTAGAATCAGATCGACTGGGGAATATCAATTTTGAAGAAAATCGACCGAACGGTTTAGGCGCTAGCGTTGACCACAGACGGACAGACGGACGGAATGCCGTCAATCGATTTTTAAGTATAAAGAAGCAATAAATCATGGATTTTGACCACACCACGAGATAGAGGTTTTTTTTTCTTAATTTAGCAACTGGTTTTATCCACTTATTCGTTTTCACGGCCCGGCAATTAATTTTTTTCCGCCGAAAATTGGCCATTTTTTCGCGCAGCATTACATAACTTTCCCTATACTACGTATATCACTCCGTGTATACCTACGTATACGGGAAAGTAAAAAGGGAACAAAAATTATATTCAAAATTACCGGCCAATTTCTCTTTTGTCAGTTTTCTCAAAAATATTAGAAAGACTTTTCTGCTTACGAATGAAAACTTTTCTCAGGAAAAACAGAGACTCACAACACGGTTTTAGAAAATCAAAATCTACGGAAACTGCCATTTTTACTTTCCCGTATAGGTACGTATACACGGAGTGATATACGTAGTATAGGGTATATGATAGTATAGGGTATACGATAGTATACCCTATACGATAGTACGGGGTAGATAGGGTATACGATAGTATATGTTAGTATAGGGTATATGATAGTATAGGATATACGTAGTTTAGTATGTAATGCTGCGCGAAAAAATGGCCAATTTTCGGCGGAAAAAAATTAATTGCCGGGTCGTGAAAACGAATAAGTGGATAAAACTAGTTGCTAAATTAAGAAAAAAAATCCCCTAACACGTGGTGTAGCCAGAAACCCTGTTTTCTAGGTACTTGATACCGAAAACCCAATTGTAAGGAAAACGTCCGTCTGTCCGTCCGTCTGTCTGTCTGTCTGTGAATACTGCTAGCGCCTAAACCATACGCACGATTTCTTCCAAAATGGATATTCCCCAGTCGATCTGATTCTAGTCGAAGCTTTGAGATTTTGAAAAAGATTCTTCAAAATTTGGGGGTACTTTATATGAAGCCCCCCGGGGATTTTCAACATTTTCTCAAAAACGGCTCCAATTTTTTTCTTTAAATTTCTTGTGTGAATAGAGTAAAATACACTTTTTAACATGCCATAGGTCCGATTTTCACGTTCAGCTCTGAATTCTCGAAAATTGCGAATGTTTGAATTTTTTTCGGCGTCTTTCTCCAACTACAAAATTGAAGATAGAGATTTTTTGTTCAAATAAAATTTGTTCTGCATGTTAAGTTCTTTAATAAAGGTATGTAAGTGTTTTTCAAAATTTTAGTAGTTTTCGTACAATATTGCGTGCAATATGTGCAATTTAAAAAAATTACAAAATCAAGATTTTCTCAAAAACGGCTCCAAATTTTTTCTTTAAACTTTTGGTAGGGATAGTGGTAAATGTACTCTATCAATGACATAAAAGCCATTTTGGTCTATGGGTTGGTTTTTTCAAAAATTACAAAAATGTAAATTTTTTTACTTGTCTCTCACGTCGTTAATATTTACATTATCGGCGATTTTTTCACATTATTATATTTACGGATATATATATGCTTTAAATAATGTCAAGTAAAGTTTCTCGAAAACTACCGTTTACTGTGAAAAGTAGCTCAAATTTCGGCATTTTCAGAAATGCTCAAACGCCATTTTCTCGTATACGGCTGCAATTTTTTTCTTGAAACTTTTGTAACGGATAGTGCTAATTACCCTCTTTAGTATAGCGTAAAGTTTATTTTGAGTTTTTTTTTGTTTTTTCAAAAATTACATAATTGTAATTCTTTTGAAAGATCTCTCACATCTTTAATATGCACATTACGAGCAATTTATAAACATTAATTAACTCTTTTAACTTATTTAACTCTTAAACGGCACATACTATTTTTAAAAAATGCCATTTATGACTAGGGTTTATTGTTCTTTAATATTCTAAAATTAATAGTTTCGTTCTACCAATAGGAAACCGAAAAATGAAGAAAATGACAAAAAATGTACTTTTGGCGGTGATAGATGGTAGCTGGCAAGAAAGAGTATGTGGCAATTCCGAATAGCTAGCGAAGACCCAAGAAAATAGAAAACTAATACGGGAACGTCTGTGCCATTCTGTAGCACCACTAGTTCTTTTCTCAAAGATGTTGCTTCATCAATAGACCAAAATGAAGTACCCATTGGAATATTCTTAGATCTCTCGAAAGCTTTTGACGTTATTGACCATAAGATCTTGCTCTCAAAATTACCTTCGTATGGAATTCGTGGTATTGCCCTAGATTGGATAACTTCTTACCTTAAACATCGGACTCAAAGAGTAGAAATACCATACTGGCAGGAAAGGACATTACATACTTATATTTCCAATTCTTTGCCAATTGAGCATGGGGTCCCGCAAGGTTCGACCTTAGGTCCTATTCTCTTTCTGTTATATGTAAACTGCTATGCTGCTAAACTGATATGCCCTCGTCTATTAAAAATGGAAGAACGGTTCTGTTGGCTGATGACACGAATGTTCTTTGGAAAAAAGAAGCAGTAAATAGTAGAATTTCAGAAGTTTCAAATTGGTTTAATAATAATAAATTAATTGTTAACGAAAGAAAAACTGTTTCAATGCATTTTTGCATCTCAAATCGGAAATCGCATGTTCCATTGAAAATGAACAATATGCAATTAGCTGATGTTGAGGGAAAAATTTTTAGGTCTTTCAATTCAATCAAACCTCAAATGGAATGTACATATAACAGAATTAAACACTAAATTAAGTTCATTATGCTACGCATTCAGAATTCTTTCAAATTCTGTCAGCCTTCATGCAGCTCGTTGCGTTTATTTTGCAAATGTGCATTTCCGCCTGAGATATGGCGTAATATTCTGGGGAAGCTCATCCTGTAGTATTCAGACCTTCAGATTGCAAAAGAAAATTATTCGAATAATGAAAAAAATGCCTTCCACGTGATTCCTGCAAGCCTCTTTTCATTGAGCTGGGAATCTTACCATTGCCTTGTCTATTTATTTACGAATCTGTAATATTTGTGAAAAATTACCTACTTAACGGAGGGAACGTATTTTCATACAATATTGATATTTATAATTACAACACACGCCGTAGAAATCACGTGCATCAAGTGTCAGTATCAACAGCTCAGTACAAGAAATCAACATACAATACGTGTACGTTACTTTACAACGCATTGCCAGATGACATAAAACAATTAAAGTCGGTACACAAATTTAAGTTTAAAGTAAAATCTTTTCTGCTGCAAAACTGTTTCTATACAATTAGAGACTATACTGATCGTGAAAAAGAAAAATAATGTTTAATGTAACAAAACAAAGGTGTATAATGAATTAGTTTACGTTTGCATTGTATACATTTTAAAAAAATATGTAATACACCTGTAACAAGTAATGTACTTCAGCTTCCGGAACAATGACCCCCATCTCGATCAGGTTTTTGTCCAGTTTCCCTGATCCATTGAGCAAATGCTGAGATGGCCCCTTGTTTTGCTTCTGGACGTAAATGTAGCTTCACTGTGCGCTCCTTTTGTTGAGCACTCCTTTTGCTTGTAGTTCATTTACCGTTGAAATTGATTTTCTATAACTCGGGAAAAACATTTTTCAAATATTTTTATTTTTCTAAAGTAATTATTTTCTAAATTCATTTTTTCGTTGTTTTTTTTTGTTTAATTCTGGCCCTCAAGAAAATGTGCACAGATAAATTTCTTTCCCCGCACGTCATATACAGTTTTTACTGTTTTTGACAAATAAATAAATAAGTAAAAAGTTGCTTGTCCTAAAGAAATAAATAATTTATCGTATAGTAAGAGATATATAATTATTGTAGCTATTTCTATTGTAGATATTTCTATAATTGAAATTACATCAAATACAATTCACAGATTGCGTATTAAGCAGTACTAGTACTGATTGTATTAAATCATAAGGTTCTGAAAACTATAAAAATAATTTATCTTCAGGCGTAGGTTCGGTAAATACTGCAAAAACATTTAAAAAATAACAATAATATTTATTAATGATAAATTTATAAGCAACACATGCAAATACAAAATACAATTATGGAGAGAGACTCATCTTACGATGTTTTCAAAACAAATTTTGTGATGATTTTTTATTTTATTCAAAGGATGATCATATGAAGTGGTAAGTATGAAGTGGTATTACACTCTTGATTTGAATTTGTATTTTATTAATTTTGATAAATAACATTTGGGAAATTAACCAGGCATATATTCTTGGCTCTTTGTCTAAAATCGATGGATTTTCAAAATCAATTTTAAGTGAATGCTGAATTCTGTGCTTTGAAATTGTGTTTAATATTTCATGAATTTCTCTAAGTTATTTTTATGTTTGTGTTTTTCTTTGTTTTATTCTTTATTTTGTTTGGCCAATACATGATTTGTTGCAATCTTGGCAACGGATACAGTCTACGTTTTCCACTTCAGAAGCTGGAATTACATCTTTAACATTTCGAATAAGATTGTTTGTTAATATATGTCCAGATATTATATTTTAAATCGTCTCCTGTATTATTTAAGTAGTATACCTTTTCGTTGCGGCTCTCTACGCAACCAATCTTTATAAATGAGGTCTCTAAAGAAAGAGAATTTCACGGAGACATGACGAATTGCACTTTGACTTTCAAAATATGGACGATTTGTTTAAAAAAAACGCATCGAAATATTCATGTAAAATGCAACCCGCATCACATGCTAATCTATATCGGCAAATAACTCATAAACAAAGCGTTTTAGAGCCTTAAAAAGTAAACTTTTGAGCCAAGAAACGTTTTTCACATCATAATCTACAAGATAAGACACTTTTTGGACATTCAATTAAATTTTTGGTTTGGCACTTCAATTCTACCAATGCCACCTAAATATTTCAGGCCTTATTGCTGGTATCCATTTTTGTGACGACACGCTTAAAAGACTTCCTCAATCTTATATTTAGGCTTTCTGTACACACCGCGTTTTGTGCAGTCATACAAGGTTTATTTGCATAAGCATTAATTCAAGATTTGCTCTCCAGCAACAACTAGAAGTACTATTATAGTTGCTGGATCCCTATGAAGATAGTTTCTTATGGGTGTTGTGAAACCATTCAATTAACGTTTTGCCGTGGTCTGTAAGTACCGAATTATGGAGGGACGTGGGTGTACAGTGAAGAGTGAAGACTGTGTTTTAGCTGTACCAGTATTTTCGTTATCATTCGATGAAATTTTCAAATCAGGGGGTTCAGATTTCAGACATTAGCTTTCTAAAAAAAGTGACTATCACGAAAAGCTAAATGCTAACTGCCAAAGAATTTTGAAATATTACTTCAAATTTCTTTGATGAATTGCTGTGAATTGTTCGAAGAAAATTCTCCATTATACTGAATAAATATATATTGAAAATGTCTTTTAAACATCAATTGCATTGTTTTTTATTTTTATTTGACATTATGTTAGTAAATTGTAAGTTACCTTTATATATTTGCAAATAAAGAAACACGTTTCGTTAACTACTTTTCCTCTTAGAATGGAATTTGAAGGATAGGAATGAGTGTGGGGTCTAACATGCGAGAGTTCTCGCACGGGTAGGCGGAGGTAGTAGGGAAAAACTTGTGCTATGGTACAACACAAAAACAATCTTTTAAAATTAGCTGAAGTAAAACGGCTTGAAATAAATGAAAAACAAAAATCAACATGCGTTAACCTACAATACTACGTGAATTCATTTAAAAAAGCCACTAAATTTAAAATCATAGAAAGAATAGCGCAAGTGACAAGACAACTGCCAACGATCGCAGTCCAAACGCACGATTTAAATGTTGGCGGAATCTGGAAGAGTGTACATCAACGCCCAGCTGCAAACTGATATTGTAAATGACACACCGTTTGATATTAAACTCAAGGAGTCGGTTTGTTAAGATGTTAAATACGCAAACATCGTTTGAGCAACATTCCCATGTACCGAAGTGACGTCTAAGTCTACTAAATTGTTTCTACCGGTAACAAATGGTATTTAGTACTCAAAGGTGAAAATATTAGTTTGATTATTTTTTGGCTCGGAATTGCTGTTCTTGAGGTACGTAAGAAGGCAGAAGATAATCCAATACTTTTAGTATACAAATAATTTTTCAATTTTTGCACCCCAGCAAGCTAGCACCCTCACTCTCAAAAACCCCCTCTGTTCCTCATTACAAGTCAAGGGAAGTTAAAGAGTAGGGTGGAACTTGCCCGTTCCGATATTTTCGCACTACTTTGCTTTCTCAAGAATAAAAACCTTTTTCTATTATTTTTGTGACTATCAAGGAAAGCGAAAAGCTAACTCTCAAGTGAGATTGAATTTTTTTTTCGAATGTTGTTTTTAAAGAAGTGTGAATTATTCCAAGAACATCTCACTATAATGCTGAATAAAGTTTTATTGAACAATTGCATTGTTATTTTTGTTTGATATTCTATAAGTGCATTAGAAGTTACATTTATTCATTTTTAAACAAATAAACACGTTTCATTAATAACGTTCCGTATTAATGGAAAGGATATACAAATTAATAGGGAAAGGGTGGGGTTTAACAAGCGAGAGTTCTCGCACGGGTACGCTAGTTTTTTTATTATTCTGGTAGTAACTCTAGGTACATAAGGCAAAATTATAGTTTTTTTGTTAACAGCTAAGGTTTGAGGATTGGGTTGATCAGGTATGATATTAAGCATTCCATATAGCATTGCTCTCCTCTTCTTTATGTGCTTTTTTTATAAACTCATCATAATTTTTTTTAAATGAATATATCATTTACTATTTTTATATGACATTCCTGGTGGATGGGATGGAATAATTGTATTGCTCTATCTATGAGGCCATAAACAATGCCTTTCTTAGCTGTATGAGATGTTTAGATAAATAATTAAGGATACGATTAGCAGCATTACTTTTGCTGTACCAATTTGTTGATATTTTTCCGTTGTCATGTTTGATATTGATATCTAGGAAGTTTATAGATTGATTATTTTTTTCTAAAGTGGATTGGATTCATCACAAGAATTAAACATATTGAGCAAATTTAATGTGTAATTTTCATCAACTATAATTAATACATATCTTTTGTAGTAAAACAATTTAACAGGAGGTAGGATTGATTCTTCAAGTCTACGCTTAACAATTTCTGGAAGCACTGAACTAAGTGAACTACCAATTGGAGTTCCAGTCAATCAGTCATCATTTCTCATTAAATGAAAATTCTATGTTCATTAGAATACTTCTTACCACAAGAATTATTTCATGAATTGGAACTCAAGGTTTAAGTTGATTATGATGATAAATGTTCTAAAATTCTCCTTATTTTTTCCTGTATTCTCAGATAAAAAAAATATAATATCATCTGAGTGAGTGTATTATTCATCTCTTCATATTCCCAACTACTTTTAAAACAAGCAAATTTTAAGAGAACTTTTACTGAGATTAAGGCCAGATACTAAAATTCATTCATCCATGTGTTGTATGTAAACGTTTCCTTTACAGTCCAAGAGCAGCAGACGAGGTTGTGAATAGCGATAAGAGTTAATAAAGGAAGTTTTTGTTTAAATTTAATTTTGGTTTTGTTTGATTCTTTCAATGCGCCCCACCTGCGAGAAGAAATGTTAGACAAAAGGGCTTTAGTTAATTGAAGGTAATCCATTTATGAGCAAAACATTTTTCTGTTCTCATCTACCGTCAGTAAAACAATCAATTTGTAAGAACGATATTAAAATTTATTCACAGAAATGTGTTTATTTCCATTGTGTGAATGCTGTGTTCTTGAGTGTCAATCGTGTTCTGTAACATCTTCCATGATATATCACATTTGAATATACTTGATGCAAAATGAAACCAGTGAATCCTTTTCGTGGACAGTTTCAGTAGTGAATCTTTTGCACAATTCTGTTTGGATATTTTTCTGGTGAAACCTCCAGTATAAAATGTATCACTGAAAAACATTCTGTTCTCATGAGAATTTTTTCCGGAAGAAAATCTAGGCAGAATCGTGAAAGATTTTCTACTGGAACGTATTCCTGTGTAAATATTTTAGGTTAGGTTAATACTCGTAATCTAGGTGCACACATTAATTGGTAACGGTACACGTCGTTCTGTAAATCATGTACACGCGACATCGTGTACGTTCCAGTGCACAGCTCAAGCGTACATTCATTTGGGCCAAACTACACGTTTGGTACACAAAAACGCATATCGTGGAAAGTTCTTGTTCACATCCGTACATTCGAGATGTGCACTCCGTATACGTTTGCCCGTACATTGGCGTACGTTAGCGTACACGCCCATTTTCTCGAGGGTAAGCAACCGTATTTCATCTGAACAGAAAAACCGAAGCACTGACAGAAACGGCTGACAATATGAGTAATGTTGAAATAAATTAATTGTAAATTAAATTAACTTGTACTCTTAATTAGATTTTTCCTTGTTGCTTTGAGGCACGACTTTTTATTTTTGGGCACATCTACAATATTGCAGTACATGCAGTACTGATATAGTGCTTAATATGTACATATTTGTCACGAGTATATCACAATCACAGTAAACCTTATTGCTTATTCACTTATTTCACTTTGCAACTGTTCTTGAATCAAACAGACAAAATAAAGTACTGTAAGGAACAACTGACTGAAAAGGGAGAGAATTTTTTAATTATATAAAATTGTCGTAAATTACCAATCCAGTAATTTTCAGCACTCACATTCTACAAATCACAGTGGGGACCATATACTCTTAATTTGATTGTGGGTGGCTGCTACAAGGTGTCAGGTCTTTACGGTGAAATTTCTGCAATATTAACAATTCTGCATAACTTTCTTCCATTGAAGTTTTCCACATTTCGGATGTGACATGGTAATATACTTTTGTAATTCATTTTCTTTTCATCTGTAATGAAAAAAATAGCCAGCAGTGTATGATGTCTCTGTAATATAGTAAGAAAATGAAACTATGACAATAGGCATGTTATCATGGTCTAATTCTAATGACATGCAATAAGAACTCAATACTATTGTGACATTAATAGCTTACTCCTCACAATTTTCGCCACTTTCGCTATGACGCTACTCCCATGAAGTTTAATTTCTTTTCCAGAATTTTTTCCGCTATTGCACTTTCAGAAGGTTTTTACCCACTCGTTAAAACCAACATTTTCTGCTTAATACGAGAGTTGTTCCTCGTATTACAAGATACTGATGATACTGCCACGCGCAATATATAAGTTCCCCCCGGAAACAAATCGCGCGTTGGAAACGCAATGTAATAGCTTATAAATAAGAAATTCGGAATCGAGCTCGCTCGCGTAGGTTCTCAAAGACGTGTTTTTGCCTCTAGACGAGGAGTTGGCAGAAAGTTAAATTGTACGCACGCATGCCAGTCGCCAGCCAAGGAAAATTCCCTGACTGCAATACTTCCATTACGTGAGGTATTTAAGTTGGGGTTGGCACATAGTTCCTCCAACTTATATTGTAATTAAAAGTCCCTAAGCCAATGTACTAAGTATGGCGGGTGATTTCCGGGAGGTTGGTATTTTTTATATTTCAGGTCATATCTTACATGAAATAAATCTTACTACCGTTGCTTTGCCTGTTTATTTATGAATCAGTGGTATTCAAATGAATTACTCAAGGATATTTTCATGCAATTCAGATCTCTTCTTTTCTTACTTCTCCCGCTGATCGGATTTTGTGTTCAGGTTACAGAATTGTTGCCTCTGAGTCACCTGTAATGAAAGCATAAATTTGAACAATGTAATGCAGGAACACCACATCCGAAATTCTCAAGCATCAAGGTGGTACACTATTAAAATTTAGGCCTATAAAATAATGACATCAAACTCTGAAACGTTTGGAACGATACATGAAGTAGCACAATACTAGACCGAAATACCGTTCTGTTAGAGTAACTCATCATAACTCAAAATATTTCACTCACCTTCCCGTCTCGGAGAAAAACCTGAAGAAACTTTATTTCCTTTATCCTGCCGAACAACATCGGCACATCTTTGGACCCAACATTTAGTCATTGTCATCTGCAACACTTGACGTACACCGCCAAAAAAAGCTCGCAAACGAAATGTCACAAACAAACACATTGCCATGAGCATCGCCGTTTCTTCAGCAAGAAAGTAAATTCGAGAATGAAATGAATGGTAGAAGCGTAGAAGGTTCATAAGCTCGCACTGCTACCTGACGAGCAAATTACCGAAGCAGCGTTTGAAATTATTACGCATGTACCTTAAAATAGATGTCGCCACATGGAAACGACGCTAGCGAATCCTCTAGTCCATACTCTCAAACAGCGAGTTCCCCTCCCCCTGTTCTATATTCCTCCATGTTATGTCCCTAAAGATATGTAGCAGTGGCGTGCGATGATAATTTTAGTAGGGGAAGCACTTTTGAAGCCCACTGTATAAAAAACGTAAAACAGTTAAGAATGATATGAATTTTCACAAAATATGAATATTAACCCGGGCGTCTTGCATACGAACGTAACTGGTCGCCCAGGAGTAAACAGACCCCAGGGAAACTTTCGTTGGCTAAATGCCTTCTAACATTATAAACAAATATAATTCGGTATTTATATGACTTACAACTTAACCTTATTTAACGAGTACTTAGTTATTTAAAATTATTAACAATTTTTTAAATCCATAAATGCATTAAAGAATATTTTTTTCATAAAATGAAAAATAAGTGCGTAAACTTTAATATATGGCGAATGTTAATTTGAAAATGTATCTACAGAGTTCAGTAATGATGTTTTTCACGACCTACACTAATGGATGTGATGTCCGTTCTACTGTCTTGTTACACTTTTCACATTCTCTGGATGCTCTGCGATTTAAATTCCTCGGACAATTTTTCACGTCCTGTTCTCTTTCTTGCATCTTGTGTTTCTTGTTTTTGCTCTGAATGCAAACATTGTATTTGTTGTGTCTTTACAATCCAAAAGAAAAACTCCGTTTCTCACAACATTTATTTTTCACAACATAAAATTCAATGGTCGCCGGAAGGCGGACTGGGTGAGCCACTTGCTCCGTTTTTGCGGCCGACGGCCGTGGTGAGTGGCAGTGTGGGGGCCGTGACAACGGCCGCAGCGAGCAGGTAGTGTCGCCGGTAGAGACACGTGGCGGCGGCGGAGCCGTCGCCCAAGTGCCGAGAGGCTGGAGTGCGGGGGCCAGGTAGCACCCGGGACAGTGTGAGGTCGTAGCACCACCCAGGCGATGCCAGGCAGAAACGTCGCTAGCCTAATGTGGCGATGGCAGCGGGGCTGTCCGCTCGGCCGTGGTGAGACCGGGAAGTGGCCGCGTCACTGGCAGAACGTCGTGGCGGCGGCGGGGCCGGCGCCCGGGATGGCGAGGCAGTGGCGATGTGTGTAGCTGTTGCCTCGGCGAGACGAGTCGGTAGACTCGGTCGGTTGGCTCGGGCTGGCGGTTGCGTGCGCTGGTCCTCCCTTGCTCGCTGGCAGACTTTTGGCAGATGCGTAGCTGAACAGGTTGACGACTCGTAGCTGACTTCGACTGACCCGTTGTCCACCGGGCTTTTATACCCCGGTGGGCCAATGGGAAATCGAGTTTTACGCTATGGTCAGTGCGCAGCGCGTTTGTGCTGCGCCCTCTTGACCGAGTCTTTTAGTTTTGCTGGCGCGCGCCGTTTGAATAGTCGGCGCGCACACAGCAGTATTATTTTTGGTATCAACTCTCGCGACAATCCTGGTAGAATGTGTCTCATAATAGACCAAGGGCGAATACGATCCAAACTTCCGTCTGCAATTCTTATGTGTGGTGATTCCTCGAAATGTAATGTTTTATTCTTCTGAAAGTTGATCATGCCTACTTCGAAGGTATCACTGGAAACAGAGATTATCGTAAGGGATCCGTGGGCGTTGCGCCGTGTCGATCGACTCTGCCTGTCAACGCGAGATGTTCCCACATTCCTCGCTAGATGCCATGACTACTGCGCGGAATGAGCCGTTGCATTCTCTTCCCGCAAAGAATTAGTTTGTTTAGAATACTTTCTTTAACTTAATATAAACGTTCTTGGTATTATCATGTGCTTTATACTTTCATTGTATTATAATGTAGTTAGCACGTATGTAAAACACTCTCAAAAAGCCAAAATAATAAATTCAATTCTTTCGAACTTGAAATTGCTACCAGTCGATCACAACGGAACGGATTCTCATATTCATTATCTTCGCACACTCACGGACCGACCCGACTTTTCACGAGGCATGACGAAGTCGAACGCTTGCACCTTCGAAGAACGAAGCTTCGCTGACGTCACGAGACGAATTTACACACGTTTTTGAAAGCATCTATTGTTACGGTTCAACCACTCAGAATCTGAGTTGAGTGAACAGTTTTGCTCTGGCCATAAGCAACGAATATTTTAAATATAGAAAGGATTTTTCTGTGCTTTGCTTAGGGGAATGACTCATTCCCTTCATTCCATGGAATGCACGCCACTGATTCCTAGTGTTTGTTTTTAATGTAGATTGTATATCTGTGACATAGAACTCATTCATTATTTTAGGTCGTATAATTTATTAATTGCAAAATGTGCACAAAAGCATCAGTAACAAGGCAAAATTCATCTCATAAGATAATCTGTAAACAAAATGCAAAACAATATTTCTACTAGAAAATTATAATTGGCACTGAAATTGTTTTTCAATGAGGGTCTTTTACGAAAATCACTGGAACAGTGATTTACTATAAATCATTTGACTGTCATGTTGCTCAGCAGTCAACAGGTTTGTTCTTTGCAACAGTACAACAGTAATCACTGTTGTACTCATATTCATTATCTTCCTTACACCTTTGAATCAATTTATTCAGTACAACAGTAATCACTGACCCTTATTGAAAATCAATTTCAGAGTCAATTATAATTTTCTATTAATATTTTACAAATTAAGAAAATGTAGTTTATTATAATTCAACTAAATTCTTTATTTCAATATTAATAATATTCAATTTGTACATATTATTTTCTTCAATAATAATTACAATTTTATGACTTACAATTCTCAAAATCACATAATCTACTTACAAACTATACATATACAGTTTACATACATTCTTAATTTCCTAAATATATTAACGTACATACAAATTACATAAGTAACTTTGTTGCATTTGAAAGGGCGAAAAATTAATTTGTCACGGTTGCCACTTTGAATGTTGAATCTACAATGACGCAAATTTAATTTATTTAATGTTTACGGTCGCCAGCCACAGACGTGGCACATTTAACAATTACTTTTATTGATATCCTTCCCTCTCAATACTCAATAGGGAGTTAGAGGTAGGAATCCAAACCGTGCACCTAACGGCAGATTGCGGAGTCAACAAGAAACCTCCTAAGCAATCGAACCCATCCTCAGACTTGAAGAGTCAACTATACTCTATTACAGGCACGTAAATACGGTCATCTAACGGAAGGAGAGGATCCCTATCAGGAGGAGATCACACATCAGAAATATGACTTCAGTATAACAATCACATTTATTCAGTCAAAAAATGCCGAAGCGTGTACAAAATATTGAAGTTGATACCTGCAAAGACAAAATATACAATCTGAGTTTACACCTTTGAACAATAATTGCTCCCAGGAAACAAACATCTGAAAGCAAGGACACTGAACTACAAAGAAATTTTAAACAAATTACCAAATAGTGAAATTACAATATTACAATATTATTAATTTGTTTTGTATAAACGTTATTTATTACTAATCTTAAATATACAAGTAACAGAATTCACAAACGTCTGCATCAAAACAAGTCCGATCACGCACTGGCATTGCATTGTCTCTACAGACGACTCGCCCTCCTCTCAGTTCAAAGAGTTCACTGAAACATTCACAGATGGCGTTGCTGTCTGCATTTTTATTTTCATACTAACAAATATGACCAGACGTGATCAAATTAACAACCTAGAAAAAATATTGTTTATACAGAAATTAACATTGCATAACGCAAGATGGAAAATAGCCTACTTTAGGGTAGAAGCTTACGCTGCAATAAACAATTTAAACCTTGTAAAGGTGGGCCCTTTGCCAAATACCTTCTTTAAATAATCAAAAACAAATTGAGTGATAAACTGTATTGAAAAAAAACCCTCAGGGAAAAATACCTTTACACTTTAAAAAACATTAAATCCAAGTAACATTAACAATTTAAAAAACAGTGCAAAACGTGGCTCTCTCTCATAAACATTATAATCAGAGGTGGATTTAGGCATAGGCACAGTAGGCACGGCCTACGGCGGCAAATTTTCAAAGGTGCAAAATCTTCTTGATATTTTCTAAAACAAATTTAGGTTCTCTAAAAACTACAACAGCATAAACAATATTTTTATTTAAAAAAATGATTTAAACGAGACTAAAGCCGTATCATCAACTTTTGATTTATAAATTAAGTTTGAATTTCAAATGGGGACGTTTTCAATGTTACAGAATACGTGAAAAGAACCCGTCAACGACTTCTGATTGGTTGATTGTGCAGAAAGAATTACGTTCTTAGAGTCAGGAGTTTGAATTAGCCAGTCAGAAATCGCTGACGGATTTTGCCATGCATTCATATTGCGCTATATAGAAAGTAGCGACATCTATTACTTCTTGAGAAGACGGATCTGGAAATAACCCTTTTCTTTCTTTTGTTACCATTGTTGTGTATTGTTTATTGTAAGAGTGTGCTGAGTAAAACTGATATTTTGAAGTTTTAAAATGAGTGATTATCGAAAAGGCTCAGCGGAAGCCAATAAGCAAAAATCGAAAAGAAAGGAAGAGAAATGTCAAAATGAAATTGACAAGACAAAAAAAAAGAATTATTTAAACCTATATATGAAACTGATCACTGCTGAAGTTCATTCGACAATTCTATTACTGAGTTAGTATAAACATATATATTAAATAACCATTTTTAGTTTTCAGCTTGCATATTTTTTCCATGTAATAATAACTTGTGTTAAATAAATGTTAACATTAATATATTTTAATGCTGAGTTGTGTTGCTAAAATATTCTCAAAATGTGAAAAATGTTTAGTACAATGATTAGAAATTAAATATACTTGACGTGTTTTGTTCGTTAAAATGAACATCTTAATATAGAATTTAAATAAATTAGCATAAAATATGTTACTATAATTTTGTTATACTAAACTTTATTAATACTAAATTTATTTTATATAATATGTAATAATGCATATAATATTTTGACTCTTTTATTTATTCAGGGTTATCACTGAATCTAATAATGAGGCTGCAAAGTTCCAAACAGCTAAAAACGAAATGGTTCCTCAAGCAATCGAAAATATAACTGCGGTTGATTATGAGTCGACGATTCAACCGATGTAAATATTTTAAGCATTTTTTGTATAATGAATTAAACCTTTATATATATATATATATAACCTGTATATATATATATATATATATATATAACCTGTATATATATATTGCAACTACCCTCGGGTCTTCGGTTGGGCGCCTCAGACGGGTAGCCGGCCCGCTCAGTCGACAGATTACCTGAAACGGCGAAGATGGAGGAAGCCGGTGGCCTAGGTTGAATGAGAAGTCAAACATGTGAATTTAGAACAAGTTGAATTTATTCATTAAAAAAAAGAAAACGCTAATGGTCTGGTGATGATAACTCTGGCGAGCATGCCCCCAAAATCGAAATAAAACAAAAAAATGAAATGTCATGCACATAAGAGAACAAAAAATTACAAAGTGATTACAATCAGATGAAACTCTTCTTCGCGCGCGAATTCCCGCTTGACGGCCATGCGCGGCCGGGAACTCCTCTTCGTCGCCCGGTCGAGAGGAAGTTAACACTGATTGTCTGATGTACTGTTCACACCTCTCGATCGCGGGTACGACATAAGACACTCGAACAGAAAATACCTCTGTTAGGCGGCCTGCGCCACCCACTGAAGTTGAACGACCTCAGGTCAGCTGGCTGCGAGGTTCGTGGCGAGCGAGGGGCGCCGCTCGGAAAATGTAGGTCAGATCAGGTACTTGCGAGGGTAGCGGCCAAGGCGGCCGGAACACAAAAGCGCCGTCTGCTCGCTGCGGTGAATGGGTCAGCACAGTTCATTCACTGACACGGTCGGTTCATTCCCGGTCGATCTCACAATACTTTGATACTAATGAGCCCGTGAATTATCGCACAAATTCACTAAGGAAAAGAGAGTCTCGAGTTCGCACGTAAATCGGACGTAATATAATACGAATTGCTGTCAAATGTTCATAATACTGTTCCGCGGCCTGCGTTCGTCACAGAAGTCTTGTACCCAAACTCTACAAGAAACTTAATAATTTTTCTAAGTCCATCGAACCGAACGCCACAACAGAATATAACAGGTTCCCCCCTGCGGCCGCCACTTGCGTCCGATTCTGAACACAGCTCCCCAGCTTCTCTTTTGTGCCTCGTCGCTCCAAGTTTTAGGAAACCTCGTTCCCCCTACCAAAATTATCCCTGTGACTCTGGAATATTCTAGAACAAACCCGAATTCTGGTTGCTATTGGCGAAAGGGTACTGCGCATTAGATATTTTCTGCCCAATCAGAGGATGTTTTCGAGGCCGAGAAAAGAGTGAGAGAGGGGCTGGTTATCGCTCCCTCTCGCTTTAATTTTGCGTCGAAAAGGGGCAGTTATTAACGACCGGGGGGGTGTGAGGGGCTAGGAATCTCTAGGGAGGTTGACGGAAGAGTTCCAGGCGTCGTGGAAAAATACTGAAGGGGTCGTGTGCAGAGCGGCTACCCAGAGTTGGGGCACACGTGTCCGCGACGAATTATGGAGCGAAGGGTGCCGACACCGTGGCGCCTCGCCTGGCCCTCGGGTCGCCCCCGTGGCGCCTCGCATCTCTCGCGTCGCCGCCTGCGTGGAGTTATTTTGCGGCAGAATAAACTTGAATCTATTCGGTATCACTACATTGGCCTCCCTCCCCGCAGTAGAGATATGCATCGTGTTTTAAAATTCGTAAGGCGTGGTGAGAAGTTTTGAAACCTGAGATGCTTATCTCGTCAAAAAAAAAATTTAAAAAAATGGTACCGAATTCTAACGACTAATTTCTGTGATAACAATTACATAAAAGGTCTTATTCAAATAATTACCCTTAAATTAAACTCATTAACCCTAATAATGGTGGAGTAATAAAATAAACTAATAAACTACAAGAAAATCTGAATTCCCTAATCTACGGTTACAAATATTATTTCTTAAACAGTGAAGGCACGGCTATCACGAACTACTCGGTAAGCTGTACGGTTCTGGCGAGTTTATTTTAGAGATTAATAAAGTTTGGAATTAAGTTTTCATTCTTTCATTTGATTGGTAGAAAGGCATTCTAACAGTCGCTTTAAATGACAAAGATGTTCCTGAAAATTTCGAGATGAAATCACAAGGTCGTCAATATAAGGCGTAACGAAGCGTTTGAGTTCGTCACCTAATTTTTCATCTAAGCATCGAATGAAGGCTGCGCCACTGTTCTTTAGGCCGAAAGGCATCCGCTTCCAGACATAAGTGAGGCCGTTGTAAAGGAATCCTGTAAATTTTCTGTCGTCTGGGTGAATAGCAATTTGCCAGTACGATCTAGAAAAATCCAAAGCTGAGAAAATTTTTGTTTGGTTAAACTTCCAAAGAATATCATCAATATTCTGCGGCGCCTCATTTTCTGGAACGGTCACTTCATTAATTCTGCGAGCGTCTAAACAAATTCTGACCCCTCCGTCTTTCTTTTTTACAACGACAATCGGATTTAGATAGGCGGTCACTGATCTCTCGATGATGCCCTCGTCAATCATTTTTCTGACGGTCTCATCAACTTCCCCCCTTAAAGCTTGTGGAATAGGATAGTTTTTCATCTTAAACGGCGAGTCATCGGTAACCCTAATTCGAAAACAAAAGTCTTTAATTGGATGAACGGGGCGACCGAAGACATGTAAATAATCAAGTAGCACTGTCTGCAACTGGGAGCGTTCATCATAGTTCAAAAAATCACATTTTTGCACATTTTGGCAAATAATCCCCTTCGTCGTTTCCCCCCCCTTCCCAAGTTGCACTAGAAATGCTAAGATCAATCCTATCTTCCCCGTCATCTTGAATAATAATTTCTTTACCGGCACCGAAACTCATAACATTTCTGGAAAAATCTATTATTCCACCGTTTTCTCTTAAAAAAATCAACCCCCAAAATAACATCATGATTAAGATCTTCAATTACTAGACAGGGCACATCAAACAACATATCTCCTATATTAATTGAAATCAGGACCTGCATTGAAATTGGCTTGCTTCGTTTTCTCCCAACCCTTATGACATAGCATCTGACGGTAGGTAATGTCGGTACTGGAATCCGCTCGCTTATAAGTCGCGCATAAAATTTCTTTGACACAGCACTAATTTCACTACCAGTATCAATAAGAGCTTGGACACATAAATTTCCCATAAAGGATTCAATAATAGGGCATTTTCTGGCACGTTCTTTGATAGTCACATCCTCGTCTTCGTTAAAATCAAAAAAGGCATAATTCACTGATATGATCGCATGAAATGGTATCTCTAAAGAAACTCGTCCGTCACCCAGATACCGAGACAGCTGGGACGTTTCTAATTTGTTGAAGCCGGCCGGGATGAATTTTGCCGTCCATCTCTCTCATCGCGATGTCCACGGTTCTCACGGGATTCGGGCGGCGCTCGCCGATCATCTGCCTCGTTCCCTCCGGCCCTATTATCTCTATGCCACTGCGGCCTGCCTTGGTAGTTTCCGTCGGGCCTGCGATTTCTGTCGCGGTTCTCATTGTGATAGTTGTCCCGCGTTCTATCAAATTGTGCCAACAGTTCTTGGAAACGTTCTAAATCTCTACACTCCACGCTGTTGACAATATTCTGTACATACGTTGGGAAATGAGCTGTCAGTAACCAGATGATTTTTCGGTCGTTTGCCTGCGGGTCACACAGCTTGATGGCGGAGATTTTCTCCATGGCGTAGTCTAAATAGGACTGCCCGTGGCGGTTTTCCCATCGCGATTCTAAAATCTTCCGCTCGAACTCATATCTCCGTTGTTCGCCCCAGTATCGATTCAGAAACTTCTCCCGAAACTCTTCATAATTTTGAGGGAAAGGGTTTAAAGCGGAAATCCAATAAGATGCATTGCCTTTCAACAATTCTTGCATAAATTTAGCCTTCAAGTGTGAAGGTACCGCCTTCGTGAGATTCATGTAATTTTCCGCCCGGTCAAGGAAAACTTTGGGATTTTCATCGGGTTTTCCGGAAAAATACAGGTTTTGCGGTGGAGCCCACGAGAAGCGAAGGCCTGAGCCACCAGAATTCGGATTTGGGTAATTCTCGCGTTCCTTTTCAATTTCCTCCTTTACCAATTCTAGGACAGTACGATCAATTTCCCTTTTTAATTTGGCTTCTCTCTCCCTGATGTTTTCCTCACTAATATTGCCTACTTGCGCGAACTTTTCGTGGATATGCGACACTTCTGAATGGAGTTTCTGTCCGATTTTATTAAATTTTTCGCCCATTTCCTGCTTAACTTCAATGATCTTTTCAGTAACCGACTCACAGCACGCTTCTACTTTGTCGTCGCATGCCTGTAATTTGGTCTGAATTTCGATTTTAAAAATTTTGAAATTTTCGGTAGTTTCCGCTTGTGCCCTTCCCAACTCCTGACTGAGTTTTTCTACGTTCCCCTCTATTTCCCCGCATCTGCCTTCGACCTGATTCTTTAAAATCCCTATTTCATGGTTAAGTTTTTGCTCGAGACTTTCTAATTTATTTGCTTGGGCTTCCAAATGACTTTCGATTCGGTTAAATCTGTCCTCACACTTGCTCTCATGTGCTGTGAACCGTTCATCTAACATTTCCTGTAATTTGGCAGTGTTATTTGAGATTTTCTCCTCTAATTTCGCGGCATTATTTGAGATTTTCTCCTCTAATTTCGCGGCATTATTTGAGATTTTCTCCTCTAATTTCGCGGCATTATTTGCAATTTTCTCCTCTAATTTTGCGACATTGCTATCTGACTGGTCTTTAATTTCTTTCAATTTAGCGGCGTTGTCTGAAAATTTCTCCTCAAATTTGGCAACAGTGTTATCTGAAATTTCTCTCATAACGCGCAAGATCTCACTTAAGGTGGGACCTTGCGTCGACGGCTCCTCAAAACTGTCTTCACCCGTCACGTCAATACCTGATTCGTCCTGCATTTTTACAATGTTACGCGGTTTCACTTGTTTTAGTACGCGCACACGGTATTCACACAACACAACACAACACAAGACAATGACACTTACAAGGAAAACACAGTACAAAATGACATCCTCAACAGACCATAAGTTATTAACTTCTCTACACCGTGCTTCCATCCATCATCTTAATAATTTAAACAATTTAATAATTTAGGCAGAGAAATCTCAGGGCGCTTATCTGGGATATTAAAAAATGAAAATTATGATTATTTCGCGTTAATCGAGCCCCACGGTGGGAAAGCCAATTGCAACTACCCTCGGGTCTTCGGTTGGGCGCCTCAGACGGGTAGCCGGCCCGCTCAGTCGACAGATTACCTGAAACGGCGAAGATGGAGGAAGCCGGTGGCCTAGGTTGAATGAGAAGTCAAACATGTGAATTTAGAACAAGTTGAATTTATTCATTAAAAAAAAGAAAACGCTAATGGTCTGGTGATGATAACTCTGGCGAGCATGCCCCCAAAATCGAAATAAAACAAAAAAAATGAAATGTCATGCACATAAGAGAACAAAAAATTACAAAGTGATTACAATCAGATGAAACTCTTCTTCGCGCGCGAATTCCCGCTTGACGGCCATGCGCGGCCGGGAACTCCTCTTCGTCGCCCGGTCGAGAGGAAGTTAACACTGATTGTCTGATGTACTGTTCACACCTCTCGATCGCGGGTACGACATAAGACACTCGAACAGAAAATACCTCTGTTAGGCGGCCTGCGCCACCCACTGAAGTTGAACGACCTCAGGTCAGCTGGCTGCGAGGTTCGTGGCGAGCGAGGGGCGCCGCTCGGAAAATGTAGGTCAGATCAGGTACTTGCGAGGGTAGCGGCCAAGGCGGCCGGAACACAAAAGCGCCGTCTGCTCGCTGCGGTGAATGGGTCAGCACAGTTCATTCACTGACACGGTCGGTTCATTCCCGGTCGATCTCACAATACTTTGATACTAATGAGCCCGTGAATTATCGCACAAATTCACTAAGGAAAAGAGAGTCTCGAGTTCGCACGTAAATCGGACGTAATATAATACGAATTGCTGTCAAATGTTCATAATACTGTTCCGCGGCCTGCGTTCGTCACAGAAGTCTTGTACCCAAACTCTACAAGAAACTTAATAATTTTTCTAAGTCCATCGAACCGAACGCCACAACAGAATATAACAGGTTCCCCCCTGCGGCCGCCACTTGCGTCCGATTCTGAACACAGCTCCCCAGCTTCTCTTTTGTGCCTCGTCGCTCCAAGTTTTAGGAAACCTCGTTCCCCCTACCAAAATTATCCCTGTGACTCTGGAATATTCTAGAACAAACCCGAATTCTGGTTGCTATTGGCGAAAGGGTACTGCGCATTAGATATTTTCTGCCCAATCAGAGGATGTTTTCGAGGCCGAGAAAAGAGTGAGAGAGGGGCTGGTTATCGCTCCCTCTCGCTTTAATTTTGCGTCGAAAAGGGGCAGTTATTAACGACCGGGGGGGTGTGAGGGGCTAGGAATCTCTAGGGAGGTTGACGGAAGAGTTCCAGGCGTCGTGGAAAAATACTGAAGGGGTCGTGTGCAGAGCGGCTACCCAGAGTTGGGGCACACGTGTCCGCGACGAATTATGGAGCGAAGGGTGCCGACACCGTGGCGCCTCGCCTGGCCCTCGGGTCGCCCCCGTGGCGCCTCGCATCTCTCGCGTCGCCGCCTGCGTGGAGTTATTTTGCGGCAGAATAAACTTGAATCTATTCGGTATCACTACAATATACATATATATACATATATTATAATTTTTCTAGAATATTTGTGTATAATATTACAATACATTATTATAATGATTTATTATTTTCTTTTTTAATTAAATAGGATTTCTACCGAATGTACACAACAGCAAGAACATAAAATTGACGAAACTAATCTTCTACTAATCGTTTTTGTTCGAAAAGTGATCCAGCTTTGTGGTCTATTAATGAAGCTACACGTGATTATGTTGCCAAGTATGGGTTCGAACAAAACAAAAACGCTGACGTTTCTAAATCAAGAAAAGAGTACAATGATGGCTAAATTCGTTACTTAACGTCGAATATGTTTGAGTATACGCATATCAGTAAAGAAAAAATGCCTCGCAAGTAGCTTGTTTACTCTGAGAGCAATGGAACTGTTTTCTGTGGTGTTTGTCTACTGTTTTAAAGCAATTCAGAAGTAAGAACAAAATTATCATCAGAGGGATTCAATGATTGGATAAATGCTCATACCCAGTGGCGTCTCCTGGCTGGTAGATGCGGGGATGCGATCATGATATTACAGATTGAATGCATAATTCCAAATATTTAAAGTTAGCGTCATTCTACTTTACTCTGAAGTATTTTACAAGTGTATGTTGCAAGTTAGACACGTTCTGAATCTTCCTTGAAAATCATCATTTTCTCATTGCATGCACTAACTTACAGCTAAATTTTTCTAGGGTGACCGCTGAGATTCGCGAGTAGAGGGGGAAGCTGAAAGTAATGGGGAGAGAGCCAGAAGGCGGCGCTCGCTCGCACCTGGTTCGTCTGTCAAAACCAAAAACATTAGCCTACCTTTGCTATAGCACAAGCTAGAGAACAGCCTTCGAAATCAATTTGTTGTAGTGTCTTTGCTCGGTTAATAGAGAAACACCAAATTCACGAGATGGCCTGGCTCTGTTATCATCCATATGTTTTCCACTGTCACTGATACCCGTTTCCTCACAATCACAAGTAGTATCATTTTCACCGTCTTTACTATCACGTCGTTTCCTGTAAAAATAACGATTTCTTGATATGGTGCATTAAATCATAGTGCGGTGAAACACACTCTCATTGAAACTGTCGAGAGCAGATTCCACGTCCTTTCTCTTTTCTTGATTAGGAGTAGAAAATGAACACGATTCTCCTGATTGAATACAATTAATTTCCTTATTAATTCTGCGAATAGATCTTTTCGAAACACCCGAACCAGGAATTACTGCCTTAAGAACTGTTTTGATATTTCCAATGCCTTCTTTTGCTTCTCTTCATAAATTGATATACTTTTGCAACGACTTCACGCGTCTGACTGTGAAGGATGTCTGTATGAAAGTTGCTTTGAACAGGACGCATTGCAATGATCACAACAAAATAATAATCACTTGTACAGAACTTCATACAAATAGCTGTACTCTGTTAGAGAAATGCAACAGAAAACTGTCACCTTGCGGAGACGAATAGTCAGGGTCAATGTTTACTAAACGGGAGTAGGGCTGTCAACACGTCCAGGGAAGGGACGCGCTCCCCTCTAAAGCGATAGTTTTAAGGAATGGAATCTTCCGGTAGCTCTGAGGTCTGATCTTGAGCGGTCATGCTAAAATAATTTCATTGTACATAAACAAAACAATAAAACTAAAAAAAATAACCACAAACAAGTACATACCTAATTTTTGAACTCGACATGTATTCGCGTTGTCTTGGTTGTCCATCACTATCTACCTTAAGTTTTTCGTAATAGGAGAAAGAACTGCACGGAATTTCACGAATCCTGTCTATGACACAATGAAACGTTTCACTATTGTTCCTGAAGTGACCGGTACAGTGTTCACTGCCAAGGTGCCGTAATCCAAAAGAAGTTCCAAAATAGCTGCCAGGTCGTTACACAGTTCAGAATCTAAGTCCAAATACCAAATACAAGTTCCAATAACAAGCAGGGTCGAACACAATGAATATCGGGATAGTTTAGTCTTTCCGGTGCGGACGCGATCTCACAAGTGCCGGCCCTCCCGGCCGCAGCCAGCCCGGTCCCCGCCCGGGGAGGGCGAGGGGGGAGAGGGGTGTGCGCTACCCCTCCATCCCCGCCGCAGCCGCCGCCCCGGCGCTGCCGTGGCGCGCCTTCCCGCGGTGACGTGGCGCCGCCGAGGGTATGAGTGGCGGTGGGCGTACTTATGTTTTAACCGCCACTACACCCTCCGCGCCCAATTGCGACGCGTACGGTGCAAACCGTACTCTGCGTCGCAGCCTCCTCTGCGGTAGCTGCTGCTCGGGACTCTCCTGCGTGTCCCTTGGTGGCCTCCGCTCGTCTCCGGACGAACCCGCTGCTCGGGATGGCGCGCCTCCGCCACCGGGCTGCCTCCGCACCACAGCTTCCCGCTGCCCTCGTTCGCTATCCGCCACCGCAGGTCCCGTCAGCTCTCTCCGACTGCCTCCCTGCAATGACGTATCAGCGAACTGACGCATTACAGCTTCCCTGTATTCGTCCTCTGACCTCGGAGTGTGGTCGTCTACTTCCGCTTTCTCGAAGCGCGGCCTTACTTGCCCCTGATGCCTCATTACTTTCTTATGGAGCGTCCTCACCTCATACATTCTGGAACCATGTATCTTGTGCACCACCCCTGCCACCCACGCTGGTGACGCCTTGAAAGTGGTACAAAATACCTTCTCCCCCACTCTGTACTTGGGAGGGGAGCCCTGTGCGGTATACTCCTCCCCCGGCTGTAACAGGGAGAGGTGGGTCCGCGGCTGGCGCCCATGAAGTAGTTCTGCCGGGCTCTTGCCATCCCGGCCCGGCAGTGCCCTATACGACGCCAGCACCCGCAGCAAGGCCCGGTCCCTCGTGGAGCCGGCCGCTCTCGCCTTACCCATGGCTGTCTTGAACGTCCTCACGAACCTCTCTGCTTCTCCATTCGACTGAAGATGAAACGGCGGCGCGCACATGTGATGAATGCCATTGGTTTTGCAGAACTTCGCGAATTCTCCGGCCGTGAACTGCGCTCCGTTGTCGGTTACCAGGGTCTCCGGCAGGCCTTCCGCCACGAAGATGCGCTCCAGCGTGTCAATGGTTGCTGCTGCTGTGGTGGACCGCATCTCCACTGCAAAAGGAAAATTGGAAAATGCATCCACCACCAGCAACCACATGGAGCCCCAAAACGGGCCCGCAAAATCCGCATGCACCCTCTCCCACGGGTGCTTCGGGGAGGGCCAGGAGACGAGGTCTTTCCTGGGGGCCGCCTGGTTCACCTGGCACGACTCACACCTTCGTACGAGGTCTTGGATGTCCTCCGACATGCCGTCCCAGAAGCAGTATTTCCTCGCTAACTGCTTCGTTCTAACCAGGCCCCAGTGACCCTCGTGCAGAAGCTGAAGGACCTGTTTCCTCAAGGACTTGGGCACCACCACTCGTGCCGCCTCCTCCGATGCCAACAGTAGCACTCCCGCCTTCAGAGAGAGTCTGTCCTTCCTGGCCCACCATCGCGCATTACTACGCAGCAACCTGGCTGGCCAACCGTGCCGCATGCAGTCCAGCACCCACCTTAGTTCCGGGTCCTTCGCCGTCTCCTCCGCCACCCGCGTCGCATCCACTGGAAAGTCCTGCACCGCTTGCAGCTCCTCCAGATCTAGCTGCAAGCACTCTTCTTCCCCGGCGTCGAACTCCACGTCTGGTCCAGCCGGGAGCCGTGACAGCGCGTCTGCGTTCCCATGCTGCCCTGTAGACCTGTAATGTAATGTGTAGTTGTAGTCTGACAGGAACAGTGCCCAGCGCTGCAGCTTCTTCACAGTACCCTCCGGCAGCTTCTTCCCCGGATGAAATAAGTGGACCAGAGGCTTGTGGTCAGTGATGAGGTGAAATTTGGATCCGTAAAGGAAGTCATTAAATTTGCGTACCCCGAAGACCAAAGCTAAAGCTTCCTTCTCCACTTGAGAATAATTACGCTGATATTTATTCAGAGTCTTTGATGCGAACGCGATGGGCCTTTCCACTCCCCATTCATCTTTCTGGGAGAGCACCGCCCCCACTCCGTAGTCCGACGCGTCTGCCGCCACCGTTGTCACTCTCTCTGGCCTGAAGTGTGACAACCTGGTCGCCTTCACCATCGCCCTCTTGAGTTTATCCAAAGCTTCCTGGCACGGCTGCGTCCATTGAAATTTAACCCCTTTTTTCTTTAAAGCGTTTAATGGCGCCGCGATCGAAGAGAACCCCTTTATAAACTTATTATAATAGTTCACCTTGCCTATCAGAGCCTGTAATTGCTTGATATCCTGAGGTGGGGGGAGGTCGAGTATGGCTTTCACATGTTCTTGGGTGGGAGCGATACCATCCTTATTCAAAACATGTCCCAAAAATGTGACCTCATCTTTAAAGAACTCACACTTCTCTCTGTTTACTCTCAGGCCGTTGTCCCGCAAAACCGCCAACAGCTTCCTCAGATTCTGCCTGTGCTGCTCCCTCGTGGCTCCCGTGACGATGATGTCGTCTAAATAGTTCACGCATCCCGGCAGCTGCGCAGTTACCTGTTCCAGGCACCTCTGGAAGATCGCGGCTGCCGAGTTCACCCCGAAGGGCAGCCGGTTGAATCTGAACAGTCCCAAGGGCGTGTTGATAACCAAAATCTTCTTCGCCTGCTCGTCCAGGGGGATCTGAAGATAAGCATCACGCAAGTCAATTTTCGAGAAACTTACCCCTCCCGACAATTTCTGGAATAAGCCCTCCGGTCTAGGGATGGGGAATTGTTCTACATTAAGCTGTTCATTGACTGTGCACTTGAAGTCCCCGCACAACCGCACCGCACCATTCTGTTTTTTTACCAACACCAGCGGCGTGGCCCATTGGCTGGTGGACACCCTCGAAATGACTCCTTCGGCCTCCCATCTCCTCAATTCTGTTTCCACCTTGTCCTTGAGCACCCACGGAACTGGCCTCGCCTTGTAAAACCGAGGTTTGCAGCCGTCTTTCAAATCTAAGTGGGCTTGGAAAGTTGAACATTCTCCCAGGCCGTCCTCAAACACTTCCGGGAACTCTCTCTCCAATTCTTCCAAAATGTGCATTTCCTGCTCCGCAATGACATTGAGTTCGTCTACCACTCCAAATCCTAACTTGCCAAACGAATCCAAACCCAATATGTTTGTTACGTCATAACGGTCGACCACTATCACTTCCAACCTGGCTTTCTTCTGCTTGTAAGTTGCCCCCACTTCAATCTTGCCCAATGTAGTAATTGGTGTTTTCCCATACGCACTTAGACGTTTACCTACTTTCTCACATTTCGGCGCTCCCAGCTTCTGATATGTGTCCAAGTTTATAAGGGTGGCTGCCGCACCCGAGTCCACCAGAAACTGAACCTGAACTCCGGCTAATTTAATTTGCACTATCAACCGGTGACCCCGCGCGTCCAGCACCGCGTGCATTGCGTCTACCTCCATTTCCTCCTCGGTCTCCTTACGCTGTGCCCGGGCTTTCCTCGCGCTCCTACACACTTCCTTGATGTGGCCGACCTTGCCGCACCGAAAACACTCGGCCCTGCGAAACCTACAATCTTCCCTCGCGTGCCGCGTGGCGCAGTCCCTGCACGACTTCCAAGTCCGTCCGTTTCTTTCTTTCTCTGCCACGGCCCTGCTCTTGACCCTGCCTTCACTGCCGCGGCTTCGTCTTCCCGCGCGCGAAGTATCGCTGCGCTGATCGCTATCGCTGCTGCTGCCAGAATCCCTGCTGCTATGCCGCCTGTCGCGCCCTTTCGCCTCGCCCGACGCCTTCTGATCGCTCGAACTCCGCACCTGTGTTACCATTGCTGAGCTCGTCAGCTGCCGCGCCGTCTCCGCGGTCAGCTCGTGAAGTGCCGCTATCTTACGCACCTGCTCCAATGACGGGTCAGCTTCCCTAATCGCTTCTCTACGTATTTCGTCCACCGGCGTGTGCAGAATGACCATGTCTCTTATCAAAGTCTCCGCATAGGATGCACCGCACTCCTTCTCTCCACATCGGAATTGACAGCCCTTGGCGCGCCCCACCAAGTCCGTAATCCATTCTGCGTGAGTCTGACCCTCCTTCTTTCTTAACTGAAAGAATGCGTACCTGGCTGCTACTACGTGAGGCGTTTGCGAAAAATGTTTGCTCAGCTCGTCCTTCATCTCAGCCCACTGAACTTCGCTCATTTCCTTGTCCGGGAACAATTCCTTTAACAGGTTCACCGTGGGGGTGCCGACGGTACTCAAAAAGAATGACTTCCTTGTGCTAACGTCTGCCACCCCATAGCATAACGTATGCTGTTCGAACCTTTCTATGTAATCCCCCCATTGTTCTACCTCCGGTCGGAACGCCGGAAAGGGGGGAGGCGATCGCGTACCGACTGCTCGACTCACCGACTCCAACGTTCTTGCCATTGCCTCGTAACGTTTCTCCATGTCCTCCTGCTGCTTATCCATCGACGCCTGCATCAACTGCAACTGCTGCGCCGCTGCGGCCTGCTGGAGCTGCAACTGCTGCTGCAATAGGCCGACCAACTGTGTTAGGCTCCCGAACTCGCTGCTCTCTTGCTCCGTTTTCCTCGTCGCCATTTTGAAGTGACCGGTACAGTGTTCACTGCCAAGGTGCCGTAATCCAAAAGATGTTCCAAAATAACTGCCAGGTCGTTACACAGTTCAGAATCTAAGTCCAAATACCAAATACAAGTTCCAATAACAAGCAGGGTCGAACACAATGAATATCGGGATAGTTTAGTCTTTCCGGTGCGGACGCTATCTCACAAGTGCCGGCCCTCCCGGCCGCAGCCAGCCCGGTCCCCGCCCGGGGAGGGCGAGGGGGGAGAGGGGTGTGCGCTACCCCTCCATCCCCGCCGCAGCCACCGCCCCGGCGCTGCCGTGGCGCGCCTTCCCGCGGTGACGTGGCGCCGCCGAGGGTATGAGTGGCGGTGGGCGTACTTATGTTTTAACCGCCACTACAGTTCCCTGCCACAAATAACTCACCCACTACCACAAATGATGAGCTCGCCATGTCGCACACGCACATACACACACGCAAGTTTTAGTCTTTCGCGTTACAATTTCGAATTCACGATTCTCTTTAACATATCACCAACTAGGCAAAGTAGTCTATGTAACGCACATTCAGTAGTAAGCAGCATTTACGGTAGAATACAGGACTCTCATGACGGACGAAATAACATCGCGCGCACCGTTTGGAGTTCACGGATTGTCTGTCATATCATTTCCTTACATGATGATCTTGTTTTGTCAGGCCTGCTAACACACATCGAGTTACCCAGTTGTACTGAATCAGGTTGAAATATGCTTAAGCATAGTTGGCAGACTTGCTTGACTTGTGAAGAAAGACAGTCGTGCCGTCAGCCCCCCGCTCCCCCCTCCCGGGCCAAAATAGTGGCACGTGACTTCTGGGATTCCCAGGCGTGCTGCCGAGAGAAGGGCATCAGAGGAGGGGGTATGGAAGGTTATTGGGAGGGGATACACGAACGCCAATGAGAAGCCTTTGATGTGAGAAGCTATGTCACATCACCGGCAGCCGAAACCACGTAGCTTGCACACAGCGCATGGCCGTGAATTCAATGACCTCGCCAACGAAGTGAGGTCGTTGAAGGGATGTTTCTCTGTCTGTCACATCCAGCGAGGGGATTAACGCCTATTGGACCGCGCACATAAATGGCGGGAGGGAATAGAGAAATAGAGGGAGATACTTAACAGAAGAGAATAAAATACTTTACTGAGAATATTTTTAAGTGATGGAAAACTAGGGGATGTAACACATCACTCGCATACATTGAGCCTACGCCACTTCTCATACCAAATTAAAAGAACATGAGAATTCTACATGTCATAGAAGCTGTACGTCCCCATTGAAAAATAGATAGCGGACTGAAAACCAAGTGAATAAGCAGCTGCTTGAACAAGTTGAAGCCGAGGCAACTTATTGGAGGAATGAGAGCGTAGGCTTCCGCGGCCGGAGTCAATATTAAGTTGGCTGTCCGGGCGACGCCGCGTCCATGGCAAAGGTGCCGACGTTTCGGTCGCCATTCTGCGACCTTCCTCAGGGCGTAATGCGCGGAGCTGTACTGTGCACGGGTTAATATAGGGCTACGTTCCCCTTCTACCTGTGTACCTGTGTACCGGTTGCACTCTCTTCGCATTGGCCGACCACCCGGCCAACCGGTACACAGGTAGAAAGGGAACGTAGCCCTATATTAACCCGTGCACAGTACAGCTCCGCGCATTACGCCCTGAGGAAGGTCGCAGAATGGCGACCGAAACGTCGGCACCTTTGCCATGGACGCGGCGTCACCCGGACAGCCAACTTAAAATTATTGGAGGAATGTTCTTAAGCGTGTCATTTTAGTAACAAAAACTCTTGTTTCAAGAGGGATTTCTTTGAGAGGACACATGTCGAAAAGTTTGGAAATAATCAAAATGGTTGTGTTATGATGTTGCTTGAGTTAATTTCGAAATATGACCACTTCTTAGCAGATCACATACAAAAACTTGGTAACTGCTGAAAAGGAAATACATAGTATTTATCCACCACGACGGTTGAAGAACTAATAGGTATATAAGCTAAAGCAGTTAAAGATGAGATTCTCCGAAACATTCGAAGTGGCAAGTATTTTTCCATAATTGTGGACTCTACACCAGACATAGCACACGTGGATCAACTCGCTATAGTTGTTAGACATGTGGGAATAGATGGTGCACCAAAAGAGTCATTTTTGGAGTTCCTTCCAAAATTATTCAAATTCTTATTATGACCGAGGTTTGGGGATTCATTTTAGATCCCTTGAATGCGTCGAACAAACAACTGCAAAAGGTCGATATCGATTTACGTTCCGTGGTTGGTATTTACACCTCGCTTGTAGAACTTTTAAAAACGAACAGAGAAAATTTTGAATTTTTTGAAGAGAAGGATAAGAAGCTGTCAAATACTGAAACGTATGAATCGCAAAACAAAAGAAAAAGAAAACGTAAAATGCAATATGATGAAACTAACGAAAATGCAGCAGAACTGACCGCAGGAGACACGTTTAAAATTGACACTTATTTGGTTATTGTTGATAAATTACTTGCAGAATTGAATAAGAGACTTGAAGCGTATAAAGATGTATATGACAAATTGAAATAGAAAAATCATCTTTGATAGATTTGGAAAAAGCAACGTTATTTTTATGTTCACAATTTCCCCAGAGCTTGAAGAATCGCTTGTTTCTGAGCTGATACATTTAAGTTCATATTTAAAAATCCTTGACGAAGATGTTAAGCCAACGAATCCTGCAGCTTTATTAAATTGGTTACGGAAAGGACTAGAAGTTTTTTATCCTAACGTTGACATTGCACTTCGAATCTTTTTATGTATTCCGCTGGCCAATTGCACAGCAGAACGTTCATTCTCTTGTTTAAAAAGGATTAAAAATTATTTGCGTTGTACAATGACAAGAGTATCGACTGAACTCCTTAGCGTTATTGTGTATCGAAGAAAATTATCTCAGCGTTTTAGCTTATACTATAATTATTGATGAATTTGCTCACCAAAAGGCACGTCGCAAAATTTTACATCAATAGACAAATTAGCTATAATTAATAAAACGTTATTTCAACTGTATAAAAAAACCCATCCAAAAAGTTGAATGTTATATTCCTTGTTTATAATGGCAAATCGAAAATTATAAAAACTGTTGCAACATTGTAATATTCTAATCGTTCAGTTGTTGTAAATAAAAATCTATCATATTAATATTTAATAAAAGCTATTTGTCTACTTCATTAGAGTATACCTTATGATTTCAGAAGTATATGAATCTAAAAGTAAGGCCCCTTGACAAAAGAAAAAAATGTTGCAATTCTAGTTGTCATGTTTTAGTTTCCTTTTAATGTTAACGTTTCAGTGTTGAAACGTTAATAATGTTGAACGTTACTTGCTATGAAGATACAGTTTATATCCAAAATTAGCTAATCCAAAAAAATATTTAATTAATGAAAACAATGTGCAAAATGTAATGTTACTTTTAAAGTTAAAACGTTCAAATTAATGAAGAATTGTTACTGAAACGTTACAATTTGAAATGTAACATTAATTTTAAACAAGGGGTGGCAAATTTGATGTGCCTACAGGCGGCAAAAATATTAATCCGCCCCTGATTATAATATAGCACATTTAAACCTTTACGTTAGTATTGGCAATGATATTTTAGTGTTGCCAGTCTAAAATTGCCCCTCGTTGCAATATTCAGACAATAGCCTTGTAGGCGTCGCTGCGGGTCACAATGCCCGCTCTTCCTGACAAGTCATTGACCTACGACAATGAAAGACAAACCTGAACCCTGGCTCAACAGACACTTTGCCTGCCACGGAGCCCGTTGTGGACAGACTTGCGTAATACGACCACTGCAGAACAGTACGGTCCGCACAAGCTGCCACTTTTAATCCGTAACCAGTCACGGATTCACATTAAATGGATGCCCCGCCTGGTGACACTGCAACAGGCACACTGCAATCCGACATGCGCCGAACGGCGACTTAACAACTTGCGTGTACGACGACACGATTTCCTTTACATACATTTACCCGCAGGTGAGAACGGCCAGGCTGTCAACATACAAAAAATACAATTAGACAAGGCAATACATCAAATCAAGCAAAAAGCATCACTGCCAATACACAAAAATTCCTTTTGTCCAACTCGGACATACAGAGAGAGGGAGAGAGAGAGAGACCACTAAGAGTATAAACATTAAAGCCTAACGACCCACAGGCCGGGAGGACTTGCCGCTCGACAATTTAAAATTAACAAATCGAAACATTAAGGTGACATCTCGCACGCAAGTAGCAACGCGAAGTATTTTTTCGATTTCCCCCCCTCCAGTTGCCCTGGAGGAGCGGGAATTTATTCAAGAACGGGCTACATTTTTCTCCAGCCGATTTGGCTTGTGGAGATCGGGAGGGCTATATCTTAAATAGACTAACTTAAAACTAACTTATTACTAACTTTAAACTATTATATCGCTAGCCTCTTTGGGCCTAGCCTAGTTTTTATATACAGGTTTTTGTGAATTGTGATTTGTAAAGTTCTTAAAAACACGAACGCGCTCGGCCCCTTTTTATACCATTTTACACATTTAGTGAGCTTCCGCATGCACTATATCATGCAGCGGAGTTATACCAATACACAGAGGACAGCCAATCAGATGTCTTACAAGGTATACACATGAACGCTCCTTTGCTTTACCAAAGACGTACAGATATATCAGGTACAGAGATAGCCCCCGATTAGGGCGCTATCTAGGAGCGGCCAATGGAACTATAGATATGATAGACATGTCATAAGATAATTTCTGGTTTTGCTATTTTACAAGTTCCAGAGGTTGTACCTTTCAAGTTTAAAACCAAATCTTCAATTTAAATTATTTACTGAGTATTTTAACACATAAAACAACCAGTTTGAAGGCTGTGTTACAAAGTTATTAGAAAAAGAAAAGTTACTGAAAAAGAAAAGTTACTCTGTGCAATACTGAAAAATAATCAGAAAAAATGCAAATCTGTATGCAATCTTAAAATGAATACGTGGTTACAAGGTGTTTTTGTGTGGCCACACAAGGTACATAAACGTGTATACCTTTAGTCTTATAGTATTTTTACAATAATTAAATTTAGGTGAAAATAATAAATTATTCTATGTACAATGATTGCTCATATTTCAGGCTTCTCTTGGTGTCTTGAAGCTCACAGAATAACATTGTTTAACAAACAGAGGTCGACATGATTGAAAACAATTAACAACAGTTAAAAAATAGATGACTTGAGCTTCCTAGAGATGGCTTCTTGTCCTGAAATATGACAAACTTATATATAAATGTTACATTTATTGCAGAACTAGCTGGTACCCGGCGCGTTGCTGCCGCAGAAAAAATAATTGAGGAAATATTTCTCTCCCCCTCTCTCTTTCTTTCTCCACTCTCTTTTTTCTCCTGTCTCTCTTCCCCCTCCCTGTCTTTTCTCCCTCTCTCATTTTTCCCACTCTCTGTGTCTCTTTTTCCTCCTCTGTGTCTCTTTCCCCTCTGTGTCTCTTCCCCCTCTGTATATCTTTTACCACTCTGTGTTTCTTTTCTCACTCTGTGTCTCTCAGGCGCGGATCCAATGGGGGTCACGGGGGTCATGACCCCCCCCCAAAATGATGAACCGTCACAATTTTGTGAGAAACTCTAACATATCTAAAAAAACTCTGAGAAACTCATAACCTTTCCAGTGTCCCTTCAGAATCGGGACTGCCCGAAACATTTTCAGATATTTTCAGACAATTCTAGAAATTTCTAAAAAAATAGCAGTGCTAAAACTAATGAATTTATATAGAAATTGGAATTTACTTTGAATAAAAACGAAAGTGTTTTCAAGATGGCTTTAAAAATATTTTTAGTACAAAGAAATAAATCTAAACAAGTAACATATCTAAAGTCGGAATCAAATACACTCCGTGTGACTAGTGTTGCCAACTTAATGTGAATATTTGTCACTAATTGAACGAGATAATTGTAGGTAAAATAGACGTCAACACATGGACTCAGCTTAAAAGTCACAACTGTTGTTCAAAGGAAATAGAACTAGCTAAACTTAGTAATAATAATAATAATAATAATAATAATAATAATAATAATAATAATGGTATGTACATAAAATTGGCAACAACCTTGCTTTCAGGGGTTTGTTAGAATTCAGTTTCCATTATACAATCCAATTCAGTATCGGAACTTCTATTGAACTCAATGTGTTTTTAACGTAAAAATGCTTAATGTAATTAGTAACGGCGAACCTAATTTGAACGTTGAAGTCTGATGTCGGTTCTGGTTTTGTAAGAACGTAAGAAGCCGCTTTTAGCACAAGTTAAAGCTATTAAAAGGGGTTAGTGGTAAAGATTTGTCGAAAAGAATTAGATTTAGAGCATTTTAGTTTGGCTGATGAGCGAGGATAGTGCCTGACACCTAAAATAAAGTGGCGAAGCTAGAGTCATGCAATTGGCTATTCTGAAAATTTTATTTTACATATTTTTGTAAATTAGCTCCATTCATCGTTTTTTATTCAACAAAAACGTCGATAATTTGTTCTTTAAATCTTTCGTTTCTGCACAGTTAATTTCCCATGGAATCTCTCAGGATTGTCTTAACTCTTTTAATGTAATCATATTCCTTTCACATAATGCTTTCTATAGAGGGAAAGTTAGACTGAGTTGTATGAACCAAACCGTGTCTTGATATTTTTTTCTAGACCAATTTGTCTAACAAATACTTCAGCAAACAAAACTGCAGGCATATATTTTGCATTATTAATGTATACATTTGTCGTTTCATTTCGAGGCTGCTTACTGTCAAGGAATGGATATTGTTTTATTAGAAACGAAAACGTTTCTGAACGAAAGGACGCTTTGTAGGTGGAAAACTGCTTTTCGTCAAGAAATTTAATAAAATGAAAGTTTTCGAAATCTTGAAACCTGCAGTCCATCTGAGTCACTATTGTATCAATAATTTTAAAAGATACAATTTTGTTTCTTTCAAATAAATCTCACCCTGAAAGTTCATTCATTGTCACGTCTACTTTGATAAAGATTTCGATAGTCTCTTCCTATCTAACACGATATATTACTACGTATCGCTACTATTTCTATCTCTATGGCGTATTACTTGACTCGTGATTCCGCATTTCAAGTATCGAAAACTGCATTTCGATATCGTGAACCGTTGAGAAGTTATGAGACATAGTCAGTGGGACGTTGTCTGCAACACTATATCTTTAGCTTTTGAGGCATAGTCAGTGGGACATTGTCAGCAACACTATATCTTTAGCTTCATTAATTGTTTCGTGAAGAAAACACGAACAAAAATCACACAAGCGGCACACAAACAACTCTACTTTCCCACGTCAGGCGATGAGGTTAATTTGCCTGATCGAGACGTGGGCATGCATCGCTGTACAAGTCCGTGCCTGCTGAGAGCCTAGGCTCCTGCTGGGTTCGCTGCCCAGTCAATGCAAAAGAAGGGAGATAGCGCACGTTCTCTTGTGCGCATATGCGGCAAAGCCAGCCGGTGTCTATCCACTGGCAGGCTCCTCGCTCAGCTACCGGCCCCAAAGAGTATATTTCTGCAGCCCTGCTAATTCCCTCGCGCGTAAACGGGGAAAAGGAGTCGAACACATTCAATTTTCGACGATTCAGTAACAAAAATATTGAAAAAATGGCACACGACAGATTTTATTGAAAAATACTTTGAGTAGTATAAGTCTCCCAGATTACCCTTCAGTTTCGCCACTGCTAAAAGACCTTACTGAATACTATTTTGCTGTCGCTGAGCCCGAATCCGGTTAGAAAATTTTAGTTCGGCTGATGAGCGAAGATAGAGTCTGACGCTAAAATATCTTATTTGAATGTTTTGCTTTCACTGAGTTCGAATCCGGTATCAAAAGTATTTTTTGACAGATCTTGTTCTTGATGAACAGTATTGCAATGACGTTATTTATATGGGTTTTATTTATACAAAGCACCATGGTAATGCAAAAGAAATCAGATCAGTTACTTGCAATATATTAAATGTTGCATTAAATGAAATTTATAAGATGTTTCCATGTCTTGGTGTAGTTGTCCCCAAAATTATAATGAAGTTTACAACATTGTTATAGAAAAATCGCCATTGAAGAAGATTCAAATGTGCAAATTTATTAATATATGAAAGAGCTCTATAAACGAAAAAATTTAAAAAAAAGAAATTGAGAAAAATAATTGTAAGATAAAATAAAAGTATAATTTGGTTTATTTATTTATTATATGTATGTACTTTTTAATTATAATAATTTATTAAAAATACATTCTTTTTCATTGCACACATTTTCATGTTTCTCTGATATAAGTTTCTTCACAAATTGTTTCATATTGCATCAAATGAAAGTTATTTTTGCTCATTTGAAAGTTATTGTTGATAACTTTATAAATTTTCATTTTTTAAAACAAATGTACAGAATAAAATTGACATATTTTTGTAGGCAGAATTCGAATCTGCAACAAAGATTGGGGGTTACCGTTTAAAATTCCGAAGTTACACCCCCCACTCTCCCAGGTGATGAGGGTGAGGTAACAATAGTAAGCTGATATGTGATTATTGGTATATTGAATTTCTAAATATTTTAATAGTAATTCTAAATATATTTATTGAATAATAAAATCGATCTGATATACGTATAACAGACGTCAAAAATATGTTATTACTAGAGACAAGATTTTTATGTAATTACATTTTTTTGTCTCTCTACTTACCGTTCTCAAACTTGTAATCTTGACGAATCATAGCCCTCCTAATACACTATCGAATCTTTTCGTTACATATTTTTACATATTTAGTACTGTATTACATATTTTACATATTTTTCTGTTTTCACAATATATTTTCTTATTTTATCAATTTTCTTCTATTTAATTCCATATTTTTTATGAAAAGATGTATTTTTTTTAAATATTAGCATTTTCCCTAGATTATTGGGGAAATCTGGGTGTCCAAAGCATCATTGATTCCGCATTTTGTGATCTGTAACCTTAATTTCGGAGAAAAATTTTCGATCATTGACGTGTAACACATCGATGAAGATGCTACAGTGTATGATTGCTGGCGGTAGATCTCGCCAGTTTGTGCAATGGCTTCTATTGCGATTAGTCCAGCTGCTAAACTACGTCCTGGATTACAATAGATGAAGCTTTTACTACCGACGAGAAAGGTGTATGATGTGAAGTGAGCAGTTTTTATAAATTTAATTTCGTATAACGTAAATATATTTTATTATTAGTGTATTTTAATATTACATATTATATTAGATTTTACATATTTATTACATATTCTTACTATTTTTATTACATATTTATGTACATATTTTGACGTATTTTACTACATATTTTTCCGGTCTCTAGTTATTACATGCTGTTCCCTCCCCTGTTTCGGAAATAAATGCACTTGAGTCTTAACGTGACCCCTCCCAAAAGAGAAGTCTGGATCCGCGCCTGGTGTCTCTTTTCCCACTCTGTGTCTCTTTTCTCACTCTTTGTCTTTTTTTCACTCTGTATCTCTTTTCCCACTCTGTGTCTCGTTTCCCCTCTGTGTCTCTTTTCCCCCTCTGTGTCTCTTCTTCCCCTCTTGTGTGTCTTCTTCCCCTCTATGTCTCTTTCCTCTCACTCTGACTCTCTTTTTCCCTCTTCCTTTTCCTGCTCTGTTTTCCCTCTCTCTCTATTTTCCCCCTCTCTCTTTGTCTTTTTCCCTTTCCTTTCATCAACTTGCGCCGCCTGCTCCTCCTGTTCTCCTCGACCTCACTCCACGGCAACGCCCAGCTCACGTGAATTGGGAATTGCATTTAACTGAAGCGCTACTTGTGCTGTGGCGCCATCTAGTGGAGTTACAATAATTGTACTATGCCTATGTTCTTCCCACAAGTGCAAGCAATAAGTTGACCAAGTTTTATCGCAATTGGATGCCTGGTACGGCAGCGAATTAAGCACGAACCAACCAACATTGATTTTTATATATTAGATTAATTTTCGGTATAATTACTTTTCGTGAAATTTTCCGGTATTTTAATAGTTATTCTGCTATTCGGAGCGGAGATAAATCCAACAAATCGGAGATAATTTAAATTGGTCCAGTCGTTCTTGAGTTATGCAGGCGTGGATCCAGACTTCTCTTTTGGGAGGAGTCACGTTAAGACTAAAGTGCATTTATTTCGGAAAGAGGAGAGGATGCAGAATGTAATAACATATATTTGAAGTATGTTATACGTGTATCAGATTGACTTTATTATACTATAAATATATTAGAAATTCAATATTCCCATAATCACATATCAGATATCAATCAGCTTACTTTTGTTACGATCCTCACCCTATCCCCTGGGGGTGTCAGGTGTAACTTTGGAATTTTAAATGGTAACCCCCAATTTTTGTTGCAGATTCGAATTCTGCCTACAAAAATATGACAATTTTATTCGGTACATTTATTTTTAAAAAATTAAAGTTTATAAAGTTATCAACAATAACTTTCAAATTAGCAAAAAATAACTTACATATAATGCAACATGAAACAATTTGTGAAGAAACGTATATGAGAGAAATATGTAATTGTGTGTAATGAAAAAATATATTTTTAATAAATTATTATAATTAAAAATACATACCTATAATAAATAAATAAACTAAATTATACTTTTATTTTTTCTCACAACTATTTTTCTCATTTTCATTTTTCCTTTTTTCACTTCTTTTCGTATACAGCGCTCTTTTGTATATCAATAAATTTGCACCACATTTGAATCTCCTTCAATGGCGATTCTTCTATAACAATGTTGTTTATTTATTTATTTACGTCAAAAAACAGTTAAAAACTGCGTATGACGAGCTATGAGGAGAAGTGAATTTTGTGCACGTTTTCATAATTCTGTGGTCTCTATCCTAAACCATATTTTAGTCGACTTTTGAATACAGAAAAGAGAGGTTTTTTCGAGTTTTGTTGACAAAATAATAAAATATATTTTCAAAGGTAAATTAGCTATAAATTCCTGCCCTGAACCCTCATGTTCTTCATGAAAGAATAATAATGTTGTAAACTTCATTATAATTTTGGGGACAACTACACCAAGACAAGCAAACATCTAATAATTTAATTTAATGCAACATTTAATATATTGGAAATCTGATTTCTTTTGCATTGTATGCTTGCGTATAATTTGCATTGCGTGCTTTGTATAATTAAAACCCAAATAAAGTAACATCATTGCAATACTGTACATCAAGAATGAGAGCTGTCAAGAGATTCTTTTGATACAGGATTCGGACTCAACGACAGCAAAACATTCAAATAAGATATTTTAGGCGTCAGACTCTATCCTCTCTCATCAGCCGAACTAAAATTCTCTCACCGGATTTGGGCTCAGCGACAGCAAAATATTCCAATAAGGCAGTGACGATTCTGGAGGGTAATCTGAGAGCCTTATAATATCTAAATTATTTTTCAATAACATCTGTCGTGTGCAATTTTTCAATATTTTTGTTACTGAATCTTAAAGAAAATTAAATGTGTTCAACTTTTTTTCCCCGTTTACGCGCAAGGAAATTATCAGGGTTGCAGAGATATACTCTTTGGAGGCCAGTGGATGGACACCGGCTGGCTCTGCCGCACATACGCACAAGAGAGCGTGCACTATCTTCCTTTCACTTGCATTCATTACGTAGAGACCCCAGCTGTAGCCTAGGCTCATGGTAAGCACGGACTTCTACAACGATGCGCGCCCACGTCCCGACCAGGCAAATTAAACTCATCAACTGACGTGGGAAAGTACAGTTGTTTGTGTTATTTTTTTGTGTTTTCTTTACGAAACAATTAATGACGCTAAAGATACAGTGTTGCATTGGGTGGTGTGAATAAAAACGAGGTATTTACTACTAGTTAAAGCATTAGCTACTAGTAAAAGCATTTACTTCTAGTCCAAGTAACTAGTAAAAGCATTTACTTAATTTGGTGTGAATAACCTTATACTTATACTAGGTAGGCAATGCTGGGAAAATAAGTAACTACTGGTTAGGGAATGCTGGGTAACAAGCCCAGCGCCTCCTATGAACTGATCAGGAACTGATCACGCGCGGAGCGTGTTGTGAGGTTAGTGTTTTGTGTATTGTCGAGTAGTGTGAACAGAGAGTATAAGTCGTGTGATTACGCGTGGTTTGTTTTGTGAGAAAAATGAGCTCGTCTGACGAAGCCGTGGTGGAAAGTGAGAATGTTTCTCAACAACGTTTCGTTGATTTATTGGAGAAACACAGCATCGTGTTTAATAAATCCCAGCTTCCTAGTGTGAAGAGTGAAAAGGATGCTGCGTATGCAGCTATTGTGCGGGAGTTTCAAAATATCAGTGGGAAAACTGTCACTGTTAAGCAAATTAAAAAAAAAATAATATGAAGACCGAAGTGAAGAAGAAAAGCGACATGAAGGCAACTGGCAACAAAAAAATTATTTTAAGGCCATGGGGAAAAAAATGTTTGATTTGATAGCTGGGGAACAGAATCCGGTTTTTAATAAAGTACCAGGTATGTTAGAACGATAATCATTTTCAATATTTATTTAAACTTAATTTTATATTCATTACATTCATGAATGCAATTATTTATAGGGCGCATCTCCGTAGGACAGGCGGATACTACTGCTGACGAGCAAGCTAGTACTAGTAACTGTGTAACTGGGCGATCATGTACACCACCACCACCTCCGCCACAAAAGAAGCAGAAAATAAATATATTTCAAGAAAGTGATGAGACAATTAATTTAACAAACAGTCAGTTGCAAAGTCTTCTAATTTTAGAACAATTGAAATTAACACGAATGCAAATTCTGAGAGAGGAACGTGAATCCAATATTGATACATATTTTATACAATAAACATTACACATTTTGATTGAAGATGACTTGTTTTATTTCTTCTCTTCTCCTTTGCCCACGATGCCGTATCAAATGTTCTTGTGGGTCATCTGGATTTTCAGAGTTATCATCATCTTCATTATCATCAGTAACTTCGTCATTGTCTGGCAGATGTTCCGGATCTTTCAGGTACTTTGCAACATTGTGAAGCACAATGCAACTTGCTATTACCGATGGCACCATCGATAATTTGACACGAATTGTGTTCTGCAATATCGGGAATCTTCTTTTCAGCTGCCCAAAGCATCTTTCATAATCACTCTTTCTTTTTTAAAAAGAGAATTATAAGCACGTTCTTGTGGCGTTCGTGGGTCTCTATATGGTGTTAATAGCCAAGAAGTAATGCCATATCTGCTGTCTCCTAGCAGAACAGCATCACTTCGTTGGCGATTCATTACGTCATAGAGCATGCTTCGTTTTAGAATTCTGTTATCGTGAACAGAACCTGGCCACTGGGCATCTACACTGGTGAACTCTTCCTTAGCATTACAAGTGGCCTGAACATTAATGGACATAAATCCCTTGCGGTTGAGGTATTCATCTCCATGTGTAGACGGTTTCATTATTCGTACGTGAGTACAGTCTATGGCACCAATTGCGCTAAGAAAGTTGAAACGCTGAGCCCATTCTGCCTGTGCAATATTAACATCATTGCCTTTTGGAAATTTTATCCAAATATGGGACTTGTCAATTATTTTCTGGTTTACATTTTGAATAGTCTTTGATACTGTGAAACGATGAACACCAATGTCTTTTCCTATTCCAATTTGAAAACCTGGATCACTTACAAACCGAAGGAAAATTTCCAATCTTTGCACGTTCGTCAGAGCTCCTCCTCTTGTCTCCGTAGATTCGCCAAGGAAGTGGTTTGCTAACCACTCCACATTTTCCTTATCAAATCTAAATAATTCCCGGTAATCAATTTCAGATGAAATAACGCAAGGGCGGTAGTTTTTCGGTGCTCGTAAATTCAACAACGCCATAGTTTTTATCGTATGATTCTACGTATCGTTCAAGCGTGAATATACGTGTTCTGGTGATTCAAACACTTTAACACTCGCGTCACTCACAGAAGAAACTCACTTAAGTGCGACCACCACCGTGCTTGAGAATTTCTCAGTATTTACTGATGAAATGAAGCAAATACAGACTTTTATTCACACCATTTTAAGTAAAAGCTGGAAAATACTAGTACTTACTACAAGTGTAAGAATTTACTATAAGTAAGCAGTATTTACTACAAGTAAAAGCTAATACTTAAATTTTATTCAACAAAGCATAAGTATTTACTGTAAAATCTTCTAGTATAAGCATTTACTTCCTTTTATTCACACCACCCAATGTCCCACTGACTGTGCGCCAGTCTCATAACTTCTAAACGGTTCACGATATCGAAATGCAGTTTTCGCTCAACAATGCGGAATCAAGAGTCAAGTAGTACGCCATAGAGATAGAAATAGTAGCAATACGTAGTAATATACCGTCTTAGATATACAAAGACAATTGAAATCTGCATCAAAGTAGACATGACTATGAATGAACTTTCAGGGTGAGATTTATTTGAAAGGTACAAAAATTGTATCTTTTAAAATTATTGATACAGTAGTGACTCAGATGGACTATAGGTTTCAATATTTCGAAAACTTTCATTTTATTGAATTTCTTGACGAAAAGCACTTTTTCACTTACAAAGCCTCCTTTCGTTCAGAAAAGTTTTTTCCTAATAAAACAATATTCATTCCTTGACAGTGAGTAGCCTCAAAATGAACTGACAAATGTATACATTAATAATGTACATGCCTGCAGTTGTTTTGTATTTGTAGTAGTATTTGTTATACAAATTGGTCTAGAAAAAATATCAAGAGAAGGTTCTGTTGATACAACTGAGTCTGACTGTTCCTTTATATAGTACAGCATTATGTGAAGGGAATATACATTAAAGAGTAAAGACATTCGTGAGAAATTCCGTGGGAAATTAACTGTGCAGAAACGAAAGCTTTAAAGAACAAATTATCGACGATTTTGTTGAACAAAAAAAACGATGAATGGAGCTAATTTACAAAAAATGTAAGATTAGATTTTCAGAATACCCAACTGCATGACTTCGCCACTGTATATTAGGCGTCAGACATTATCCTCGCTCATCAGCCAAACTAAAATTCTCTAACTCTAATCCTCTTCGACAAATCTTTACCACTAACCCCTGTTGATAGCCTTAACTTGTGTTGAAAGCGGCTTCTTGCGTTCTCACAAATCTAGAACCGGCATCAAACTTCAATGATCAAATTAGGTTCGCCGTTACTGATTACATTAAGCATTTTTAGGTTAAATAAACATTGAGTTCGATTGGAGTTCCGATACTGAATTGGATTGTATCATCGAAACTGAATTCAAATACCTGAAAGCAAGATTGTTGAAAATATTACATAAAGACCATTATTATTACTAAGTTTAGCTAGTTCCATTCCCTTTGAACAACAGTTGTGACTTTTAAGATGAGACCATGTGTTGACGTCCATTTTGCCCCAAATTCTCTCGTTCAATTAGTGACAAATATTCACATGAAGTTGGCAATACTAGTAACGCGCAGTGTATTTGATTCCGACCTTAGATGTGTTACTTGTTTAGAAATATTTCTTTGTACTTAAAATATTTTTAAAGTGATCTTGAATACACGTATGTTTTTATCCAAATTAAATTCCAATTTCTATATAAATTCATTAGTTTCAGCACTTCTAAATTTTTATAAATTTCAAGAATTGTCTGAAACGGACAGTCCCGATTTGTCCCGATTCTGAAAGGACATTGGAAAGGTTAACAATTTCTGAGTTGTTTAGATATCTTAAGAGTTTCTCACACAATTGTGACGGTTCATCATGGGGGGGGGGTCATGAACCCCGTGACCCCCCTCTTAGATCCGCGCCTGGAGTTATGAATGGTTTAATTAACCCGACTTTGTTTTATTTACTGAGATTCTGCACGTCTTTGAGCAGGTGGGGTAATATTGAGCCGCACCAGCAAAAATGTTATAGAATGTTCAAGCAGATCTCATTCTGTAGAATACGGTGTGGAAAATGTTTATTAAAATCTCCTTTTTTAATCTTCAGCGCCATGTAGTGCAACTTTTTCGATATTTTATTAGTTATTCTGTTAATCGGGACGGAGATGAATCCAACAAAACACATAATTGAAATTGGTTCAGTCGTTCTTGAGTTATAAGTGGTGTAACTAACACAACTTTGTTTTATATAGATTATTATTATTAACATTCATATGCCTGTACCTAAATTTCAAAATGCTGTTGGACATGTGCAAACCATTCATACCACTACGAATGGTTTGACTATTGACTATGAATTTATCAAGAAGAATAATTTACTTTTGAGAAAAGCCTTGTTATTCCTGTAACTTTTCATGACATCTGGTGACAGGTAGAATATCTTAATTTCTACTTAAGTAGGGCTTTTCTCACACAGAGTTATAATTGTGTTATTGTCTATTTGTAGTGCTACAGAGGTAAATAGAAGTGGGCCATGTTGTGTTTCAATTGAAAATATCATGGTTCTGGGTGTTGATAAACATGGGAAGGCAAGAATTTTAAATTATTGAAAGTATTTTTATGCAAAACGCATGACCCAATTTGTGCCATAGTTGTAACACATTGTTTTTGTAGTTTTAATATTTCTTTCACTTGAAATTTACTTGCATTTTCCCACAATCCTAAATTTTATTGTGAAAAAGTTTCCACACTATTCATGAAATTGTTTACACGGTTCTCAGTTATCTAAATTGTGTTCTCTCTAATAATTTCTATGAAAACCTAACAACCACTTCCTTTCACTTCCCACCATGTTATCAATTGAAACGCAACATGGCTTCAAAAACATAAAATGAAGAACGAAAAATGAAGGTCATTCTTAAAGGTACTTTTTAGAACCACTGCACAGAATATCACCACCATCAATAATCCATGTTCTTACTACAATATTTATATACAGAACCTCTATGCCTATATTGAAATAACATCAGTTGCCTTTTTATAATCACATCTTGGCAACAATATGTGCAAAAAACACGTTCTCTGGTTCACATTTCACAATCATGTCCTATGATTTTCGAAGAAGAATTTGTTTATTCTCAAATATTTTTTCAAACATCAACAAGTTTGTCTGACACCCTTTGGATACATTCAATTAATCTTCTTCATGATTTATAGTTGCTTCCCACAAAATTGTTTCATAATCATCTTCTGAAAATTAAAAAATTTAAAAAATATATTTTTAATTCTTAGGTAGTAAATTACACTTCATGAAGTTTGTAATTTCATATAATTACATAATAATTCATTATAATTAGAAAAAATCAATAATTAATGTTACTTAAAAAATAGTACACAATAAGAAAAATACACATTCACCCTACCAATAAAGTTCAGTATGAGGATCACAGTCGTCAGACATGTTTGATGAGGCATGGTGTTCCAATGGCAGTCTCTGTCTTTGCCCAACAAACCACTGAAAGTTCAACAAAATTAAACAAGAATGAAAAATAATAAGATAAACAAATAAATTCTTACATTTATTAATCTTAAAAATTACCATTTTAATTCTAAAAAATTCTATCTTCAGGTATGGTCTGGATAAATCATTTCTTCTACAAGTTACCTTATTAATTTTTCAATATTATTGAAAACTCATATCAGAAGCATGTTTATTATTGTAAACATTCCTAGAAACTTATCCTGCAAATCTATTTGGATTATCTTCCTTTTTTAGTTTTTAGCATGAAAATTCTGCAATTTTCGATTTGCATTCTGCATTATTTTCTTTGATTGCACAATTTAAGACATGGAATTTTTTTCCGAATTGGTGTATAAATAATGACCATACTAGTTTGATTGTTTATTTTCACAATATTGATTGTGTATGATTTCACAATGATTGTGTATCTATTTGATAATTAATTGATAGTGTAAGGTGAATAATTGATATGTACTTACCACATTTCGCATATTTTCATTGTTGAAATTCTTGACGCAATATAATCATTGTCATTTAATTTTCTCCTTTTCTGAGAAAAACTTCAAACTATTTCTTTTTAATATCTCGATTTTTGACTCACTTTGGAAACTTCTAAATTCACTTCATACTCAGGAATAAAGTTTTTAGTACGAAGAGATCAGTCAAGTCTACTGTTCACCGTGCTATCAATAGAAGCCATCTTGTCCCGAAAAAATGCCCAAGTCGTTCCCAGCGCTTATATAGCGAGAGCTGTGAGAGCTAGCCTCACATTCAGTTTTAGACGGAATGAACACTTACACCGTGACACCGTGGGAGTGAGTACTTTGTGCAGCTTTGTGAACGCACGTAAGTGCAATGCGCGTTCACGCCACTGCGGTGCAGCCATTCCTACCCTTACGGGCATCTACGGCCAATCCTGTAACATATGAAAAGAACAGAAGGTCAGAACGACAGTTGCCAACTGGCGCGCGCATTGCGTATGCAGAAATACAAAGTTTTATGTTTCAAGTCTCATTTAGCTGTTTCAGATTTCTCTTACTCCAGAAAGTGCTTCGGTCGCTTATACTTTGCCCATTTTTCGGGTTGGTATGAAGCGAGCGAGGAAATGAGAGTGTTTTCCGAGTCAGCGGCGTCTTTGAAAAATTTTGTTGCTGATGTGTTCAATTAGCAGTGGCATTGCTAAATCGCGATGTCGAGCTTTTATAGGAATATACCTTGGGGCGCAGAGGGCGGCCCTGAGGCATTCATTTTGAACTACTTGCAGTTTTTTCAAATGTGTATCTGCTGCAATTGCCCAACTCGGGCATACGTAGTCCATTTGCGGCCTGATAATTGCTTTATAAAGCGTGAAGCAGTTTGCCGTAGATAGTTTGCTCCGCTTGTGAAACAAGCTTCGCAATCTGCCTTTGGTCTGCCACGCTTTCTTTTGCACGTTTTCTATGTGCAGTTTGAATGTAAGTGGGCTATCTAGCGTAACGCCTAGATACTTAACACTTTTTGCCCATTTAATTTCGTCTCCGCATAGCGCGAGCGGCCTCGGCTGTGTGAATCGCCATTTCCGTGTGAAGAGTACCGCAGCACTCTTAAGGCCGCTCCACAATAGCCCGTGGACGGGAACGGCAACGTGAACGCGAACGCAAAGAAAGTTGAAAGGCGGACGTCTCAGGCAGGCGTTCACAACACAACGGGAACGGGAACGCGAAAGATGGTCAACATTTATCTCGCCCCGGGATCGGGAAGCCTCTCGACCAATGAGAGTACAGCAAATGGAGGCAAAGATTTCCAGCTGATCGAGCGGGCGGCCTGCGCGCGAAACTGGTCTGGAGCGGTGTTGAGGTTACAGCGTGGATTTGCGAGGTTAGGGTTTGAAAGGGATTTAGTTAGTCGTTGTTGAATTGTTTTTAGTTATTTTTAGTGATTTCAGTATTGTTCGTTTTCTTTTCATATTAATATATAGAATTAAAATTTCCCACAAAATAATTTTTTGGTTTCGTTTAAGTACATTGGAGTTTTTTTGTTTATTAATTAAAATTTCTTTAGTTGTATTTTCCATAAGTTCTTAGTAGTTTTTGCATTTTTTCATTCTGATGAATTATTTTTTAAATTAATATTCTTTCGTTAAAGTATTCATTATTAATAATACCACACGCAAAAAACTGACAGATGGCAAAGCGAAGAGTGAACAGAGTAGCTTAGCTAGGAGTGCTTTGGTTTTGGCGACTCTTTCCTGAAGTACTTGTTTTTGCCGCTACAGGTTCATAGCGCTATTCATCTTCCCGTTGGCGTTTATTGTGAAGCGCACGTCCCTCGCGTTCCCGTTGCCGTCCTCGCCTTCGCGTTGCCGTTCCCGTTCGCGGGCTATTGTAGAGCAGCCTTTAGGCTTCATTCACAATGCAAACGTAAACGTAAACGTAACGTAGCCGCAAAACCTATTGTGCATCCAAACATTTGATTGCAGTACGGCGTCTTATGGAGTATTGCCCTCTCTTTCTATCCAATACAATTTTACATAAGACTTTCTCTTTCTACCGCAAGCTGTGTTGCCGATTTAGGAAGCTCGGTGTTATTCGACTCGTCCGTCTTGTTTCACGCGCAAAAACTTAACAAGTTCATTCAACGATAGCTACAGTTGTGTTAATCTTAGACAATTGAGTTTTTTACCAGTTATTCCCAAAACTCTTATGAATGTGATGGTTATTTTGTAATTTAGTTTTATGGTTTAATTTCCATGAAATTAATTATAAATGATAGCCAAATGCTTATTTCTACATTTTGACGACCTTAAATTTTCACAATGCGAGAAACTTTTTTATTATTGCAGAAAAGCACAAGCACCCAGCGGATGAAATAACAAGGGAAGTCCAAATTTTGATATGAGACCAACCACATTTCTGTATGAATCATGGTTCTTGAGTTAGACGGTAATAAAAACAATATTTCGTGGGCTCCGAATGAACATTTCATGTCGTTGTGATCTTGAATACTTCTCAGCGATTCTCAACAGGCGATGTAAAAGGAAAAATAACGTATTTATTTTTGAATTTCACTTATTAAAAACAGTGAAATACATTTAAACATATCTAAAAATGAATTAGAAATTTTACAGTTAATAATATTAATGCCAAAGACATTCAACCAGTAGTTGTCATAAAATGTGCTTTCAAAAGCAAATATGAGATGAATTATTAGCTGAGTGTTCGAAAAGAAAATTATGCATTGTCCGCACAAATCCTTGCAGTATTTGATACAATCCATGTCATCTCACCTTTGTGAATGACCATTTTCCCTTTATTTTACATAAAAAAAAGTGGATGTACAAAATGACTTGGGACTGAAACTTAGCAATAATGACCTTGATATCGATGTCATTCGCACAAAACAATTCAAGCCTCGTCAGTATGTGATGAATTAACAATGTTCCAACTGGATTTGGACTTGTTTTGCTATTGATATTTCAGTTTTAACTCTCATTTAAAGGCGTGTTTTATTAAATAATAATTCTAATAAAAATAATACATATTTTTTTATCAAAAATCTTTAATTTCTAATATTAAGCCATCTATTTAACATGTCTTGAAATTATTTCCGTTCAAGTGGTATTCTAATTTGCTCCAGGCTTGTAAGTGGTACGAGGTGGTAAGTGGTATTATCTGAAGGAAGGGCGAGATCCCCTGCCGAAATCCCATCTTGCTTATGAATAAAATAGTAGTAAAAATAACTTTGCCCTCTGTTACCTTCACACTCACAGACTGGCGAAACTCTGAGTTGTCAACGTCTGTCGTCGGTGGGAAGGCAGCTCCCCTTTGGCGGGACATCCGGTATTGGAAGCGAGTGCAGCAAACATTCTAAACATTTCGCCAGCTGGTAGAACACCAAGCAAAACCCACATACTATTAAAATTTTTAAGTGTTAGGGAGTATTAGAAATAGTGTATTAGAGACGTTTTGCATCAAGACCTTTCATGTAGGGATGTGTCGATCGCGAACGAACTAGTTCAATTGAACTATTCTTGAAAAGGAACGATACGATACGGAACGACCATTTAGTGAACTATAGTTCAGCTGTCACGGGTCAGCGTTCTTAGTTCGCCGGTCACCGTTCCTAGTTCTTTTAGTTCAGTTAGTTCATTTAGTTCAGTAGTTCATTTAGTTCTCTTAGTTCGCCGGTCATCGTTCATTAGTTCAGTAGTTCAATTAGTTCTCTCCCGTAGTTCAGCGGTCACATATGAGAGATACAGCTAGGGTACGCATAAGCTCACTACGCAGGTTTCAGCATGCGGAGTTCGGAAATCAAGTGACTTTGGGGATACCGGCTGCTTGTATTATATGTAATGTACCTTTGCGTGCTGTTTGTGTGTATTGCTGGAATTGCATTTTGATAACTTGCTGTATAAAAATATCACTGATCTAGATTATCAATGGCAGAATGCCTAGCATAGAGTAATAACAGCAACTTTGATTAATGATTCCCATGGAGTTATTTCTTTTACTAATAAGAATATTCTTTATTTGTAGTCCAATGTAATTGTACTTATAAAAGGGTTTAGTGAAGTGCAGAGTTGAGTGTGACAAGATAGACAAAAATATGAATTTTCATGAACTACCAAAGAGTAGAATTCACTTTTCTGGAAGCAACATTTTTAGGATTGTTTAATAAATTAGAAAATTGGGCTAGAATGAAGCATGTTAAATACTTATCAAAAGAAATCATTTAATACGAGACGGGTGTTCTTGTAGATGCCTCCTAGCTGTCCCTACGTCTTGCGACACGGGCACGAGAGAACCTACAAAAAGAAGTTATTTTTGGGGTAAGCAAAGCGTGCTGAGTGTGAGAGTTAAATTTTTAGCTCCAGCGCTAAAAGTGGCATTTCATTAGTGACATTATATTCAGATAAAACCGTGAATATAACAATGGAAACAAAATACTTTCGGCTGATCGCATGAGCTACTGCTGACCTTAATACAACGTAGATTTGATTTATGTTTGAATTAAAATATAATGAAACTCAAAAAGGCTGTCTACAAATAGTGTATGACATACGTGGTAAAAGTGATTTTATTTATTTCATAGGATTGCGTCACTCGGCTTATCGGCCTCATGTTGCAACATTTCACGCAAAATAAAATGAAACATTTACCACTAGTATCATAAAAATCTAATTCTATATTTCTGTCTACAATAAAGGCAGATAGTGTGCATTGTTAACAGGACATGAAATAGGCCATTTTTTATATCCATTAAAAAAGACGGTTTCCAAGACAACTGTCTAGTTACCGTGAAAAAAGTACTTCATTCATTGGAATTTAACGAAGTATCCCTTGGTAATCCTCTCTAACCTCTCGCTATTCCCCGAGATATCAAACACCTTATTGCAATATAAAATAACGAACTTTTCCACATATTTGTATATTAGAATTTTTATACAGATGTAGAACCAGGTTCTTATTTCGTGAGCGAAGTGTGTGTTTTTTTCATGGTCTCGGTTGATTTTTTCGTTTCGACCTACGGTGTCGGCAAAAAGGTCAACTTCAACGCTGAAAAAACACCTACGTCCAGGGTTGCCAGATCCCTTCTGGGAAAATCCGCCAAATAACGTCGTGGGGAAGAAAGGTAACCGGTGAATAAAGCTTGACTCTGACACTGGGGCTGATCATTTCAAAATAGCTGCACGTTCACAAGAAGTTTAAAAATAAATACTCTTGTGGATAAAGCCTACCTATTAAGCCTAGCTTTATAACTTAAATACGTGTTCAATTTCTAGAAAAAGGGGCAAAATGTATGTCTAAAAAGAAAGGGCTCAAACATTTTCATAATAGCTGCATGGTGTTCAAAACTCAAACATTTGTGCATAGGCCATTTCTCTCAGAAGCTATAAATACTTGTACTTTTTGTGGGAAAATGTGAGCAAAAGCATACCGTCCACAGCCCTTCTAGGATAAAAAAAGAATTCCGCCCAATGGACGGAATCCCCCAAAATACATTTTCTTCCTGCAAGTAGACGCTTGCTTTTCGCCCAATTGGCGGTATTTTGCCCAATACGGCATTCCTGTGTACGTGGCAAAAGTAAATGAACTATTTCGTTCTTTTGAACTAGTTCAACGAACTAGTTCACTAAAAAGAACGATCGTATAAAGAACTATTCACATAAATGAACGACTTTGCCCATCCCTACTTTCATGATCTCCGCGCTTCCTGCAACGAGCAAAGTTGTATCGGCAGTGCCAGAAACGTTTATCAATCGATGTCAGATTTTATAGCGCGTTCGTTCTTTCACGACTGATGGCAAAGGTCATATCCGTTGGTCTCTTTTTAGTTTCAACGGCACAGTAACACGCATTCTTAATAATTTTACCGAAGTCGTAAGTACATGTTTGTTTGTCCCATATCGAGATAACATTTTCAGAGGCTCGTATCTTTGCAATAATTGTATTTGGATGATTCCACGTATGTGTTTGACCTTCTTGTCTTTTCGAACCTGTCATGTAAACACCCGTTTTTAACCAGCACCCTCTCCAGGGAGAGGGTGCTACTCAGACCCTGACGACAGCGGCGGGGCGCGACGATCTCCGCACTTCGACAGGCTGCAGGTCATGAAAAGTATGAATACTAATTGTCGCAAAATCACAACTTGCGATGCTTCTTTCTTCAAAAATCAATATTTATGGATTTTAAAAGGTGCTGAACAAGCTGGCAAAATTTCATGTCAATCCGAGTATAAAGCACGGCGAGTGTTGCGTGTAAGCGCTGCTGAGAAGTGACAACACTGTTCTCCATAAGCTCTGTACTGCAATCAAATGCTTGGACGCTCTATAGATATGTGTTATTAAGCGAGACCATTCACAATGCCTTGACGTAACCGTTGACGTAAGACCGTAAACTTAAGAGTTCGCAAGCTCCAAGCTTTTACGTAACGTTTACGTCAGAATTCTGCCGAAGACCAATCAGAGAGCGAGGAAGTTCAATTTCAGATTGTGTTCAGGTAGTTTGTGGTTATGTCATTGTTATTGTAATGTAGAGAACTAGTTTACGAATGCTTTTGATGCGTGTTGTGAATTCAATGTAAGAATTTGGACAATTTTTATTGTAACTTTAACCTGAGATGGCGAATAAACTAATTATATCCGACGAATTACTCATGAATTTGGTTCATGAGATCCTTGTTTATAAGATGAAGGAAATGTGAGCACTTCTACAACACCTACTCGCATGTATATAAAGACAAATCGATAGGAATCTCGAAGAAAAAGCTAGAAACCATGGTGGAAAGATCTTTTCACCAAGTTAGAGACGAATCGATCAAGTTTCAGTACATTGAATTCTGATTGGTTCAGGCGAAACTTACGTTCGTCATTGTGAACGCTTGTTTTTACGTGTAAATTTTGCGGCTAAGTTTACTGCACTATGTTACGTTTAAGTTTGCATTGTGAATGAGGCCTTACCCACGTTGACTTTGACTCGCCACAGCTGACACCGTGGTGACCACGGTGTAAGATATATATAGCTGTGTTCACTCCCAGTCTAAAACTGAAGCTTACAAGGTGTGTCCAAAAAGTCATGAAATATAATTTTTTGCAGAGCTACTATTGGTCGCAGCGCGCTCGGGCTGATTGGGTTAGGTGGAGGGTACCCTCAGCTTTACAGCGCATCAAAGCGCAGTCTGCTCCGAGCAACGGTAGCATCAGCATCGTTGAATAAGTGCGCCCGTGTTTCGCGACCTCGTCACGACATGCGATAAGTGATTCGGTCGAACAACGTCGGGCGATCAAGGTTTGCACGAAGCTCGATAAAAAGCCTTCCGAGACACACGCAGTGTTAAAGCAAGCCTATGGGGAGTCGGCCATGAGTTATGTGCAAGTTACGAGGTGGGTGAAGAAGTTTAAGGATGGCCAGGAAAGAGTGGACGATGACCCTCGTTCTGGAAGACCATCAACAAGCAGAAACGAAGCCAATGTGAATCGTGTTCGTGAATTGATGAATTCTGACCATAGATTGAATGTTCTGCTTTTAGCTGACACTCTGAACATCCCAAAAAGTTCCTATTCAACACCGTTACGGAGGAATTGCACATGAGAATGGTGTGCGCCACATGAGAAAGGTGTGCGAAAAGACGTCGCCGCTACGTGGCTGTTGCATCACAACGCGCCGAGCCACACGTCTCTGCGCGTCCGCGAGTACTTGGCCAAGCATAACCTGGCAACACTGCCGCAGCCACCCTATAGTCCTGACCTCTCTCCGCCGGACTTCTTCCTGTTTCCCAGGATTAAAACCGTGCTCAAAGGACGCCGTTTTGAGACCATTGAGGACATCCAAAAGGCTGTGACAACGCTCTTAAACGAGGTTCTGGTTGAGGCCTGCCAGGGGGCTTACCAATCATGGATGAAGCGCTGGAAAAAAATTGTAGATGCTAATGGTGACTACTTTGAAGAATTTTAAAGCTTTGTGCATATATCGCCAATAATTGTTTTTTAAAAAAATGTATTTCATGACTTTTTGGACATACCTTGTATGTGTGACTAGTTCTCACAGTTCTCGCGTATAAGCGCTGCGATCTTTGGGTCTCATTTGGTATGGTTGTGATTGGTCGTGATCCATTCGACAGATCTGTGGCCAGCTGATTTCTAAATTCAAGTAAGCGATTTGTCACTTCGCGGTGGAATTGGTTAAGTCCAAAGCGAACAGTTACGACAATGGGTAGGAAATATTTTGTAAAACTGTGTAATAGCCAGAGTTTAAGATTTAATCTTAAGATGTGTATCTTACACCGCGACCCAAACCGATCGTGCGCACCGTACGAACAAGCGAGGAACTAGCCTCAAACTGGCTTCAGAAAATTTGCCCCAAAGGCGGCTAGTTGACACACCATATATATCTGACACCGTGATGGTGACCGTAAGTGAACCGTGCCGAGTAATTCACGAGAAGAAATGAATCACAAAAGGGACTGTGCCACCCTAATCCCTGGATCTACCAATTTAACCTATTTGGGATTGTTATTGAAGTACATGAATGCATCTGTGACCTAATTTCAGACAATATTTCAACATTGAATTAGAAAAAAAGTTACGTTTGTTCATTGTAATTTTGATGTTTTAATTTCCTGATTTGGAGTTTTCTTCCGAAAATTTTTAATACTTGTTGTCATTTTAAAAACATTAAACACACTATATATTTACAAATGTAAGTGATACTGATTTGTCTCAACAATTAATTTCGAAATTGTGACTTGCCAAACAATTTGTTGACAGTGAAGAACAAAAATGAACTTGGAGATTCAACAAATTATTACACCTGTAAATTTTCTGACCATGCCCCAGTGGAACGCTCCTGCTTAACACATTGGTGGTAGGTAGTTCAGAGCATAAAGCCAGTATACACCGTTAAAAACGTATTGCTTGTGCAATGAGTCTTACGCTATCCAGTATTTTCATAATCATATTCCCGCGCTTTATCGCTCGAAAACTTACTGTTCGACACGCTTTGTCTCGCGGTGAATCGCATGGTACAGGATCGCATCGCACGATCGTGTAGCGGTCGAGAACGAGACTCGCAACTCGAGTTATCTTTCAGTACGACGAACGAAACGACGATTGAAGGAGGTCGGGGCGATTGGGGGTCTTGTGTTCTTTTTTTCTAAAACCTTTTTTCTTGTGATAATGGCAAATTTAAGACAAACTCCGTTGACGTGCAGTGGACATACACGACCAGTTGTGCATTTAGCATTTAGTGACGTTACAGATTGCGGGTATTTCTTGATATCAGCTTGTAAAGGTAAGTTCACCAAACGCGTGCACCGTACTTCGGCCGTGTGGCTCTCCTTGGCCTATTTTTCTTCAGAACGCGATTTAAGTCATGTGATTTGAATGCTGGAGATCTCTAAACATAGATATAACGATATTTGTTTTATTGTAATTTTATTTGTCTCGTTTGCATTATTCTTAACTAAATAAAAGTATAGAGACTAAAACTCTTACGGTTGTGTCATGAATCTCGATCTGTTTTAACATTGATGTACTGTAGTAGTGGCAAGAAATTTTTGAGATGTTACTCAGTTTTTTTGCTGTGACATATTGAACATTTTTCCAATTTTATAGATGGAAAGCCAATGCTGCGTCAGGGTGACACTGGCGATTGGATTGGAACCTTCGAAGGACATAAAGGTGCAGTGTGGGGGGTAGCATTGAATCCACAAGCTTCGAAGGCCGCAACAGGTGCAGCAGATTTTAATGCCAAGGTAATACACTTGTATATAGTTTTTCCTTTGAGCAAACATTGTACTGAATAGTAGTTTGAATCATATTGTCGGTTTTTGATTGAGTAAATTTTGAGTCACTGAGTCTCTTTAAGTTTTTAAATTGTATGTATGTTTACATCTAGTTAATTATTTTTAAGGGTGCTTTTTCTGGGGAGGAAGTCTATTTCTTTTCAATATCACTAAATTGGGAAAAAGCTAAACTTCTCATCTGATAGTGCACTATTTTTATTCTTTAACACTTAAATCTAAACTAATTTTTATAATGCAAAGAGAAACCCAGTCTCGGAGACCACCATTTGTTATTGGGCATTGAATGTGGGATGTAAAGGTAAAATAAATTATAGACCTGTTTCAATCAATTGTTCTATTACTTTGAAGTATTCTCAATTTTTTTTATATTATAAAAACATTAAAATAATTGAAAAATATCGAAATTTTTAAAAAACACTGAAATTGTTGAAAAACTCTAATTGTTGTAAAACATTGAAATTGCCTCTAAATTCATACAGCCTTCTTCGTTCTCTAAATCTTTACAGCGTTAATCCAACTGGTCTTTGTGGGCCATCAAGGAATTCGTCAGGAATCATTTTTGTCCTTTTTTCGTTGACCCAAGTTAATTTTCTCTTCATCAGTTCAACAATAACGTCTGCAGAATTAAATCGATTGTCTAAAGTGACATTCCTGTTGGACCCTTCAATAAATTTGCATACAAGATTTGCTTGAGTAGGGTTCTAAATTTTTCTGTTCTTGAGCTGGGATTGTCCAATCAAATTGGGCAATCCATTACAATATTCTGAAAATAAAAATATTAAATAAATATTTGAGGAGGTCACCCAAGAGCGTTCATGAAAACACTCGTCTCACAGACCACGTACACACTAAGAGAAAAAAATGGTCTTGCATACCGCTACGAAAAATACGGTAAGAGAAACTACCGGTCTCTCAGACCACCATGATATCCAAAAACTCCCCTTAAATGCTGACCGCTTCAGCAGAACTAAACAAAATCACGCCTTGTGATAGAAGAGGGTCAGGGAGGGAGCTACTATGACTGTCAACGCTCTCGCCTACTTATATCGGCCATAAACAAATTTCACTTGGTGTCTGTCAGACCGATGTTACCATATAAGTGTTAATTTAAATAATGATTTACTAGTGAAAACATATTCATTTTTAATTGCATGGGTATTTGTTTGTCATATTCATCTATTCAGACAGGAAAAGGAGTGAATTCTGCCTGTAGTATATCATTAGCCTGGCTTGCCGTGCCTTACATTGGACTGCCCCAATCCACCCTGCTTCTTTCCACACTCCTTATTCTGTGCTGCCTTGCATGACCCTGTCCCTGCCTTGTTCACTACGATCACCGTTGCTATCATCTTGAGAATTACATACCAATTCAGAAGTGTAATGGATATTGACATTGAAAAATGACATTGAAAAATGCAAGTGTCTTCAGACTGTACTGAACTTCATAATCTGACACTGCACAAAAGATGCACTGCAGATTCACTTCCATGGTAATACCAGAACTGGTTATTTATCCACCAGAGTGTGCTTGATGTGGACATTTCAAAAATGTTTCTTTATATTATTTAATATTCATGAAGCATATACAAACACGTAAGGTACAAGTGCAGTCATTGGGGACTTCCAGCTCTCAAAAGCAATACCTTATTTGCTGAGATAGATTGAGTAATTCATTTGGGAAAGGGGTGTTTACATGACATATTGTAGAAATAATGTGATTTAATAAATTATTATATACATTTTTATTTGTATTATAATTAAATTTAAGTAATTTATATATAAAATTAAAACAGATGTTCGAAGCTGTGAATTTTCAAGTGAATCTAACATTGATTTCAAGGTGTGGGATGCTGTTTCTGGTGAAGAAGTCCATTCCTTTCAACACAACCATATTGTGAAAAGTGTAAACTTCTCATCTGATAGTGCGCTATTTGCCACTGGAAGCAACGAAAAACTTGTCAGAATTTTTGATCTGAATAAGCCTGAAGCAAGTAAGTTCAATTTTCATAAATCAATTTTAGAAGTCGGGGTGATTCTGTAAGGGATATGCATCCCTCCATGTTGTCGTACCAATAGAAAATTTGGATAAATCAAGGTAGTATTTAAGGGGGCCTCATCTTTATTCACTCCTGCATCACCTCTCTTCTCCTTTCCCCTCCTATTTCTTGCTAACTGATAGAATCAATCACCCTCTGAGAAACCAACATTGAAAGTTTAATGGTTTTTGCCTAGCAACATCCTGTTGAAGAGCAGAATGTCATTTGAGAATGAAGGATAAAAAACCAATCATGTAGTTCTTGGAAGGAAAAAGCGTCAGGCAGTTGGAGTAGGGCCTTATTCTCTATTTGCAATATAAGTAGAATTGAAATTTGATGTGCTAAGATGTGGCTATCCAGTCAAGAGCTTCGTAAAGTTTTCAAATTGAAGCTCTCGATTGCATAATTGCATCCCTGCTGATCAAATTTCAATTCTACTTATATTTAAATCGGAGTATAGTAATGATCTCGAGCTGCATAAATGGTCAGTGTGTACTCTAGTTGTGGTTATTGAGGGATTAAAAATGATCTGAATCTCTTGGATGCATAAAAGTTACACCTGGGTCATTCTAGACAGCTACAGTTGCTCAAGCTATGCTTGCTGCTATTCCATTGACACCCAAATTATTATTTTTTTCTTCCTTCTGAAACTGAAGTCTTTAGAGATCTAATCAAAATAACTCTTGACTTGTAAGTCATTGTAATGGTTTCACTCGATAGTGTATTATTGTAACCAAAGTATTGCCTGCCCTCTTATACAGAGCGTTCAGTCATGTGACAGATTTTTTTGACAGCTATTGTTGCCACACCACAGAGATTGTGCCAGGGGGCGTGGTCGGTGATTAACACACAGAAATTATTTGCTTTTATTTCACGAACGTTGGCTAACTTGTCTTAGCACAGTGAAACCATCTATTGTATTGTCATTCCACCAAAGGAAAATGTTCGCGGAAAAATATTTTGTTATAGTGAACATATATGTTGAAACTATGTTCAAGATAAAAGTTAATATTTTCTGTATGGTATATTTAGTTAATATGTGGAGACTTTCGTACAGAAATGAGAAGTTCAACTAGCAGGACTTTTGTATATTTGGCGGGCCTTTTGTCTGTTTCGTGACATGGTTATATTCGAAAGGCAAGCGAAGCATCTACTAAATTCTTTACTATTGAAAGATATGAAATGGGACAAATAAGTGCATGATTTGCATGTACTGAAGTATGTTTAAATTTGTGAAATTGGAATTAGATCTGCAGGTGTAATGATTTGCCTGTATTATGAATAATGCTTGTCTGGCTTGAGCACCTACATTGTGGTTTAATACTGTTTTATTGTGATATATCATTGTACATATTGTCTTTAATAATCTACCTTTTAGTTTTTGCCTCTCAGCCGTAACCAGATAAGAGTAGAGAGTGCTGCTTGAGCAAAAGTTTAGACAAAGGGAAAATATATATTCTTACATACAGGTGGTTTCATCAAAAGTACAGAATTATTATTCTCTCAAAGTCAAAAGAAACAAATGACTATTGAGCAACTCGGACAGCACAGATGTTTCAAAAGTGAAAAGATTTCTACTTTGATTGTAAGAAACATGCATTTATGTAATGGACAGGGTAGCAATTCATTTTGTGCTGGTGAATGTTATTTTTCAACAATATTTCTTTTAAGAAAATTAAAAAAAACTCCTTTATGAAATTCATTTCATCTTTTTTTAAATAACCGATAAAAAAACAGGTATTGCTATTTTACAATTCAGTCACAAAAGTAGTTCCAACATTATTTACATCACTATAAAGAGTGGAGTACAACCTGTATTAAATTCAATAACGTTCAATGATCTTATAGTAAAATCAGTAATACAATTTTAATTAGAACTTAAAGTTTGCTAGTAGACTATGTAAAAGCTTCTGAGGTTGTTCAGAAAAAATTTCTCACTGAAATAAACAAATTTTGTTGAATTAAATCGTAGAAAACAATTTTACTTTTTGTTTTTATTTTGATACAATGATTGTCAATATTCTTACTATTTGATAAATCATATTGGTTGATATGAGGAAGATGAAATTATAGAGAAAGCTGGTAATTGAGTTCTGTCTTCCCTTCCCCCTTATTGTCACTATATTTTCACTATAATTCTATTGAATTGGTGTGGAACCAGTGCAAAAGATATTATCAGTGGCATTATGATACCACTTTCAATCACAAAGCAACAAGAAAAAGAAAGGAAGCAATAGAACTGATTACTGTGGAGAAGAAAGTGTATTAATATAAAAATATTTCCTTAGGATATTTTCCAGAAATGTTACTAATATAACGTATAGTTCTCATTTATTCTGAACACTTCTGTATTTGGGATAATTATATGGCACATACTGCAAAGAATATAGAAGAGTGTGGAGTAGAAATAAATAAGGAGGCTTCCCAGATTCCAGTCATAATCAATTTTCAGGATGACTCTTATGACAAAGATCCCCCCAGTGTTCCCATTCCTGGATCTGCTGATGTTTCTTATTTGTAGGAATATGGCTGCCCATGAAATTGGGTTGAAACATATTTGACGTTTGTTATTCTTCGTAGGTGCAGAGTTGCAAGTTGTAAATTTATATTATTCCAACTAGGGCAAGTGAGTGGTTATATTCCATGTGAAATCGTGAATATATATTATTATTAAGCTGATCTTGGCTTATTGAAATGTATTTTTCACTATTATTATCATTATTCTTATTTGCACTTTTACAGGTTTCTATCTTTTACAGGTATACTATCAGGATTCGTAGAAATGCTTTAATAACTGTTACATCAGAATTTAATTTTCAATAAACCTTTATGAAATTAGATATGTACATACATTTTTATGCTTCAGATCTTTAATGACAACAACTTTCTTTCAACATGCAGATAAAAACTACCAGATGGCTTTCAAATAGTTACTAATAGTGACTTCATTGTACATATAGATGGTTGAGAAAATAATGTAATGTGGAGCATTAGAACTAGAGAAAACTTTTGAATTTTTTTGGTTGAGGGGTGGGGACTGTGGTGCCAGTTGGTTTTTAGCTAGTATTTTTATCTTTATCAAATTTGCCATGTGTTTGTATCTGTGTATGTGAATGTTCTCTCAATATCTCTCTGAAAATAAATATTGTGTAGTTAGAAAGCATGTGATTCTGTAATGGTTTGTTAGTGATGGAAGTTATAGTAACTATATAGTTAGTGGTAACTGGACCATAACTGGATAATTCAATTTTTCTCTTAATTTATGTCTCTAATTTTTTCTAAACTTAATTTCAGATTTTTTTGCTAAACATTAACTGGTACAGAACCTACAGAAGTGTTTTTTATTATTTTTGCAATATAACTAGTCTTTGAATTTAGTCTTTTCTTGCAATTACTGAATCTTTCCTCATGTATGTATGAATATTTTCATTATTTATTGTGTGTATTCCCACTAATTACAATATAGAGATGTATACTTCTCAGAAGATATAAGTAGTCACTTCATTAAATCTGCTGATGTTAACTACCTTTTTAAAAAAAAGTATTTAAAAGAAGTTCCAATTCATTTTTATTAAAAAGGACGTTTTCAATTATGTGAAGTTAATTTTTGAGGAGTATGAATGTGTGTTGAAAATATATTCTGATAACATACACCGTATAAATCAAAAATTAATTCAGGTAATAGAAAAATATTCTTCCTTTGACTAAAAAAGAATTAGAAATTCAGATTTAATTAAATGAAAATTTTTATCTTTTAAGGAGTTTAATACTTACTTATGAAGGAAGTATCATACGACATCTTAACACAATAAGATTAAAAGTAATCAAATTCTGCAGTTAGGTCAGGTTTGATAACCAATCAAATGCTGTTATATAAGATGTTACAATACGAATTTTGTTAATTTTTAAAATTTTCAATGTATAATTTTCATTTCAAAATAGAACTTTTTACTCATCATGGCAAACTTGGCAGACAGGGTTTTGTGCTAATTAATATTAGGTCATGGACTTACAAGACATGTTCTAAAAGTACATAGGAAAGTAATTTCAATTTTATAAATTTTCATTGAAAATCATCAAAGTGAATAAAATTTATTAAATTTCAAAGGTGTTCATGCAGAGTTATATCCTTCAAAGAAATCACAACACAAATAAAGGGAATTATTTTTTCATTTATATAACTTTGATTTTGTGATATCTTTTCACCCATGTTCAACATGACTTTTATTTATTATAGATAATAAAGTTATTGAAGGTATGAAACCTTTCAATTTTCATTTCGTCTAAAATTTTCGTAGTGAAATTCAATTCAATTTTATTAACAGACTTGTTGTACACAAATTAGTTGAGGAAGAAACTTCAGTGTGATCACATACTTTTTGTTTTTTTGAAATTGAAAAAAACATTTAGGATCTTACATAAATTATAATTTATTATTTAACATTCTGTAGTACCCTTTTAATAACAAGTACACAATTCATAACACTTTTTAACCCATGATGTAGCTAATATCTAAATTTTAAGAACTGACTGCTTGTTTTATATTTAAGAACTTCACTTGCAAGTTATTCATCTTTTGATTAGCGTATATTTTGCCAATCAGTACTCAGAGAATGTTTACTAACTTGAATCTTTTTCTTTACAGAAACCTTTTAACATGGTTTGAATACTTTCTAAAGTTGATAATTAGAAGAACTCAAAATTTAATAAAATAATAACAATTAATGGCTGTTTTGTATTAGTTACGCACAAACCATACATGCCTAATATTTCAATGAAGCTTTGCTTCACCTGTCATGAACTGTTGAACAAATGATTTACAGTATTTAAGTACTGTTAGCATAATTTCACAATTACCTTAACAAATCAGTATGTCAATGATCAAGAATTGAATGGGTGAAATACAGTACAGTATAAGTGAGATTTTATAAATTCTGAGAAAACCATGTTTACAGTAGGCTATATTTCAGTGCCACTGGTGATTTGTGATTTAATAAACAATTAAAATACTGAGGTTTTAATACTGTAACAAAGTAACACAATTTTACAGTGATATTGAATGAAAGAAAACCGTTTTCTCAGAATTTATAAAATGTCACTGTTCTGGTTTTCACACATTAAATTGATCATTAATCATAATGATCAATCAATAGAAATTATAAACATCAATTATTCTAATTGCAGAACATTATGCAGCACTACATTAATTGGAAAGTTCTGAACATGCAAGATCAAAAAGTACCAACAGAATTCTGACTGATTCCAACAGTTTTCACAAGGCCTACATATGGGTTCAGCAGTGTTCGTCATTCTCCTGTCAGACGGCTTAATTCACTCAGTCACACATATTATCAACAGCATTTCGAAATTATTCATCTCAATTCGTATAATTTTCATCCCTAATGATAGTGGAATACAATCAATCTCTTGTGAAAACTATTTCTAACGTTCACAATGTGAAAATACATTCAATTACAAATTCCAGACGGCTGACACTGCGACTCGGCTGAGCGGCGGAAGAATACGTTTAGGAGAGCAATACGGTCTTCGGTGACGCTCATTTGTTATAGAAGCTGTCAAAAAATCAGTCACATGACTGAATGCTCTGTAAAGTCACTGGGAATCGGAGGTATCGTTTGTTGGATTCGAAGTGGATAGTAATTGGGCTTATAAAAAGCCTGTATGTTAGCTATTGTAACTTCTTGAATTGCCATGAACAAATTAAGTGAAGTTAGAAAAATGTTAGATTGAAGGATTTCCCCTTTGTTCAGTACCAAATTGATTTTTAGGTAGTTTATGCTTTAACTTCAGTAATTCACAATCTTTAATCCTGCATATATGCAAATAAGTGGTCCAAGTATTGACAATATTGTCAGACCTGTTAAAATTTGTTTAAAATACTTTAATTATTTAAGTTACATATGTGATGGAAGAGCAAGAAGAGAGGCATTACCCTAATTGTTAATAAAAATATCATTACTGGTATTATTATAATTATCCCTGAAATTCACAACACAATTAACACTGTTACAGATCTGTTAAATGTATAAGATCTACTGTAGATTGTGACCATCTTCCTATGGAGTAAGAACTTTGTACAAAGTATGGACTTTTCCAAATAATGCCGTTGTATTATTATTATTATTATTATTATTATTATTATTATTATTATTGTTATTGTTATTATTATTATTATTTTTCCATTACATCACAACTAAAGATGTCATGAGTCGGCTGAGTATAAAATCTACTCCAGGTTGCAACCAGCTACCTAAGGAGCAGATCAGTGCCTCTACAATACTTTATGCAAAATGTGGGCTGTTCCAAATAAAGCAATTTCTTGCACTTCCCAGTCTTTTGAATTACCAGGGACTTTAGACAAGTTCTTACTCAAATTTTGCGGGACAAATCCCAGAGCTCCGATAACTATCGGGACGACCTGTGCTTTTACGCCCCACATTCGGCTGATCTCGATTTCCAAACTCTTGTATTTAAGATGTTTCTCTGCCTCCTTGGTAACAACGTTTTGATCGCAAGGTACAGCAACATCGATAAGTAAACACGATTTTTTCGTCAAATCCTGGATAACTATATCCGGTTTGTTTGCCGCTATCGTGCAATCAGTTTGAATTTGTTGGTTGTACAATATCGTACACAATCCAACAGACATCACCGGTTTTGGTGAGTGTTTGTACCACTTGGGGCATGTGTTTGGAACTTTGAGGGCAGTACAGATCTGCCAGTGGAGGTAGCTACACACCCTGTCATGTCTTTTCAGGTATTCGGTCTTTGCTAGGATTGGACAAGCTGAGACAATATGATCAATGGTTTCTACTTGCTCCTGGCAAATGTGGCATTTATCATCTTGGGAAATTTTGAGAACTGCTTTATAATAATGTCGTGTTCTCAACGCCTGATCTTGAGCAGCTACTAGAACTGCTTCTGATCCTGGCTTCATTCTTCCCCTTTTGAGCCACATAAATGATTGATCTTTATTGATCTGCACCTTGTCCATTCTTTTTAGATATTGTCCATGGAGGGGTTTGTCCCTCCACGATTTCATTAACATTTTTTGGGTCTATTATTATTATTATTATTATTATTATTATTATTATTATTATTATTATTCCTCATCATGACCTAAGATGTTCTGTGTCGGCTTAATATAAAATCTACTCCAGGTTGCAACCAGCTACCCAAGGAGCAGATCTAGGGACTGTCGGTGCCTCTACAGTACTTCGCGCAAAATGTGGGCTATTCCAAATAAAGCGATTTCTTGCGCTTCCCGGTCTTTTGAATTACCTGGGAGTTGAGACAAGTTCTTAAACAAATTATGCGGAACAAATCCCAGAGCTCTGAAAACTATTGGGACGACCTGTGCTTTTACGCCCCACATTCGGCTGATCTCGATTTCCAAACTCTTGTATTTAAGATGTTTCTCTGCATCCTTGGTAACGATGTTTTGATCGCAAGGTACAGCAACATTGACAAGTAAACATGATTTTTTCTCCAAATCCCGGATATCTATATCCGTCTTGTTTGCCGCTAACGTGCAATCAGTTTGAATTTGTTGGACGTACAATATCGTACACAATCCAACAGATGTCACTGGTTTTGGTGAGTGTTCGTACCACTTGGGGCATGTGTTTGGAACTTATACAGATATGCCGGTGGAGGTAACCACACACCCTGCCCTGTCTTTTCAAGTATTCAGTCTTTGCTATGATTGGACAAGCTGAAACAATATGATCATTGGTTTCTATGTGTTCCTGGCAAATGTGGCATTTATCATCTTGGGTAATTTTGAGAACCGTTTTATCATAATGTCGTGTTCTCAAGGCCTGATAGCTATTACAAATGCTTCTGATTCTGGCTTCATTCTTCTCCTTTTAAGGCACATAAATGATTGATCTTTATTGATCTGTGCTCTGTTCATTCGTTTCAAATATTGTCCGTGGAGTGGTTTGTCTCTCCACAACTTCTTTTAACATTTTTGTGGCTCACATTTCATGTTAAGAAGCATTAGAAGTTCAGTGTCTCTGTCATTCTGCTTGTCTTGCATAGTCTTGTTCGCAATGCTTCTTACTACACTAACAATGCATCTATTTCCCATTCTTATGTCAGATTTCATGACCTGCCTCATGTCAGATTTCATGACCTGTCATGTTAGTGGCTGACTACATACTTTCCCATCCCGACTATTGTGTTGTGCCAGGAGGCCTCAATTTATCTGAGGCCTCTTCCTCCTTCCTTATGTGACACATGAAGTCTATGTACATCAGCTCGAGGGTGGGAGACATGATGCATTGTTAGCAGTTTTCTGGTTTTTCGATCCGGGATGCGAATTACTTGCTCAGTCCAGTGCACCAGTCCAAAACTGTATTCGGCTACAGGCACTGCCAAACTACTTATTGCTGATATTTTATTTTTATTATTATTATTATTATTATTATTATTATTATTATTATTATTATTGAAATTGTTATTTCTTCCTGTTGATCCTGGTTTTATTTTGTAGATATGTAGATGGTAAGCTTTAGAAACGTTTGGACCATATGGAACAACTGTAGGTAGATTTCAGGAATTAAAAATTTTGTAGTTCATACATTTATTATTGGCTTGATGTTTCGCACATTTAGCATATTATTATTATTATTATTATTATTATTATTATTATTATTATTATTATTATTATTAATCAAAGGATCTAAGGTCAAGTTGTGTAATGTTGGTGGGGATTCAGTTAATTTTCAAAGGAAATATTTAGGAAGCACTGTTATGATTATGCCTCTCTTAATTATGCTTTTATCTTAATTCCCGTTGTGCAATTATGCTTTATCTTAATTCCAGGTCCAACAGTATTTGCAGGCCATACTTCTGGAATAAGACACGTGATATTCTTCCGGGGAGATACTCATTTGGTCACTTGTGCAGATGATAGAACCCTCAGAGTTTGGGACAGAGCCTCTGGCCAGGTAAGCAGATGTATTCTTAAGAAATATTTTTTCAGTTACATGCACACAAAGCAAGTAAGTTGTGGTAAAATAAATTGTTTGAATGTCGAGAAAATGATGTTATTGGACACTTGTGTAAAGTGATGAATCATATGAAAGATTAAGAGAGTCTTTCTTTTTTCTCATGAACATTTGTAATAAACTTTCGTATTTGGCGATTACCTAATTATTAGTCAGATTTATATATTGTTGTACAGGAGAGAAAACATTCGAATTACAGATAATATATTAAAAAAGAAGTAAAAAATAAACATTATTTTTCTTGCAAATTCGTCACTTCTGCAATTGTAATTTCTACAATTATAGAATGAGGTATTAGTCTCCAGCTGTAATTATAGGAGCAGCAATTTTGAGTTATATGTTCATAAACCTGTGACACTGCAGTGTCATGTTAATTTTTAATGATAGAATTCAGTGGCACCCTTGGGCTTTTCAGCCATTCTCCCAAGCCAATTATACTCTTTCAAAAATTTGTACTCATTTGCTGTACTAACGAAAGTTATTCAACATATCAATTATTAACATTATAAATATTAACCATAAGTCAACCAATAAAAATAAATTTTGTATTTAGCAAAAAAGATGAAATTTTCAATAATAAAACATTATATGTCTCCTCTTCCCGTGAAAAATATCTCAAATGCACCTTTGGTAGTGTTTAATTGAGGCAAAGACAATAATATAATAATAATAATATAATAATAATAATAATAATAATAATAATAATAATAATAATAATAATAATAATAATAATCAAGAGCTGGCTTACCAACTCCAGCTTATAGAATGCAAGGTACCCTACTATAAATACGTACCTAATAATGTTCTTGAAAATGATGAATGCCGACTTTATTGGGACAGGACAATTCTCACAGACCAGACAGCCACTCACAACCGGCCTGATTTGGTTCTAGTAGACAAGACGAAAAGGCAAGTCTACTTGATCGACATAGCCATACCGAACACAAAAAACCTTCAAGAGAAGTATGTCGAGAAGATCTCAAAATATGCTCCGCTGGTCGAAAGTATTAAGAAACAGTGGCATATGGACCTCGTGAGAATTATTCCTATTGTCATCTCTAGCACCGCAGTAATTCCCAAGACACTGTTCCAAAGTTTAAAAGACCTGAATATCAATGTGAATATTTATAAGACAATGCAGAAGGCTGTGGTTATCTCAACAACAGGAATAACTCGAAAGTTTATGGGAGTAGGATAGATATGAATTCGTAACAAAAAGACGTCGATAAATACGCTTTGGTCTTGTATAACCTGTGTATTTGTCCGTATGATAAAAGAAAATAAACATTAAAATAAACTGCATAATAATAATAATAATACTTAGATACAATGAAATTACAAAAAGAAAGGCACAAAATGCAGAATTCAGATTACGTCAAAAAGAATTTCTGAGAAAGCTGAACTCTGACTCAAACAAGCAGCGAATCAGTGTAAATGAACAAGATTTTAATTCGTACTGGACGAACAAATGAGCTAAAACCTGTGGATTCGATGAATCTGGATCATGGATTAACAGTATTAACAAACAACACGAGAAGCTGCCCCATATGAACTTAGAAATAACAGCAAAAGACATTATGAGCGCCATAGGAAAGACTCAGAATTGGAAATCTCCTGGACCAGACAGGATCCAAAATTTCTGGCTGAAGTACTTCTCTCATGCTCAAGAAAGCATTGCGCACTGTTTCACTGAGGTGCTGAATAACCCTGATAAAATGCCTGACTATCTGAGTGAAGGGGACACTTTTCTAATCCTCAAGAAGGGAGACCAAGAAAACCCAATGAATTATAGACCAATAACATGTTTATCAACCATATATAAGCTCTTCACCTCTGTTATTAGTGAGAAAATCTACATCCATTGTGCAAATAATAATATACTTGAAGAACAGAAAGGTTGCATTAAGGGAGCTATGGGATGTAAACACCAACTCATTATTGATTCTGTTGTCTTGAAGCAAGCTCAGACAAAGAAAAGAAATCTCCACATCTGTTATATTGATTACAGCCAGGCTTTTGACTCGGTTCCTCACAAATGGCTAAACAAAGTACTGGAAATTTATAAAATCTGTCCAAAGTAAGAAATATTCTACAACATTTAATGAATAAATGGTGTACAAATATACGATTCCAAGGTAATATCTTGGGAAAAGCTGATGTGCGAAAAGGTATAGTCCAAGGTCCCCCCTGTCAGCACTATGGTTTTGCCTCGCTCTAAACCCATTATAAACTCTCTTGAACAAAACTAAATGTGGCTATAGAATGAATATGAAAAACCCAAGAAGACTAACATATTTACTGTACATGGATGACCTAAAGCTGTACGCCGAAACACAAGATAAATTAGAATCACTTATAAATGTAGCAAGAATGCAGCGATGACATCGGGATGAAGTTCGGTCTTGATAAATGTGGTATAATAAATATTCATAAAGGAATTGTTCAAAATACAAACCAAATTGTATGTGATATTAAACAAATACCACCTGAAGAAACATATCACTATTTGGGAAACCCTCAGAACCATCTACTGGACCATAATCGTATCAAGGAAGAACTTAGAATAAAATATCAAAAGCGACTGACAAAGTTGCTAAACATTCACTTATCAGGGGGTTATCTGATTTCAGCTCTCAACATCTGGGCTGTGCCGGTTTTAACTTACTCCTTTGGTATTGTTAAGTGGACTGAATCTGACCTGGAGGAGCTGGACAGATCGACGAGAAGACTGTTACATAAATTCCGCTGTCTTCATCCAAACTCTTCAGTAAGAAGATTGTCTCTACCCCGAACGATGGGAGGCAGAGGGTTAGTTAATAATAACTCTTTGCCTGAGACAAAAGGAAAAAATGCGACAGGTTCTCTTAAATTCCACCGACATGTTAATGAAATTAACTGTTAATGAGGACTACGGCTTCACTCCATTGAACCTCCACGAGTGAAATTATGAAATAAATATCTCTACACGCCACTCGAGCTTCAATGAATGGAAGCAACGAGAAATTCATGGAAGATACCCAAAACTCTTGTTTCAAGATGATGTAGTCAGACCTCCTTCGGTGGTGTGGCTTTTAGAGAAACAAATATATCCTGAGACCGAGGGTTTTATAATAGCCATTCAAGACAGAGTTATTAAGACCAGAAACTGTTGAAAGCATTGTTTGAAAGATGTGGTGGATAAATGTAGGAAGTGTGGAGCTGTAGGAGAAACTATAGAACATGTCACAGCTGCATGCTCTTCCCTCTCAGACAGTGCTTACTTGGGAAGGCATAATCAAGTTGCAAAAATCGCGATTGCGATACAGCATAATTTACTGGATGAATCGACACCGCCATTCTATAAGTACACTCCTGCTCCAGTTCTGGAATCAAGTTCCACTCTTTTGTATTGGGATAGACCAGTACTAACTGACCGTACTGTCGATCACAACAGGCCAGATATTCTCCTCATAGATAAAAGAAAAGAGGGGTAATAATAGACATTGCAGTATCATTATCCCACAATATCAAACAGAAAGAAATTGAAAAAATTTCTAAATATGGAAACTTGTCTTATGAACTAAAAACATATTTGGAAATTAAATGTTACCGAAACATTCCCTCTCGTGATATCGGCGGAAGGCCTTGTCAGTAAAAACTTCCTAAAACACTTAAAAGAACTTCAACTACTGAAAAACGTTCTGAACATGGGACAGCGTGCAGTTCTGTTGCAAACAGCCCATATCGTAAGAAAATTTATGTCTTAAGTATTTAAGCTATAAGATGAACTTCTTTTTCTGTGACAACCTGTTCCAAAACAACTCTGGGGAAGGTGAACATTTTTACCAGCAAAAATAGCTGAGGAAAATATTACAATAGTGAAATTATTATTATCATTATTATTATTATTATTATTATTATTATTATGATAATATAATAATAATAATAATAATAATAATAATAATAATAATAATAATAATAATAATATCAATGATGATATTAATGATGATGATTATAATAATGATGATAATAATGATAATGATGATATCAACAAATAAAAAAAAGTGAATCTTGTATACTTTTCACTAATGTTGAGTTCTAATTTTAAAAAAATTACTAGTATTATGTTATGGGAAAAAAGTGGTTGTGTGGGAGCAAATGTGGTTGTATGAAACAATCTCTCTTGATGTTTCTTTAACTTAAAATTAAAATCTATATTAGGCTTTGTAAAGAAATGGCATTCAGATATTGCGTTTTAATGTTCTAGAAATTAAAATTAAAAGCTTTTTTTAAAAATAGGTTTAGACAATTAGGACTGAATTGTATTTATAATGGACAAATAAATTCAAATGTACCTACTCATGTGTTTCTAATTTTAATGCAGGAAGTTCAAAAATTAGATTTCAAGTCTATTCCTAGCAGCTTGGAAGTTTCAAAGGATGGGACTACACTGACAGTTACACATGGAAACATTGTTAGTTTCTGGGATTCACAGACGTAAGTGCCTTTATGCAAGTATTAATTTTCACCACAGTGTTGATGAATATTTCCATTTTTAATATCAGTGGAGATTTTGCATTATCTATTTTTACTTAATGTTTGATTCTTCCTTTGATCATTGCTTTTAATCCATAGTTTGGAAAAGATTCGGGAATTCACTGTTCCTACTCAAGTGAATTCTGCATCATTGCATCCAGATAAAACTATATTTGTATGTGGCGGTGAAGACTTGAAAATGTACAAGTTTGATTACACCACAGGAACTGAAATAGGTAAGCATCACGTGAAGCATTTGCTATCACAATCAGCTCCTTCCATTTTTACCAAATTTCATTTTTGCATATTGGGAAAGTGAGAGGTTTATTCATAACATCAGGAAGGAATTGCAGTCCAAATCCCGCTTATTCCCACAGCAAGAATTCATTCTGCAGGGTGACCACTTTCTGGGAAATGGGGGAAAATTAGGGAATTTCATCACTAGAAAAGTCAGGGGAAAATAGAAAATTTACAGAAGAATCGTTAGAAGTCAGGGAAAATTTTGAGATGGTTATGTAACTAATATTTCCTTTAAAAAAACAGTAACTCAATGACTAGAGACCGGAAAAATATGTAGCATTAAACATTAAAATATGTACATAAATATGCATTGAAAACAGTAAGAATGTGTAAAATTGGATGTAATATGTAATATTAAAATTCTCTAATTAAAAACTGTTTACATAGCAAGAAATTACATTTAGAAAAACTGCTCACTTTACATCATACAACTTTCTTGTCAGTAGTAATCTATTATAATCCAGGACCGTAATTTAGCAGCCAGACTAATCGCAATAGAAGCCATTGCACAAACTGGCCAGATCTATGACCAGCAAACCTACACTGCAGCTTCCTCATCGAAGTGTTACAAGTTGCCGATCGCAAATTTTTCTCGGAAATTAAGGTTACAGATCACAAAACAAGGTGTCAGTGATATTTTGGACATGCAAATTTCCTCAATATTGTGGGAAAAATGCGGATTTAAAAAAAAGCATATTTTCATAAAAAAATATGAAATAAATTGAAGAAAATTGATAAAATAAGAAAATATATTGTGAAAACAGCAAAATATGTAAAATATGTATTATTAGCATCAAATATGGAAAAATATGTAACGAAAAAATTCGATATTGTGTTTGGAGGGCAATGATTCACCAAGATTCCAATTTTGAGAATGGTAAGTAGAAACACAAAAAATATGTAATTACATAAAAATCCGATCTCTATCGATGACAAGTGAATAGTGACTAGTTCAGCAATAATAGTTGCTCGATTTTTATTTGTTGCATGTGTATGTGTTTTTCTTTATCACGGAGAAATCAGAGTTGACAAATTAGTACCACACTGCTTTAGTGGGTGTGGGTTTTTTATATATAAATATATATATTAAACTTCTTTTAATATTATAATTTTAAATCGCCTGTGTCTATACTCTGATTTAAACAGTGATATATTTATGATGATACGAGTATTTGTTTTATTTTTATATATTGTCAGCATATGACAATATATAAAAGTAAAACAAATACAGTTTTTAAAATACAAAATAATTCTCATTCATTCTTAGTCATCCACCACTTTCATTTCTACCCTTCACAGCCATGCATCTATACTTTCTATTCTTTCCTTAACACTTTCTGGACTACACCTGAGCACTGCTTGGGCAAGCTCACCATGCTGGGCCAATGAGGCCCAAGCGCTTCTTGTTTTCATGTTTCAATGCACATGCTAAAGAAATGTGGGGGTTCATTCGAGTGCCACTCATTTGTCGTGTGGCAGTAGTGTTTCAAGTATTTAGGAAGAAATTCTCCAGATTGCAAGAGATGTTCATTTTCATTTTATATTTGGGCTTGAAAGCTGATAGCTGATAGCTGCAGTTCGAGCATGGTTGACAGGAGTTTGCAAGATGACGCTATTACAGAAACCCAAATAATTTATATTTTATGCTGTTGCTAAAAAAATAATGGCTAAATAATGTATTTTTGGGTGTTATAGTTATATATGATCCTAAGCAATATCTGAAAGTTTTTTCTTTTTCTTGAAAAATATACTTTTTAAGTAGAATTTCTAAAAGAGTAACATCCTGCCTATTGATAAAAAAAGATACCATTGTAATGAGAAAATATTACATAAAATAATACTAGAATAACATTGTAATAGCTTTAAAGCTCTATTTTTAGTACAAATAAAAAAAATAGTTAAAAACTGCCAATTGGGTGGGTCCAAGCACTATCCAGAGGAAGTCAGGAAAGTATTAAACTTACCATTATCTGCTAAATTATACAGTGAAACCCCTGTTTTACGCCACTCTAGGGACTGGTAAAAAAAAGTGTAAAATCGAGGAAAACGTAAAATAGAGGAAATTATTTTTTTGCATAGAATTTGTTCTAAAACACGTAATTCCAAAAATAATAAATCATAGATTTAAACTTCAATTGAAAAGAAATGATGGTGCTAAAATACCAACTTTCTCACCCGTACTTTCACGCGAAAAGTTCTCAATTTTTTCAAATATTGTGCTTGACCGTATTCTATCTTTTTGGAACAGATTTCTTTAAGGGAAAAAATCTCTATGTTCATAATTGTAGTTGTAGGAAACACAGATAAATGTTTGAACTTCTGCAATTTTCGAAAAATCAAACAGTTTTCAACGAACATGAGAGATGGCGCCTTTGTTTTTGTTTTGTTTTGTTTGTTTGTTTGTTTGTTTTAAATGTCCCAAGGGCATCATGTAAAGTACCCCCAAAAATTACAGTATCTGTTTCAAATTCGAGGGTTCGCGACATCAGCCAGATCGATAGGGGAATATAAATATTGGAGAAAATTGGCGTAACTGTTTGGTTGCTAGTGTTGTTCAGACGGTTGGACAGTAGACGTTTGGCATCTTATCAATTTTTCGATATCAAGTATCCTCAAAACATGGATTCTGACTACACCATGTGGTAGAGGATTTTCTCCTTAAATTTAGCTACTGGATTTATCCACTTTTTCGGTGCCAGGGCCTGGCAATTTTTTTCGGTCGTAAATTCGCAGCTTTTTTTCCCGCAGCATTACTTAATTTTCTCTCTACTGCGTAAGCAGTAGCTTTCTCTCTACTGAGAAAGTAGAAACTAGCAACTAACTTTCACTGGTGACAAACTTAACAAACACACTCAAAACGAAACACGTGAGCTTAGTCCTGGAAAATTATTCAAGTAACCAATTCAGAACATTCACCAAAATATACCCGATTTTGAAATAGCAAAATACGTAACATTTATATGTATCCTCACCACCCTTCCTGAAACTGACATCGATACTTCCGCCTTTTCTTACAGAATGTCTGACTAAATTTGAGACCTGATGTGCAAAAGTCATAAAATAGGGGTTTTACTACACAGTAGGACTTCACAAGTCAGGTGCAAGATTGAGGAAAACGTAAAATTGCAAAAACGTAAATTTGAAGAAAATTGTAAATTACTTAAATGGATCTTTTACCGGGACCACTCATTTATGACATAAATTCCGGGAAAACGTAAGATCGGGGAACATAAAATAGGGGTTTCACTGTGATGAGAATAATAATACATCACATACTTCATCTTATTACAATTTCAGATAATGCCCTTGCACTTTCCTGATATCACCTGCACCTCTAACTTTTTTTAAGACTTTTTCTTTATTTTTCTTCACAAAATCCATTTTTAATGTTTTGTCTATGGCTCATTTGTCTCTCATTCTCATCACTTTTATTGTAAAAACAAATATTTTACTAACCTACTTGAGATGGCCAGAAATTACTGATCTCAATATCAGTGGCGTAGCGTCAGGGGACGCTGAGATGCTGAGCATCCCCGTATATAAGAACCTTAAATACTGTATTGATAATCTTACAAGTGGTCTGTTGAGCGAAACACGTTTTGTATTAATTTAAAATTGATTTCCTATGATTGAATTCGGCGGGCTGTTGAAGCTGGCCTCTGATTGCTTGAAAGCTAAAATACTTCAGCGTCTGCCGCCAGATTGCGACGAGCAATGACGCATGCGCAGATGGCGAGGTCCCCCTCTCCCCTCTTCACCCCTGGCCCAGAGAAACCCGACTGCTTGACGCTAGCGTCTACTGCGGAAAGAAGCTCGTTTGTGCACGAGAGCGCAGCACACTTCAGGCGTTCAGTAAATTATCTTTCTCTCTCTCACTCGGGAGTCCCCGCTTGGTCATGGTACAAACTGTAGAAATAGTGCCTGACTACTATTTCTTAATTAACATCCAAGAAATTGTATTATCTCTTAAATAGATTACATATTATTTAAGTCTGCAATGTATAAATTAACAAATGGTCTTATTGCCATTCGCGTATAAGAATTAAAGCTGAGCCATTGTATTATTTGCTTTCAAGACATCGGCAGCCCTGACTGCTGTGAGGATTTTGTGGGAAGCGCCTACACCGTCGTAAGCAATCGAGATCGTGGAAGTAGTCCCAGAGTATCTGCCTTGTGTTGCGTTCGCCTGTTAGACGAAGTAGTTGATAGTGACATTTTGTGTGTTATTGTTGAGCATCCCCAAACGTGTGAGTCACGCTACGCCACTGCTCAATATAACACGGACGTGGACAAATTATTAGCAAAGTGACATTTAATGGAAAAATCTCTTTATTGCCTCAAAACATTAGAACTAAATTATAGAATTGAAGAAGCTACAATCTTCTTAATACTTCATGTGAGCATCTTCAACACGAATTAAAGCATTAATTCTTCTGGACATACCTTGAAGGCATTTTTTGCACAATTCCGCAATATAGTCATCTTCATTCCAAATGGTAATGAGAACTCCACGAATTATTCTCTTGTTGTGGGATGTTTTGCTTTGACTTTCATTTTAAGAACACTCTGTAGTGATCCTGTTGGATTCATATCTGGGTTATTTCTTGGCCAGTCAATCACACAAATATCACTGGAATCCAATTCACTCTTCAGTTTTTGAGTGATGGCAAAGTGCTCTATCTTGCATGAATATTCCTTCCCAGTTGAAAACTGTCATTCATTTCTGGAACAAGGCATCTCAGACGACCGCTATATTGTTCGGTATTTGTGTTGCCTTTTACTATGTGAATTTTGTCCAGTTTATACACTGCAATAATCCCACAATAATCACTTTAGTTGAAAACTTCAAGTTGCACCACACATTTTTTCTTGAAGGCTTCCCCCGGCTGTCTTCTGCCACAACGAGGGCTGTCATGCATAGCACAGATGCTGGTTTCATCTCTGAATTCAACCTGAAGCAAATTTAGTAAAAACATATTTTATTTATATGCAAATTAAAATAGTCAATGTACATCCTTATTGAAATTTTATTTATAGATGTTCTATATACCTTCTACCACTGCTATATTGTCCATCTTTGCTGTGATTTGGACCATTGAAATCGTTTCTTGATCATAGAAGCAGTCAGTTTTTGTTTATTTTGGGATTGTCATGCCTTTAAGTAACATTCAAACAGCCTCCTTCTTACAGTTCTTGAGAATATTTGTATTTCGTCCTCTTGGACAACCCTTTAGAGTTGAGATGATGTTAAATATATCTTTATGGATGCTTTTCTTAGCAAAAGGTGGCTGAAAACTTTCTTTGTAGTGTGCTTTCATTCACTTTTTCCCTTCCTCTGAGGGGAGGTCTGCTTTTCCTCCATTCTTCTCCACAAAGCTATTGGCATACACCGCACTAACTCCTACAATATGACTAATTTCAGTCATGATATTATTACTGGATTGTAGTAACACCAACTCTGGCACGTTTTCATGGAGACACGTCTGTAACCTTGCCTATCTTCACGCTTACTCAGACTCTTGTACAGTGAGCAACTCCTGCTATCCACCTCAGACACTCCCTCCCCTCTTTCATGGTTGGGGGTGGGTTTGGAATGTGAATTCACGAATTGCATTGCAAACGTACAAGCCTTGAGAAAAAAATTATGACAGCCAAAGACACCTCCAAGAAAACAAAAATATTGCTAAAATGTCATGGTTGTTGTTGCAGTGGATATACATCTTATAAAACACACATATTCTCTTAAATCAGACCTGCACAGCATTTTGCACTTTCACTGACCTCAGGAGCTGCGTGCGGGCAACTCGGGTGCAAATGAGAAAATCGATGAAGGGTGGGGATGAGACCCAATCTAGGAGAGGGGACCACCAATCAGAATGCGCAATTCAAAAGATAGCGCGTAAATTTAAAGAGCAATCGGCAAGAACATGACGGTCATATACAGTTCAAGTAATATTATCTTTTGTATTATATTGCAAATGTTTGTTCTCGGTATTTGACAGGGCGAAATATGAAACTACAACAAATGATACATATTAAATTTCAACACAAAGTATTATAATTGCTTGTAGGGCTTATAATGTAATTCGCTTTGCTACGATGTAATCACAAATTTAGTGCTATGCTAAACACAAAATTTTGATACTGAATTGTTTTTGTTTGATGATGACAGCAATAAACTATTTTTTATTTACTATGTTTAATTGTATAAGACGGTTCTCTCAAAGCAAAAACATATTGTTCTTAAAAAACATGATTATTTTCTTTTCTAATTTCTGACAAGAGTGTAGACTCGTTTACGACATCGTATAAAAGCCCTTTGAATTCTATTTAACCAATATCCATGATTATCTTATGATTGTCCGTAACATATCGTCGCAGAAGTTTGCTCGTTGATCTCTTTTATTCAGTTTCATAATGGGGAAAAATGGTCCCCATTATTAATTAATTAATTAATTAATTAATAGTCACAATGAGCATGTTATTTTCTTTAAAAAATTAGAAAATGAAAATACATACACTGGTGGATACAAAGGTGGATATACAGTAGTGCACAGAACGTAAACAGTAAATTATGACCCTGGTAACTTGAAATACTAGATATAATCCATTTAAACAAATTGGCATTTAATTTTGAAGCATGGATCATTATTAGACGCCCAGGCATTAAATCTACGCGCCGCATTGTGCTACGTCAGACGTCTCCCCTCCCCGCAAAGCTTCCTACTCCCCACTACTTGCACTTTCGGCACTGCCACGGGCAGACAATCTGCCCGCAAGTGCAGAATGCCTGCGGGAGCAGGCGTTGTGCAGGTCTGTCTTAAATGAACATTTCAGTTGTGAATGTTCACATAACACATTATAGAAATATAACAATTTTTCCCCCATCCAGCTAGTATGCTTTTACCCTTAGTTATAATTTTTGGTATAAGGAATGATTTTGCTAATAATTTTTCCAGGTCTGTAGTTATTATTTGATAAAATTATAGAAACCTATAATGGTTGTTGGAAACTTCATTATAACCTTTACAAGTTTGAACAGTTTTCCCCTAGCTTCTGAGAATTGGATTGTCTTAATCATTTTCAAAAATACATTGCTGCCATTCAAGTATAGAATGATAGTTGAAATGATGATTTAGGTTTTAAGAAATTGCCCTGTTTAAAAAGATAGTGTGAACATATTTTTGCTCTTTCACATGCCTCCTTTTTTACATACATAATCGCTGATATTTGTAGAAATTTTTATTCGATACTTTTAGAGAGTTACGATTGTTTAAATTGTTTCCCCTATATTTTGATAAAATATGTGAGAAATTTTAATCATTTTGTTATGGCAAGTAAAGAGATGTATGAATTGTAACTGTCTATCAGAGTATATTATTGCAGTCCATATTCTTATAATAGATTTTATATTGAATATGATCTTTCAGAATTTTTTGTTAATCTTTGTGTGTGTGTGTGTGTGTGTTTTTTTTTCCTTTTTAGAATCTTTCAAAGGTCATTTTGGTCCTGTTCATTGTGTAAGATTCTCACCTGATGGTGAGCTGTATGCATCTGGTTCTGAAGATGGTACCTTGCGTCTATGGCAGACTACTGTAGGCAAGACATACGGTCTCTGGAAATGTGTTGAAGGAACTGCTATTGCTGCAGAGCCCATAGCTCCTCAGAAACAAGAAGTGCCTGCCAGTTAAGGAATGTCAGCTTCAATGCTATTCAGTACAGGCAGTCAAATTTCTTTCTGCATCTCTGTACATATTTATATAATTATCTGCTCTGAAAATATTCATCAATCATTTAATTTGTATACAGTGTTTGTGGAAACTGGTCTTGCCTTTTTACCTAAAACTCCCCCTTGCTGAGACAAGCTGTATAATTTCAGAAGGTGGCAGTCTATTTTGTCCAAAGTCATAATATTACCTGTGATGGTAATAAATATAATTTTGGCATATATTTGTTTTGCATTCTCTGTATGTGTGGCTCATGTACCATGGAGACTTTTTCCAGAATCTGTGATAAGATTTTTATATGAATGCAGATGCTGCAGACCTTAATTATGGTAGTTACCTATCACAACTTGCAATTACTTGCTGCTGCTGCTGGTGTTGTGTTTTTTTTTTTTTTTTTTTTTTTTTTTTTTTAGTATTTGTAAGGCAATGATGGGGTTATTTTCAAACATCATCGGATATATAAGGAAAGAAGTTGCAACATGAAAGTGGATTCTCATTCAGAACATGATTTTTGCAGCTGGTATTGATAGTTGTTGTGTGTTGTATGAAGTATTTATTGCATTAATTTAATGAATTTCGTTTGACCTCTTTGATATGTTGAAGGATCTGGTAATTTTGTAGTGGTTATTTATTTAAAATATTTTAGAATCAATTAATACTAGTTAATAGTATGTTTACATTCTTTTCTGACTTAATTCATGTGATTTATATATTCTGGGTATTATAAGTTGCATGTTACTGAAAAGTGCAGTCTCGATGATTTGAACAATGAAGTGTATGAAATATTATTCTATTAGACATTCAGTAGACCGCAACCCTGATTACTTGTGTAATACTTACATTCCAAAGTGATTTGAAAATCCTGGTGAAATAGAATGTCTACAAGATAATTATAAAATTTGTATAACTTTATAACTTCAAGAAAATGAATGAAATTCATAATTCTAGTCGTTTCAATTTAGTTTCCTTTCTAAATTGACATTTCTGAATTTTTAATTTTAACTTCATTCGTCCACCAAGTTTTTGATATTAACTGTGCAAGACAAATTTATTAAAAAGAGAATTTTATATGTAGTGTGATTGAAAGGAAATAGTCTGTTGTAGTTTTGCTATGGGTCTTCCTTCAGTGTCATTATTGTCAGTTTGTGACACTTTATAAAGAAGTTGATTGTAATTGTACTTTAACAAATATTGGCTGATCATTAATAGTTTAAAATGTTTCTACAATATCTTATTTCTGAGGAGTTCAATTCGAAACTTCACTTGTGGTTATATTATGTTATTCTTTCAGAACTTTTGTATTGGGTGTGTTTTTGCTTTCAAAAAAATGGTAGATTTCTATTTACCTCATGAGTATTTTTATTCTGGTTACTAAACTTCAGGAAACTCGTTTTTTATAGTAGAAAATTAATTTTATTGCTCTGATACCTTTTTTGCTGGGAACTGCAACAATAAATATTTGCAACAAAACCTGTGTCAAATTTTCTTTTATGATCTAACAGGATGTTCAGTCTGTCAATCCTTTCATCCTTCTTACACAAGGTTGTTGCAGTATGTAGTGATAAGACCATTTAATTTACCGAGTTTTGAATAGTTTTCTAGCCTTATTGAACTACATGGTCACAATATAGCTGAATAATTGGTTGTTGGTTTTTTTTTTCCTTTTTTCCAAAGGATATATTTTACTACAAAGTTCCCTTTTTGGTGATATAAAATTGAAAGTAAATTTTGAACTAGCAAGCTTTATAATTAACACTGAAATTAATAAGATATTAAGAAAGGTCTTGTGTTTATTTTCTTAGATAGACATGCTGTGAATAAAAGGTACGGATTTTGAAAATGCTCCTACTACTGCTCTAAAAAATGAGTTTATTTTTTTACTGATACATTATAGCTTGTTACTGCCTTCGATTGGGAGTTCGAGCTGCATAACATACCTGGATCAAAAGAATTGTGGTTATGAAGGAAATATGAAAACAGGTAAATGATACTACTTGTTCTCTTATAAAGGAAATTATGGAAAGGGAAAACTGGGAGGGAAGTATGAAAAGATGAACAGAGTCAACGTAACATCTAGTTAATTAGAAAATAAGTAAATCTGAATCAATAAAATTAGGTAAAAAATAAATTATGTATGCACCTCAGGCATTCTATGATCTAATGCTTCTAATGATCTTGGACGACAGAAAGCCCTTGGGCCAAAGGCCCTCAGGCATTTATCACCACTCGGTCATTAGAAGCCTTATAACAACTGGGCTTGGTGTGTAAATAACTATTTTGTTTTGGTAAATAAATATTCATATTGAGCATTGTGTAATTCATCAAGAACACTTCAAAAAAATTGTCCCATGGATATTACAATGGAAGTCGATGACAATGCTGAAGAACTGTTGGGAATGGCTTAATAAAAAAAAAAATGTTCTGAAAAACTAAATTAGAACATGTTTCACTGTGCTGCATGTCCACTTCACACATTTCTGTACAATTCATGGGCGCATATTGTGCTGAAAAAAATTTTCCTTAATGTGGATCCCTCCAAACAACAGAGGAGGAACACTGCCATCTCCCAAGATTAAACCTTCACTACAGATTCACTTTTCTGTGGTCCTATTAAAATAAGTTGGTGTTTTGACAGTTGTTGCTTTGTATAATGAGTATATGATTTGGTTTCTTTTTTAAGTATTTATTTCAAGTGTTTATTTTTGTGTTCTGAAAATGTGTGCTCAGTGGTTCGTAACCTGTCAACATTGCTCCTTTCCATTCGCAACTGTCAATCACAAAAGTTTAATTGGACCACAGCTTTGGATCAACTATCATGCGATTCCTAGGTCAAGTAATGGACCTAATTATTAAACAAAATAAATTGAAGTGAATGGCACTTCATGCTTCTTGCAGGGGGCACACCTCCTCCCCCAAATATTTTAGAGTAAATTCAGTAATTTTATTGTAATTTTACATATAAATGTCATTTTCTGAATAACAATTTCAGGATATGTAGCGTACTTAGCATTCAGACCATGAAACATCTTTACTAGTAAAGTTAATTGTAGCTGGGAATGGAGTATAATGAAAGTGCCCCTGTACTGGCAGAGTATTGAAATGAATTGCCTTATCTTACGTGTTGAGACTCAGGCCAAGACTCCGTCAGCCATCTAAAGCTAGCAGCGCCCAGAAACCAATCTCAACCAAACTATATCCAAAATTTTAGGCTAATTAAATGCTCTATTCCCGAATTTTAGGCTCTTCTGGATTTCCGAAAATCGTGGGCGCTGCTAGCTTTAGTCTAAAGCTAGCAGCGCCCACCCAGAATCTATCTCAAAATCAATTGTAAAATCTGAAACCCATCCCAAAATTTAAGAATAATTTTAGGCTCTTGGAAAAAAATTATCCCGCCTTCAAATTCCAAAAATCAGGGCTGTACAAAGCGAAACAATTAACATTGGTTCTTACGGGTGAAATAACACCAAAATCAAAAAACCTTAGGAAAAATCTGAAACCCCTCCCAAAAGTTAAGAATAATTTTAGGCTCTTGGAAAAAAATTCTCCCCGCCTTCAAATTCCAAAAATCAGGGCTGTACAAAGCGAAACAATTAACATTGGTTCTTACGGGTGAAATAACACCAGAATCAAAAAACCTTAGGAAAAATCTGAAACCCCTCCCAAAAGTTAAGAATAATTTTAGGCTCTTGGAAAAAAATCATCCACGCCTTCAAATTCCAAAAATCAGGGCTGTACAAAGCGAAACAATTAACATTGGTTCTTACGGGTGAAATAACACCAGAATCAAAAAACCTTAGGAAAAATCTGAAACCCCTCCCAAAAGTTAAGAATAATTTTAGGCTCTTGGAAAAAAATCAACCCCCGCCTTCAAATTCCAAAAATCAGGTCTGTACAAAGCGAAACAATTAACATTGGTTGTTACTGGTGAATAGGGTATGTTGTATTCCTAACGGGAATTTTCCATTTTTTGGAAAGGGAAGAGAGAAGGCCAAAATTATTTGTGGGTATAATAGTATTGTCTATTATGTGTGGAATATGAAGTTCAATTTTCAGAAGGTAAGTCGTTGTAGTTCAGGTGTTATAAGAACTCAAATATTGAATATCGAAAAAAGTGGGTGTGTTTTGATTAATATTCTATTTTTTTTGAGTCAGAACGGTGCTAGCCCAAAATTATTTGAGATTTGCATATTGATATGTAATGTATGAGCAATTGCTAATAAATTCCCCATTTGAATTAGTAAAGTAGTTCAGAGATTATTTTGTGAGAAATGAAAAATTATTCGAAAGGTATGTTGTAGTTCTCACGAGAATTTCCCTTTTTTTGGAAAAGAAAGAGAGAAGCACAAAATTATTTGTGGGTATAATACTATTCCCTATATTGTGTGGAATATGATGTTCAATTTTGGAAAGTAAGTCGTTGTAGTTCAGGTGTTATAAGAACTCAAATATTGAATATCGAAAAAAGTGTGTGTGTTTTGATTAATATTCTATTTTTTTTCAGTCAGAACGGTGCTAGCCCAAAATTATTTGAGGTTAGCATATTAATAGGTAATAAATGGGCAATTGCTAAGAAATTTCTCATTTGAATTAGTAAAGTATTTCAGAGATTATTTTGTGAGGAATGAAAAATTAATCGAAAGGTATGTTGTAGTTCTCACGAGAAGATTCCATTTTTTGGAAATGAAAGAGAGAAGCCCAAAATTATTTGTGGGTATAACCATATTTCTTATTATGTGTTGTATGTCACGCGCCTTTCCAAGGAGCCAAATCCTTGTAGTTCAGGTTTTATAACAACGGAAATATTAAATGTTGGAAAAGAATTGGGAAAGTTTTTAGTAATATTAATTTTTTCCAGTAAGTACGGCTCTAGCCCAAAATTATTTGAAATTGTGATATTAATAGGTAATGTATGAGCAATCGTTAATAAATTTCTCATTTAAATTAGTAAAGTATTTCAGCAATTTTTTGTGAGGAATGAAAAATTAGTAAAAAGGTATATTCTAGTTCTCACGAGAATTTTTCCATTTTTTTTGGAAAAGAAAGCTAGAAGCCCAAAATCATTTGTTAGTATATCTGTATTCCGTATCATGTGTTGTATATGGCCTTCAATTTCCAGGAGCCAAATCGTTGTAATTCAGGTGTTATAAGAACGCAAATGTTGAATATCGAAAAAAAATTGGTGTGTTTTGATGAATATTCCAATTTTTTCCAATAAGAACGGTACTAGCCCAAAATTATTTGAGATTGGCATCTTGATAGGTAATGCATGAGCAATTGTGAATCAGTTCCTCATTTGAATTATTAAAGTATTTCAGAAATAATTTTGTGAGGAATGAAAAATTAGTTAAAAGTTATATTGTATTTCTCACGAGAATTTTCCACTTTTTGGAAAAGAAAGAGAAGCCCAAAATTATTTGTAGTTATAATCGTATTCCTTAGTATGTATTGTATGTCACACGCCAATGCCATGAGCCATATCCTAGTACTTCTGGTTTTATAAGAACGGAAATGTTGAATATCGAAAAAAATATGGACTGGTTTTGACTAATATCCCTTTTTTAATACGAACTAATATAGCCCAAAATTATTTGAGATTTGAATATAATTAGCTAATTTATGTGCAATTGTTAATAAATTCTTTATTTGAATTGGTACAGAATTTTGGGGTTTACTTTTTCAGAAGTGGAAACGTGGTGAAATGTATATTGTAGTTCTCACGCGAATTTTTTTTTCTTGGAGAAGAAACCGCGAAGTTCAAAGTGATTCATGAGTATAGCCGTATTCTCTATCATGTGTTGTATATGGCACTTTATTGCCAGGAACGAAATCCTTGTAGTTCAAGTTTTATAAGATCGCAAATATTGGATAACAAAAACAAAAGTTATTCTATTGATTATTATTCTTTTATTTTCAATAAGAACGTCTCTAGCCCGAAATTATTTGAGATTAGCAAATTGAGAAGCAATGTATGTGCAAATGTAAATAAATTCTCTTTTTGAATTAGTAAAGTATTTTGGAGTTTATTTTGTGAGGAATGAGAAATTGGTCAAGAAGTATATTGTAGTTTTCACGAGAATTTTCCATTTTTTGGTAAACAAAGAGAAGAGCCTAAAATTTTTTCTGAGTACAGCCGTATTCCTTATCATGTATTTGAAAATGACATTATCAAACGCGAAATACCTGTAGTTAAGGTAACGCAAATATTGGATATCGGAAAAAAGTTGGGACTGTTTTGATTAATATTCCTTTCATTTTCAATAAGAACGAATCTAGTCCAAAATTATTTGAAGTTGACATATTGATGGCCAATGTATGAGCAATTCTAAATAAATTCCTCTTTTGAATTAGTACAGTAGTTTGGAGTTTATTTAGTGATAAACCAAAATATGATCAAAATTTATATAATAGTTTTCACACTAATTTTCCAATCTTTTTAAAACAAAGTGAGTAGTCCAAAATTATTAGAGAGTACAGCCGTATTCCCCATTATGTGTTGTATATGACATTAAATTGCCCGGAACGAAATCCTTGTAGTTTAGGTTTTATAATAACACAAAAATTGAATTTTGCAGGAAAATAGGGTGTTTTGATTAATATTCAATTCTTTTCAAAAAGAATGCATCTACCCCAAAATGATATGCGTGTCGCGATTTTTTGCCATAATGTGCATGTTATTTGTAGAACATTGGATTGCTTGAACCGAAATACCTGTAGTTTAGTTTTGAAAAAAAACCAACAAATATTTGAGATCGGTAAGTATTTTGGACAGTTTTTTTTACTTTGCTTTTCTTTTTCATGAAAAACATGACAATGCCCAAATTATTTCAAGATCGCATCTTATTTGTTGGTATGTGTTCAATTGTTAGTAAATTCCATATTTACATTTGTTAGTTAAGTTTGTTTTGTTTTTGTTTTTTTTTACGAATGAAAGATTGAGAAAAAATGTAGTTTGCCTTTTATACTAGGCATTATTCTTTTCCCGTTTTTGGATTTCTCTATTATTGATTGTGATTTTAGAATTGTAGATGTATAGTTAAATAACTATTTTATCTTTTAATTCGTCGCTGCTTTTTGGAGAGAATTTTTCTTGTATGAAATATTTAATAAGTCCATATTGGATATTTACATAGGAATGAATTAAAGTAATTATTTCAAGGTTTGATATTGATCCTGTCCGAGTAAATGGTAAAACTCTCAACAAATACATTTTTTTTCTTTTTTAATGTTGGAAATACACGTGTACGGTATAATTCTCCCAGAATATGTGTGAAGTTTCTCCGGATTTCCTAGTTTTGAGATAGTGAGATTCTAGCTTCTCCATCCTCGTTTTTGCTAAGTTGATTTCGGGGTGTTTCTTGATGACCCTAAAGAACCCAAAATTATGGCCCAAGATTTTTTGAGTTGAGTTGCTATTGGGATGGTTTTAAATATTTGTTATCGTACGTAGGGGTGAGTTTCGAAATTTTGAAAAGGAACAAAAATTTCGCACGTTTACGACCACACAAATATTTTCGAATTTTCAGTACGGGTGGGTGTTCAATTAACAACCCACAATTTTTAACCTTAATTTCGGAGATTGTAGGGTACCAAAATAATGTTTCTGGTGTCACTGAGGAGCCCAAAAATATCCCGAACTTATGGTGGGAGAAATTTTGAAATTTGAGAATTAGGGGTGGTTTTGATTTTTTGTTTTCGTATTTAGGGGTGTGTTTCGAAATTTTGAAAAGTGGCCCCCAGAAGCCCAAAATTCACTTGTTTAGACCGTGCAAAAAAATTTGAATTTTAAGTAAGTGGGGGTGCTAGCTTTACCGGCCAAAATTTGAAATCGTAATTTCAAGGTGTTGGGAGGTAGCCCAAAATTTTTGGAAGGGGGCTGAAATTAGCCCAAAATTATGGCGCAAGCATTTTTGAGTTTTGAGAAAGTGGGGGTGCTAGCTTTACCGACGTAGTGGCGCCTGCTATTACAAGCACACCGTCCAGACCTGGTCCCTGCCGAATACCGCCGTGTGTGTAAATAAATAAAACGGTGCCCGGCGGGGGCCGCCTCGGCCGCGGGCATCGTCTGGCGGAGGCCAATCCGCACCTAAAAACTCCCGCCCCACCACCCGGAGCCCCTCGATGCCTCTACACCCTGTCAAAGAAGATGGTGCAGTGATGGAGCAGTTAAAATGTAAATAGTGTAAATAGTAATCAGTGCACAACAAGGACGTGACAGTGACACCTGTGCTTAGTGTCAGGTCATTTCAGGATAAGAGAATTTCGAAGATAAAAGCAATAAGGACGCGACAGAGTCGCTTATGAAGTAATTGTAATTAGATGTAGGTTGTTAAAGTAATGATAGTGTAAATAAAACAAAAGTGGTGCGTCAGTTACACAAGAGAGGAAAATCCTCAGACTATTATAAATAACGCAAGAAAGGTCAAAGCAATCTTGAACTCTCCAACCATCCAATATATACATGCTATGTAGTGCAAAACTACCACCATATATAAAAATTGTTCTGTCGACAATAAACGCTACTTAAATACAGAGTAATATACGTAGTATAGGGAAAGTTATATAAAGCTGCGGGGAAAATGGCGAATTTTCGCCAGCAAAAAATTAGTTGTCTGGTCGTGATGACGAAAAAGTGGATAAATCCAGTTGCTAAATTAAGAAAAAAAATCCCTTAACACGTGGTGTAGCCAGAACCCGTTTTTTGTTGGTCCTTGATTCCCAAAAACTAACTGAAAGGAAAACGTTCATCTGTCCGTCCCCGTCCGTCCGTCAACACTGCTAGCACCTAAACCATACGTACGATTTCTTCCAAAATGGATATTCCCCGCACGATCTGTTTTGAGTGAAAGCTTTGAGGTTTGGAAAAAGATTCTACAAAATTTTGGGGTACTTTACATGAAGCTCCCCGGACGTTTTTAAACTTTTCTCAAAAACTGCTACAAATTTTTCTTTAAATTTCTTGTAAGAACAGAGTAAAATAGATTTATTACGGTGACATAGGTACGATGTTCACGGTTAACTCTAAATTTTCGAAAATTACAAAATTTTGAATTTTATTCAACGTCTTCCTCCAACTACAAAATTGCAGATGGAGATTTTTCCTTCAAATATATTTTTTTCTTCATAGTGAGGTCTTTCATAGCACGTAAGAACCAATGTTAATTGTTTCGCTTTGTACAGCCCTGATTTTTGGAATTTGAAGGCGGGGACGATTTTTTTCCAAGAGCCTAAAATTATTCTTAACTTTTGGGAGGGGTTTCAGATTTTTCCTATGGTTTCTTGATTTTGGTGTTATTTCACCCGTAAGAACCGATGTTAATTGTTTCGCTTAGTACAGCCCTGATTTTTGGCATTTGAAGGCGGGGATGATTTTTTTCCAAGAGCCTAAAATTATTCTTAAATTTTGGGATGGGTTTCAGATTTTACAATTGATTTTGAGATAGATTCTGGGTGGGCGCTGCTAGCTTTAGACTAAAGCTAGCAGCGCCCACGATTTTCGGAAATCCGGAGGAGCCTAAAATTCGGGAATTCATTTAATTAGCCTAAAATTTTGGATATAGTTTGGTTGAGATTGGTTTCTGGGCGCTGCTAGCTCTAGATGGCTGACTCCGTCTGACCACGCAAATTTCGCTACGCACCATCTAGCGGAGAAAGAAGGTATTCCTTGGGTGACGAAACAGGTGATTTGAATTAAGCTCAGAGACGTCATTTAGGCTTGATCTTTTACATGCAGTAAATCTACTGATATGGGACAGTCGGTTTTAATTCCCTGCCGAAGGAATACGAAGGATATTTTCGCCCTTAAAAATCCACGGCTTCGGTCGGGTACCCCCCAACTTGGGTATAACAGTCCGATACGCTAACCGTTACACCATCGCCGCTGTGGCATAGTGACGCTTGTATACATAAAAGACAGGATGTGCCTTTGTCTATGGAAGCGTGCCTTTGTCTATGGAAGCCACAAATAGACAGACCATTAGGTTGAGCAGGAAGGGGGCGTGTATAAGATGCGTTTAGGCTGAGCCAGAAAGTAGAAAGGGCGCGGAGGCACCAGGGGGGGGCGGCAAGACACGCCACAGTGGTGTGTTGTATACGTCACAGACGTCGCCTAGCAAGCTCTGAGGGAGGGAGGTCACGTGGGCCACTCACGTCACTTTAGTTACGGAGTGGGAGTAGATCATGTGATCGGTCGTCATGTGACCGTATCTACATAAGGTGAGGTAAGGGCATATTAGCCAGGATACAATTGCGGCACGGAGCCGAATTGGTATCTTCATTAACCTTTTAGCTACAGAGTTGTTTTCCTTCTGCACTCCGTGCGGTACAGACTTTTAAATAGACGAATTTGCTTGACCCCAGTAGAGGTTTAACTGCGGCGAGTGATGACAGCTACCTCGTAAGTGTTGAAAGTCCTTGTTGATAGAGAATTAAAGGAATTAACTGAGGAAGACAGTATCAACTTTTCCTCAGCAAAATTAAGTAATATTATTTTGAGCAATGATCGCTTAGACGAAAGAATCAATACCAATGGAATTAGAGAAGAAGATGATATTGAGACAGCCTGGGAAAAATAAAAACTATTATACTTAAGTCAGCCGAAGAAGCATTAGGAAAAATTAACAGAAAAAGTCAACAGAAACAAGGGCGAAATATACCATGGTATACAGAAGAGGTTAAAGAAATAACTAGGGAAAAACTCCGAGCATTTCTCAAATACAAACAGTCTAAATTATCACAAGACTATGAAGACTACGAACTTATAAGAAATCAAGTAAATATAAAGATCAGGAAAATAAAATAAAATTTTTGGGAATCATTTACTGCAAGAATGGAACACGACTTTTACGGCCTGCAAAAATAGATATGGCGTTTTATAAGAAATACACGCTCCTTAACAAATGAGTTGATAAGCACAACAAAAATCAGTAACACGGAATGGGTGGAATATTTTAGTAAGCTATTTCACAATAACGAGGCTCCAGTATTGGATATAGCCGACACATTAACACAAGACTATGAGATCTCAGAAGAACAGATCATACAAACGATACCCAAATTAAAAAATAGGAAATCACCCACAGAGGATGGCATATAAAACGAACTATTAAAATACGGGGGGGGGGCAATCATTACATAAAGAATTAGTAAAACTGATACAAAACATATACAGGCAGAGTAAAATATCAGAGGAATGGAAAACGAGTATTCTACTCCCTCTTTTTAAAAAAGGGGACAAGCTAGACCCAAATAATTATAGAGGAATTAACCTTCTGAACACAACGCTTGAACTAACAACAAAAACTATCACACAAGTAATAGAAAACTTAATAGAATGGAAAGAAGAACAGCAAGGATTCAGAAGAGGAAGATCATGTAATGATGCGATCTTTATTATACGACAAATTGTTGAGAAATCTCTGGAATTCGACAAACCTGCATATATGTGTTTCGTAGACGTACAGAAAGCATTTGACAGCGTACGCCTTGTAGATATAGCAAGATTATTAAAGAAAGAAAATATCCCCTGCAACCTTATTAAACTCAGAGCAAATATATATATATATATATATATATATATATATATATATGAACACCAGAATGAAAGTAAAACATAACGAACAAATATCCCAAGCCATAACAACAGGTCAAGGAATAAGACAAGGAGACTCCCTCAGCCCAATACTCTTCAACCTGGTAATGAAACACATCCTAAACAATCTTTCGAACAAAAAAGGATATTATTTCGGCTCTTATAACATAAACTCAATCTGTTATGCAGACGATACAGTCTTAATTGCCGAAAGCGAAGATGATTTACAACGCCTCCTGTTTCAATTCTACAAGACATGCCAGTCATTCAACATGAGGATATCCACACAAAAAACTAAATGCATCACAATCTCGGAAGAGCCATTGATATGCAAACTAGCTATAAACGAATACCTAATAGTGCAAGTGATGGAAAAACAATATCTAGGCGTAACAATAACTAGTGATGGCAGATCTATAAAAGAGGCTAAGGAACAAAGCATAAAAGCAAATAGAATAGCAGGCTGTCTCAACCACTCGACATGGCAAAATCAATATCTAAGAAAATACACTAAAATTAAAATATATAAGGCAGTAATTAGACCAGTATTGTCATATGCAGCTGAAACTAGAGCAGACAAAAAATATGCCAAATGAAGGATGTTTCGGAAATGCGGGTGTTGAGAAAAATTACAAATAAAACGCCAAGGGATAAAGAACCTAATATTAGTATAAGACAAACTTGCCAAATATATATAATCTCAGACTGGGTTCGAGAAAGAAGAAAGAAATGGAATGACCATATAGACAGACTGGTGAAAGTGACTGGAGATAGAAGACCGGAAGGAAGGAGAAGAGTAGGACGCCCAAGAACTAGGTGGAAAGACATTTTGTGAAACAAGACAGCATGAATATAGTGCCCATTCATAAATATAACTACGTAAATGTAATGTATCAGGTTCTTTTAAAATTTTAATTAAGTATCCTTTGTAAAGAAACAGGCTCTAGCCTAAAATAAAAGTAAGAAGGAGAAGCAATTATCCTATTCATTTTTTCTAATTTTCATTCTTTACTTCACCCACCCCGCCTGTACAACGAAGTTTTCCGCATTTGATGTTTAAAATATTTAGAATGTTTCAAAATTTAAAAAGTATTTCCCTCTTGCAAAGCAGTAATCTACATAATACTTTATGAAAATTAATTACAAAGTTGGAATACTTTCGAAAAAAGTATTTTCAAGATATTGGATCTATATAAAACTATGAAAAGTATGATTTTTTCAAATTTTTCAAAGTGGTTTGGGAAAGTAAACATATATCATTTCTAAAAATGAAAAAGTATTTTATTTTCCTTAATTTTATTTTAAATGCTTAAGAAATGTATTTCGTTCACCGTGGCTAAAGCTAAATCGGAGTGATTTAGTATCTTGAACAGAATCAATCCACGAAGATGGACAGCTTGATCGGAGCTGAAAATGTTTAATTGTATTGGCTTGGATCATCTTCCAGACCGGACACAGATGCACACTGTCGCTGTCACTGATCAAAATTAACTCAAGCTCGTGAGTTTTTAGCGATTATTCTCGACAAGTCATGTTTACTTCAAAAAGCACACAACCCAAGCGCAAGCAGCAACTCTTAGCAGAATACGACTGCGATCGCCCAAGGGAGAAGCGTGGGCCGAGGCAGGTTTGTTATGACTGGGGTGTGTGACAGGAGATAGTAGACAGTGAATCGCTACGTATAAGTACAAGGACCTAAAGAAGAAGGTGCCCTAACAAAAGAAAAGCTTTGATAAGCTGAAGAGATATTTATATTGAACCACGTCTTTGGTTTATGCCAATACAATAAAATATTAAGACGTTGCAAATTATACAATACATAACAAAATATGAAAATAATATATTTATTGCACTGATATAAACTTGATTTTCCCTTTTATCTGCTACTGTAGAAAAAATATCTTTCTAGCATGATTTAATTATTACATACGAAGTTAAAATAATATATTATGAAACAAATTTGTGAAAGTTATATGTACATGCCATTCGAAACCCAAATTCCGTTATAAAAGGCAAACAGAAACCATATCTTCTATTCTTACTATATTATTAATTTGTTGCCGTTAGAATCTTAGAGGTCGTTAGAAGATATTATTAGTTTGTTGTCGTGTCGGGCGAATGTTGACTGGCGATCAACATTCTCCTATGTTTCTCAAGCTGCGGCGCACTGTAGAAGCATGAAATGTCGGAGCAGCCCACGTGTCCTTTTCGCGCCTCAAGACCGTACTCCATCAACACATCCCTGCCGGATGGCGTAGACCGGAGCGCCGAACGTGAGAATCGCCGCGCCGCTGCTTGTCACCCGTCAGCAAGTGATAGATAAGAGCCGTCGCACGCCTCTGGAGGTCAAGCGAAAAAGATCCCATTGGTACCGCTGGGTTGAAATGCTCTGGGAAACCTCTTTCCCATTAGTCTTTAAAAGGTTAAGTGCTCACGCACTGCGCTCCAGGGCGAGCGGCCGGACTTGTCCGAGGGAGACGTCAGTCTCACATTTAGCGACGCGGTCAAGCGTTCGCTGTATCTTGCGGTCAAGCAAGGGCGGGTGGGGATTCGCAAGGGCAGTCGCGGGTGGCGACTAGGATAAGCTGTTCTTAGGAGGGTTCCATAAAGCACGGATAAGTGTAAATGAACTTGTGCAACATTGTATATATTTCTTTACAAATAAACTTGTTTTGTTACGAATCCTTCGTGTCTTTGTCTGAGTAATTAAACGACACCACAGACGAGGAACAGGCTTATCAAAACTGGCGGCAGCGGTCACAACGAACACGCCGGTGGGCTACAGCTCAGATTAATTCACGCCGGTGGGGCAGAATTAAAGCGCCAGAATTAATTATTCTAAAATCTGGTAGCAGCGGACTAAATTGACGCTGGTGGGACAGAACTCAGTGCAGCAATAGCTACGCGGGAAACTACGTAACGGGGGCAGTGCCGGACCTCATCGCTGAGGGTCCTTGTGTACAAGCAACGACAAGGAACAGGCTTATCAAAACTCGTACGAGACGGGTGTAAGGAGCCAGGCGAAGCAGCTGAGTGGAAGGACGGCCAACGGGAGCGAAGGAGCTGAGAGGAAGGTCGAACGTGTCAGTTCCGGAGCAACAGGAAGCAGCGCCGAGAAGCCAAACGTAAGTTGACTAGTGCAATTGTGGTAACATTTCAGTCAAGATGGCTTACTTGGGAGTGTATAGAAAGGAAATACTTGTGCGTGTAGCTAACGAATTAGGTGTCGCTACGACGGGCAGGGAAACTAAAGTAGAACTAAAAAATATAATCACTAATAGTACAGATTATGAGGAGGAATTTGTTAAGGGGCTGGCAGAGGAAGAGCAGGATAGACAAAAGCGGGAAGAGCAGGAGAGACAAGACCAGGAAAGGCAGGAGAGACAAGCGAGGGAAGAACGGGAATTCGAATTAGAGAAATTGCGAATTACGAATGCGAATGCACCACGCGTTTCGATTGGAAGCGTAGATTCGAGCAAGAAGTCGCAAATACGCATCAATCAGGTAATGGATCGATTTAAAGGAGAAGGGGACGATATTACTATGTTAAGTGTTTTCGAAGCGCAGGCAAATGAATTAGAAATAGGTGAGGACGAATGGGTGAGTCAGTTAATGGGGCTGATGCCAAATCAAGTTAATAGGTGACTCATGCTAGAAACGAAACCCGAAGATAGGACGTACAGTAGCGTGAAAGAAAAGCTGTTACGCATGTACAGATTTAATGCGGAAAGGTTTCGGCAATAGTTTTGCTCACATCCCAAAGTTCGACAACAACGTGGAGTGTTTATGCGCGGGAATTAAGCAATTACTGCAAAGAATGGGTAGCAGGATGGAATATTAGTTCGTTTGAATCATTGATCGATCTGAGGATAACAGATCAATTAAAAGTCGCGTTCCAGCCAACATTAGAAATCACTTTGTAGATGAGTGGGGGAAAATTAGCGTGGCATTAGAATTAGCTAAACGCTTAGACGACTACGAAAGCACGCGAAACGGGTGGAATCACGGGGGAAGAAAAACGTGGCCGAAAGAAAAGGTAGAATCTAAACAAGAGGAATATTCACAGTATAATCAGAATAGAATTGAAAAGGCAACTAGCTCGAAAGCCGATCGAAATGATGAATTCGAGAAGCCGGCAATCAAAACGTGCTTCTTTTGTAAAAAGAGGGGCATTTCAAGTGGAACTGTCCTCTACAGAAGAAAGTAGAAAAAGATAATCACATCGTTGATTTACGTGAGGACGAGCTATTCGCGCCATACACATGTCAGGGGACCGTTAACGGATTTCCTATACAGATTCTTCGTGATTCGGGAGCGTCTATAGATATTATCAATAAAAAGTATGTGTCTTCCGAACACTATACGGGAGTAAAATACGTCGACGGCAAGTCGACGGTTCTCCAGACGGACGTGGTGAAATGAAACTCAGAGAGTGAGTACACACTGAGTTTATTACAGAAGTGAACAAAATATAAATTATACAAATTTCTATTACAAAGTCTAAAATGGTTGTGAACCATTTACAATGTTTCCTTACAAACTATATAGACTACATCCCCACTCCTGTTTGTAAGTACATGATGGAGGGGGAGACACTTCTTATGGTCAGAGGCGCGGATGCGCTCTGGGTGGCCCTTATCACAAGCGGAGGGGGAACTCCGGAGCGAGGGGCTTGGTATCACGAGGACTGTGTCCCGAAGTGATTTTTCATAATTATGTGGAGGTTAAGGGGCAGGCGTTAGTTATTGGAGCCTTCGACGTCCTATCTGAGCGCAGGGCGCAACTGAGATGAAATTTATGAGTATTTATTACGTGCTTATGATAGAAGGGCGTTAAAATTATCGGGGACGCGAAAAGACGCCTTTTCTCTGGTTCGAAGATATCGGTTATCGGGCCTCGTGCTTTAATTAAATTCATAAGCCCTGCCTTGCTCCGGAGTACATTGCGTAATGCTATGTACAGCCTGTACGCTCTGTACGTGGGGATATAAGTCGGGCTCTTCTGTTTGGGTGGTACAACCCTTACAGCGTAATTTGCCTGTTGCAAATGTTGTAAAGGGGCCGTTTGGTGAGTTCACTACCAAAGTTGCAGTCGCTTTAACAGTGAATTAGATTTTTACTTGTTAAGCAACCGTTCCCATAGACAGATACAAGAAGTAGCGCAAGGTTTTGTTGAACCTGAAGTTGTAAATGCTGTTCAAACGCGAGGAAAAACAGGCAACCCCGGTAACAGAAGCGGAGGAAATTGAAGAGGAAGGCTCCGAGGAGGAGGACATCGCGGAAATCGAGACAAGTACGGATGCGGAGGAAGCCGTCCAAGAATTAGTTAAATCAATCAGGATTCTTTTAGAAATGAACAACGCGAAGACACGGAACTAGCACCCTTAATTGAACTTGCTAGGGGTATTGAAGCCGAGCGGCAAGATTACTTTGAAAAGAATGGACTTTTGTTCCGAAGTCGGCAAAGCAAGCGGGGGTAACAATTTAAAATGCTAGTTGTGCCAAAAGTGTTTCGTGTCGATATCTTAAAAATGTGCCACGAGACATCGAATGCACATTTGGGAGTAACTAAAACCAAAGATGCGATGGCCAAGTATTTTACTGGCCTAATTGTTACAAGGAGGTAGAAAATTTCGTGAGGACGTGTGACAGTTGTCAGCGTGTAGGACGAGGGGGCGAAAAATTGCGAGCGCCGCTTAAGATTGTTCCTATAACAAGCGAAGCGTTCGAAAAAATCAATGTAGACGCGTGCGGGCCCTTTCAGGACTCCGAATTAGGGAACCGTTACATTCTGACCACCCTATGCTGTGCCACGAAATTTCCTGAGGCATTGCCTATCACAGACTTGTCACAGCGACAGTCATCGAAGCTCTGTTGAGTATTTTCAGCCGTATCGGGTTTCCGAAGGGGCTTCAGATCGATCAGGGCACTTGTTTCACTAATGAATTTGCAGACATATTCAACATCAAATTAGTCCATAGTTCACCGTATCGACCTCAAAGTAATCCGGTCGAACGTATGCACCGAACCATGAATCGGTTAATGAAGGTATTGTGTTTCGAAGCGGGGCTAGACTGGGAAAAACAGCTTCCTGCGATCATGTTCGCGTTAAGAACGATCGTACACGAAAGCCTAGGTTTTTCACCGGCCGAGCTTGTATACGGACGTAATTTGAGAACGCCGATCACTGTTGTACGACAGTTTAGCCGGAACAGAGGATAGCAAGCATAGTTCTGTCGTGGAACTCGTGTAAACAGACCAGGGACCGAATACCGAAATAATAGCGGTAAAGGTATTTATACCGGTATAGAAATACCTTTACCTCTATTATACCTTTATTCAAAATACCTTAAAAATACCGGTATAAGACGTCAAATATCGGTATTTTTAGAGGTGTTTTACCTTTATTCGACGTCTATACCGGTAAAATACCTCAAAATAGAGGTATTTTACCGGTATTTTCTCATGAAAACACCGATATTTTCATGAGAAAATACCGGTATTTCAGTAGAATCATACAGATTTCCAAGGGAAACAATCTGAGTTTTTACGCTGAGATGGCTCAGAGGAACAATTATAGACTCCGCAGAGTTTCTGACCGGGGGTCCTACGGTTCGAGTCTCAACGGTGGCATATTTTCGCCGTGGGGGCGCAAACGCGCGTGTGCGGGCGCGAACGCGCGTTTGGGGTCGCGAACGCGCGTTTGGGGTCGCAAACGCGCGTGTAAGGGCGTGAAAGCGCGCGTGGGGGCGCGAACGAGCGTGTGCGGGCGCGAACGCGCGTGGGGTCGCGCGCGCGTGTACGGGAAAGAACGGGCGTGTCGGGGCGCAAACGCGCGTGTGGGGTCGTGCGCGCATGTGGGAGCACGAACGCACGTGTGGGGTCGCGCGCGCGTGTGGGAGCGCGAACGCGCGTGTGGGGTCACGCGCACGTGTCAGGGAACGATCGCGCGTGTCGGGGCGCAAACGCGCGTGGGGGCGCGAACGCGCGTGTGGGGACACAAACCCGCGTGTGGGTTCGCAAACGCGCGCGTGGGGGCGCGAACGCGCGTGTGCGGGCACGAACGCGCTTGGCGGGCGCGAACGCGCGTGTGTTGGGCGCGAATGCGCGCGTTAGGACGTGAACGCACGTGTGGGCAACGCGCGCGTGTAGGGTCGCGCGCGCCTGTGGTAGCGCGAACGCGCGCGTGGGGGCGCGAACGCGCGTGGGGGCGCGAACGAGCGCGTGGGGGCGCGAACGCGCGCGTGGAGGCGCGAACGCGCGTGTGGGAGCGCGAACGCGCGTGTGGGAGCGCGAACGCGCGTGTGGGGGCGCGAACGCGCGTGTGGGGAGTGAAGGCGCGTGTGTGGGGAGCGAACGCGCGTGTGTGGGGACCGAACGCGCGTGTGTTGGGCGCGAATGTGCGCGTAAGGACGTGAACGCGCGTGTGGTCAACGCGCGCGTGTAGGGTCGCGCATGCCTGTGGTAGCGCGAACGCGCGCGTGGAGGCGCGAACGCGCGTGTGCGGGCCCGAACGTGCCTGTGAGGTCGCGCGTGCGTGTGGGGTTGCGAACGCGCGTGTGTGGGTCGCGAACACGCATGTGTGGGGAGCGAACGCGCGTGTGTTGGGCGCAAAAGCGCGCATTAAGGCGTGAACGCGCGTGTGGGGCCGCGCGCGTGTGGGGTCGCGCGCGCGTGGGGGAGCGCGAACGCGCGTGTGGGGTCGCGCACGCGTGTGGGAGCGCGAACGCGCGTGTGGGAGCGCGAACGCGCGTGTGGAAGCGCGAACGCGCGTGTGGGGTCGCGCGCGCGTGTGAGGGTGCACGCACGCGCGCGTGTGAGGGTGCACGCACGCGCGCGTGTGAGGGTGCGCGCGCGTCTGAGGGCGCGAACGCGCGCGTGGTGGGGCGAACGCGCGTGTGGGGGGCGAACGCGCGTGTGTGAGGTGCGAACGCGCGTGTGGGGCGCGAACGCGAGTGTGTGGGCGCGATTGCACGTGTTTGGGTGCGAACGCGCGTGTGTGGGCGCGAACGTGCGTGTGTGTGCGCGAACGCGACACTATTTCCATTGAAAATACCGGTATAATCTTTATGGACGTCCATACCGGTATAGACGTCCTATAAAGGTATTATACCGGTATGAATTACCGTTTTTTTTACCGGTATTCAATAACTTTTCGGTCCCTGTATACCGGTATGGACGTCCATGAAGGTTATACCGGTATTATAGAGGTATTTTACGGGTATAGACGTCGAATAAAGGTAAAATACCTCTAAAAATCCCGGTTTTTGACGTCTTATACCGGTATTTTTAAGGCATTTTGAATAAAGTTATAATAGAGGTAAAGGTATTTCTATACCGGTATAAATACCTTTACCGCTAATATTTCGGTATTCGGTCCGTGCCGGTATAGACGTCCTAGAAAGGTATTTTACCGGTATAAAAGAATAAAGGTATTTTATAACGGTATAAAAAATACCGGTATTTTACCGGTATTCAATACCTTTTCGGTCCCTGAAGCGGACTAAAAAGAACGAGAGAACTCGCGCATCAAAGGCTCAGTTGCGAGCAAAAGAAACGGAAACTGTAGTATGATAAGAGAACAGTGAAAAGGCATTTTGAAAATGGAGCGCGAGTACTTGTGCTAGCGCCGCTTAAAACAGAAATTAGCCGTTCAGTGGGTAGGACCCGGGGAAATCATAGAGAAAATCTCGGAGACTTATAGCGTTTTCCATTCGTTGTACTGAAACCCACCCTTGTGCAGGGCAAATACGTCATCGCTCCGCAACAGTGCTGCCCCCACACGCGTGAAGGGCAGCCGTGGGGCAACCACGAATGAATCGTATTCCCGAACTGAGTCAGTGCGTGTACGCTACGCAATGAGATTATAGACAGCTGTTCTTGGTCTGACACACTGACATAACTCGAAAAATAAGAATTTTGGAATTGTGATCGTTATTATAATTTTTATAATAATAATTATTATTTTAACACATCTTGTACGAAGTCTTTTGGTAATTGTTTACTCCTTAATTCATAGAGTATTAACATGTGATTCTTTATTTAAAGACTATCGAAAACTTCAAAAGCGAATCTGTCGAAAGCTCATTTCTCGAGGTTTGCCAGTGATTGATTTCGAACACAGTGCACTAGATTTCGAACCAAAAGGTTTCTGCAGAATTATTTGGTTATTGAAAACTATTAAAATATTAATATGAGCATTTCCGCTTGCGCATGCAAGAAACTCTTCTTAGCACATTGTATATTTTAATGATTTTGTAAGGGTATAGGTCTGTTTACTGAATAGCACTGGATTTGTTAACATGCAGTAATTCACGATTGAATTTTACGAAAACACAAACTGATTTTCCGAACTTGTCACAGTTATTTTAAAGCATTTCTTGTAAAACATGGTATACTCCATCATTCAAAGTGTCCCTGTGTGAAAGGAGATCCTCAATTGCCTTACTATTTCACCACGAATCCAAATCAACATTCATAACTTCCGTACCTAACCTCAAAATGGCCCAGTGCAACGGACTGCACCGTCGAGCTCGTCAGTGCAGGTTACGGCGCCCCGAGTGCACCCTGGTTCCGTGTCATTGTACGAATGGAACATGGGCTTCACTGCACTGGTGCGCCCTAGCGGCCGATTGGAACACGAAAGCTGCCCTGAGTGTGCACTGAGTGCGCACCAGTGCGGCGAATGGAAAACGTTATTATGTTCTGCAAATGCCAGGGAAGAAAGAACTGCGAGTGTACCATGTGAACATGCTCAAGCGTTATCATCAAAGGACAGATTATGTTAATTTCTTTGGCATCACTAAGGTCGATAGTGAGGAAGATGATATTGATAAATATGCTTTGAATTTTGAGGAAGGCTATTTAAACATAGAGGAAATGTTAGCGGAAACTCAGGTCGTGTCCCATTTAAAAATGCATTAAAAGATGTAATTTGGAAATACAGGAATATTTTTAGTGAAAAACCAGTTTTCTCATGAAATTGTCATGGACATTGAATTGACAGACTACTAAAATTGTTAGGAGTGCGCCATACCGCATGTCGCCGAGACAGACTAAAATTATTCAGGAAGAGATTAACAAGATGTTACGTGACAATATAATCGAAGCAACTGACTACGACTATACGTCACCTATGATTCTTGTGGAAAGGGCAGGAAATAAACCGCGCCCATGTGTCGATTATCGCAAATTAAACCAGGTAATTAAAACAGAATATTTTCCTCTATCGAATCTAGATGAGAGAATAGAGACAGCAGCAGCGAACATAATATCTGTATTAGATTTAGCTCGTTGTTATTATCAGATAGGCTTGACGCCGAAAGCGCAAAGATACGCGGCATTTGTCACAAGTTTTAGCACTATCGACCTCTAAGACTCATGTTTGGTTTGAAAAATGGGCCATTCGAATGTTGTAGAATGATGGCTTTACTACTAAAAGATTGTCAATCTTTTGCATTACCGTATTTAGACGATATTGCAGTCTTCAGTAAGACTTGGACTGAACACATAAAACATTTATACACTGTGTTCAGCATTTTGCAAGGGGCAAAATTAACCATTCAACCAAAGAAGTGTAAATTCGCACAAAACAGCGTACAATATTTAGGTTATATTGTCGGGAGTGGTGAATTAAAGCCGGTGAAGGCCAAGATTCAGGCCATTAGGGAATTTCCGCGACCAGAAACTAAGAAACAGGTGCGTTCATTCTTAGGACTCGTAGGCTACTATCGGAAGCTAATTCCAGAGTTCGCGGAAAAAGCAGCAGAACTGAGTGATGTATTACGTGGGCGGGAGCGTCATGGCAAAATCGCATGGAGCGAAGGTTGCGAAATGTCCTTTCAGGCATTGAAAGAAGCTCTCTGCAAGAAAACAGTAATATACGCGCCAGATTTCATGAAGCCATTCGGAATTCAAGCAGACGCGTCAAAAAGAGGGATCGGCGTTGTGTTATATCAACACAATGATCAAGGTGATGAACAACCTATTGTTTTTCTTAGTAGGAAACTCACAGACTGTGAACAAAAATATTGAAATATACCATTCTCACGTCTCATCAAAAGCGTGGCTGTAATTATGTCCTGTTCCAAATTTATTAAGATTTGGGCGCCAGAAACAGGTTACATGAATTACTACCAAAGTTTTTCTATCTGATTTTAACAAAATTATATAAAAATCCAGCTAGCTTGGGTCGATGGGTCCGGATACAAATACTCGCTATCGCCTCGATAGCCGATTACCTGATCTGCCAACTATACAGTATGGCGTGGAATCTGAAATGTAATAATTATGCTACCAACTAATTGAAAATTATGATTGACAAATGAAAAACTCTTTTCTTTTCCAAAGAACAAAATTCAACAATTTATTTAACTTTAAATTAAACAATTAATTTGATGGTCATGACCCTTTTTTGAATAAATTATCTCTTTTATACTGCAGTATTTTTTTACCGTTTTTGCATGCCAACGCTCCGTGGTCGCTTCTCACTTGGCCGTTGTTAATTCCAAGTTCCGCTTCTCTCTTCCGGTCTTGCGCCGCCGCTGACACGTCCAGTCCACACTGCCTAAACTATTTGTTAGTTCTTGTCCGACGCTCCCGGTTCCTAATCTCTCCCACCGGTTATGTAAACTATTGAAGTCCAACTGCAATGTCCGAAAATCTGAACAAGTCCTCCGCGAAATCACTTCTGGTAAATTATTTCAAAGTCCGAAAACAAACTATCACTTCTCTCACAAGAAAAATACAAGTCTCACTTTCCCACTATATTGTCTACAAACGATCTTTACGCTACGGCACCCAGAGTCAGAATGTACGATCTTCACTCCACGACACCCCGAGTCAGAATGTACGATCTTCACTCCACGACACCCCGAGTCAGAATGTTCTATTTAATGCCTTCTTGAACCCTTTATGGCTCGGTAAGCGTCCATCCTTCTATTATTTTCAAAACACGGCGGCAACATTAGACTATCTAATCTTTAATAGCCAACCCGTGCGTCTCTTACAAATCCGAGTAGCCGCGACCTCCGTCAGTCATTCGTTTTTAAACCAATTACATCTTAGGTTCTTCAGCCATCTAGCCGGCGTTCTGACGTCATCAAGGCCCGTGTATAGTTTGTTGACCTTGCCAACCTCTGCGCTGACGTTGCTAAGGCCACATACCGCCATATTGAATCCCCATTTATCTACCCCATGTATAGCTAACATCATTAAAATAAAATCTATAATATTCTGGTATATCACAACTTCCCCTCTCCAAGCGTCATTTGGTTTGCTACAACATAACTAAATGACAAGACTACATTCAACACTTTCTTCTTACTTCACTACGCTGTATTCACTGACACTTTTGCACTTTACACAACACATATCTTGTATCTTGCAGCCTTAGACTATTTACATTTGTTTTGTGAATATGCCAACATAGTTTTGAACCATCTCATTGAGTATAAATTATTGCCTGCTATTTACTTCCGTCTTATATCCATCACATGTTAATTAAAAAATTTTTCACATTCTAACACAATAGACGTAACAACAAAACAAACACTATTACATACTATTATATACAGATACTATTTACAATGATTTATTCCTGGACAAGAATATTCAGTCATGGGTATCGTCCCTTTTATAAGGCTTCATATTCCTATAATTGTATGTCCCCATTTCGTCCAATTTTGGCGGTTTTTCATGACGAGCGATGGTTTTGCTATTGAGCTTTCTAGCATCGATACACAATCTGATTTTATTATCTTTCTTTCGGACTATTACTATCGGGCTCACATACGGTGTCATAGATTTTTTTATGATACCATCCTCCAACATTGTGTTTATTTGTTTACGTACTTCGGCTTTAAATACATGTGGGATCGGGTATTGCTTTACATTGAAGGGTTCCTCATCCATCAATTCAATTTTAAATTGATATCCTTTTACGGGCTCCTTTGAACCTTCAAAAACGTCTTGATATTCGCTAACTAACGTTTCAACGGAATGGCTAACATCTACTCCATTTTCGTCGACCGCATACTTGGCTGCTGCGTGAATCTGGTCCCTGGTCTCTTCAATTAGTTCCGCAATATCACAAATACACAAATCTTCGCCCTCCTGATCTTTGATCCCCAAACAATGTTGTTGCCCTTTGTCAGTTCGTAACAATATATTCCTGTTACCTACATCGACCTTGGCGTCACACATCTTTAGGCCATCAATCCCCAAAATGATTGGACGAATCAAATTTTTTATAATTATTGCAGGGAACTGTATCGTCACCCCTTGGACTTCCACCTCCACCCAAATTTGCTGACCTTGTTTCGATGCGCCTCCCGTTAGCCGTACGAATATTTAATTTTCTAGCAGGTAATTCTTCAATCTTATTCCCTTCCTTTTTTAGTTGCTTATATAATTCTTCCGATACCGCACAAACATTTGCACCAGTGTCAATTAAAATATCTACCGGTATATGCCGAAATATCCCCTTCAACAACAAACACGTGCTATTTTCCGCCCGTTCGTCTGTATCTTCCCTTAACAAATCTTCTGCTGCTACTTCAATGCTATTCAACTCTGTAATAACCATCATCTCATCAGTCTTATCGTTCGAAATAACCCGCCTATTTACTTCGAACAGTGGGAGTTTTCCTGCTCTATCGCATTAATTTCTATCTGTTCGTGTCTCTTATCATCTTTGAATCTTCGTGGGTAACTATTTCCTGTCTTTTTAGATTCTCTCTTGGCATCATTTCCCCACTCGCCCTTCCCTTCTAAACTATCATTTCCTTGGCGATTATCATTATCAGCTATTTTTCCCGTTCCATTATTCTTTCCATTCATGCTATCATGGTATCCGTTACTATTATTCCGTTCATATTCGCCATTCAAAGTCCGATCGAAGAGGCTTAGCCGTTCCACTAAGTCTTCATAATCTACAGGTATCGAATTCCATAGCAAATTTTGAATACTGACTGGCAATTGACGAATAATAATTCTAGTTAATTCATTATTATCTATCCCTTCTTCGCAAGCCTTGAATGCGGCAATTTTGCGTGTTGCAAAATCACACATGGTTTCCGTCCCACCTTTCCTATATTTTTCACTCATCAATTTGTATTTTAAATCAAATTTGTGATTCTCATTCCAGTAACGTTTTAAAAATTTCTCCTTCCATTCTTTATAACTCGTTGGTTCCGGAATTAATGATGTCAACCAATGATGGGCTTTAGATGACATTGCCTGCTCAACCATATGCAATTTTAACCTGTCAGGAATATTATTAATCATAAAGTAGCTTTCTAATTTTGAGATGAAAGACCACGGTTGCTCCTTGATATCCCCATGGAATTTTAAATAACTTGGCAAAACTACCGCGGATGCTGTAGTTATTACATTTCCCTGCGTGCGTGTTAGGACTTCATTTTCCAACTGATCTATTTTGCCTTTAATGTTTGCTATCTGTTTTTCCGATTCCAATTCCTGCAAATTTCTAATATTACTCAGCCCCTCTTGTATCTGTTGTTCTACCTTACTATCTGTAACAACTATTTTTAATTCAATATTTTCTATTTTGTCGCCATGTTGTTGCGATATCCCATTTAAATATTCTATACGCGATTCAGCGTTCGTCATTTTTTTACATTGTTGGTTTTGTGTATGTGCTAATGCTGTAACATTTTCCTGTAAAGCCCCAACTTCTGAATTAATTTTATTAAAACATTCCTTTTGCTCTTTCTGAATTTGATTTACTTGACAATTAAACGCATCCATTTTTGAATAAATATTACTAAATTCATTAGCTGTATCGGTCCGTAACTGCGATATCTCCTCACATATTGCTTTACGAAAATTCTTAAATTCCTGTGTCGTTTCTATCTTTATACCTTCCAATTTGGCATTATTATTTTCAAATTTAGCGTTCATGTCTAAAGTCAATTCTTCTAATTTAGCATTATTATTTTCCAATTTAGCATTATTAATTTCCAATTTAGCGCTCATGTCTAAAGTAAATTTTTCCAATTTAGCATTATTATTTTCAAAATTAGCGTTCATGTCTAAAGTAAATTTTTCCAATTTAGCATTCATTTCTGCCTTCATTTCAGCTAACATTTTAATTATTATTAATTTACTAGAATTCGTATTGTCTACTGGAGCTGCCGCTACTTCCTTTTCTTTCTGTTCTACCTCAACTAATTCTCGCAACATGTCTCCTTCGGGATTCATTCCGTTAGCCGCCACATTATCTGTTCGGAACGTGCTGTCTTACTTCTAGTCTCCATCTTGAAATTATAATACAAATTAAAATTCTCACTATCAAATTCTCCTCAATGAAATGGTTTTGGCTTTTTTTATAATTACAGTTAGTTTCATATGTCAATCAATAAATTTCAGATTCCTTTTCGATCAATTTGTTATAATTTATAATAATTCCTTTAAACGTACTTCACTTTGTTATAAATTATAACAAAATAGGCCCCACGTTGGCGCGCCATTTTGAAATATACCATTCTCAACGTCTCATCAAGAGTGTGGCTGTAATTATGTCCTGTTCCAAATTTATTAAGATTTGGGCGCCAGAAACAGGTTACATGAATTACTACCCAAGGTTTTTCTATCTGATTTTAACAAAATTATATAAAAATCCAGCTAGCTTGGGTCGATGGGTCCGGATACAAATACTCGCTATCGCCTCGATAGCCGATTACCTGATCTGCCAACTATACAGTATGGCGTGGAATCTGAAATGTAATAATTATGCTTCCAACTAATTAAAAATTATGATTGACAAATGAAAACAAAATTCAACAATTTATTTAACTTTCAATTAACACAATTAATTTGATGGTCATGACCCTTTTTCGAATAAATTATCTCTTTTATACTGCAGTATTTTTTTACCGTTTTTGCATGCCAACGCTCCGTGGTCGCTTCTCACTTGGCCGTTGTTAATTCCAAGTTCCGCTTCTCTCTTCCGGTCTTGCGCCGCCGCTGACACGTCCAGTCCACACTGCCTAAACTATTTGTTAGTTCTTGTCCGACGCTCCCGGTTCCTAATCTCTCCCACCGGTTATGTAAACTATTGAAGTCCAACTACAATGTCCGAAAATCTGAACACGTCCTCCACGAAATCACTTCTGGTAAATTATTTCAAAGTCCGAAAACAAACTATCACTTCTCTCACAAGAAAAATACAAGTCTCACTTTCCCACTATATTGTCTACAAACGATCTTTACGCTACGGCACCCCGAGTCAGAATGTACGATCTTCACTCCACGACACCCCGAGTCAGAATGTACGATCTTCACTCCACGACACCCCGAGTCAGAATGTACGATCTTCGCTCCACGACACCCCGAGTCAGAATGTCTATTTAATGCATTTTTAAACCCTTTATGGCTCGGTAGGCGTCCATCCTTCTATTTTTCCAAAACACGGCGGTAAAAATTAGACTATCTAATCTTTAATAGCCAACCCGTGCGTCTCTTACAAATCCGAGTAGCCGCGACCTCCGTCAGTCATTCGTTTTTGCACCAATTATATCTTAGGTTCTTCAGCCATCTAGCCGGCGTCCTGACGTCATCAAGGCCCGTGTATAGTTTGTTGACCTTGCCAACCTCTGCGCTGACGTTGCTAAGGTCGCATACCGCCATATTGAATCCCCATTTATCTACCCCATGTATAGCTAACATCATTAAAATAAAATCTATAATATTCTGGTATATCACAGTATGTTTTGTAGGTTTTGCTTGTTTAAGGTTTATATGTCATCATGTGTTATGTTAAGTTCACAGGAACACGAAGAAATAGTTTATAAGTCATGTATGTAGTAAGGGAACATTTTGCATTGTATTTCAAGAAAAGAGTTCCCACTACTGCTACTACCACCACCACCACCACCACCGTGGTCTCTGGGACGGGCGTGGTTTATCGAGCTTCCTCAGAGTATTATGAATACATGTAGCATTCACCTTTTAACTTTTTTGTATATTTAATATTAATACCTTAGGAGTAATATCTGTAGTACAGAGAAAGTTATGCAATGCTGCGGAAAATTGATTTCGAGATTTCAATGGAAATACACACTTTGGAGCCCCCTGATACCAAAAAAGCATGTTTTTTAACGTCCCCTACCAAAAAAATCCGTCCGTCCGACAACATGAGCATCTAAATTATACTTAGGAGTTTATCCAAACTGAATAAACCTCACTCAAAGCTCTGCGATTTTGAAAAACATTAATTTTTACTTCACACAAAGCCCCAGGGACGTTTTCAAAATTTTCTCGAATATGAAACCAAATTTTTTCTTTAAATTTATTGTAAGAGTAGAATGAAATACGCTTATAATTGTGGCGTAGGCCCGATTTTCAATGTTAAGTCTGAATTTCCGATAATGCAATTTTTTTTTCAGTGTTACTACGAAATTGAAGATAAGAGATTTTTTCCTCAAGTACTTTTTTCTCCATAATTAGTTTTCATTAAGGTAACGTACATTTTTTGAAAATTTAGTAGTTGTGTAGTATTGCATGAATTAAATGCAATATTAAAAAGTAACAAAACAAGATTTTCTTTAAAATGGCTTTTTTTACTTTTGATAGGGATTTCTAATAGGGATAACCTAATGTACTCTATAAGATGACGTAAACGCCATTTTACTCTATTCTTTTATTTTTTAAATTACAAAAATGTAATATTTTTTACTTGTTTAACACATTGTTAATATTTACTGCGACAGCCGTGTCGTTCTGTTGGGCGCGGAAGACTTGGCTGCCGGTTAGCTCAGTGGGTAGAAAGGCGTGCTGAAAATTTTAATGATGGTGGAAGTCGGTGTTCGGTGAAAATGAGTCTTGTTATCAGGTTAACAAAATAAGTGGCATTTATTCAATAAAAAGGTCATGGTAATACCACTAATAACGGCGAGCATGCTCTCCTTCTCCCCAATTCCAAAATTACACACACAAAAATTAAAAAATAACACTGATACAACAAATTTGACATAAATTTACGCCGATTCTCTTTTGACGACCAAGCGCGGCCGAGAATCTTAGCTTATCCGTCTGGTCAAAAGGCAATGCAAATTCCTCTTTCCAGAAGTTCGTTCCTTTTGATCACGGAAGCGCATGAAGGGCGTAATACCACATTAGCGAAGTGACTTACGGAACCAGCCAGCGGGTTGAACGACCTCTTCTGCCAGCTGGCGGGGGCTGGGTCCGGCGCGCACGCGGGGCAATGCTCGGAGGGGAGGAACAGGCGACAAAAGCGGGCCGGTACAGGCGGGTCGACCAAATATCGCTGTGACGGGATCTCGGGTGCCAACAAAAGCACAACGCCGCTCACTCACAGATACTAACCAACAGATAATGTTCACGCGCCTGACACAATGGCTTCTGTACTTTCAGTCCACGCGTCCCGGAGGCAATCCGCACTTTGAAGATCGCTACAAGTCCATAAACGATCTAATCACTTCAGTAGAATGCACTCAGGCACGAGTTACGCATAAGTCACTTTCTCTCCGCTATCCTGACTAAAAATGGGCGTCTAAAATCCACGTTCCACTGATATTTGGAGGCCGTGCACATATCCCCCCTAATGAATTCGCTTTCTCTCACAAGTCAAGACTTAGGAAAATTTATCTCGCTGGCGCCGGACGCCGCAGCGAACACGACCTTTCTCCTTGACTGCCTCGTACGTTCTCTCTTGGCGCTGTGTTCACGATGCCTTTCCAGCCTCTCTTCCCCCACCAAAATTCATCCAAAATGTTCTAGAACTTTCCAGAATTCTGTTTAAGCTTGGCAGCTATTGGCGAAAGGTTAGTGCGTCGCAAAATAATTTCGTCCAATCATCGGAGGTTTTTTGAGCCGAGAACTGAGCGAGAAACTTGCACTCGTTCCCTCTCACTTCAATCGTATGTCAAACAGAGGTAGTAATTAATGTCCCAGGGAAGAAACTGAGAATCTCAAGGGAGGAGGTGGGCGAGGGGGCCGCGGAAAAGTACCGTCGGGGACGCGCGCGCGCAGCCCCTAGCGTCTCGGACATCTGCGCGTGTCTAATGGGGGTGGCCAGCGGGTGTTCGGACAGAATCCTGGCGCCGCCACCGGTTCCTTTGTTGTGCTTCGCGAAAATATTCTTGTATTTGCAGTTGTAATTAATTCGGTGCCACTACATTACATTAGCTGTGATGTTTTCACATTATTGCCTTGATGAGTACATGTGATCTAAATGATGATGATGATAATAATAATAATAATAATAATAATAATAATAATAATAATAAAAATTCCTTTATTAATGGCGAGGCTCAGGCCATAGGGCCTGCTCTTCCGCCTAACCACTCAATCTACATTAATACAGAGAAACATTTTAAGAAGGGGAGGGCCAGCTGTACATAACATCTGGGAAAGCAAAACTAGGGACCACCCCGGCATACGCCTTAAGCGATTGAGTAAACCCAGAAAACCTCAATCAGGATGGCGGCTAAAGGCCGAACATTTTAAGAACAAAGAGAGAAGTTAAAGAGAGTGGAAACACAGATGGAAATGAAGAAGAAAGGTCAAAAGAGAAAGAAGAAAGGAGAGAGACTAAAGAGGAGGGACAACTGTACATTTATGACTGGGAGTGCAATACAAGGGACCATCCCGGCGTACACCTTAAGCGATTGAGTAAACCCAGAAAAATCTCAATCAGGATGGCGGCTTAGGGCCGAACATTAATAGAGCAGAATATATACACAGTAGAGAAAGAGAAGAGAAAGATATTCGGAGGGGGGAGTCATAAAGAAAAAATGGGGAAATTTGTGACAGAAAGGCAAGGGAGAAGAAGTGAAGAAAAGGAGGAAAAAAAAGTAGGCGGAAGACGTGAAGTTATTCCAGAGACGTTACATCAAGGTGCATTCGGTTTACATGAGCACTTCACATAAGTATAAAATCATTTTAACACCAGAGGAGTACAATACATTATAGGCTAATAGTAACAATAATTTAAAATACAATATTGACAGTATTCAGGAACAATATAAAAGTATAATAGGATCCTAACATCAAATTGTATTTATACCAATATGTTGCAGTAAAGATTAATTTCGATTTAATTTCAGAGGATTGAAGTTATTTATAAGGCGTGTTACATGTGTACCGTTTAAAATTTTATAAAGAAAATTTTTTTTGTAGAGAATGAAATAACCGCCTTTTGTCTAGAGTAAGCATTTGAAGTTTGTCTAAAAAATCTGATACATGGTCGTATTTCCTTAAATCAAAAATAAACCGTACGCATGCGTTCTGGGTTACTTGAAGTTTACGTTGTAATTTAAATGTCATGTTGGTCAGAAGAAAGTCACAATAGTCGAAATGTGGCATAATAAGAGATTTGATGAGAGTTTCACGTGTGCTAATTGGTAAAAGTGTTCGTAGGCGTTTCAGGGAATGCATTGAGGCAAAAACTTTACGGCAGGTTGAATCTACATGCGAGTTCCAGCTGAGGGTGTTGTCGATAAGCACACCTAGGTTTTTGACTTCTGAACACCAAAGTAGAACGGTGTCATTAATATAAATTTTAGGCAGAGCAGCAGATGAGATTTTATTCATAGTGCTTTTCGAACTGATAATCATGCACTGTGACTTATTTGGGTTTAACTGTAAGCCTAGGGACGCTGCCCAGTTGCTCAGTGTTATCAAATCTTCATTAATTTTTTGTGCGAGTGAGAAGAGGTGAGATGGGTGACCGCTTAGGTATATCTGAAGATCATCCGCATATATTTGATGACTACAATATTTAAGCGCATTACCTACGTCATTTACATAGATTAAGAAGGCCAGTGGCCCTAACACAGTACCTTGAGCAACTCCGCGGTTTAGTACCAAGTCACTTGAGCTGCGGCTACCGGATACCACTCTTTGGGTTCTTGAAGTTAAGTAATTGAGAAACCATGTACGTGTCTGCTGTGCAAATCCCATGATTTTTAGTTTTGCGAGGAAGATTTCATGATCTACGGAATCGAACGCTTTGCTGAAATCCAAAAGTATCAAAATAGTTATATTACTGTCATCTATTGCTTTTCTGGCGTCTTCAATAACGTTTAGTAGCGCGGTTCCAGTATTCCTGCCGGAACGGAAACCTGATTGCTGATCATTTAAAAGTGATTTTTTTAGGAGATACTGTTCAGTTTGCTTCCGGACGACTTTTTCGAGTACTTTAGAGATAGTTGGGAGTATGCTTATTGGGCGGTATTCAATAGTGTTTTTGTTTGATGCTGTTTTGGGAATAGGATGCACGAGCGCAGTCTTCCAAGATGAAGGGTATTGTCCGCTCATTAGTGAGAAATTTATTATTTCGGTGATGATTGGGTAAATCACATTTAGGCTATTTTTTAGCAGTTTGGCAATGATACTATCGGAACCTGAAGCATTTGATTTGAGACTTTGAATGATCTTGATTACATCCTCATGTTCAACGGACGAAAAGAAAAATTCGTCTTTGGATATTGTTTCTGAGTTTTGGAGAAACGCGAGAGATTGCTTTTTCAAATTACTGTCAAATGAAGGAACGTTATTTATAAAACTATGATTTAGTGATTCTAAGGAGATATACGTGTCAATTTGGGGATGAGATTTGCCTATTCCTAGACATTTCAGACTTTTCCAAATCGTTCTCGAGTCGCGGGTTCTGCCGAATGTGGTGTGGTAGTATTTAATTTTAGCGTTGCGACATTTCTGCGTGACTAAATTTCTGAGCATTTTGTATTGTTTTTTATGTAGTTCGCATTTAGTTTTCCGGAAAATAGCATGCACTGCATCTCTATCTTTCATTAAATTTCGAATTTCATCGGTTAACCATGGTGCAGGTGGACGAGTTACGCGCGATATTTTTAAAGGCGCGTGCCGATCATAGAGCTGTGTTACTAAGTTAGTGAAAATCGCAACTTTAGCATCCAGTGATTCTTCTTCGTGCACAAGGTACCAAGGAAGTGTCAATCCATCTATTTTAAATGCTTGTTTATCGAATTTTGAAAAATCGCGGTATTCGATTATGTGAGGTGAGTATTTAGGGCACTTCAGGTTGTAAACAAGATAAATTAGATCGTGTTTTGAAATCCCAGGAACCGGAAATTGACCGTGATTTCGAACCTTGTTTATATTAGACACTATAATATGATCAATCCAAGTTTCCGTGCTCTTTGAATGGTGTGTTGGTGCTAGAGGTAATATTTCGAGGCACATGCTGTGAAAAAAAACGCTTAAACTGCTCTTAATGATGTCTTACAAAGTTTCTCGAAAACTCAAAATTTTTCTCTGGAAATGACATAAAAATTCCACATTTTCAGAAATGTTCAAATGGCATTTTCTCCACACATACACCTCCCACCTCAAAAAAAATCCTCTGAATTTTTCCTCAAACTTTTTGTACGGATAGTGCTAATTGCACAGCATAAGATGAAATAAAATTCATTTTGTTGCATTCTTTTGTTTTTTAATACACAAATGTATTATTTTATTCTCTCACGCCTTTAATATTTCCAGCGATTTGTATATACTATTGCATTTGTAAGTGGAAGTGCTTTAAATGACTTCAAATGAAATTTTTCGAAAACTTACAAGATTTCAGTGAAACAGAGCTTCAAATTTCGCAATTACATTAAAGCTTAAACACCCATTTTCTTAAAAATGGCTCTAAATTTTTCAACGAAAATTTCCTTATATTTGTTTTACTCTTAAAGTTATTAAATGTTGTTTTATTCTTAAAGTAATATTTCGGTTCTACAATTAGGAAACCAAAAAAATTGAGAAAAAAAATTTAAAAAAACTTGTACTTTGGGCGGCAATAGATTGCAACTGGCAAAGGTTTATGGTAAATCCGAAAAGCGAGCCCAGACCAAAGAAATTGGAAAACTAACTAGTATGAGCAAATCTGTGCCATTCTATAGTATCACTTGTTGTTTAGGGGCGCTTGTGCAAAAATAATCTCCACATTTCCAGAGTAGCATCTCGGGGATGTTTTGCCATCACTGAGAAATCCACAAAACTACTCGTCTGTATCTGTATGCATGCGCAGCTCAAGACATGAATGGGGCAACTTTATTTCTGGGCCTATTTTTTTATTCACATATGACTTACTATTTTTCTGGGAAATAGAAGATACTTGAATAGGAGAATGAAATAATTTTAATTATACAATTAATTAACACAATTGTGTTATTAAACCTTTTACGGTATTGCCTGATGGGTTTGGCTTCTTCTCCAAATGTGTTCCGTGTACCAGTTCCTCAAATTGTCTGCTTAAAAAAAGTCAGGAATTTGATATTTACGGAAATAAAATGTTTTATTTTGTAGAGCATGAAAATTTTTGGGGATCACGGCTATGTCCATATCTTATTGGGTTGATTAGTTCGGTAAGTGTAGTGCTTGTTTTAATCGCGTGAGGTGGTGGTGATTTACCCCTGCTAGACGGCGAGATCCGGCGCCAACCTAAATGTGGACTTGCGGGGTTTTCCACCGAAGAGGTTTCCCTCACAATGTATACAATTAAATGCCACTAGCGTTGTTCACAGACGGACGGCTAGATGTGTTGCCGTCCATCGATTTTTCGGGTTGAGAACTCACAAAACATGGATTCTGGCTACACCACGTGCTAGAGGATTTATCATATAGATTTATCCACCGTGTTGTTACTAGGGCTCTGTAATAAGAGTTTATTGCCGAAAATTCCCCGTTACTTTGCGCAGCCTTACATAACTTTCTCTATATCGCAGTAGCGGTAGCGAGAGAGTAAAACATCTTGAAATACGATCGTCTATACTTTTTCGGAAACAAAGGCAATTTTTAAACATTTGTTTTCTCAAAACCAACTGCAATTTTTTTCTTTAAATTTTTTCTTCGAATGTAGCAAGCAAGAGTAAAGAAAATGGTGCTGGTCCTATTTTCAGCGAAATCTGTATTTTCGAAAATTGCAACAGAAAAAACCATCATTGCAAAAGTACATTATTGACGATAGAGATTTTTTCTGTTAAACGAAATTGGTTATTTAAAAAAGATGTACAATTTAAAAAAAATATGAGTATAAAATTTGTAAATTCGAATTTTCCTCATTTGCCAGACTTCAGTTCAGATAGTATAAAAGTTCAAATAGTGTTAAAAAATGTTCTATACTATGTTTTCATTTGACATAAGATTGCAAAACGTAGACCACACCACAACTTGGCAGTTTGAAATTCTGAGAATTTCTTCTCATTGTTGGGAGTTAATTACAAACATATGAAACACAATTTTAATTGTCGAATTTGTGTTGATGATATTAACTTTGAAAGATTTAGTTTTCACTCCTAATGTTCGATGATTTGTAATGAGTTGTACAAGTTACTGTGGTGTGTTAATAAGGACAGAAATTGCAAGATTGTGTTATTACTTAGTGAGAGAAAGTATATGCTGTTGTAGCCCCACACCTCCCATGTTTTACTGTTTTGTTTTAGGTAAATAACTAGTTATGTGTATATATAATATGTTCAATGTAGCCAATGTAGCTACTGTATTTGTCCTACAGATAGGTATTTCCAAATTGTTTCTAACAATTGTTTAAGAAATCTAACTTTTATGTAAATATTGTAAAAAAAAGGAATTGGGGAAAAAATGAAGTCATGGCCTCTTATTTGAAATATCAATTAAATTAAAGAGGAATATGAAAGAAATTTACTTATATTTATTAGGTAACATCAAATTGCATATACATAAAATAATAAATTATCACTAATATATAAGTCAGTCACTTGCCAACTTTATTGGACAATTACATCTCTTCCAGCATTCATTTTGCAGCAGACATACCACTTAATGATAAAATTCTTGAAAAGTGGTTCATATGATATGAATGATGGAAAATTAATATTGTATTTCACATTTATATGGCATGAATTATTGGATTGTTCATTTATTCTGAGAAAACCCTTCTAATTAGACAAATATTCTAAGTAATATTGTTTGAATTCACAATATTCTGTGTTAAGAAGACCCTCGTAAATGATCTTTATTTTCACATGACATGACTTGAAACTGCTCGTAAACTACTTTCATTTGAGACTATTGTCAAATTTATTGTATAAAATACATAAAATGTAACATTAATACTTCTAAGAAGAATATTCATTATTTACATGTTTTTTTTAATGAGAAATGTTTTCAAGTACAACACATGCTATTAGTCTGATTCACCAATTCACTGATATGTTGCTACCAATATACATTTATCAGACTAATAATGAAAAAGAATCACAGTCACACTTAAACATTTGTATCCATGGAAGCCATTCATATTCTTGATGTAGGTAAGTGATGATATTAAGTAAACCTCCAGCATCAAACTAACTGTTAGCAGGCTTAGCTTTATAATAACAAACTTTAAATTCTATTGTCTATATAATTCTGCACATTCAGAATATTCTAAAAGCAGGTGTGAATTTTTAAACTTATTAGACAATTATATGGTCATAATTGAAGGAAAAAGTTATTTAACATAATACAGACCAATAGTTTTTTCTGTTTAGAGAAATAAAATTGATCTTCTTATTTTAGGCCAAATTTTGGTTAGGAATATTGGACCAAAAATTTTTATTTATATACATCTACTAAATGATGAAGGTGACTTCAATTTGTTGAGATTTTTTTGAGTCACAAAAGTTCCTGTTTGCAATTATAAAATTTCTCATTCAATTTTCATAGTTTGAAAACATTTTTAACACAACTTAAGAGATTCAAAGACTTGCTACTTTCGATAATGATACAAAATACATTCACTTTAATTCGTAAGAACAATTTTGTATCTTCCCATTCTCTCTTTCCAGGAAATGACTAATTTACATTTTATTTTGAATTATTTTGAGATCCATGTAGGGTTTATGATGGTTATATTTTAATGAACACTATAGAACACCAAACTTCTTTATTTCTGCAATTATACTTTTCATGAGTAAAGCACTGAGACATAGTAATGCATTGTTATCAGTCATTAAACATATAAATTATTTTACAAAAGTGCAACTACTTGCATATATTAAATATCATTTCAATTTGCAACTGATGAATTCCTTTTTAGCAATTGGTATGAGATGTATATTACTGTGTAACCATTTTTTTAAGGATACTTTTTTTGAAAATAAGACAACTGAAATGTATGGTCTGATGAAACAATTATGAAAAGATTTGACTTAAAACTAGGAAGTCTTTATAAAATTAGCACAGGTATGAGATTTTTATGCCCTTGACCATATGGCACATATTCATTGTTATCTGTGTTTCACACATTATGATACATATTATTTACATAAAACTTAAACAATGATGTCTCCATTTACATGGAATGATTTCCTTAACAATTATTGAGTCAACAACACATATTTGGTTTTAACTATCTGGTTGTCTTAACAATTGCTTCTAACAATTCAGTGATTGATTTTTTTAAAATCCAAATAAAACACATAATGCTTGCATGAGCTCACTTGCGATTAGTGAATTGGTTACCCAATGAATGGGGGCAGATCAGACAATTTGAAGGGCCCAAATGCACTGGGGCCTGTGGGTCTACCTTGCCTGCTTCGAATGCCAGAGGACTGTAACCTAGGGGGAGGAGGGATCAAGTCAATTGGAGGAAGATTTCGGCCCCTTGGTGGTCGTGTCTCCAGAGAAATAGGTGGTAAGTTGGTGGTTGTGAATACAACATCCACTGGTTCAGGATTTCGAATTGACAGAGAGGCACTGTCATCTCCTTGAAGAAGAAAACCGCACTGGGCTGTGCAAACATCATCTCTCAATATTGCCTCCCGGTCTGCTTCACGTAAAAGTTGACCGCAGTCAGTTATACGAAGTGATGCACATTGTGTCTGAAAGAGAAGTTGAGTTTGGTTTAACGTAGATAAAATAAAATTTACAGCTTGCATAATTAATTATTATATTCTTACTCCTTCTGTAGAGCATATACAACTTGTGCAAGGAGAGGGAAAAGCTGATTCTCCTACAGGCACAGATCGTCCTCCAATTTGACATCCTTGTGGAGTTTCTCGCCATGCATTCAGGTCAATATGTGGGATTGAATGGCAGGGAACTCTTGGATTTCTGAAATAAATAATTCAGAGTTTATGAAATGTGTGTGAAGAATACAAAATTTTGAATACTTGATAAAATTTCTGCCTATATTTGTATTTTATGAATTTAAATGAATTTGTATTTTTCTTGAAAATACACTTTTCAGTTTTATTTAATTGATAAATTCTTCAAAAGTACTGTTCATCAAAATTCAAATGATTAAAATTACTTACAAGAAATTACTGGGTTGGTCAAAAGCAGATCTTTGCATATCAGATGAGATATCCATGTTTTCACATAATATTTTTGATAATGTTATTTTGCGAATTTCTGCCAATTGTGCTTCAGTAAACTTTACAACAGGGTTTTCATTTTCATACCTAGAATAGTAATTACCAACAAATGAAGAAAATCAATGTCAACAATTATCTACATTTTAATTGTTATTTCTTCTTACCAGAACCGATCACATTTCCTTAATTGTCTGAATTGAATGCCAATGATGCAAGCGAATGTTGGACCAACTAATCCTCCTTGCAATGGACGTTCACTCATACCTCCGGGAAACAAGTCAATATCATCAACTGTAGCATAAATTCTTTTGAGACGAGTTATAACTTCAGCTGGAATTTCCCGAGATAGATCATCAAAACTTGTTGCTCTCTTCAGGTTGCACAGAGCTCGGTAATCATTGTAAGGCCTGATTGCATGGTCACGACCTAAATTTAAATTTATATTGGTTTCATGTTTAAAGAATTTAACTTCTATATCAATTGTTTAAGTATATGAATGAAATAATTGAAATGAATTCTGATAGAATTCAATTTTTAGAGCATTCAATGTACGTTACCTCGTTGTATATTGAGAGCTATGAGATCTACTCCAGAATGAGGGATACGTCTGTCTTCAAACAAATGATTAGTAATTTCTCCAGTCACAAATTGATCCATGTTTTCCATAGGTGTGGACACCAGGCCTCTAGTTATTTCATCAATCATATGAACCTGAAAATTTCAGTTCATATGGAAAAAATATTAATAAATTAGAAATTTCACTAGGAATTGTATGAGATCATATATTGTAGATTTGAGTTCTGATAGAAAGCACACTCTGTTTTTTTTCTCTCTCAAAAGATATATTCTTTAATCTCTTTAAGAAACAAACTGCTTATTTTTAATAAACAAAATTTCGCTTTTCATTAGAAAAAATAGAATTGTTAAAAATTTACCTGGTAAATCATATCTGGGTTGAAGAAACCATCTCTCAGTAGAATTGGGGGATCAAGAACTTCATAATTGGGACCCATTCGTGGTATGTGTGGGCGCAGCAAACTGTGGCCAATACGAAAAGCTGCTGCAGCAAACTCGTTCACTATGCTTGGATTACAAGAAGGATTGTAGCCTGGAAATTGATGGAATGTGATTAAGGGTACATAATGGGTAATTATAATGTTTTTTAATGTATCTTAAAACGTTTGTGTTTTGATTATTAAAATTGCACCAAATACATTTTTCTTCTTAGTTATTTCCATTCTCTTCTTGCTTGTACTTAGAGTAGAGCACAAAAACATACTCTTACCAAATATAAATCGGGAATTTTAAACATCACTTGCATCACTCACAGACTTGTATTTATCACAAAATTGTTGAATTACAAACCTTTGTAATATCCTTGTGGTCTCAGTTTGAGCTCATATAAATTAATAGCATTCCAACCCAATATTCTAGGTAGAAATTCATTGTAAGAAATGTGCTGTGCTGCAGCTGTAACAATTCTTCGAGCATTTTGATACAATTGCTCATCATCCCAATGAGGGTTAATTGAGTGCAGTCCATCAACCACTCGATTGTGTTCTCTCATGAATAATGTGTGAATGGCTGTAAGAGCTGGTTGTTCACTGGCACGTCCATCACCTGCCAAGACAAACATAGCAAATTCACACTATTCATGCTGAAGATATATTAAACAAATAGGTTGTTTTTGTTATGTACAATTGATGAGCTCAGCTCTAGATAGTCCTATGCCACATTTTTGACAAAAATAAAACAATCCTACTAACACACTGGCCACATCAAGTTTTTATTTTGTGTGAGTAATGTGGTACTTAAGTAACAAATTATTCTGAACTAAGGACTGTTTCTTCTTTACTCTGCAACAAGGAATTGAAATCTTTATCTTCTTATTTCTCAAAATAAGTGTGATTATGACTGTCTAGAGCCAGCTCCTTCGATTAAACGAGAAACATTTTCTGTTGGGAAAAAATGAATGAATTTGGGTATTGAATACACTGCCTTCAATTTTAATTTTTTTTAAATTATTTACCTGCTATGAAACAAAATCCTGAAGGAGATTTACACTCTGGATGTTCTGTTGATTGAGGCAGAAGATCTTTTCCTTTCACTGGATGTCTAGTAACATTCATTCTTCCTCCAAATCCTCTCAAATCTCTTGCCTGACACAAGTGTTCTCCATAGACCTGAGATGTGTCTAAAATGCTGAGTTCTGATTGATTTGATCTCTAGCTCCTGAAATTGAAGTAAATTTTTAAATTTTTTCTTATTCATTAAGCGTATTCCAACTATTAAGTATATTGAAGTTAATATTACCTAGGTGTTGTTGTCCTGGTAGTGATCTCATGAAAGGAAAACACAATCTCTCTCCTGTGGTGTGGTTGATCTGTGGATAATAGTGATCCCCACGAGGTACAGGTATGGGCATGCACTCCGGGTGAACAGTTTGTGGAGAATCACAGGAGCGACAGTCAGGAATGGATGCAAAGAAACCTAAAACAGATATTTATTTTTAAATAGATGATTACTATTTTAACAGAAAACTTTGAAATAATGTTTAAAAATCCATGTTCACCTTTGTGCACAGGGGTAAATGTTATATCATGATCCAAAAATTGAGCAAACTGCATTAGCATGAGGCTGTACCGATTGTGCAGATTACTTATATCTGCGTGGATTTGCGTTGATACAATTCTGGGTGAAGGCAAAGGAGTTCCCGTGACAGAAGTTAATCGGGGATGAGAAATACCTTGAAAACAATGACAATTATTGTACATTTTCATCAATTGATACTTATCATTAAATACTTCTTAATGAAACAGTATCTTTTGGAATTGAAGACAATCAAGGATGGACAATACCCAGTATTTTCATTAAAATTTATTTAATTAAAAAACACAAATAACTTCACAACAGTTCATGAGTGGTTGCTCATACCTTATCTCTGATAGTCTTGAAAACCAATAGACAATGATTTGATAAAAATTTGCATTAGACAAGCATCTAGGTTAGAAATAACCTAAATTAGTTAATAATTATATCTTCTATTCTTGAATGTGTTAAGGAGATCAAGAACTGCATATCCTGCATTTGATAATACTTTATATTTCAAAAACTTACTATTTTCATATGCAGGGGGTAACAATCTAGCAAAAGTTGTCAGACTCTTCCCAAGGTTTGGACTGCGAACATTGTTGCAGTACCCTGTGATAGATCTAAAAGGAGTGCGAGTGTCACAAGGACCTCTATCATCATTAGCTTCACAATCAGAAGTTGGACCTGCTGGAGGCAGAAAAGAGCTGATATCTACATTCTGCAGGCTGTCTGTGAAGTCATCTCCCAATGACTCAGTTTGAAAGCTCAAAATATTGTCACGTGTTTGATCAAACACCTGTCGTCTTCCCCGTCTCAAGCCAACACTGCAATAAAAAAGAATCTAATGTAATCTAAATAAAATGACATATTTCCATGGAAGAATTTTTGACTGGTAATTGAGCATTTATTAAACTGTTATTATTCTTAGATACTCATATTCACACCTTTGGAGGGAGTTCATGAGTTCTTGAGATGCATATTCTAGAAACAGAGAAACATTAGCAATTCTCAAAGCCTGATTATTTGCTTTGCTGAAAGCTGCTGCTATTCCCACAGGAGATTTTGGATCTGCTCCTCCATCTGCAACAGAAATACAATAAAAATTATTGATCACTTTCCCATATAGGATGTCCTTTGAAAAGAGAATGGTAGCAAACACAGAAACATGTAAAGCAAATATTGCAGAGACATAGTTGCACTAAATCAGAAGAATCAAAAGAAAATTGATCTTTGCTTAGATTTGTCAAAAACGTTTGACATTACTGACCTTTACATACTTCTAATAGAATTAGAAATGCTAGAGATCCATGGCAATAGATGAAATTACATTTATCAAACCGTTCCTAAGTAGTTACCCTCCAACTCATTAAAGAAAAAAGATCTTTTACTACTCCTGCCCTCAGGTGATAAATCATGGAGACACATGAGGATCCATCCTGGAGCCAATGCTATTCCTCTTTTCATGGGAAGACCAGGGAGGAAACGTCAAAACTTCAAAAATAAACTCTTAAGACAATTTTAAGCATATTATGTTGAATAAACTGCCTGGATATTCCAAATGACTGAACCACAATAAGCACTTAAATGTTGGGTTGAAAAAATTTTCTAGGCAAAGATTTGCATTGCAACAGCAGAAAAGCACTCCAGAAACATGTAAATTGTTTATTATTTACAAAAGAAATCAATAAATTTGTTCAGAAAGAAAAAATTACATAGAAATAAAAAAGCAGTTGAATTGTGTAAATTGGGTGCTTTTATATTCTTATGTTAGTTTTTCTTCCCAAACAAATATATTCATTTCCTTTGTAAATAATAAACAATGTATATGTTTCTGGAATGTGTCTATGTTTCTGCAATGCAAATTTTTGCCTAAAAAGCATTTTTTCCAACCAACTTTTTAGTGCTTATTGTGGCTCAGCCATTTGGAATATCCAGGCAGTTTATTCTACAAAATATGCTTAAAATTATCTTAAGAACTTATTTTCGAAGTTTCAACATTTCCTCCTCGGACACCTTGTATACATAAATGACATGCCTTTGGCTCTGGGAAATTACACAGTCATTTTGTTTGCAGATGATACAAATATAATCATCAAAGTAAGACCACAACATTCATTAGAAAAAGAAATTAATAAGACCGTGCATAAGCAATAGTCTACATAACACTTACTTTTCGCATAAGACTGATATTCCTTCTCTCTCCTTCGAAGCATGTCAGATTCTGCTCTTTCTATAGCTTGCATGATTAATTCATCAGTTATATGTGTAGTTGTGGTTTCATCATGCCAGGCTGATAAGTCCAGAGTTGGTTGTAAATCACAAGAGATGCGAACGTTTCTAGCAAAAAATTAATGTATTTTAGAATACCACTTATAATGATGCAAATGAATAATAACATAATACTTCAACAATTCGCTTACAAGTATGTGTCTTCTTGAACAAATACTTGTGATTGTGCTCCAGACAGATTGGGTACATTGTCGCAAATGAGACCTGCCAATGTCACCTTTCTTATTTCTTCTAATTGTTCTGCAAAATACATAAAACAGATTGTTCTTTCAATGAAATAGGGAGTTTTCAGAAAGAATACAATTTAGTTTTTGGATTTCCCTTGTGTTTTGGATAAAGTATTCCAACGTGATAGAATTTCTTAACAAATTAATTAACATCGGATGACTAACTAAGATGCTTTATTAAAGTCAATAGTAAAATTGCACATTTCTTCAATGATATTTTTACAGCAGATTTTTCTGCAATAAGAAAAGAAAATGCCTTGCATCTGGTAAAATTGCATTGAGCTGTTTATTTTCTGTGAAAGAAAGTTGATGTAATATGAGCACATTGATAAATATTACAATATAATTCTCCATTATAATACCTAAAGAAAGTTCCATGTAGTCAATTTGATTCAGAAATTATGTAAACATTTTACTGCCTTAATCAAAAAAAGGTACTTCCAAAATATACTTTCCTTTATTCCCTTTTCTCACATTAAATCTTAAACGATCTACACTTACTTCGACTGAAAGAAGAAGGTGGCAAATCATTCTCATACCAGAAGCGGTCACTATTTCGAATATTTGCATATTGGTAAGCTAGAAGACAAGTAAATGTTGGGCCAACTAGAGCTCCATGTACTGGGGTTTCCATTATTCCACCAGCCAGTAGGTCAACATTTTCAATTTCCCTGAAAGATATAGATATTATTGAAAATGTTTTTAAGTTTGCAGTCCAATAAAAAAAAATGCATTGAACTGACCCATAGAGTTCTTGTAGAATATCTATATTTTTTTGTGTCATCAGTGATGACAAGCTTGAAAAAGTAGGTTGGGATTTTAAATCAGGATTACATAATTTAAGCCATTTATCATAAGATGGGATGCCGTGATCTCTACTCATTTGTATCAGGAATGCACCTTTTGTCCATCCTAAAATTAAAAAACAAAAGTTAATTAATTCTGGTAAACCTATTTAAGGAGATTTCATTTTCAGTAATAGTAATATTTGCACAAAGAAGAAAATATAGTTTTTTTATTAATGAAGTTTCAGCTTCTGATTTAACTTCTGGAACTAAAGGGGCAAATTTTCATGTTTGAATGATATCTATTCACTAAAGATTGCCATTTGTTATTTTGTCTACTTCTATGGACTACAGAATTGATGAAGATCAATTAAAATGGTATTAAAAGTTATGCGTATAATCAATTGAAACATGACATTAATTTTTTAAAGACTGTTCTCAAGGAAACACAAATTGACAAATTTGCAACTGTTTCATGAGGTTGACTAAGTAAAATAAAATCCACAACAATGAATTACATTTTTTTTGTTAAAGAATAACATTTTTGTTTACACTGTTTTGAAAACCTAAATGATGATTTACCTAGCAGAAAATGGATAAAATATTACCTGTGTGTGTAGGAATGGGAACATTTAAATTAGCTTCTTCAGCACTTTCAGTCAACATTGCATGTACAAACTGTTGTTCTTTATCTGTTGCATTGAAATGCCCAAATTGCTGGGAAAAAGAATTCATGTTAAAAGTGAAATGCAGTTAAATATATAACCCACTAACAGTTTCTTCCTTGCACATACCATACTTGCAGGTGTCATGAGAGGAAAAAACTGTAGAGCTGCTGTTGCAACACTGTTCATTATTCCTGCATGATGAGAGCTTGAATAATTGTCATAGTACCCTTGTTCCTTCAGTTTCAGTCCGTTGTTTTCTGTTGTTAACTGTGAAAAGATGTCAGTACTCTTTACATCTGGTGAAGGGATATTCAGCAATATTTAAAAATTTGTCATAAAAAATGGAATCAGTGTATAATAAAAAAATATTTTAGTGCATAATATGGTATTTTTTCTTGTAAGTATAAATTGAATATTTGTCAATGTATTGATTTGATTTTTTTCATAAAAGCAGTAAAATCTGTATGAGATGTATGGTAGTTTTATGCAAGTTTAATATCATTTTTAATACATTACAAAAAGTATATACAATTTATTTGTATTTGAATTTGGAGGGTAGATTTCAGCTTCTCCTAGAGTCTTTTGACTGTAAGCCTAGAAATATTTTTTTGTTCATAATACCTATTGGGAATGAGAGAAGGATTTTCCTTTTTTTGATGTGTGTGTGTGTAATTTTAATTTTGCTCTCACATAGATCTTTTATATTGTAGTTGTAGTAGTATTGTGAGTATTTTACACCACTGGGCGTCTCTTGCATTCCGGTTTCCATTTTAGTCCGTCACTGCAGTCTTCTGCAGTTAATCCTCTTCTGTCCATTGCCTTCTCTACTCCTTCCTTCCATGTTCTTTTGGGTCTTCCTCATCTTCTGTGTGATATTGGTGTCCAATTCCAGAGCTTTAGAGGCCATCATTCTTCATCCATTCTGTGAAAATGACCAAACCATTTGAGCCATTTAATTTCAATGGTATCAATAATGTTGAAACTCACTTCTGCTTTTCTTCTAATTTCTTTGTTTCTTACTTTGTCCAACAAGGTCAATCCACAGCTTCTTCACCATTTCCACTGCATTCTAGTCCATTTCCATTGCTGTAAGTTTATTCTCATTACCTATTTCCCAAACTTCTGACCCATATGTGGCAATACTCTCTACGATAGTCTTATACAATCTTCTTTTAACATTCTTCCTAAGAGTTTGGTTCTGAATTAAAGGATGTAATTGCCTTATGGCTACTTTGCCTTTTGATATTCTACTCTGAATATCTTGTGTACTATCCCCACTTGCTGCTATTTGAGTACCTAGATAGATAACATTGTGGCAGGATTTCAATTCTGGTCTGTTAGGTATACACAGAGTCTTGATTTCTCCTCCTACAACCAGATATTCTGTTTTATTAAAGTTTATTTCCAGCCCCCAATTTAAGTACTCTTCATGAAGTTTACGTAACATATACAAAACATCATCTTCGTCCTCAGCGAAGATAACTTGATCGTCTGCATAATTAAGAGAATAGAGCATGGAATCGTCAACTTTTACATCCAGATTACAACATTTTCTTCTCCAGTTTTTTTAAAGCTTCGTTTAAATATAATTTAAACAGAGTGGGAGCTATGCAACACCCTTGCTGTAAGCCTTTATTTACAGAAAATGGTTCAGAAAGGTTTCTTCCAATTTTAATCTGGCTTATATTTCTGCTGTATAGGTCTTTAACAGCTTTCAATAAGTACTCATTAACATCTTGTTTCTCCATTGCCATCCAGAGTTTATTTAATGGAACTGTGTAGTAGGCTTTTCTATTCTTAAATCTACAAATACCAGGTGCGTTTCTAAATTATGGGCAAGTCGTTTGTCAGTCACTAGTTTGATACTAAAAATATTATCAGTACACGAGCATCCAGCTCTGAAGCTGCGATGTTCTTCCACATCTACAAGATTCATTTCAAGGTGAAATTTTAGTATTTTTCCATACAACCGGCCAATACTACAGAGCACAGTTATACCTCTGTAATTCCCACATTGTTTTCTGTCACCTTTTTTGTATATGTTAGAAATATAGCCTTTTCTAAAGTCCTCTGGCAGCGTCTCTCCCTTCTTACATCTATTGTACAGTTGGCAGAGAATTTCGAGGAGTATATTAGGACCATTTTTTAACAGCTCCATATACACTGCACCTGGGCCTGGAGACCTTCCATTTTTAAATGTTCTAAGAGCCTTTCCAATCTCATTTAATGTAATGTCTTCCATGTCATTATCTCTATTCCCCATACTAATATTGTAATCATTCATGAATTCTTTTCTGTCTTCTTTCATCAATTCTTGATAATATTCTTTCCATTGTTGTAGGCTTATGGTATCTATTCCATAAGATATTATTCCTTTTATTTTAAAATCATGTGTTAAAATATTCTCATTGATGTATGTCCAGCTCTTAATACAGTTTTTACATCTTTTTGATACGGCGATGGAGACTCCTCTCTTTGCTCTAATTTCTTTGTTCACCCTGCTAAATATATGAATGTAATTTTTAACCTCTTCTACGCCTTGACCCTTTTTTTTCGTTTCTGACAAGACAGCAATTTCCACATTCTATTTACTTAGATTTCAAATACTTCTACTCTTTTCAGATTAAGACCCTGTACGTTCCATGTTCCTATATTCATAAACCGTTTCCGTTTGCATTGTCGTTTCCTGGACATTCATTCCGGTTATATTTTTCCTGGGACATTTAGCGATCCAGTATTTTTTTAACAGGGGTAGGGGTGCTGGCCCTACGCCCTAACCCCCAACCTGGAAGACCGGAGATTTCTTCTTCGGGGTTACCTTCCCCTAGACAGGCTGGCTTCCCTCCCGCCTACAGAGTCCTGCCCACCCTTACCCCAAGAGAAGAGAGGGACGGAGTAAGGAGCAGGTGGGAAAGTTAAAGGATTGGGAATATGCCTGAATGGCCTGATAGGTCACTGAGAGATACCTTCGTCTGACTCCTCCACCAGGGCCAATCTGGCTAGGGAGACCCTACCAGTAGCTATGCTACCGCAGGCATAGCCCCTGATTTCATGGGAGCATGCAAGCCTCCCCGCCCGCACGGTCAATGCTACTACAAGGCGGTATCCCACTTTATATTGTCATTTTGGAATAAAAATGTAATACCCCATTGGATGTAATTTGGTCTAATATCATAGTTGTTGTTAATAAACAGAATAAAATTACAAAATTGGAGGAGGGCCTTGGATCTCTTGGCCTTTTCTCAGTGTGTTCATTGATTATTTTGTATTTCTGGGAACTAACTTTCTGGGAATTAACTGATGTGGTCATTAGTCCTGTAAGTGTAATGAATGTTATATCCCGGGATACGGCAGAGTTCATCCTCATTGAAACATAAGCTCTGGCACTGACCTACATGCTGGCTAGGGTTTCGCCTTCAGGTTTACCCCCCCCCCCCCCGTCCCCAGCTGAATACCACCATAGCAGGAACAAGCCTTGAACTCCGACATGTGTACTGCTCCGGCATTCTCCTGGCGTTGAAGAAACCACGGCAAACTACCGATCGGAGCAGTCGGACGCTAGAAATGTCTCTAGACAGCTGCCGAATTCGACCAAGCCATCTATCTAGAGTCCAAAATAAGCCACCGTCTGGACCTTTGGGTCAGAGACGCTAGAGTGGCAACGAGCTACCTCTGCCGGTGTTTCCTTTTTGAAATGCTACAGACTGTAACATATGCAGATCAGTATTGCGCTCTATAGTGGAGTGCCTCTGATCGGAGGTCCTAGGTTAGAGTCCCGACGGCGGCCGGATTTTTAACACTACTTTGTCTGCTAGGTCCAATTCATCCACTGTCTCGATGAGAATTCTAGCGGTCGGCTGCTCTGATCGGTAGTTTTCCGTGGTTTCTCCAAATGAACACCAGGCGAATGCCGAAGCAGTACCCTAACAAATGGGCTACGGACAGCGCGCGATCTTTCCTTCCTCTTCCTGGCCTATTGTCACTCCTTCCACACACACTAGCATGCACTACACTACCACACATGCCTGAAGGTCGATAGGGGGCTTAGAGCTTGTCTCGGCTGGGGCGGTGCCCCGCTGTTGGGTCAGATACTTGGTTGGGGAAAATCTCGCTAGTCGACGGTATTTCGGCGCCGGATCTCGCCTTCCAGCGGGGGAAGATCACCGCCACCTCCCGATGAAAACGCGTGCACTACACTTACGGGAATAATGACCTCGGTAGTTGACGCTCCCGGAATCACTAAAAAGCAATCAATCAATCGATCTATAGATGCAAAGAAGGGTGGCTGGAGGTGAAGAAAATCGAGAATACCTGTGGTAAATGCCTCTTTGGCAAGAGGCCCTTTCCCTTAATAGATAGGGCCGACTCAATAAGATGGGAGATGAGACCTGGCTAGCCTTCTCCCTCACTCGGGGCCAGATTAATGAATTAAGGGGTTTTAAGCATGAACCATCTAATCATGGTTTCTCTAATAATGTAAGGAAGTTAACCATGTATTCAAAATCAAAATGAAAATAAAATACCTGTGCAATTTAAAGATGAAAACGAAAATAATTTTAAAATGTAAGAACTAATATACAATGTGATATAATTTAATTTGATATATTTATCGTCGAGAACAGTGAAGATCTCTAAGTGACCTGTTTAAATATCTTTTGGGAACCTCTATTCAGCATAGACCTCAAGCAGTGTTAAGTCTCATTATGCATTTAATGCTTCTGCCCTTACATTATGCATTTAACCTCTGTCCTTACATTCCTGCTGCATTTTAAAACGTTTCTTTGCTTTTCTGCGAAGTGGCTTTGACAATAATTATGACGGGGATCAAGGGAGCCGCTAATTCGTGAGTCTTTGAAGAGTATTACTAAACAGGGCTTCAAATAAAGATAATATTTCCCTGTAATATTTAATGAGTAAAGCGTAATAAGTTATTATATCCTAATGTGTAATGGCAATTCTTTTGAGGACGCTTAGTTTTCAGAATTTGTGGCCAGTGCAGTGGCGGCCCGTGCAGGGGGTTCAGTGGTTTAGTGAACCCCCATAAAATTCCATGAGATCAGAATTTTTTTATTTCAGCTGAATGAAGAGTTAATAAGTGTATTTAATTGACTTGGGTGGGGCTCTTCAGATAAAATTTCTTCAAATATTCAGTTGAAAGTGCGAAGGTTTGATGCGCCGCTTCAGCGCCGCGTCGTGCTTCCGCGCAGCGGGCTTGGAGGTTCACAGCGGGCTAGAGAACCCCCGAGGCGGCGTGAAATGAGGGCGAGGGGCGGCGGGAGGCAAGAGGGGCATATGGGCCGAATACATGGGCTGTGCGCTGGTTACAGCGCCAGCGCATAATCCGAAGACCGCCGAAAGGTGCCGAAACTCTACGACCGCCACAAAAGCTTCTTTGTCAAGAAAGACCAAGAGAGACAGAGACTCAGGGGAATCCCAAGCTTTCTTCTCGTTCGTGCCAACTAAGTACCACACTTCTGAGTTTTATAAAACATATGCTGTATCTTCTTCAAAAAATGATATAAAATACATTTAAACGATTAAAGAAACATGAGTTTGATGTATTGAACAAATATCTGTTTATCTTGTTAGTTTCTAATTCTTTACTTCCTAGTTATATTCAAAGGTTTGCTATTCTGATAGCTGTGACAAATGTTTAGAAATCTCTTCTGCTGATCGATAGGCTGTGGGCCAGTGCTGGCTTCGTCTGGCTGACTGAACGACGTGAATTCGTACTATACGTGGATGTGAGTAATGAATGTTGTTGCGGTAAAGCGAATGAATACGTGTGTGTTTACTTTCGTACTCCAATTGAGTTCTCAAGAACGATAACAGTTCTCCATTTTTCATATAAAATAGAATCTTACCACGTTCGTGTGATCAAATACACATGTGCATTTGAGGCACACGTGCGGAATGAATCTGATTGAAGATGAATAGTGTCCAGCCCCTTTTAAATATTAATTTGTGAATATTAGTGCGGAAGACAAGTTTACGAATTAAGGAACTGGGTAGACCATTTACCTGAACTAAAGTTAGAACAAAAACAAATTAGTCGAGGTAAGAACTTGTGCAGAACTTTTAACGGGATATTTTATAAGAGGAAAAACTGGTTTATGCGGATGTGAAGTTACAAATAAAACTATATTGTTTCCCTTGTTTGATTTTTTGCTGTAAATAAGGATGTGGCGTGGTCAAAAACTGGAGTAGATGATTTGAGTAATTTGTGCGCAAAAAAAATCTAGAAGCACAAAGAATCTGCTGTCCATAAAAAACTCTTGCTTAGATTTTTCTGTACTAAGGAGGACGGACATCAGACAGCAACTCAGCAGTGCCTTCCTCTAAAACTTTGAGAAACACAATGATACCGTTCGAAAAAATCACTACACACTTTCAAGGATCATTGACTGCATAAAGTTCTGTGGCGAGTTCGAACTTGCATTCCGTGGTCTTAATTGAAACATCTGAGCGTTGAAAAGGACATAATAAATTAAATTAGAGGATTTAATGAGAAAGTAATTGATATATTCGCGGTCAAGAAAGAAAGAAGAATGGACTTCCAGTACAAGCAGCACTGTTGTTGATTTATCTGCATCTTTAACAGGAGTTCTATTGAAAGGTATGTACAAGAGCTATTATTTGTCTTCCATAAATAATTGATTTCAATTATTAGTGTATCTTTTATAAACTATATCATTACTATTCTTCAAGTATTTTTCTTGTTGCTTATATTATCGAAGACGATTGCCGTCCCTGAGATTAAAAATTAAACTGAGATTTAAAATTCGAATACTTGTGAACCCCCTGTGATTAAGAGCACGCGCCGCCACTGGGCCAGTGTTTTTAAAAGCGAACAATTTCTAATTGATTGCAAATTATGTTTGCATCCATCGCGACTCATTTCTTTCTCTTGATTATTTACACTAACAAAATTCATTAACAGGGACTACATTTAAAAGAGGAAGGTGGTTTAAATTCATGAACTGAAATCGCGTTTCGATGTGCGAAGTTTTCAAAACTTGCACGTCATATTGCCAACAGCATGGCTAATCTCTCATAACTGTACGCAAAAATCACACGTTTCATTGTAAAATCCTCCTTCATTTGATAATAATATAAAATAAATATCATCGATACAAAAGTAGACAGGAAACAAGAGAATCTTGTTTCCTGGCTAGAATAAAAAAACTCAAAGTCAAAGGCAACTGAATGGTACTTCCGTAAGCACATCGCACGAGTTTTTTGGCTATATTGGTTTTCTAAGTATTCAAAAATTTTTGCCGCCTATTATATAATTATTATACATTTAGAGTTCCACCCATGTTTATTGCTTTGTACAATTATCTGTTCAATTTGCCAAGATTTAAACATCGTGCCAGGTCCTTAACGAAACTCACCTACCAGCACTATCCCACATCCCTTAACGAAACTATCCCACCAGCACTCGGTGGACATTATTACCAGCATAGGACGTTTAGTACAACGGCTAATGAAGATATTATTGCTATTTGATATGAAGTGTACATGGTAATACCTATAGCGTTTGGCTTTTTCACCACGCTGCCAACGAATCCAAGACACGAGAAGAAAATCTTAGTTCGGGAAAAAGTAATTTGTGACTACTCATTTCGAGGCTGAATGTGCGGGAGGAGCTGTCGGGTGAATGAACTAAGTCAGACAAGGTAAGTTGTGAAAAATGTCTAATGAATGGAGTAACGGTTTACTCACACTTCATTCGTAAGTTACTCGTAAGTTTGTGATCAAAGCAAATTGAATGTATTGATAATATTGAAAATATGTTTAATTTGAAAAAAAAGTTTAAGCATTAAAAATAATCGTTTGGAGAAGGAAATGAACGTAAATGATTGTAGATTTCATAGATAATAGTAAGTGATAATAGGTTTATTATTTGGGGTGCATTGCAGATACTTCACAAATTGACAGAGATAACCCTTAAGGCTAAATGTACCAACACTAGTTCAATTTGTCGCCACCACGTGGCAGCACCAAATATATTAAAATTTACTTTATCAATAACGTCTGAACAAATGGTCCGATTTTCGATCTGTAAACGGATTTTGACTCCTTTTTGTAATAGAATTTACGCTAAGAAGCCCTTTTTTCCAAAAAAAAAACTAGCAGAAAATCGTTTTCTAAACTTTTCTCGTACTTCCGGAAACAATTTCAAAAATGTGGGCTTATAGCGCGATGGCGACAAGCTTCCAAAATCCAACGCCGTATCAAACATGCAAATTGGATAAATAGGAGCGTCGTAAAGTCAAATTTCGAAAAACACCTCACCCCACTCCCCCCTCCACACCACACCGTGTCATCCGCCCGGAGGGGGAGGGGCCGCTTCCCTCAACGCGGAGACCACCGGCACTGCTAATCCCGGGGGCCTGCAGCGGACGGGCAGGCAAGACAGGCACTCCGTTATGCTTTCGTCACTTCGCATCTCAATATATTTTTCCCGCAAATGAAACTAGAGCAAACGCAATTTGAGAAAATGGCGTTTAAGCGTTTGTACAAATTCGGAATTTTCAGTTCGTATTCACAGAAAACATCTGTTGTCAAGGAATTTTTAAGACATAATGTAAAGCACTCCATACTCCTAAATGTAATAATGTGAACAAATCGCCGTTAATGAAAATATTTACAAAATGAAAGGCTAGTCAAAAAATTACATTTTTGTAATTTTTGAAAAAAAACAAAAGAACAGAGCAATATGGCGTTTATGTCATCTCATAGAGTACATTAGATACTATCCTTTCCAAAAGAAAAAAATTGGAGCAGTTTTTGAGAAAATCTTGTTTTTGTATTTTTTTTAAATTGCACATATTGCACGCAATAATATTGCGCGAAAACTAAAAGTTTCAAAAAAATGTACTTATTCTTATTACCTTATTGAAATAACTAAGTATGGAGAACAAATATCATTTTAAGAAAAAATTTCTATCTTCAAATTTGCAGTTGTAGGAAGACGCCGAAAAAAAATTCGGACTTTTGCAATTTTCCAAAAATTAGAGTCAATAATGAAAATGAGATCTATGCCACCTTTATAAGTATATTTTAGTTTATTCTTACAATTAATTTAAGGAAAACATTTGGAGTCATTTTTGATTGATTGGTAGTGACTTCGGGCACGTCAACTACTGAGGTCTTTAGTACCGCAAGTGTAGGGCATGTTTATTTAATCGGGCGATGGAGGTGATGTTCCCCGGTGGATGGCGAGATCCGGCGCTGACCTCCCGTCTACTAGCGGGGTCTTCCTCAACCAGGTATCTCCCCCCAGTGGAGCACCACCCCAGCCGGAACAAGCCCTAAATCACCGATCGATCTACCTGTCGGCTTTCGGGTTCTTTCTCAACCAGGTATCACCCACCAGCAACTCGGAATATTCCTGTAAAAAAGAGCTTCAATTTTCGCATTTACAGTAACGCTTACACGCCATTTTCTTAACAGCGGCTCCAAGTTTATTAATGAAAATTGCCATATAGGGGGATGTTTTACTCTTCATTAATATTCTAAAAGTAATATTACGAATCTACTACTAGGAAACCGAATAATGAGAAAACTTTAAGAAATATATTGTGGGTGGCGATATATAACAGCTGGGAAGAAGATGGGGCAAGATGGTAAAGCTGGCACAGAACAAGGAAATTATAATACTTTACTATGAGTAAGTCGGTGAAATTCTGTTGCACCACTTTTTCAAATTTGTCCGAAAGTACGAAAACATTTTTAAAAATTATCTTCAGCTACTTTACTTGGAAAATGGGATTAACCAGGTTAATCCCATCCCACCAATCCCCAAGGAGACAAGCCGTTTTGAGATCAACTAGTGGTGCTACAGAATGGCACAGACTTTCCCGTATTAGTTTTCTACTTCCTTGGGTTTGGGCTAGCTGTTGGGAATTGCTACACTGTCGTAACAGCTGCCATCTATCGTCGCCCAAAGTACATTTTTTGATATTTTCTTAAGTTTTCGAATTCCTGATGGTAGGACGGAAATATCAATTTTAGAATATTAAAGAACAGTAAAACCTCGATCTGAATGGGAATTTTCTTTGAAAAATCAGGAGCCGTTTTTAAGAAAATGGTGTTTAAGTGCTACTAAATATGTGAAATTTGAAGCTCTTTTTCACAAAAAATTTTGAGTTTCCGAAAAACTTCCTTTGAAGTCATTTGAAACACATTAACGCACGAATACAACTGTGTTTACAAATTGCTGGTAATGTGCATATTAGAGGTGTTTCTTTCACAAAAATTACATTTGTGAAACTTTTGAAAAAACAAAAAAAATACCCCAAAATAAACTTCACGCCATATTAAAGAGTGCAATTTGCACTATACGTTCGAAAAGCATGAAGAAAAAATTTGGAGCCATTTATAAGAAAATGGTGTTTGAGCGTTTCTGAAAATGCCGAATTTTGAGCTAGTTTTCATAGAAAACGGTTGAGTATTCCAGAAACTTTATACGACATTATTTAAAACACATCTACTCATAAATGTAATAATGTAAACAAATCGCCGCCAATGTTAATATTACGTACGTGAGAGACAAGTTAAACAAATTTTTTGTAAATTTTGCAAATAAAAAAGAATAGAGCAATATGGCGTTTATGTAATATCATAGACTACATTATGCACTATCCCTACCAAAAGTTCAAAGAAAATATTTGGAGCAATTTTTGAGAAAATCTGTTTTTTATATTTTTTCTAATTGCACTTGTTGCAAGCAATATTGCGCGAAAAATACTAAAATTTTCAAACAAGTGTACATGATCGTAATGATAGAACTCGCTTTGGAGAACAAATTTTATTTGAAGGAAAAATCTCTATCTGCAATTTTGTAGTTGTAGGAAGAGGCCGGAAAAGTTGAAACTTTTAGAATTTTCGAAAATTCAGAGTTAACCGTAAAATCATGACCGATTCCACCTTAATACGTGTATTTTACTCTATTCTTACAAGAAAATTTAAAGAAAAAAAATTTGGAGCCGTTTTTGAGAAAATTCCAAAAATGTTCGGGGGTTTTTATAGATAAATTACCGCTAAATTTTATAGATTCCTTTTCAAAATCTCAAAACTTTGACTCGAACCAGATCGACAGGGGTTTCTTCATTTTGGAAAAAAAAAACAGCAACAACAAAAAACATACATATGGTTTAGGCGCTAGTAGTGTTCACAGACGGACGGACTGACAGACAAACGTTTTGCTTTCAATTGGTTTTTCGGTATCAAGGACCCACAAAAGAAGGATTCTGGCTACACCACCACGTGTTAGGGGATTTTTTTCTTAATTTACCAACTAGATTTATTTCCTTTTCGTTATCAGGACCCTGCAAAGAATTTTTTTCTTTCGAAAATCCGCCGTTTTTTCGCCCAGCATTACATAACTTTCGCTATACTACGTAAACAATTCCATATATACGTACGTATACGGGAAACTAAAAATCGAGTCGTAGGATAAAGAGCTCGTGCGTAATCTCTGCTCATTCTTTTGATATTGGAATAATAACGGAAGATCTTAGAAGTAACAGATATCTAAAATAATATGTGAGGAGCTGGAACTAATTGTGTGAATATCACTAATATTCCATTTTCTTTTGAAATCGGTTCCAAACGGTAATCGATATTTTGAGTAATACTTCAAACAATTTTTTGATCATATTTGAAATAAGACGGGAGTATGTGAACAAGATAGTGTTATACTACTATTCAATTATCTATCTATACTACTATCAAAATGAAACAAGAACTAATTGCTAAATATGGTATGAGTCCTCTGTTACAGCATTACTAGTTTCATTTATGGGGAAAAAATATATTGAGATGGAAAAAGATGAAATCGTGAGTGCCTGGCTTGCCAGCCTCGCTCGCGGCAGCCGCGCGCAGGCAACCGAGACAGGCCTGCCCAGGGACTCCCTGCTGGTGGCCGCGCAGGGAGCGCGCGGGCGCACGGGCGGATGGCGTGACGGCGCGGCGTGGAAGGGGGAGGGGTGTGAGGTGTTTTTCCAAATTTGACTTTACGATGCTCCTATTCATCCGATTTGCATGATTGACACGGCGTTGGATTCTGGAAGCTTGTCACCATCGGGCTTGTGGGTTGTGGGCTGTAAGCCCACATTTTTGAAATTGTTCCCAGAAGTACGAGAAAAAATTTCAAAATCGAGTTTCTGCTAGTTTTTTTGGAAAAAGGGCTTCGTAGCGTAAATTCTATTACAAAAAGGAGTCAAATGCCGTTTACAGATCGAAAATCGGACCATTTATTCAGACGTTATCGGTAAAGTAAATTCCTTCTGATAGTGCTGCGATCAATTGAATTTTCCTACAAGTTTTTTTCGGTACATTTAGCCTTAAAGAGGTAGCAAGTATTTTCTCAACGTTAAATTTTCATTTAATCTCAGAAACCTTGATTTTCAGTAACCTTGAATTGAATTGATAAAAAATGTGAATTTATAGGTCTGAGTGTGTGTTTTGTGAAAACATTGTTTGTGAACTATTTTGTGTAGTAAACTGAATGAAATTGTTTGTAGGAATGAGCTTACCTCTCCAAGTACTGTTGGCAGGAACTCATGATAAGTTATATGTTGTATTTGAGCTACCACTACTTTTCTTGCCTCTTGAAATAATGATTCATCATTCCAGTGCTTATTAATTGTGGCAAGTGCAGCAGCAATTCGATTATGCTCGAACAGAAGTATGGAGTATAATAAACTTAGTCCTGAAGATTCCTGGCATCTGAGAATTAGAATTTCTCAAAATAAATTACTTTGATCATTCCTCTCAAAAATCAGTCATTTTATTTGTTAACAAGTAAAAAAATATAATTGATTGACATTAAAAATGCTGAATACTAGGTACCTTTTACAGTTGTCAAGAATCACCTTTCCTCCTTCAAATGATCGAAGAGTTTGAATATCATTGTCAGTTCCTCCATATAAATCTGAACCATCTAGATATGCAGAAGCCAAATTCATTTGCTCTCTCTGGGCTGGAAAAACCAGAATTCAAGATTGTACCAAAAAATTATAATTTAATTTGCATTTGTTGAATGAGAATATTTACCAAAATTACATCCTTCAGGAATGGATGGAACAGAGCGCATATATTGTTGACATGATTCTCCACTAGTAACATTACTGCATTCTGGATGATAATCTTGGCAGCAAGTTACTGAGTCTATTTGCATATATAATTAAAGAAGAAATACAAGGTTAGAACTGAAAATTTTAGCAATTACAGAAACAAAAAAGTGCAAGTATGTAATTTTACAACATTAATTAATATTAATTAAATAAATATATCAACATACCTGGATTAACTGTACTGACAAGGTCATGCAAAAAGCATATCTCCCCAAATTCCAATCAAACTTGTGACATGCATAGCAGATTGACTGTGAGATTTTTTTGAAGGGCTGATGCAACAAATTGTGGATCTGGTAGTGTTAGTCTTGGTTTGCTCAAACCTGTGCACAAAAAAATCAAAACAAAAATATAAATATCAGCTGTGTGTGGAATTTAATTTATAAGGTATTTTGCAGTTGTTTATAGTTGAAACAGTGAATTTAAAACCAAAAAGCAAAATCACACTGATGAAATGTATTCTTGTGAGTAAATCAAGGTTTAGTAGTATAGGTCGGATTATTTCCTACTGTAGCCAAAGTTGACATCCAGGAATAAAAAAATATAAATTTTTTACTGTTATCTTACAATGACTCATAATGTTACTGATATTGTAAACTTACACATACATGAAAACCTTTCATTTCCACCATTTCTGTTCTTATTTTCTTCAAGGGTTTAAAATATTAATTCTTCAACTCATAGGAGAAATTTTATGATATAGGTTAATTCAGTTTTGGATCATGAACACTATTGACATTTTCCTTCAAATGCGAATATTTGTGTCAATTTTTAAAATTTATTTAACATCAAAATCATTTAAAAAATCTGTGACATTGTACAATGGAGCAAAAAGCAAACTGTATATGGTTTCTTGAGCCCTGGAATCTCTGTTCTAACTCATATCCATACAAGTTGAATTAAGAACGCAGGTGACAACGAGAATTTTGGACAAGAATTGGTATGAAATTTTGGTTCCTTTGTAATACAAAGTATTTGCAAAGGGAAATTAAATACAGATTTTTCAATTATCGCTTTCCATGCCCTTCGTGACGGAATCGACTCAATGCCGCGAGCCGCGAGAAAATGAACGATTATTTGAATATACGCCAGTAGAATTAATATCCAAATCGGAAATAATTGCTACAAATGTCTTTATTGTTTTAATGACTTCATTTGAGGTCCATTACGTATTTTCCTAGGTTTTCCCTCTCGACGGAGGTTGTGCGGAAGTGGCGGGGGGTACCCTCAAAAGGGGTATTTGTGAGGTTTTACTGTTATATCTCGTAAATGACTCACAATATCGAAAATATGGCCACGTTAAAAAGTTATAGGGAATTAAATTCTGCATTGAATGTGATCTAGAATAGTTATATTGGGCCACAAATGAAGCCATTAAAACAATAAAAACTAATGTAGAAATTATATCCGATACGTTTATTTTTTTTATTCTACTGAAGAGCTCAAGAAAACGTACACGAATGGTGAAGCTACATTTATGTCCAAAAGCAAACTTTTTCATTTCCATTTGCTCAAAGATTGCGAGACCATTTCAGCATTTGCTCAAAGAATCAGGGAAACTGAATGAAAAGTCTTATTAAGATGGGTTATCTCATATTCATTTTTCTTAGTATTTTGATAATTATTTCTGCTTTCAAAAACAAAATCGAAATTATTCAATGCTTACTTTGCATCCGTCTTCTCTCCAGTAAAAAATACGGATGAAAGAAATCAATGTCGAATCAAACGGCGATTGCTCTCAATTTATTATAGAAAATAAAACAGTTCGAAAAATAGTTCCAAATCTAGAAAGTTATAAGTCTAGGGGCACCGATGATATAACTTGGGAAATCCTTAAATTAGAGGATGAAGCCATTATCCAGTATCTTGTACGCCTATTATTTATCAACAATCAAAGCATCCCATACGACTGGAAACGAGCAATAGTTGTGCCAATCTTTAAAGGGAGAGATAGATCCATAGTCGAAAATTATCGTGAAGTTAGCTTAATATCCGTATTAAGCAAAGTAAAGGAGCGCGTCATCACAAACATTAGGAAGGAGTGGAGTAAACAGAATGGATATACGACGGACGGTTTTCGGGAGGCGAGAGCCAATTACTGGCATTAGTACAAGAAATATCTGATTCAATGGATAGGGGTGACAGAATAGACGCAATCGTTATAGACTTTGTTTGACCTTAAAAAGAGAAAATTAAACATTTCAAGTAAAAGTAATACTTGGATCACACAAGGAATTACAACATCGTGTAAAAACAAACGTATGCTTTACTTTATTTCTAAACATCATAACACCCGGTTTCCATGTATACTTTCGAGAATACAAAAGAATTTTAAGAAAAGTAATAGTTCAGGCAAAAATAATGAAAAATAGTCAGGACATTTTGAGCGCTAGTAATAAAACTAAAGCATTGTGGGATATCGTAAAAAATACAATCACATCGTCTCAATACCTTGTAGAGAATGTAATTTTAAAGGATAATGAAAGAGAAAGGAGTAATTAGGAAAAAGTTGCCAATCTCTTCAACCAACACTTTTCTATAATTGCGTCTGATCTCACGAAGGGACTAAAACCACAAAACTTAACATCTTACGCTTCCCCCAAAATTTCCGATACGATGTTTATTTTCGAAACTTCTCCCAACGAAATCCTCAGAATAGTCAGTAAACTAAAAAATAAATATTCATCTGGTTTAGATCAATTTCCGGATAGTTTATTAAAAACTTGTGCACCTGCCTTTATACATCCGTTAACTCACATTTATAATGCTTCTTTACGTACAGGAACATTTCCAGATATTTTCAAAACAGCAAAAATTAATCCACTTTTTACTTTCCCGTATACGTACGTATACACGGAGTGATATACGTAGTATAGGGAAAGTTATGTAATGCTGCGCGAAAAAAGGCCAATCTTCGGCGGAAAAATATTCATTGCCGGGCCGTGATAACGAAAAAGTGGATAAAACCAGTTGCTAAATTAAGAAAAAAATCCCCTAACACGTGGTGTAGCCAGAAACCCTCTTTTGTGGGTCCTTGATATCGAAAAACCAATTGAAAGGAAAACGTCTGTCTGTCTGTCTGTGTGTCTGTCTGTCTGTCTGTCTGTCTGTCCGTCCGTCCGTCCGTCCGTCTGTGAACACTGCTAGCGCCTAAACCATACGTACGATTTCTTCCAAAATGGATATTCCTCGGTTGATCTGATTCTAGTCGAAGCTTTGAGATTTTGAAAAAGATTCTGTACAATTTGGGGGTACTTTACATGAAGCCCCCCGGACATTTTCAAAATTTTCTTAAAACGGCTCCAAATTTTTTCTTTAAATTTCTTGTATGAATAGAGTAAAATACACTTATTAACAAGGCATAGGTCCGATTTTCTCGGATAACTCTGAATTTTCGAAAATTGTGAAAGTTTGAATTTTTTTGGCGTCTTTCTCCAACTACAAACTTGAAGATAGAGATTTTTGTAGTGTAGGTTTTAGAAATATTTTCTTCCGCTATTTGAACTTACGTATAATAAATTTAAAATATATTTTCAACATGTATACAAAAAACATAAATGTTTAAAATTCGTATTTACATTCAAATTGGTAACAAATAAAATTGTAAAAATCTTGATAATAAAGTTGTAGCGATGTACATAGTACGCTAATTCTTTAGTTAACAATTTTTTCAAATTCTCCGGAAATATTTAAATTTTTTCAAAGAATTGTCACTATAACAATGTCAGAATTTAGTACTATTTACGGCTACGAAACATATTTCCGAGCCCAAACGCGTCCAAAACAGGTGAAGAAGTAGTGACAATTATAAATAACTAGCTGTACCGGCAAACGTTATTTTGCCATATAAATTATTCCTAGGATTATTTTAGTAGAAAACAATGACTAACTTATTGTCAGTGTTTAAGGATGTGATATACAGGGTGAGTCACGTAACTTTAGCACCTTCTGTAACTTTTGAACGGTTGAAGATATTGCAATGCAGTTTTCACGGAAGTAAATGAGGGAATGGGGCTAATTGATAGGTGTATTGATTTCTCTTTTATCACTTTTATTTTACGAGATATTTGAGGTAACTTTGTTTTTTCAAATGGGACTATACATATTTTTTCAGTCTATCATGACAAGCGTAAAAAGACAAATCCAAAGATATAAATATTGTTATATGTTAGATAAGCATTTTTTTGAGTAATTGTGATTTTTTTGCGACTAGTGTTTAACGGATATTTTCATTGTAACTGTCAGCCCCACAAGGTCACGCAGCGCTTCCCCAGCAAACGCGGGGTCGGGGAAGGGAAGGGATTTAAGTACTTGAGGATACGAAAAATATTCACAAAACTGTTGCACTTTTTTCTGAACTCTCCTTTTCATCTTAATCCATTTTCAGTAATTTCGGTTTCTTAGGGATTGAAAATACGGATTTGTCTTAAGTAGTATTTATTGAAATAAGATTATTTCTATCCCTAAGTTATTATTATATTCGTATTAACATTGAAATTGTTTGCTCAAAATATACAATATATTTTTGTACAGTTTTAATTATTTATTCTTATTGTGCTTTGTTTCAAGATCCCATTACTACGTATCTTATGAAATCCCATTAAGTGGAGTTGAAGTTATAAACAATTTTATTACAATACAAACTTATGACAAATTCTTATTTTCCATCCTTTAATTCCTTCAATCAAAGAAAGACGAAAATGTGAAAATGCAGAAGGATGGAAAGCACAGTTCAGGAAAAAAACTGCAATGGTTTTGTGAATACTTGGAATACTATGTTTCGTATTTTCAAATAAGATCCCTCCCCTTCCCTTCCCTTCCCTTCGCCGGGCGCACGTGTGCTGGTGGAGCGCTGCATGACCTTGTGTGGTGGACTATTCAAAACGTCCGTTAAACCCCGGTCGCAAAAATCAAAATTAATCAAAAAAATCCTTATCTAACATATGACAATATGTACATCATTGGATTCGTCTTTTTACGCTCGTCATGGTGGACTGAAAAAATATGTATAGTTCCATTTGAAAAAACAAAGTTACCTAAAAGATCTCGTAAAATACAAGTGATAAAATAGAAATTAATGCACGTTTCAATTAGCCCCTTTCCCTCATGCACTTTCGTGAAAACTGCATTGCAATAACTTCAACCGTTGAAAAGTTACAGGAGGTGCTAAAGTTACGTGACTCACCCTGTATATGAGTTGAAGAGGCATAGAGCGCTGTGAACGATGATGAAATATAAAAATAACACAATACCAAACATTTATATTTTTAAATTATTGTAATTTATTTTTTGAAATTATACTGCGATTTTTGTAGGAAGAGCTCTCAAGATAACTCAAATCCCATCTTCGCGATGGAATATGTCACGGCATTTCGTATCATTCACGGTCGTTCCGCTAGATTTCGCACAATCGCGACCGTATGAAGCAGTGCTTGCGATCATGCGACTTCTACCGACAAGACCGAGAAAAGACGCGAAATGCCGTGACATATTCCATCGCGAAGATGGGATTTGAGTTATCTTGAGAGCTCTTCCTAGAAAAATCGCAGTATATATACATTTCTAATGATAATAATTTTACTAAAAAACATATCAATCCCTCAATACAATAGAGTGTACTATATTTTATTCTATCCCATCTTTAGCTAACACAGATAAACTGTATGGTTTGCCCACTCGAGAGCATGCCACGTATAATTGACCGTGTGAAAAACATGGTGTGCTAAAAAATAAGCCACAAACAGACATCGTTTGACCTTGAGACATATTGATAGTCATCGCAAATGCCAATCTTAATGGAAATTGAAGACGTTTAAATTGAATTGGCATATCTGTGGGTATAATAGGCAGTAATATACTCTCACCTCGAAATTTGTCATTTAAAACGATGGCTTCGATGACGTTTTTCATTACAGCCCTTCAAATTAATTATAAATTATTTAAAAATTACACCGAAATAGTAAAATATTTGTAAAATTACAATTAACGCCTACACAATAAAAATAATGGCCGAAAACTGTAGTGAGTGAGAAACGACTTATTGTGTGAGATATCTCATCCCTACTCCGTGCTGCTTGGTGGATCAGAAGCAATATTGCCAGATGTGAAACTTCCGATTGCGAAGTTTTAAGTTCGAAAATGAGGATTTCTTCTAATGAATGCGGATTTACAACGTATAATATAATTTAAAATTAGGGGAAAACATCAATAATTCATATATCGACATAGAATTCCGTTTTATTAATTAAATAAATGCGATATTGTCTCACTATATTTGTTCTATGTTCGTTCTCACTATACAATGTTCTCGATTCACCCAAGAAATTAAAAATATAAAATATCAAAATTTTTGTTATAAATGTACTTTCAATTTATTTTTAATCTCAGTTAAATATGAAGCCAAGTAAGGTAATTTCAACATTTTTAATTTCAATATCCCGCGAAGGGCATCATTTCTCCGGCTTGAATAAACGCAGTAAGAATCCGAACAACGATCCGCATTCTTATTTGGCGTATTCGAAAACGACTAACCAACATGTTGTCACCTATTTGTCCTCTGAATCTCTAACAGTAAGACAATAAAGGACGGAGTTCACGACTACACCTTGGTGCTTGGTAATCAATTTTCGAATACGGCAATTGGATAAAGCCCTAATGATTGGTAGATGATTGGTGTTTTATTGCTTTCTACTTTAATCGAATAGAGAGAGACAGCATTTTGAACAGTCAACCATAGTTAGCGGGATCGTTGTAATAACTGAGGAAATGAAAAAAATAGATTTTAATCCACTATCATGGAAATGCAGATTTTTTGGCATCCTCATCGCTTAATGCGGATTAGGTGTTAATAAAGCCGTATAAATTCGGGGAATGCGGTAAATCTGGCAACACTGGTCAGAAGTGACGCCGGTAGACGCCTTGCGGGGATACTGATCAAGTGATAATTACATGTAAATTAATCAGGGTTTTCTTTACCTATTGTGGCACTAAATGTCAGTAAAAACGAAAATCTATATATTAAAAGACGGCAGGTGAAAATAATTAACAATAATAAATAAATATTCTCTAAAGAACAATCATTTAAAAATTGTTATAAAACACATGTACAACTGTTCAACAATGAATCTGTTCCCCATTTGTACATTCGAGAATTTAATATTAACTTCCGAAGGCTAACTAAACATTAATGTTAATTAATGTTAATTAATTATTAATGTTTAATTAAGGCTAATTAAACATTTCGCAGCAACTAACATCACAAATTATTAAAACAAAGTTCCTGGTCCCAATATCATATCTACCTGTAGTCAAATAGTAATGGCTGTGCTTTTTTCCTGCTAATAATAGAATTAATGATATATTAATATCTAATATGCTTAAGACTCCTCAAACCTAACGCAACAATGTATGGCGGAGACAAAGATTTTTCTAGCTGAGCCCGGCAGATGTTGTTCTGCCCCTATATCTCTCTTTCTCTCTCTGTCTCAGTCTCTCTCTCTCTGTCTCTCTCTCTCTCTCTCCGTCTTTCTCTCTCTTTCCCCGTCTTTCTCTCTCTTTCCCCGTCTCTCTTTCTTCGTCTCTCTCTCTTTCACCGTCTCTCTCCGTGTTGTTCACATTTATTAGCAGATTCTGCAATCGTTGAGCAGGTGCGTAATATGGAGAAACACCGTGTAGTGGGTGAAATACCGCCGTGTGAAATACCTACCGTGTGTAGCGGGTTGCCTAAAAAGTTTTGTCCGAAAAATAAAAAAAAAATGGGGTGGACCACCCTTATCACTAAGGGGCATAAAAATAGATAACAACCTATTCTCAGACCTACTGAATATACATATAAAATTTCATCAAAACCGGTCCAGCCGTTTCGGAGGAGTATGGTAACTAAAACTGTGACACGAGAATTTTATATATATAGAAGACAGATATACATAATTCTGTAGAGTTAATACATCTTTAATATGTATTACGTCTAAAGAAATATGTTCCGTAGACGTAAAGAATATATTATACATACAGCGGGCAATACATTAGGCCTAAGAACCTGCTGACGCAATTGGATGTTGCAATAGCTCAGGTGTTAGAGCACCTGCGCGTAAACCAGAAGTCCCGGGTTCGAATCCCGGTCGGGGTGACTATTCGTTGAACAAATTTAAATATTAAAATACATTTGTTACTCGGTACCAAGATCAGAACTTAGTATTCTTTACATCTGCGGGACATATTTCCGAGCGTAAACGCGTCCAAAAATGTGACAATTGCATAAATCCCAACGGGCAATCGATTAGGTCTAAGAACATGTTCAAAGAATTGATTGTCTCGATAAGATAGTGGTTAGAGCGAGTGGGCGTAAACCAGGAGAGATGGGTTTGAATCCCGGTTGATGTGACAATATTTGAACAAATTTTAAATGTTAGTTATAGAAGTTAGTACAGTAAATTTCATGCACACATACAGTAATTTCAGTGTACATTAAAGTAAGTATCATGTACGTAATTAAATTTAATTTACACGTACAGTAAATTTAATGTACACGCATACAGTAAATTTAATTGTACAATTACATTACATTTAATACACACATACTTTAGTTACTGTACGTGTACATTAAATTTCATTTACATACATGATATTTTAAAGTACTTTTACATTAAAAGTAATGCGGAAATTTCTGACAGTGTAGAAATACCATACTAGCACGAAATGACATTACATACTTATCTTTCCAATTCTTTGCCACTTGAGCAAGGGGTCCCTCAAGGTTCGATCTTAGGACATACCCTCTTTCTATTATATGTAAACGATATGCCCTCATCTATTAAAAATGGAAGAACGGTTCTGTTTGCCAATGACGCGAATGTTCTTTGCAAAAAAGAAGCAGTAAATAGGACGATTTCAGAAGTTTCAAATTGGTTTAATAATAACAAATTAATTGTTAACGAAATAAAAACTGTTTCAATGCACTTTTGCGTTTCAAATCGGAAATCGCATGTTCCATTGAAAATGAACAATATGCAATTTGCTGATGTTGAGGTAACAAAATTTTTAGGTCTCTCAATTCAATCAAACCTCAAATGGAATGTACATATAACAGAATTATACGCTAAATTAAGTTCATTATGTTACGCATTCAGAATTCTTTCAAATTCTGTCAGTCTTCATGCAGCTCGTTGCGTTTATTTTGCAAAGGTACATTCCCACCTGAGATATGGCATAATCTTCTGGGGAAGCTCATCCTGTAGTATTCAGACCTTCAGATTGCAAAAGAAAATTTTTCGAATAAAGAAAAAATGCCTTCCACCTGATCCCTGCAAGCCTCTTTTCATTGAGCTTGGAATCTTACCGTTGCCTTGTCTATTTATTTACGAATCTGTAATATTTGTCAAAAATGACCTACTTAACGGAGGGAACATATTTTCATGCAATATTGATATTTATAATTACAACACACCCCGTAGAAATCACGTGCATCAAGTGTCAGTATCAACAGCTCAGTACAAGAAATCAACATACAATACATGTACGTTACTTTACAACGCATTGCCAGATGACAGTAAACAATTAAAGTCGGTACACAAGTTTAAGTTAAAAGTAAAATCTTTTCTGCTGCAAAACTGTTTCTATACAATTAAAGACTATACTGATCGTCAAAAAGAAAAATAACGTTTATTTTAACAAAACAATGATATATAATGAATTAGTTTACGTTTGTATTATATACATTGAAAAAAGTATTTAATACGCCTGTAACAAGTAATGTACTTCAGCTTCCGGAACAATGACCCCCATCTCGCTCAGGTTTTTGTCCAGTTTCCCTGATCCATTAAGCAAATGCTGAGATGCCCCCTTGTTTTGCTTCTGGACGTAAATGTAGCTTCACTGTGCGCACGTTTTGTTGAGCACTCCTTTTGCTTGTAATGGTAGGAGTAGAATTGATGTTCATTACTATTTTGTTAGCAATGCAGAAAAATCAAATCAGTTCATTCACCGTTGAAATTGATTGTCTATAACTCGGGAACAAAGGTTTTTAAAATTTTAATTTTTCTAAAATAATAATTATTTTCTAAATTCTTTTTACTAGTTTTTCAAATGTTGCTTTTATATATATATATATATATATATATATATATATATATATATATATATATATATTAGGGTGTCCTTTATTTCCGACTTTCAAATTTTTGACCGCTCACCCTCCAATTTTGTTCGAATGACCTTAAAACATGCCTATACAAACTTTTATTGAGATCGGAGCATTCTAACCTGTGCCGACTTGAGCGCAAATTCGCAGGTCGAACATGTCCAGAGCTCTCACCCACCGCTGAGTGAGGCCCGAGCACCATACATGAATTTTATTCGATCGTTCGAACTAGTGTTCACAGGTTTCTATTCTAATATAATATTATATGTTAGTGTCATATATGCAGTGCGAAGGACGTGTGTTTTTAATAGGAGATAATATTAATTATTAATATAAAACATCAAATAACGGGCCACAATTTACTATCAAATAAGTGTTTGAAGTTTTATTTTATTAACAGGGGAAATAAATAAACAGTTAGTGCAAACGCTAAACTTGTGGTTCATGAGAGAATGATGTTTTGGGAGAAAGCAAGAATCCCGACAAGAGCTAATCAGCATTGTGCACAAGAACGTATTAACTTGTAATATTCCGAGTGAGAAAAATTACAAAAACCGCAAACAAGTGAGAAGATATTTTTAAGCATCGTGAAGAGGAGTTAGAAATAATTTGAACATTCTATTTGATATTGCACTTTCGAATGCTTTACGAACGATCACGTTGAGAGAAGAAAGGATGTTTTTATTTCGGCAGAAAGAGCCAGGATGTAAAAGCTATCTTGCAGGACTAGACGAACATCTCGCGGATAAAGAAGAAAGGGCGAGACAAAGAACATTACAATAAGGAAAAAGATTACAAATTCTTTGATTTGTTACAACTGCTTCAAACACCAATATAAAATTTTATTTTATATTATAAATCTTATTTTACGATGTGTGTTTGAATGTAAAATACGTAATGCAGTAAGCAATCCTGACACAACTTTTTTAGCATTTTAAAGAAAACTGAGAAAGCGTTAATGCATTTATTTTCAAAGAGATAAAGAGAACTTGAAAGTATTCTTAATGAGTCCAAGAGTAAAGAAATGTTGGTCTTTTATGAAAGTAACTAAAGATATGTCTTCCCGGGGCAATGCATCGAGCTCGATAGATAGCAAGAGATATTTTATATTTAAAATGTTTCTGCACAGAACAGAATTTAAACTATCTTGTGTAATTAAAAATTCCTTAAATAATGTCTCTCTGTTGATTGTAACTGATTATGTCAACCCGTGGCTTTAGGGCAGTGCAGCTGTAAAAGCTCCATATCAAGATGCTTTATAAAATTTCTAAAATTGCATGAAAGGATAAATTCCACAATTTCAAAAAGCAACTTTAACCCTTGTGTCTACAGTGGGTTACCCGGGTAACCTCTACAACTTAAAATATCGATTTTGGACTTCTGAGATTGATTTTTTTGATCATCCAGTTATTCGTTAATTAGCTTCAAATTAACATTATGACGTAGTTTTGTGCTCGGAGGGCTTATCCTCAGAAAGTTATATTGATTTAATTATAAAGCACCCTTAAGTCTCCAGTGGGTTACCCGGGTAACCCTATATCCAGCAGTTAAAACAAATGTAAATAAGGCTTTTTTTTCTTGACATTTTGTAACTGGAAGGCCAATTAATTATGTAACTTACATACTAAAGTAGAAATGTATCAACTTTATGAACAATTACTACTAAAATAATTAACATAAACAATATTACCGACAAACTAAATTCAACATAAGATTTACATTTTGTATCATATAGTGGAGGCTCACAGTTAAATAAATATTATATTTTTTGTATGATAAAGAAATGTTACATCCTTTTTTATTTTATGAAAACCGTATCAAATCCATTTATTTACAACAGCAACATGTTATAGTTGTGAAAGAATGTTCATCACAAATTGGTTTGCTACAAGGTACACATTGTCTCTTTCTCTTTTTTTACCTGATATCTACAAATAAAGCAGTCTCCAACAATAAGAAGCCTTCCACCGGAATTCCGCTGAGGCTGAGTTGTTATTATTGTTGTAGTTGTTGTAATAATAGCCACTGGCTTTCCCAGCATGCACTCTATTCCAGATTTTACAGAAAAAGATCGCAGGCATGCGGGATGTTCAGAGCAGCACACTACAGCTGGCATTGCTAATTGCTTTCCTAATTCTTGAAGAAAAATCCTCCTTTATGTGTAACAATCTTCTTTTGTGTGTTATTTTCACTGTATTTGAGGTATGCTGATAAACATGCGACATCTACTATATTATAATAAAATGCCACCGGCCATCTCTGTGTACATATTTTCACACTGTAGTGGGAACACATTTTGTCGATATTGTCTACTCCTCCTTTATTTTTGTTAAAGTATACAATTATTTCTGGTTTTGAAAGTGGTCCGGATGCAGAATTATCACAGTATATTGTGGATAAAAGTATAATAGCTTTTTTTCTTCTTTGGTACTATGGTCCAGTAACTGTCATATGTAAATCTGTTTATCTTTAGAAGACAGCGTGCTGTATTCCTCATCCGTAAGTTCCTGAAATTCTTCCATACTTCAATAATGGATGAATAAATAAAGATACACAGATGTTAAAATATAATGATGAGAAAAAAGGGGAAAACAAAGACGCACAGAAGTAAAACACTTCGATTCACAACAGAACATAGTACGAAAATAACTCGTCACGAACTATTTTTTCATTTGTTTTAAAGGTTGCCAACAATACAAGACAGTCACCCCAACATAATACAATGAAATACAATTGATTTCTAATAATGGCAAACAAAACATAGACACGCAAAGCAAAATAGCGTATATTAAAAGCCGAAAATAGGCGGGTTACCCGGGTAACCCAAGTGTAGACTAGAGGATATTTCTTTTACCGTAGACACAAGGGTTAAAACAATTAAACCACCGTATGTAGTATTTATTCGAAGAATTGTCTGTCATACTCTCTGATGAAGCAGACTTACAAATCAAAATCAAAATGGTAGCAAATGTAGCCTGAGAAAATCTGCACATGTTAGAGAGATATTTTCCTTTTTGTAAAGAACTGGATGAAGAATAACATAGCAAGAGCAATTGTATACCGATGACCGTTCTTTAATTATGAATTAGTTAATATACAATACACCTCCTAATTCAATTTCACCTTAATTTGAATGAAACAAATTGCCGACTTGTGTCAACCAAAAGCAGATACCTATTCTCTTGCCTGAAGTCGGATACTAGTTTTATTCAAAACTGTCCGTTGACCAGGAAATGCAATTCTTCATATTCAGAAGCTAAGGTTATTTATAAAGTTGAAAGCTGTGAATGACTGAGCTGAAAGGCCTGTTGAATTAGTGCAAGATTTTCATGGACTACTGAATGCAGATGAGGAGCGAAAGCAATTTTTGTTGTGTTGTTCAAGAACATCGTTCATTATTCACAAATAAACACTGAAAAAAAGTACCCACTAGAAAAGTTAAAACCATAACACAGTCTAAAGAGTGAAAATGAATTAAACTGTAATATCAAATTATAAATTAAAAATGTATCGGTAGTTTTCCACTTACTTAACCCAACAAAACCAATAATCTCTAACATTCAAATTTCTCGCTCAAGTTGGCACGGGTTAATATCGAACTATTGGGATGAAATTTTATTTTTGAGTTATTTGACCCAATGGAAAATATTTAGGGGGTGAGCACACAGTTTGTTAGGGTAGGTTTCTCTTTATCTCTTAGAAAATAAACGGCATTAACGCTTTCTCAGTTTTCTTTAAAATGCTAAAAAAGTTGTGTCAGGATTGCTTACTGCTTTACGTATTTTACATTCAAACACACATCGTAAAATAAGATTTATAATATAAAATAAAATTTTATATTGGTGTTTGTTTATCGCACACAGTTTGTTAGGGTAGGTGATGCATACTCAGGAGTTAGAAGTATAACATCTGGCATGGCGTAGGGCAGTATGATAGGTCCACTGATGTTCATAGCTAAAGACCAGATTTTCGTGCAGTAAAAACACCAAAATGTGCAAAAACATGCAATAAAATGATCAAAACTTTGAAAATTGAATCTTTTGAAAATTTTTTTGGGGCAATATAAGGGACTTATATATATATATATATATATATATATATATATATATATATATATATATATATATACAGAGTGTCCAGAAGCTCCCGTTACAAAAAAATACCCCAAATTCTGTGTTGCACGTGATGAAAAATGGCAGGTCCAGTTTTTCCGAAAAAAAAATGTGTCTTTGAAAAAATTGAGTTTAAAAATCACTTCCGGGCCGCGAAATTCAAACCTGCCGCTACGACACCAGACGGCGGCGTCTCCGTCTGCGCGGAGCATTTCCTCGTTTCTCCGCGTAAACGGTGAAACAGTCGAGTAATATTCTCTAAGGAAAGCATTGCGTGGCTTACACTAGAATACGTTAATACTATAAAATGTTTGTAGGTTCTGTTTAATAAATATTTTAAAGGTACTTACTGAAAATTCAGTTTTGTTCAAAATGATAGCCACGGTACCCGGCGGCGTAAACGTAAATGATGAACACATCCAAAATTTATGAAAAGTATTGAATCTCCTGGAATGCACGAATTGTTATTTTTAGCACATATTCATATGAACTAGTGCTTATGACTGCCACATGAAGATTATTCTAAATGTCCTGTTAAACAAAAAGGTTTTCGGAAATGAAATATTTGTTCATGAAAATACCAAGTTTATTGATTTTCTCTGGAATTTGAATTGATTCTCCCGGCTGTCATATTCTGAATTTTCAGACTAACAATAGCCAGATTAATTTTACCTTGTATTAATATATCTGGTTTAGATAATATGATATTAATAATTGCACAATTTATTGTACTTCATATTTCAGTTTTCCTTAGAGAATATCACTCGACTGTTTCACCGTTTACGCGGAGAAACGAGGAAATGCTCCGCGCAGGAGACGCCGCCGTCTGCAGTGTCGTAGCGGCCGGTTTGAATTTCGCGGCCCGAAAGTGATTTTTAAACTCAATTTTCTCAAAGACAAATTTTTTTCGGAAAAACTGGACCTGCCATTTTTCATGACGTGCAACACAGAATTTGGGGTATTTTTTGTAATGGGAGCTTCTGGACACCTGTATATATATATATATATATATATATATATATATATATATATATATATATATATATATATATATATATATAGTGGGCCTCAAGAAAATGTGCGCAGATAATCTCTTTCCCCCACACGTCATATACAGTTTTTACTGTTTTTGACCAAATAAACAAATAAATAAAGTAGCATCATCAGATATAGATAAACCAGTAGTAAATTGGATTAAAGAATTTATTATAGGTCGCACACAGTTTGTTAGGGTAGGTGATGTATACTCAGGAGTTAGAAGTATAACATCTGGCATGGCGTAGGGCAGTATGATAGGTCCACTGATGTTCATAGCTAAAGACCGGATTTTCGTGCAGTAAAACTCTAAAACGTGGAGTAAAAACACCAAAATGTGCAAAAACATGCAATAAAATGATCAAAACTTTGAAAAACGGTGTTATGTAGCCTAAAAAATTCCAGTCAATCCATTCATCAACTTATTTTATTTTTGGATGTTTATATTTAGGGTGTTTGAAATATTATGATTTGAGTGTTAATAAAGTTATAATAAAAACTTTGTAGATAATGTGTAATTAGACCATATTTGACATTTTAAATATTAGGCGCACAAAAAATTTATTTAGCATAAAAATTCAAGACAGTAAATACAAAAATTGAAAAATACAAACAACCTTGAGAAATAAAAAACAATTAAGTTACAGAAGAAATGTTCTTAATTGTTTTCATTATAATTTACAATTATGTTTAAACTTGGCGCGACAACCCGCGTACGGGCCATGGCCTTCTAGCAGCGTCCTAGCCTTGCGGCCATGATTTAAGAAGGTACACGTGGTTAGCACGAAGACATCCCTACGCCGTATTCTGGTCTTCTCAACCTGAGAAGTGAGTTTTCTCATCGTCATATAGCAACGTATCCTGGGGCATTGAAAGGAAAACGCACACTATAATTTGCCCGACCGGGACTCGACTCCGCGGTCGCGTCATGGAAAGCGAGCACACTGACCAATGAGCGAAGCCGCCTGGCGCAATTATGTATATTTCCAAATTATTTTCTGAGAAACTATTATATCTTCTATCAATCTATGTGTCAGACAGGGAAAGTTTCGTTCTACATTTACATTTGCGTTTGTGTGCCGAGCCTCACTCTGGCGTACGGGTGCACGCAGCTAAAAAGGATCAAAACTGCTTCTATTCTCTCTGATTTTCTGGGGCATAATATGTTCCGAGAATTTCAATGTATTTTAAACGCAGTGCGCTTGCCACTGCTCTTGCTTCGCGCCCGAACTTAAGGTCAAATGTGACTCGCGCATGCAGTCTTGTTTTGGGAAGTTCAGCGAAGACTGACACAACGGATCCGATTGGGAAGAGAGACCTCGAACATTGCGTTGGCTGAACGGCCTCAACTAAGAGCCGCGGACCTAGTTCGTGGATAACACCGCATATCCGTGCTACAGTAGCTCACTGTCAGAAATTTTAATTAGACAATAGGCATCATGAAATGTATAGACGATCAGTTCATAGGGGAACAAAATGCGGAATTAATAAGTATAAAACCTTTCACAGACCACCAAAGTGCATTACTGGGTTATGTCGTTAAAACTTTTTAAAATAAAACATTTAAAAAAGATACATTAAAACAAATTGATAATATAAAAGTTATATTTTAAGCAATACATTATGAATCTTGCAAATTCTTCCCGTAAAATCCCAAAATTTGCAATTTTCTGACAGCATACCCAAAACGTGCAATATCGTGCAGTAACCCCCAAAACGTGTAATTTCGTGCAAAATAAAAATAATACTAAAATAATGTCCGTTTCATGATTCCGATTTCTGTCAAGGTTTCATCCAATTTTACATTAGCAAACAAAAGATGCAATTGCACGGAAATCCGGTCTTTATTCATAGCCTTCATGAACGACATTTCAGAAAATATTAAATCACGGGTGAAACTCTTTGCAGATGATAGCAGTTTCTTCAGAAAAGTAACTGAAGAGAATGATGAACAGATTCTTGAAGATGATGTCGACACTCTTGTGAAATGGGCCTACGATAATCATATGAAAATGAATGCTTCTAAAAGTAAATCTATAACATTTACTCGTAAACTATCTACACGAAAATGCAACTATTTTCTGATGATCAGGTAATTCCGTGTAGTTGATAGTTGTAAATACCTGGAAATCATTTTAAATAGTAAATTAACTTGAAAAAGAAAGAACAGGTGAATTCATCATTAAATGAAGCTTGGCGAAGTCTTCACTTTGTAAGGAAAACTTTTAAAGGAGAAAATAAGAAGTCCAAAGATTTAGCATACACGCCATTGGTCAGACCTTTACTCGAATACGCCGCGAGCTATTGGGACCCGTACAGAACTGGGGAAATAAAGAGTATTGAAGGGATTCAGAAACGAGCGGCTAAGTTTGTTGTAGGCAAAAACATTAAAAATACGAACATTAAATCTATTCTTGGTTGGGAAACATTAGAGACAAGGCGATGGAAACTAAGACTGCTGGCAATGCATAGAGCGTATTTAGGGAAAGGCAAAGCCTGGGAAGAAATTAGAAATAAGCTGGAAAAGGCATCGTACACTGGCAAAAATGACCACAAATATAAAATTCGGGAGAAAAAACAACCAACAGATGTAGGAAAGGTTTCATTTATGATTAGAGCGATACGAGATTGTAATAGCTTACCTGAAGCACTGTTTCAACAATCTTTTACTACATTTAAGAATAATTTAAACAACTAATTTTTGTGGTGATATTGTTTAAAAGTAATATTTAAAAATGTAAATAAATAATTTGTCTTGGCAATATTTTACAAGTATACTACCACGAGTATTGGCAGAAGTGAAGTATTAGTATCTATAGTATGTTAGTTGTGGTTTACTGGTTCGTTGTTGTGTGTTTACAAAACCTGAACAAAACAAAAAGGTTTTGTTAATGCCCGTGCGGACCTTTCTGATTCTTATGTGCCAGGGCCTTTCGAATACTTCGTTGACCACTCTAATACCAATGCAATACATACAACATTTTTAAGAACACGACTTATTTAAAATTAAGATGTAGGCAAATATAATAAATAAATTAATTAATGCTCAAATAACTAAAACAACTTGTTATAAATCTTATTTGGCTTAATTGATATGAAAATTACAATTTTGGAATGTTGTACTGTTTCATCAGTATCGCAATACACACGGTTATTTTTCATATAACTCTCAAATACCCTATAATCATTTTCTTATATTTCTCGAGATTTTACTAGCAACCAAATTCCGTAGCTTTGTTAGTTTTCTGAGAATTTTCATAGGAATTTCACAATATTCTTACTAGTACGAACTAGTAAAATACACACGCTGTTTTGTTTATCTGACGTCATATCGACAAACAAAACAAAACAAACAAAAACATATTGACGAGTACAGTTCGTCTTTTCATTTAGACCCAAGAAAAATATAAAATGTTTCGATTTCTCGTTTGATTTAGCAACGAGCTAGTAAGCATAAGGTTTTGGATGCACCATGGGTGTTGCTGGATCTTCTTGTCTCTCGGGTGACCTCCAAACCCTCGGGCGAGAGATCCTCAGGTTTGGGGGCTGCCCTCGGGTCGGAGCAACACCCCCTGAATAAAGAAAGCCTCCACACTGAGATTGTGACGTAGAGTCATGGCGCCTAGGGTAGTCCTAGTCAACAACGTGATTTCCACATGATCAGTTGTTTTGATAGCAACTGTGTGTTGTAATTTGAAAGATGTGAAGATTTTCCCAATCGATGAAGATATTCAGTATTCATTTTAAGTATTGGTGGTAGCATATCAGTGATGTTTCTTCCAAAAAGCGATATAAATGCGCTGTACTTAACTGCCGTGCGTTGCACTTAATAGGGTTTAAAGTCCATGTAGGGCCTATTTGGTTTCTCAAAAGATACTGAAATGTAACGAAAATGACCTGCGGAACATCGACGGAATTGCAACTCTTCAAGAACATCCATTGTAAGTATTCCTTTTATTCGTAGTCATTTCCTTGCGGAAAACCTTTTAGAATGTTCTGCAAATGTTCCAAAAACCTGTAATTATTTTCTATTAGACCAAGATTGAACTCAACTTATTACAGTAAGTTTTACTCTTAAAACATTACACAGTTCAAATAAGGCTTACAGAAACGAAGATTTAAATAATTTAAAATATTTTTAGGTTATACATTATAGCAGAACTTAATTAAGATACTGAATCTGTTCAAATTAATTTTTAATCCGTCCTTGCTAAATCCGACGGTTGTCTCATTAATGTACTTTGTTAATTATTTTCTTGATTTTTAAATGCTTTTGCTGTTAATAATTTACTAGTATTAAACAGGTTTTAATTTTTTGCAATATTTTACAGGTTCCTCCGCCACTTTCATGAGAATGACATACTGTGCGTTATAACAGTTATGTGCGATACGACGGGCGAAATTTTCTAAATTGAGTGTCTCTCAATTAAAAAAATTGTGGAGGATTTCTTGATTAGCCCTACCTCCTTTTCTAGCAAACAAGGCGAGAAACTCCAGCTGAAAAGAAAAGAAGGCTGAAGAACTTCCAACCGGTAGCTGTCGATGCTGCTAGTGTGGTATTGCAGCAAGTTTATAATTAACAGATTCTTTGTACAACTTTGGAAAATTTGAGGAAAGTTACAGTGTTTCCAGTTTCGACAGTTGTTAAACAAAGTGATGACCTTTTTAAAACTATTGTGGAATCCTCATCCAGTGATTTCTCTTATGGAAGTTGTACATAGTGCTTTGAATTTTAGTTAATACAGAAAAATGCTCCTTTGACGAAATTAAGAAATCAAAATTTTCCAAGAATCATTAATCCAATTAATTTAATTTAAGTCATGTTGGATATGTTTTCGGTTAGAAAAATGTTTTACTGAAGATGACTCTGTATCTGAAAATTTATCAGGAATTTAATATTCTCCATGTAGTAAAGCAGATAACTGAAAATAAAAGTTATTTCAAGATTATTATTGGAAAAATATAATTAATTCTTGTCAATAAAAACAACAGTTTTAGCTCCATCTTCATTATACAGTATGTTGCTGCCTTTTGTTTTGAATTTCATCACATTCCAAAATTTTATTTTAATTGAGAGATTAGATTGTCGGAGGTTGAAATGTCGGAGCTTGCAAATGAATGCATGCTTTTTGATGGTATTTGTCCTAGTGAACATTATTTAGAACACATAATTAAGATGTTGTCAACAACGAATATATTGTTTTTAATATTGCAAGAAGATCAAAGACCATATATTTTGTAAAATTGCTGAAAGAAAGTTGAAAAATCTGACTGGATAATTTGTAATTTGATAAAATTGTATATGTGTTAATGTATTAATAAATGTGACTGGACTTTTTGAGCATATATTATGATTTGTATATAACTTACTACCTTTATTATGTTTTCACTATATTCCTTGTAATAATGTTAAATGCTTGGGGGTGTAAAGTATCTGCAAAAATATGTTCTTGAGATCACTCTTAAGAACTTGAAGGTAGATGCACTCAAACGAATTTCTTATGGATTCTTGAAAAAATAGTATAAAATTTTACTGAGAACATTAAATACGAACATATTTTTTGTAATACGTTTCCAGAATAGTAATTGCAAACGAAGTAAGGGTTTCAAGTATAACTGCGATTTGCGCAGCTGTACGGTCGGACTACCTTTGATGACGTCACCATTCAGTGTGGAGGCTTTCTATATCCAGGGGGTGTTGGTCGGAGGCATCTACTTAGCGCCCTAGATGCACAAAGAACTATTGTTTTATTTGTAATTGTATAATACTTTCAGCATTCTTAATTGTATCAATACTGGGATTACTCTTGTATTATTAATTATTGTATTATTAATATTATTGTTGAAATTATTATTATAATCATTACTATTGTATTATTATTATGTAGATATTATTGCTATAATCATGTACTATTGTTTTACAACTGTATTACATTTGGAATATTGTCTAAGATTATTGAATTTTTAAGTTGCCACCGGACAACAGTCCACTTGCAAGGAAATAAAATTATTATTACTTTATTATCTCGTATCTCTACGGTGACTACATAAATTGTACAGATTGACATACTCACAATACAAATTATGGTTATAATTTTTAATCTAATTATTCACGTTGATTTCCTACAAATTTTTTGACGATTCTGGTCATTGACCTTCTGCATGAGCTTCCATAGGTTTTCAGGAAGATCTTATTCCTTGAGACTTTGATTCATGGTCTTCGGGATGGCTCCAGTACTTGATACTATAATTGGAATGATTCTCACTTTGCAAGCATTTCATTGTTGGATGATAGATTCTGAGAGATCCACATACTTAGTCTTCTTTTCTGTGTATTTCAACTGAAGATTGGACGTGTTTGGAATTGAGACATCGATGATGTCGACTTGCCTGCTTTCTTTATTGAACAGAACAATGTCAGGTCGATTGCAGATGACAGTTTTGTCTGTGAGAATAGTTCTGTCCAAGTACAGTCGATTAGACTGATTTTCTAACACATTCTCCGGGTTATACACATAGTGCGGAACTCGTGCTTTGGATGATAATAGGTACTTCTGGGCCAATTCTTGGTGGATTACTTTTGCTACTGCATCATGCCTGTTTCTGTATTCTGATCCAACTATATGTGAGCAGCCTGATGTAATGTGCTGTATTGATTCAACTTGTCCACAACCGAATCGACAGCGGTCATCGTTCAACTTGGGTCTTTCAGTATATATTTTCTGTAATTTCGTGTTGGAATTACTTGATCTTGAATGGCAACCATAAATACTTCAGTTTCAGGGAAGATCTGCCCTGAGATCAACCAGTAGTTCGACGACAGTGTATCGACAGTGTAGCTTGGATGTGGTAGATTTCACGCGGAAGAACTGTCTGAGGCTCTCAACCTGCTTGGAGATCATGGTGTTAATGTCAGTGAAGCCTCTACCGCCAAGGCGTCGTGGGATGGTCACATGTTCAACAGAGGCTCGAGGGTGATGCTTAAGGGTTTTTGACAGTAGCACCCTTAACGTTCGTTGAATATTCTCTATGTCTGTGATACTCCATGACACTATTCCCGCAGAGTATCCCAAGATGGGCACAGCATAAGTGTTAACAGCTTTTGAAGTGTTCCCTCCATTAAGTCCAGTTTTTAAAAATCTTCTTACTCTCCGGACAAATTCGGTGGTTAGTTCACTCTTTATTCTGGTGTGATTAATGCGCCTAGCTTGTTCAACTCCCAGGTATCGGTATGTTTCTTCAGCTTCTAAACCGCATATTCTACGACAGGTCTCAAGGTAGTATGCAGTATTTTGCAGTTTTCCTTCAACCAAACTCACTGCTCGGCATTTGTCCAGTCCAAAGTGCATCCTTATGTCGTTCGAAAATCTTTCCACAGTTTTCAGGAGATATATGAGCTGTGTCTTAGTTGACGCATACAGCTTTAGATCGTCCATATAAGCTAGATGGGGTATGCGATGTAATATTTTCATTCCTGATTTGATCGTAAATCCGTATTCTGTGGCGTTTAGCATATTGGACAAGGGGTTCATGTATAAATTAAACCATAGTGGGCTTAGTGAATCACCTTGAAAAATACCACGTTTTATAGGAATGATATCAGTCTCAGTGGCTTGAGTAGGTGTTTTCAAGTATATCTTCATTCTCCAGGTAGTTATCACATGTTGCAGGAACATTGTTGTGGTCACAGACGAGTTGACTTTGTAAAGTCGAAGCACTGCTAACAGCCCATCATGGGGTATAGAATCGAAGGCTTTTTTAAAATCCACATACCCCATATACAGATTTCTATTCTTCTTAGACGCCAGGTTACATACAACTGAGTCTATTATTAGTTGTTCTTTGCAACCTTTAGAACCTTTTCTGCACCCCTTTTCCTCTTCCGCTAAAATATTGTTTTGTTCACAATGGGTAGTAATCATTTGCGAAAGGCATGATGTGATGATCTTAGACAGTGTTGGAAGACATGTGATTGGGCGGTATTTAGATGGATCCTGAAGATTATGTGCATCTTTAGGCGTCAAATAGGTAATACCTTGTGTAAGAAATGTTGGCATTTTACTCGTTTTTTTATAACAGATTTGATTAGTTCAGCTAGCCGCATGTGGACACAGGGGAATCTTTTGTACCAGAAATTCTGGATACCACCAGGTCCAGGAGCTCTCCAATTGAATGTACTTTTAATCACACTTCTAATGTCGTGGGTGGAGATTTCATGTAACTGCATAAGTTGAATTTTAGTGGAACGGTTTTGTTCTGTTTTAATCCAGGATGCTTCAGTATTTGAAGTCTGTGGACGTTGCAAGTTGATTGCTCCAAAATGTTTCAATTTCTTGCCGAGTAGGGTAGACAGTTTCTGAGTCTGTAGATTCTTTATTTTCCACGGTCTGGTAGAATTTTTTTCCTTTGTAGTGAACAGAAAATGATCTTTTCTGCGATTTCTACTCTTTCTGTACCTGGACAGGCGAGCTGTTACAACAGACAATTTTTATTTGAGTGTGTCAAGGCACTGCTGCACAGTAGTATTCTCGTCTCGATTAGAATGTGACATACATTGCCTTAAAATGCCATTTTTCTTAGTAGCTTAGGTGACCTACAATTTTCAATGTAGATGTTTAATCTGGCAATGTCACCCCTAAGTTTTTCAATTTTTCTTAACATACGTAATTCCCACTTCGGCATCTGAGGTACTCTTCGTGAGGATCCTGGTGTATCCTTACTGATTCCCAGTGTTCCTACAATTGTAATTGCAGCAGAGTATACAACAATTGTATGTGCAGCGTTTCTAGATCTTGTGACTTAAGGACATAATCAGGAAGAATCTCACAATTCATTATTTCTATCAATTGTGCTAACTTCTTTGAGGAGTTTAGCTTCCTTAAGGCTAGTCGTATTAAAGGATTGGTACCTTGAAATTTAATAATTGCTCGTTCCATTTCTCCCTTCAAAGCTTCAGCAAATCCCTCGTCCTCATTATACTGCATCGTGTTAGCAGATTCTGGGAAAGAAGTTGAACTTTCTTCCGCACGTGATGTTCCTTCGTCCTCGTCCCTCATAAGTGACATGGAGTTTTGGTTAGTTAGTAGTTCCTTCCGGATTTCTTCTTTAATGATCTCAAGGCGTTCTTTGGGGATTAAGTTGCAGCGAAGAATAGCTCTATAGTGATCAGCTAATCTTTGTTTATTAACAGGAAAATTGGGGAAAATCAACGTAAATTCAGAAAATAATCTCTGCCTGTAACCGGTCACATCGGTATCCAAATTTGTGACTCGGTAGTAGATGCGCACAATGGTTTCATTAACATCACTAGTCCATTTCTTGTGACGTGCCACCCTCGGAGCTGACTGACTTCAGCGTATTCCTTAGGCAGCGCGTCACTTTGGAGTACTGTGGTTGACTTGGAGTATTTTATTGAGATGGGAAAAGGGAGGGCAGTTTTCTCAAGAAGAAGTCATGTTCCAAATAATGCACCATTTATTACTGTTGCATGAAGAGAGAGAGAGAGAGAGAGAGAGAGAGAGAGAGAGAGAGGGGCAGGGGGAAACGATAAATCAGATAAGGGAATGTATAGGAAGTCGAGGTCAGATGTGGCGGCCTCTTACCCCATCACTCCGTGGTCCAGGTGCGGCGAAGACGACAGCAGCGGCGGCGGCGGTGGAGCTTTGCGAACGAGTCATCATGGAAGAGCGTTCTTGGTGACCTGGTGCACGTCGTTCACGGTTCTCACACACGTCTCTGACTCCCAATGACTCACATGGTCCCGACTGCTTCCGTATGGTCCCGTCGCTCCCGTCTCTCCCGTCTGCCCTGCATGGTCCGCGGGGCCCGTATATATTGGCCCTCGCTTGCATGCGGCAGCACTTTTTAGAGATTGTGCCGCCAAGATGTTATGCTTGTCGATGCAAGCCGCTAACCTTCGGTGTGGAATAATGGTGGCACGCCACATTCTTGCGCTGTCGTGACAGTCCTGCTTGAGTGAGCGCTGGCTGAAAGACCTGCGTAGCACTCAGGCTAGGTGAAGCTCGTGATGGAGATTGGCTTCCTGTACTATTATCAGCAATAGCTTCTTGGGAGACCGATGCTTGCTGAGACCACATCAGGCCATTGGGGGATCGTCCACTGTCATGTCCAGCGCCAACTCCAGACACGCCCCGGCGCTCCCCGGGCAGCGACTCTTTTTCCGAGGCCTTATGACTCCTTAGACGTCTCTCCATTTGGGTATGGGTGATTGCCATTGACCCGAACACCATTCTAATTGGTGATAATCGCTCGTCTTCCACGTGGCACTGTTGTTCTTGCTAACACGTAGGGTTGGACTTAAGAAGACTTGCATGAAGAAGGGGGAGGTGAGGAAAGGGGGATATTTTGGGGAGTTACTATTTCACCTGAGGAAGGGAAACGAATTGAGAAGACAATTTAGGACAGGGATACGAGAAATAATGAGAGATGGATAACTTTAACAGGTAGGGACAGCGGACAGCCGCGCCAATTAGTCGCCCCTTACGACAGGGGGAGATCCCGTGGTGATATTCTACTAAAATCCCCGATCACCACACGGGATCACCACACGTTATTATTATTATTATTATTATTATTATTATTTTTCCACTACAACAAGACTAAAGATGTTATGAGTTGGCTGAATGTAAAATCTACACCAGGTTGCAACCAGCTACCTACGGAGCAGATCTAGGGACTGTCGGTGCCTCTACAATGCTTTGCGCAAAATGTGGGCGGTTCCAAATTTCTTGCACTTCTCAGTCTTTTGAATTACCTGGGAGTTTAGACTAGTTCTTACACAAATTTTCCGGAACAAATCCCAGAGCTCCGATAACTATCGGGACGACCTGTGCTTTTACGCCCCACATTCGGCTGATCTCAATTTCCAAAACTCTTGTATTTAAGACGTTTCTCTGCCTCCTCGGTAACGACGTTTTGATCGCAAGGTACAGCAACAGCGACAAGTAGACACAACTTTTTCTCCAAATCCCGGATTACTATATCCGGTTTGTTTGCCAATATTGTGCGATCAGTTTGAATTTGTTGGTCGTACAATATCGTACACAATCCAACAGACGCCACCGGTTTTGGTGAGTATTCGTACCACTTGGGGCATGTGTTTGGAACTTCAATAGCAGCATACAAACCCCCTAACAAAGCATTCCCATTATTAGCATATCAAACAATTTTTAGTGTAAATAGCCCAACCATCATGATTGGATATTTTTATAGCAAGGATAGTATGTGGGGTTGTACTTCAACAACTTGGCAAGGCAAAAAATTGACGGAATTTGTAGCTTCCTCTAATATAAAATTATGTTCTCCACAGGAACCTACTCGGTATGCTACTAAACCCAATATTATCCCTGATATTTTGGATATTGTTCTAACCAGTGGCGTAGCCAGGTATTTTTTTCTGGGTAGGCTGTAGAGCTGATTAACTTTTTATTTATTGTAATATCTCAAAATGACAATTATTGTCTAATGTCTCGCCGTTCATTTATTATTATTATTTTTAATTATTAATTTTATTTTATTCTCAACATTTTCGTCTGACACAGATACCACACAGAAACAATAACAAAGCATGGTAACACTGACATATTTAAAATCTACAAAACAAATTAAGGCATTCCAGCACATCAAAATAAAATAACATTTTCCCCTAATAATAATAATAATAATAATAATAATAATAATAATAAAATTTTAGTAGTCCACTGTTTGTTTTCATCTCTTCCTAAGTCTTCGGTTTCAACAAGAGGTTAGTCATTCCGGTAAACTGAGTTTGTGTGTGAGTGTGTGCGCGCCTGTCGTGTTGGAGTTTGGGCTCGCCATATACCACGAACGAACTCACGGATTCGCGAAGGATGGCCTTCGGCTCGCTGTAGCCGACTGTAGAAACACCATATCTGCGTCTCGAGAGCACACGAACTGCGCATGCGTTGTAGCTCTGAATGCCACAGCCCTTCCTCCAATGACGGGTAAGTTCGCGATTAAGCGGGGAGTTCAAGATGCAAAACCTACGTGAAACGTGGTAATTATGAATTATAAAATTATCAATAAGCACATTACGAAGTAATGGGAACGTTTTTTGTTTTTCATTAATGTTTGGGTAGGCTCCGCCTTGCAGCCTAATAGGTAGCTACGCCACTGGTTCTAACTAAAGATATTAATTTCCCGATATACCAGAGCTCGATTCTGACCTCTGCCCGGTGATCATCTCGCTTTCTTTGCCAATTGACAAAAACAACGCGAATGAATTAAAAGGAAATACCGACTGGAATAAGTATGCCAAGTTAATGCTTCTCAATTACACCTACCCAGAAAATCTTAATACCTCGAGTGACATTGATAATGAAAGAGATAAATTCTCTAAAGCGATAATTGCGTCTTCCAAACAATCGACAACGCCTTATCGAATTCCAAGAAGGAAATCAATACACCTAAATTTAATTAATCTAATTAAAACTAAAAATAATTTGAGACGGTTCTGGCAACGCTCAAGGCGACCAGATATTAAGAAAAAAGTTAACCAGATAACGCGTAAGATAAAAACCCGTCTTGATAAATTACGTCTACAGAACTACAATAAATTTATTGCGGAAATCCACCCTAACTCAAGGCACCTCTGGTGTACTACTTACCAAAGAAAAAGTAAAAATTCCTCCTTTACAACATGGCTCAGAAACAATTTATTCTGACAAAGAAAAATCAGACATCTTTGCTCTGCATTTAGAGAACATCTTCAAACCACATCCTGTTTCTGATATACAATTTAATACGGAAATAATAAAGTACCTCGGTACTAATATCCCCACTGTGGCACTACCCATCAAATTCATTTCTCCTACGGAAACTTTCTCAGTGATTAAACTCCTGAAATTACGAAAATATCCTGACATCGACGATATTAATAATGTCTGCATCAAAATGCTGGGTAAACCATCTATAGCGGCTTTAACTGCAATAGTTAATGCATCTTTAAGATGCAACTATTTTCCTACTGCTTGGAAAAGAGCACTTATTTTACCGGTCTGCAAACACGGGAAAAAGTCAAGGATAGTTGAAAACTTTAGACCTATCAGTCTTCTTCCAATATTATCAAAAATCTACGAACGTCTAATCTACACAAGGTTAACAAAATTTATTAACAATATGAAAGCAATTCCAAGAGAACAATTCGGATTCAAACCAAACCATTCTACCACCCATCAATTATTACGTATTACAGAAGTTAACGGTTTTCACCAAAAGATACATACAGTGACAGTCTTCATTGACGTAAGTCAGGCTTATGACAGAGTTTGACACCATGTCCTCCTATACAAAATGCAATCTTTAGGTATACCAGAATACCTATTAAAGATCACGGAGAGTTTCCTCTCGAACAGATCATTTATCGTAAAAGTCAATGCAGACATATCTACCCCACACACTATTACAGCAGGAGTACCACAGTTCTCTCTCCCTTACTATTTAACATTTTCAGCCATGATATTCCATTTCAAGGCGATTTCAACGTAGCTTGCTGATGATATTGCACTATTCACCTCTCACAGTGATATCGTAATAGCAAGGAAAATATTCAAAACGATGTAAACAATTATATTAAATGGACTCAGAAATGGAGAATAAAGCACAATCACCGAACTTAACATCAATGGAAATCGTATCCTGTGGACTTCTTCACCAGTAAAGTACCTAGGAGTATTATTCCACAAAATACTAACGTGGAAACCCCATATCCGAGCAACTGCAAATAAAGCTTTGATCAAAACGTCGAAAATGTTTCTTTAATTAACTCTAGATCTGCCACTAGTATCGAAAGCCGAATATTACTGTACAAATCAATTATTCAACCCACTCTAACCTATGCATGTCCAGTATGGTGTGGCGCAGCACCCCGACAAAAGTTAGTTGCGTTCCAAAATAAGTTCCTAAGAAAGACCCTCAAGGCACCATGGTTTATTCCAAATTCCCAAATTCATCGCGAGCTAAATATATTGACATTAAACGAACACATAAGCAAAATAGCTGTCTATTTCTTTCAAAATCTTTACTCTTCCCCCTGTTCCACAATATTTAATCTTGGCCGCCGTGCTTTATAGCTCCGTATTAAATCAAGATTCCTCAAGGATAGACTAAGGCTACCGTAACTTCTGTTTCTACACCTTTCCTAGCACTACCTTAATTTCAACGCAACACCTCAAACCGAACCTTCAAGCCTGAACAAATCCACGAACCTTAGACCATGTTTTCACGAGTAGGAATGAATACACATTTGCTATGGCTTGGATGGCCATATATAATATCCAAAAAGTTATAATATAAAATGTACTGTTTTCAAACCCCTCGAGAGAAAGAAATGTCGAACGAGAATAAATAAATAAAAATAAAATAAACATTATTAATCATTTTACATTTCCCGGCGAACGATTCGATCCCGATTGGTTAATTAATTTAGTGGTTATGGGTGCGTCAACTGCATAGGTTATTAGTCTCGTAAGTGTAGTGCATTTTTATCGCGTCGATCTTCCAGTCAGCGGGATTTTCCCCTACCAGATATCTCCCATCAGCATGGCACCGCCGCAGACGGGATAAGCCCTAAGCTCCTGACATTTATGTGCATGTTAGTCGGTGTGTGTGTGTGTGTGTGTAAGTAAAGGATAGATAAGGCAAGGAAGAGGAAGGAAAGATCGTGCGCGGTCGGTGGCCTGTTTGTTAGGGTACTGCTCCAGCATTCGCCTGGGGTTGTTCGGAGAACTATCGATTAGAGCAGCAGATCGCTAGAATCGAAAATAGTGCCACCCTCGGGACTTGAGCCTAGGACATGGCTGACATGAGTTGATGCTTTAGCCACTTCTCTTGGTTTCGATCTCGAACTCCTTTCATCTCGCATAGGCGGGTCAGTTATTGCGAAAAGAGACATAACGATACATTTTGTCTACTTCATGTATCCTACATGTTACGGCCAAATTTCGAAATTTTGCTAATTCGAAAATTAGCCGGTTCATTCGCACATTATCCAAAATTGCTAGGATAAAGCAGTTTGAAAGCAGTATAAATGGATAATTTCGGTCATCATCCGACTAATGTTGGCAATAGCTACAAGGAGCTGGTTGAAGTAAGGTAGGTCGAAGTGTGCGGGACGTCGTAAGTGTTCGCGATAAGTATTTTGGCCTAAAAATGACCTTCACTCCCTCAATAACGTTCTTCGTAAGTTCAAAGGCCCCGTCGTCCCAACTAGGAAACTGATAGGAAACTGAAGTGTCAACTGAGGTATAGAGCGCGGTTTGTTTAGGTTGTATCACGCCAATAGGAATTCCTGACACAATGGAATTGGAAACTACATACCTTACGTGAAAGAGATGGGTGAGCTATTGCGAATCGTATCCGCGTATAGCGCGTATCCGACTTCAGCAATGTGCTTCAGGCAACTGTTTGCTTTACAATATTAGCGGGAATTTTAAATGCAGACAGATACCAAAATCATCATATTGTTACACACAAATGAAACAGATGTATATTGTGATATACCAATAGATCATATAATTAGACAGTAACATTTGCTGTAAATGGGTTGGGTTGAAAGGGTAGGCAAATGGGAATATACAGCCTTAGCAACGCCGGCGTAGTGGTTGGCAAGGTCAATAAACTGCATTCAGGCCTTGAACATGTGGGGGCGCTGGCTAGACAGAAATGTAAGATAATTTGGGATTGGTTTAGAAAGGAATGACTATCGAAAGCGTGGCTACTTGATTTGGTAAGAAATGGATGGATTGGCTAAGGGAGAATAGACTGTCTACTCATGACGGAAGTTTGTCGTTTTGTTTAAAAAAATAAGAATGAAGGACGGATACCGAGGCTTGGAGGGATAAAAACGGAGGAGTAAATGACATTCTGATAGATGCCGTCGAGTGGGGCGAATCGCTCGCGAGTTTAATATTAGGGGAGTGGGACTTGTAACTTTGTCGTCAGAATCAATGGTTTTCGGACTCTGAAAGTTTGTGATGTGCAGCATTTAAATTCGCTTGGGACTTTGAAAGTTTAGTATATTGCGGTGTGTTTATTTTGAACTTTGAACTTTAATGTTTTACCACGTAGTTGGGGAGAACTAGGAACTGTGAATATTAATTAAGAACCGGTAGATATTCGAGGCAGTGAGGGCTGGATTCGTCGGCAGAGTCGCAAGATTACAAGAGAGAAGCTGGACTTGAGATTATCATCACTCAAGTGAGAAGATACTGCGGGGCGCCGTCGGTCAAGATTACGTTCAGATAAGTACTGCAGTACAATGGTTTTCTTTTAAACGAGGTCATGACCTAAAGGCATAATAATTGTCCATACAAATGGACAATTTTACTTCACAAGTCAATAAATTGTTAAATTTTCTTTTGGAAATGAAAAGATGATTTTCATTTAGTCAATCACAACTAATTATTTCCTTTCAGATTCCTCGCCATACTGTATAGTTGGCAGATCAAATAATCGGCTATCTAGGCGGTAGAGATGATCCATTACGTGACCCATTGACCCAGCTAGCCGGACATTTATCCATTCGTTAAGATTAGCTGTGGAGGCATTGGTTGTAATTATCAATTATCGTAACCTGTTCCTGGCGTCCATAGTTTTCTGTAAATTCGGAACGGGTCAAGAATATAACAGTCCTAAGGTAAATGATGTAATTTAAAACGGCTCGTAATAATTTATGACGAGACATTATTGGTATATTTCAATATGAAGCATTTAAACATTTTTTTCAACTACACCATCATCAAGATATTTTTGGTTGCACACCGTTGAAAATTGTCACTTTATAACACTTTCAAAATGTTTCTCAACACTTCTCGTTCTCCATACAACATGGCGGCCAGCGCCTGGTATGGCACTTCAACGAAGTGCCCGTGTTGTGGTCGCGAGGTTTGTGCTGCGCAGAATGAGCAAAAATCGGTGCGCCGGAGTAGCTCACGTATCTCTTTCCACCAGTCGTCTCACTAGCCTTAAAAACTTCTTTGCAGCAGATTTATTTCTATTTATCACATAATTTCTGCTATTCCTCCTTATAGTAAAGTATTTCACCAACTGGTACGTATTGAGTGCAATTCATCCGGCTAAAGTCCGAAGTATGCTTTCAAGCTGTTTCTTTTTGGACTTCATCCATCCATTTTGGATTATACCGGCTAATCCGCTAATTAGCCATATTCAGATATTAACCGTAACATCCGCACAACAAAGAGCTGATTTTCCTGCGATTAGCAGGAATCTAGACCCGGTAATTTAGAGCTGATCGCAGTCTTATCGAAGACATTGATATCATAGATTTGAAGACATTCATCCCATACATTTGTCATTAATTCATGCAATCACCACTGAAATCTAGAAGTCTAAATCGTCGCCGTTGGCTGCAATGCCACACAATCCCCCAAATCTCTCTATAGAGATTACTATAAGAAGGAATCACTTCGACAGCCACTGCTGGCAACGTAACTGCAAGTTACGCCCATGCACTCATTTTGTTGGTGCGTTCGTTTGCAGTTAGCTCATTTGTCAAGGGATTCATCACTCTCTCGCAACGCCATCTCCCAGCATGACGTTCATTTGTTTTCCGATATGTCAAAGTGATCCATTCTTAAAATAATTCCTCTTCAGTTAAACGCTTTTTGCATTTCTTCGCGTTCCGTCCCATCTCGAGCCCAACTTTCATCTGTCTTAGGCGAGATTAGATAACGCGAAAAGAGTCATAATGGCGTCGAACGGAGCAGGAAGCGACACTGCGCCGCGCCGGCCAGGGAGAGGAGACGCAGGGTGGGGGTGCGGAGGAACTCCGTCGACGGCTTATCGTGATCCAAGTGGACGCAGCCGTTTATCCAGGAGGGGGGCAGGGAGAGGTATAAACGCCTTGGCTCATGAGTTATGTATGGTGGCAAATTCTCGAATAATGCGTCCCAGGTACTCGTAGAGGCAAGGTGGCAGAGGCGGCGGCGGCCGGGGAAAGTAACACGACTTCCTCGAACTGCCTGCAGCTTCGCGGACTAAACTGGAGTGTTCAGAGAGAGAGAGAAAGTTCTCGAACATTTATTGCTCACACCTGGCTTACATGCATGCCTCAAAATATTATATTTTTTTCCGTTGTTTTGTTTAGAGGCCCGGCTGAAAATTCCTGGCTATTTTGTTGTTCGGTGGACGGGACGGGGAAAGTAGGTCAGTCTGGGGGTTTGTTAACGAACAGCTACACTCTGATTTAAGTGTAATGCGAATTAACAGCGAATTATCTAATTATCTAATTGGGAGATTCTTCACTACTGAAATATTTTATATTGAAACTCCCGATTGCATAACCGCGGCCCAGCTGATCAAAAGTCAATTTCCCCTACATTTAACGCTAGGAAGACGGCGATTTCCTTTCTAGCTAGTAGGACGAACCCGTCATTTTGACGGGTACGAATTTTTACTGCGTACAATCGTTCGGATTTTAACTCCAACTTCTGTACTGTCAAAGAATGTTATTGTTGTGCTGGATTTTCCTTACATATGTAACTAGTGGTTCTACAGAATGACACAGAGTTTCCCGTATTAGTTTTCTATTTCCTTGGGTCTGGGCTAGCTATTCGGAATTGCCACATACTCGTGCCAGCAGCCATCTTTCGCCGCCCAAAGTATATTTTTTTGACATTTTCTTAATTTTTCGATTTCCTAATGGTAGAACGGAAATATTAATTTTAAAATATTAAAGAACAGTAACACCTCGTCCTAAATGGCTAAACTTGCTTTGAAAAAATTGTAGCCCTTTTAAAAAAAATTTAAGAGCGATTAAAAATGCGAAATTCGAAGATCTTTTCACAGAAAACTTTTGAGTTTTCGAAAAACTTCATTTGAAGTCATTTGAAACACGCTCAGAAATACAGTGTTTACAAATTGCTGGAAATGTGCGTATTAAGGATTTGAGAGACCTTTCAAAAAAATTACATTTGTGTAACTTTTGCAAAAACAAAAAAAAAATAACCCAAAATGAACTTTACGTCATATTAAAGAGTACAATTAGCACTATTCGTTCCAAAAGTTCCAAGAAAAAGTTTGGAGCAATTTATGAGGAAATGCTTTTAAGCGTTTCTGAAAAAGTGGTATTTTGATCTAGTTTTCACAGAAAACGGTTTAGTTTTTGAAAAACTTTACTTGACTTTATTTAAAGTACATGTACTTGCAAATATAGTAATGTGAACAAATCGCCGCTAATGTAAATATTACCGACGTGAGAGACAAGTCAAAAAAACAAAAGAATAGAGCAATATGGCGTTTATGTCGTCTAATAAAGTACATTTATCGCTATCCCTATCAAACGTTAGAAGGAAAAAAATTGGAGCAGTTTTTGAGAAAATCTTGTTTTTGTAATTTTTTTAAAAGTGCGAATATTTCGCGCAATATTGCCAGAAAACTACTAAAATTACAAGAAAATGTACATGACCTTCACAAAACAAACAATTTCGAACATTTATTGCTCACACCTGGCTTACATGCATGCCTCAAAATATTATATTTTTTTCCGTTGTTTTGTTTAGAGGCCCGGCTGAAAATTCCTGGCTATTTTGTTGTTCGGTGGACGGGACGGGGAAAGTAGGTACACTCACTTTTACAAGTGTCCTCTCACGTCGTTAATATTTACATTAGACATGTTGATATTATTATATTGAGTACATGTGCTTTAAATAAAATCAAGTAAAGTTTCTCGAGAACTCAACCGTTTTCTGCAAAAACTAGCTCAAAATTGCTCATTTTCAGAAATGCTCAAACGCCATTTTCTCATAAATGACTCCAATTGTTTTCTTCAAACTTTTGAAACTTTTTTCTTGAAACTTTTGCACTCTTTAATATGACTTAAAGTTCATTTTGGAATATTTTTTTGTTTTTTGAAAGGTTTCTCAAGTCTTTAATATGCACATTACCAGCAATTTGTATACATTATTATATTTGTGAATGTAAGTGCTTCAAATGAAATGTTTTTTTTAACTCAAAACTTTTCTCTGAAAAAGAGCTTCAAATTTCGCATTTTTAGTAACGCTTAAACGCCATTTTCTTAAAAATGGCTATCATTTTTTTAATTGACATTTAGGTCGAGGTTTTAGTGTTCTTTAATATTCTAAAATTAATATTACCGTTCTACCTAATGATTCGGATTGTTTCCTAATGGAAATCGAAAAATTAGGAAAACGTAAAAAAAAAAAATGCACTTTGGGCGGCGGTAGATGGCAGGTGGTTTTCTCAATATTCATCAAAATTACATCTTCAAAGAAGGGCATGATTAATTTTTTGAAAATACGAGTAGTTTTTTCTATAATATTGTGAGAAACACAATAGACCGCTACAAATTTACTGCCCTTCAGGCAGCCGGATGCGTCGTAAATTAGAATTTGCAATTTTGTATATTATTTCTTTGTTGGTTTTTACATTCGACCTTTTGTTATAAATTTACACATTAATCTTAAAGAAATTATTTCTTTTCAAATATTAGAAATAAAATTTGCTAGCTCTTTAAGGGACTATCGACAATGCAGAGGAAGCAACAATTGAATTCCGTTCTGCTGTCGCGAATTGTTGTGACTTGATAGAGATGTATGGTATCAGACTTCTCTTTCCAATACAAGTTTTCACAACTTTTGAATTATATTTTTATGCAGTTGTGGAATTCACATAAGTTTTGTCAACACTGCGATGGAAACAGTGAGTTGTTCGCACTGTGTAAGATACAAGTACATAGGTTTGTTCACTCACAGCCTAAATCTCTAGCTTATGTGATGCTAGTTCTCACAGTTCTCGCATATAAGTGCTGCGATCTTTGCGTCTCATTTGCGAAATGTTGTGATTGGTCGTGTAATGTGTAACAACCACAGTTTAAGTTGTCATCTTAAGATATCTTACACCGTGATCCAGACCGTTCGTGGGCTCCGTACGGACAAGCGAAGAACTAGCCTCAAACTGGCTTCAGAAAATGTGCCTCAAAGTCCGCTAGTTAACATACACCGTGGTTGATTGCGTCGTTTTCAAATAATAGCTAAGATGTTGGTAGGGCGGAAAGTGCAATATTTCAATTCTGCTTCCAATAATACGGGAAAGTATGTGCTGTTGTTGCCCCACTAGTTTTTAGTGACGATATTGGAACACTGTAAATAACTCTTGAACCCTCTTCCTAATCTCAAATTGCACGACCTGGACTGACACTTTGTGACTAAGAGTTGGCGTTCGGCATACCTGGTGGGCAAAAGAATAGTACACGTCGTAGAGCGATGCGGTCTTGGGAGATACTTCACTGTTTTCGAATCTAGCAGAAAAAAAACACTGGAGGGAAGATCCCATACAAACTGACGTGCGCATAAAGCCAACGCGCCAACGTTAACGTTTTCATGGCCAAACGCCGGCCGTTTGGTAATTTTATAACTCCGGTGTTAGCACTGCGTGTGAGGAAGGCTCGCATCTGGCCAATTGTATTTTCTGACGCCAGTCTGAGATTTTCTTGATCAATGGGGCAATGGCCGTGGAGTACTACGACAAAACTCGCTAAAGGAATCCGTAGTTGGGCCATATAAGAATGGGAAATCGGCCCATCTCTCGGTCCTGTAGGGATGGAAACAATGCGAGTGGTCCGTCGCACATTTGTCTGGTCTCCGACATTCGTCTGGAATTGGTTGGAGAAAATGACGGACGCGATCGATGAAGGCATATAAAATGTCCGGTCTCTAGAAGTATCTAGTGAAAGGATGCCTTCGATTCACATATTTGACTATTGTTTCAAATCCTACCACCACCGGGAACCTTGGACTTCCTGCTCTACAAAGTCGATTAGATAATGTTGAAAAGATTCATGGTTCCCTCTCTGTATAATTTTTTTTCTACCCTGTGTTTGTTTTGGACTGGAAGATGTCTAGGCGGCATATAAGCAAACTGCATATGTATTCGGCACCGGGCTTCCCTGATTGGCTAGCGGGCGAGGAGCGCGAAACCGCGCGAAATTCGTATGTTCTCTTCCTACGGATTCCTGCAGAGCCACAGCCATCGCCAGTGCACGCGGACTGGGCTACTGTGTTCGTAGGCAAAGCGATTGACGATGCGTTTTCGGGCGTTTTTCTCTGATAGCTGTTATATTCGTCTTTACCATTATGGGAACTGTCCTAAAAAGCCCCAATTTGTTTGTTCGTCCACAAAATGTGAAGCGCAGTAGATATTTTAATAAAATTTTCAATTTGCAACCTAAATTAATTTTAATTTAATTTTTCTCAAAGTTGGAAATAATACTGACAAAACTTTCAGTTTTTATCAACCCCTCTTTTGTTCTTGCCATATTTTCCCTCCCCTGAAACTTAATATTTTTTTAGTGGTGCATTACAAATATTGAGACATGAACAGAATAAAATCCTTGATTCATCTATGTGAGAATGAACAGTTATGTGAAGACGAATTAAATGAAATAAAACTGAATAACAAAGTACTTATAAATAGGGGTGCTACAGAATGGCACAGACTTTCCCGTATTAGTTTTCTGCTTCGTTTGGTCTCGGCTAGCTATTCGGACTTGCCCATATTCTCGGCAGCTGCCATCTATCGCCGTTCAAACTACATTTTTTCTATATTTTCTTAAGTTTTCGATTTTCCAATAGTCCAAAAAACATTATTTTAAGAATATAAAAAAAAACAATTAAACCTTCTCCTAAATGGCAATTTTCGTTCAATAATTTGGAGGAGCCGTTTCAAGAAAATGGCATTTAAGCGCTATTGTAAATGCGAAATTTGAAGCTCCTTTTTACTTTCCCGTATACGTACGTATACACGGAGTGATATACGTAGTATAGGGAAAGTTATGTAATGCTGCGCAAAAAAAATGGCCAATTTTCGGCGGAAAAAAATTAATTGCCGGGCCGTGAAAACGAATAAGTGGATAAAACCATTTGCTAAATTAAGAAAAAAAATCCCCTAACAAGTGGTGTAGCCAGAAACCCTACTTTTCTAGGTCCTTGATACCGAAAACCCAATTGAAAGGAAAACGTCCGTCTGTCCGTCCGTCGGTCTGGAAATGAAAAGTTTAGGAAATGGAAGGACAAAAAAATATGTAAATTTATTATGCAAAGCTGCTGTTCTTTCGTTCTATCGGAGCAGTTTGTTTAAGTGAGTATAATGAACATGCTAGAATAAAGACGTTTGTTAATTTAATGCAGGCTTCTTTAAACATTAAGTCCACAGCATGTAAATCGTCGACACTATGGTGCACTTATTCCATATTAAAGGTTATGCTAAAGTTTAAAGAGAATACTGATATTGGAACTTTTCACAAAGTAAGTTTACTTATGAAACACGTAAATGTGGGATATCAACCTATAAAGGCAATGGTATTTTCCCAACAAGATGTAAACACACTTCTTACAAAAGCTGATGATGAAACTTTTCTTTAATGACAGTATAATAATGACAGTGGCAATAATAGTTAAGTTTTGTTTATTAACTAGTGTATTGTATTAATAACTGGTATGGTTTTTAGGTTGTTGCTAATTTTTGCATATTTGGTGCTTGTAGATGTGTCGAATTGTACAATTTGTGCATCAACGATGTGAAAGAAGGTTCTGTTTTGATAGTGAACAAAAATGACAGCCGGGAATATTTACTATCGTATCCAGTGAAGAATTTAATTATGTTGAGGTCTGTAAAAAATACATTTCCTTAAGATCCTTACATGTTAAACACAAAAAACTTTTTTGTTTTACAATCATGGCAAATGCAGCTGCAATCTAATTTTTTAAAAGTAAGTTTTTTCGTAACGTATTTGATTTCACTGCGAACACTGCAATCTATTTATATGGTACCACTGCCTTCTTTAAACTCAATAACTGAAAATATATAGGGGCCGTGACTATTACGTCAGTGATGGCTCATATTTCGTGCAAAAAAAGCGATGACGTAATGATTCGTGCAATAATATACCATACTATGAACGATTTTGTTAATGTAAAAGGGTTGTTTATAATACTGGTATACAAAAAAAAATGTACTTTTGGCAGTGATAGATGGCAGCTGGCAAGAAAGAGTATGTGGCAATTCAATATAGCTAGCGAAAACCCAAGAGAATAGAAAACTAATACGGGAAAGTTTGTGCCATTCTATAGCACCACTAGTTACATTCCCGTATACGTACGTATACACGGAGTGATATACGTAGTATAGGGAAAGTTATGTAATGCTGCGCGAAAAAATGGCCAATTTTCGGAAGAAAAAAAATTAATTGCCAGGCCGTGAAAACGAAGAAGTGGATTAAAAAAAATGCTAAATTCAGAAAAAAAAATCCCCTAACACGTGGTGTAGCCAGAAACCCTGTTTTCTAGGTCCTTAATACCGAAAACCCAATTGAAAGAAAACGTCCGTCTGTCCGTCTGTGAACACTGCTAGCGCCTAAACCATACGCACGATTTCTTCCAAAATGGATATTCCCCGGTCGATCTGATTCTAGTCGAAGCTTTGACATTTTGAAAAAGATTCTTTAAAATTTGGAGGTACTTTATATGAAGCCCCCCGGGGATTTTCAAAATTTTCTCAAAACAGCTCTAAATTTTTTCTTTAAATTTCTTGTATGAATAGAGTAAAATACACTTATTAACGTGACATAAGCCCGATTTTCACGGATAACTCTGCATTTGCGAAAATTTTGAAAGTTTGAATTTCTTTCGGCGTCTTTCTCCAGCTACAAAATTGAAGATAGAGATTTTTTCTTCAAATAAAATTTGTTCTGCATATTGAGTTCTTTCATAAAGGTCATGTAAATGTTTTTCAAAATTTTGGTAGTTTTCGTGCAATATTGCGTGCAATATGTGGAATTTTAAAAAATTACAAAAACAAGATTTTCTCAAAAACGGCTCCAAATTGTTTCTTTAAACTTTTGTTAGGGATAGTGGTAAATTTACTCTATCAGATGACATAAAAGACATATTTGTCTATGGGTTGGTTTTTTCAAAAATTACAAAAATGTAAATTTATTTACTTGTCTCTCACGTCGTTAATATTTACATTATCGGCGATGTTTTCACAATATATTTACGAGTATATATGCTTTAAATAATGTCAAGTAAAGGTTCTCGAAAACACTACCGTGTTCTGTGAAAAGTCAAATTTCCGCATTTTCAGAAATGCTGAAACACAATTTTTCATATACAGCTGCAAATTTTTTCTTGAAACTTTTGTAACGGATAGTGCTAATTACACTCTTTAATATGACGTAAAGTTTATTTTGAGTTTTTTTTGTTTTTTCAAAAATTATATAAATATAAATTTTTTGTAAGATCTCTTACATATTTAATATGCATATTACCAACAATTTGTAAAAATTATTATATTTGTGAGTGAAAGTGCTTCAAAGAAGATCAAATAAAGTATTTTGAAAACTCAAAAATTTTGTGTAAAAATGAGCTTCAAATTTCGCATTTTTAGTAGCGCTAAAACGCCATTTTCTCTTAAACGGCACATAACTTTTAAAAGAAAATTGCCAGTTACGGCTAGTTTTTTGTGTTCTTTAATATTATAAAATTAATATTTTCGTTCTACCAATAGGAAACCGAAAAATTAAGAAAATGACAAAAAAATGTACTTTTGGCGGCGATAGATGGTAGCTGGCAAGAAAGAGTATGTGGCAATTCCGAATAGCTAGTGAAGACCCAAGGAAATAGAAATCTAATACGGGAAAGTCTGTGCTATTTCTGTAGCCCCACTAGTTCCTTTTTCATTACGCGGCAATTAATTTTTTTTTCGCCGAAAATTGACAATTTTTTTTGCACAGCATTACATAACTTTCCCTATACTACGTATATCACTCCGTGTATACATACTTATACGGGAAAGTAAAAAATGATTATTTCATGTATAAAATGTATGGGGAGGTATGGAAGGGAAATACGAAAAATATTATTAATTGTATATGATAATATTTATACACACTTCACATATTTATACACATTTCAGTTAATTTGTCAATTACAGTCAAATTGAAACAATAGTAATAGGCAGCCGGTCCGCATCTTACTTACCCCCACCCGACCAGTGGACCCTTACTTCCCAAAATTTTAAAACTAAGTTGAGTTCTCATCATTGGCGAATGTGATGATTTCACAATATAACACAAAATTAACCTTTTAAGAACTCAATGAAATCCCCCCAAGAAAAACCCAAATAAATTTGCCCCCTAAAACAACCCCTAGAGACCAAAAAGACCAAAATTTAGGGGGAAACCCCCTAATATGACAACACTGGCTCACCGTCCGCGTAGGCCGGCGGCAGCAGGCGGCGGAGGGGCGCGCCGCGCCGCCCCCACTCGGGGCGACGCGCGTTGTTGCAGGCGCCGTCCGCCGCGCGATACCGGTTGGCGCTGCACGCGGCGGCCGGCAGGGCGGGCGGGCAGGCGGGCGCCGGCCTGCGGGCCAACCACCAGACACAAATGTACCATCTTTTAGGCCGTCTCAGAGAAAATGTCACTAACTTCTAGGTCGTCGGGACGTCACAGAATTAATGTTTCTAACGTCTAGGGAATCACCGCTTTTTGTCAGTACAAGCTCAAGAAGTCTCCTCGAAATCATCCAAACCTCTAGACGTCTGTAATATGAAATTACCAGCTTGTCATTGGCAATATGATTATATTCGACCTCTCTACAACCCCCAAAAGTTTGTAACAATTATTCTGAAACATTCTTTAGTTACGTTGAAATGACCATGGCGTTAGATTTACCACATCCATATCCCCGTTTTATAAACTAAACAACACAAGTAGTAGCAAAAACTGCTCAAGTATTGGGTGACTAATTAATAGTTATAAATGTTGGTAATCTCTTCTAAAGGGTTACAATTGTATTTTTTTTCAATCTAGAATCTAACTCACAAATGAATGAAAAGATTACAATGACCTTGTGTAAGGTAACTAATATATATTTTTTCCATATTGAAGAATTATTAATCTAAAAAGAAAGTGCTTATCTCGTTCCAGAATGAGGTATATAAAAAAGGCGTTTGACATAGAAAAGGAAGGTATGAATAATTGTAACAGGGTATATAATGTAGAGTAAAATATTCCTGAAGTGTTTGCAAATGAAGTATTGCAACATAATTACGGACGATGAGCATATGTTTACCCATGATTGAAATTCTTCACTGCATTTTCAGCAAGAAGAGCTGCTTTAATTTTTGAGACGATGTCTTGATCCAATATCCTCTCCACGTAGTCTGCAAAAGAAAAACATTGTTGAAAAATCATAGAGAATAGATGACTACACACATTAATTGAAATATTGTATATTAATTGAAAGAAATGCAAATGATGCTGACAAGTGGAAAGGGACTTAATCTGCATTTTCAACTACATAAAAAACAATTAGAAAGTTTTTCTTCATAATGCATTTCGGAGCTGAGAAATTCACACGCATTCAAAACCATAAAAATGGTGAAGAAATAAGTAAACAAAAATTGACGCCAATGATTTGTTTTCCTTAACAGCCAATAGGAATTTAGAATGAAATGAGAAATATAATGTGTACAGAACAAGCTTATCTAATTTGAATTCTTCCATATTTTCATGATCTTTGTGAAGAAACAATCCATTTGAATTTTGTTGAAATTGTTCTCTCGTTTTGACATTGGCGTTGTATGGGTAATAAATGCGCTGATAACAGCGTTAAGGCTACATATTGCGATTTGAGCGTAACAGTGATTGGAAGGTGGCGGGTTCGATTCCCGTCAGGTGCCGGAGATTTGTCTGATGTAATTAATATCACTGTGTTTGTGATTATTGTAGGAATCGAAGTATTAGGCTGGCTGGTCTGATCAATGGTTTTCCGCGGTTTCCCTAATCGCTTGCAAACGAATGTTGAAGAAACACCCTACAGTATCAGCAGCGTATAAGCGACTGACAGTTCTCTCGGTACGTGCTGTTGTACGTCAAGTGACCTACTCTGAAGGAATCAGCTTGGGAGGATTTGTTTACTTTCTCACAGCCAGGTTTCAGGGTTGCCGCTCATCTAACTCACACGAAAGAGGTGATAAGGTTCTGCTTTACCGAAAGTTATGAACATGGTATGAAGACGTGACATAGCCTGTAAGTTAATGTTTTGAGTTTTGATTTATCTGCAATGTAGGTGGTGCCATGTGCGTAGTAATGAGTGGCAACAACGCATCGAGCTGTCCGAGTCGCTTATACGCTGCCGATACTCTAGAAACTCCACGTTTGCGACCCTTTGTTCGATATCCTGTTCTCATTACTCTCCTTAGGACTAACCGGACGAGGCAGCACGGGGCACCAGCTTCTGTCCTGGAGGTGCTAGGCTTCGAGTCCCGTTGCGGCGGGTTTTCGACACTTGCTATAAAGTTAGGTCGAATTCTGCCGCAAACGGAGGACATTCTTTGTGTTCTAGAGGAGATTACAGCGTCCGGTTGCTCTGATCGATAATTTTCCGTCGTTTCTTCGATCAATACCAGAGGAATCCCGGAGGAGTACCCTAACAAATGGGCCACGAACGACGCGCGAACTTCATCTTTCTTGTCCTATCCTTTCCCCTTAATCGTATGCGCTTACACGCTCTACACTACAACACATGTCGGGAGCTTTGAGCTTGTCTCGTTTGGGGCGGCGCCCCTCTGATGGGAGATACCTGGTTGTTGGAAAACCCGCTAGGAGACGTGAAGATTGCCGCCGGATCTCGCCCTCCAGTGGGGGGAGGGGGAAATCACTGCCACCTCCCGCGATAAAATACATTCACTACACTAACGGGACTAATGTCCTTAGCAGTTGACGCGTCCGGAAACTCAATCAGTCAGTCAATCGCAGAGCAAACGAATTCGTGTCCTGAGCGCCAAAATTTTTGTTTTTGACATTATAAAAAAAATAACGTGCACCAGAAAAGTCTCTCTGCACCATGTCGAAGCAGGGCCTCTAATAAAAAATTGCATTTATTTTCGTAGCGACCAGATCTCTGGGATACAAGTAAAGGGAACAACACTTCCAACAGCTGTTATGATTTTGGTAAGAATGCAATTTACGTTTTCATTTGTTGCAAGCTGCAAATCGTGCTAGCAAAAAATTTCTGTTGCTAGCACTCTCATCAGTTACTGATGCCACTGCGGAGCGACTTTCCAGACGCACTGTACATATTTCCATGAATCAATCAGCCTTACGGCCGAGCGTTGGGGTTGTTCACCTGTACTCATATGACCTCCGTCCCTGACTGAGGAACGAGCTTCGGAGACTGCCATGGCCTGAAAATCCTGGCCCTATGGTACTATTTTTTTCTTAGAATCTTGTGAATTTACACGGAGAGAAATGTTTAGTTCATTCAATTAACCACGTAATATATTCAGATAAATGGTATAGTATATTTTCGTAAAACAAAGTGCTTGGTCAAGGTCACGAAACTGCTGTTTAATTAGATATACTAATGCACATATACTGATGTTCACTAAACAAGTCGTAATGGCATCTAGTGGAGAAATCTAAACCAATCGTTGCGTTTTGATTAATACATTGTGTAATATTTACTAAACAGTGCAGTGAAAATAACTAAATGAAACGTGAATGAGAATACTTTGTTTTTGTCCCTCCAAGCAGGAAGCAACTGTGGTTCCGTAGCGGTCACCCATCCTACGGCCCCGTGGATTCGTATTTCCTTAACCTCGGCTGCCTGACAGACCCTAGCCTAGCAAAGCAGTTACGGATGCAGGCTGCTGACTTTGGGCTGTCGATAGTATTTCTACCGTTAGTTTATAGAATAAAAAATAATTATTGAAAATCACTAATATATTAAACATGCCATTTATATAAACTACTGTAAAACAAAATAACTATTTGTTCAGACAACTTTTAGAAATTATACAAAGTTTTTTCTACCGAAAATTCGCCTTTTTTCGCGCATCATTACATAACATTACCTATACTACATATGTCACCCCATACATACGTACGTATACAGGAAAGTAAAAAATAGACCACGCGACCACCTGTTTGCCACCCGAGTACGTGGCAACATCAATCTATCCCACCCCAGCTGTCAAGTGGACAGGAATATTACTCGGACAATACACGTAGAGACCATCACCTCTGTGGTACTACGTTTATTAACCCTTAACTACTCTTTTTTTGACATTTTCTTAATTTTTCGGTTTCCTAATAGTAGAACGGAAATATTAATTTTAGAATATTAAAGAACAGTAAAACCTCCTCCTCAATGGCAATTTTCTTTGAAACATTTGGAGGCATTTTTAAGGAAATGGCGTTTAAGTGCAACTAAAAATGCGAAATTTGAAGTTCTTTTTTACAGAAAATGTTTGAGTTTTCGAAACACTTCATTTAAATTCATTTGAAGCACTAACACTCACAAATCCAATAGTGTTTACAAATTGCTGGAAATGTGCTTTTTAACGGTATGAGAGAACTTTAAAAAAAATTACATTTGTGTAATTTTTGAAAAATCCAAAAAATACCCCCAAAGAACTTTACGTCATATTAAAGAGTGCAATTAGCACTGAAAGAGCGTTTCTCATAATGCGGAATTTTGAAGTAGCTTTCACAGAAAACTTGAGTTTTTGAGAAACTTTACTTGACATAATTTAAAGCACTTTAACTCGTAAATATAATAATGTAAGCAAATCGCCATTAATGTAAATATTACCGACTTGAGAGACAAGTCAAAAAATTACATTTTTGCAATATTTGAAAAAACCAAAGTATAAAGCAATATCAAGTTTATACCATCTCATGGGGTACATTAGGCAAATCCTTTTCAAAAGTTTAAAGAAAAAATTTGAAGCTGTTTTTGAGAAAATCTCGTTTTTAAAAAAAAAATTGCACATAATGCATGCAATGTTGCGCCAAAACTACTAAAATTTTCAAAAACATGTATATGACCTTTATGAAAGAACTCACTATGGAGAACAAATTTTATTTGAAGAAAAAATCTCTATCTTTAATTTTGTAGTAGTTGGATGAAGCCGAAAAAAATTGAAACTTTCACAATTTTCGAAAATTCAGAGTTATCCATGAAAATCGGACTATGCCACCTTAAGACGTGTATTTTATTCTATTCATACAAGAAATGTAAAGAAACAATTTGGAGCTGTTTTTGAAAAAAAATTGAAAACGTCCGGAGGGCTTCATGTAAAGTACCCCCAAATTTAAAGAATTTTTTTCAAAATCTCAAAGCTCCGACTCCGAGCAGAGCTGACTCAAAGCGACCTGGGATTATCGATTTTGGAAAAAATCGTACCTAGGGTTTAGGCGCAAGCAGTGTTCACTGACGGACGGACGGACAGATTGACGGATGTTTTCCTTTCAATTGGTTTTTCGGTATCAAGGACCCACAAAAGAAGAGTTCTGGCTACACCACGTGTTAGGGGAGTGATATACGTACTATAGGGAAAGTTATGTAATGCTGCGCGAAAAAATGGCCAATTGTCGCCAAAAAAATCGTTGCCGGGCCCGTGATAACGAAAAAGTGGATAACCCAGTTGCTAAATTAAGAAAAAAATCCCCTAACACGTCGTGTAGCCAGAACCCCTCTCTTGTGGGTCCTTGATACCGAAAAACCAATTGAAAGAAAAACGCCCGTCTGTCCGTCCGTCTGTGAACACTGCTCGCGCCTAAACCATGCGTCCGATTTCTTCCAACTTTCTTATTCCCCAGTCGATCTGGTTCTAGTCGATGCTTTGAGATTTTGAAAAAGATTCTGTAAAATTTGGTGGTACTTTACATGAAGCCCCCGAGACATTTTCAAAATTTTCTCAAAAATGGCATCAATTTTTTTCTTTACATTTCTTATAAGAATAAAGTAAAATTCACTTATTAAGGTGGCATAGGTTCGATTTTTACGGATAACTCTGAATTTTCGAAAATTGTGAAAATTTGAATTTTTTTGGCGTCTTTCTCCAAGTACAAAATTTAAAATAGAGATTTTTACTTCAAATGAAATTTGTTCTCCAAAATTAGTTCTTTGTCTAAGGTTATTTACATTGTTTTGAATTTTAGTAGTTTTGACGCAATATTGCTTGCAATATGCGCAATTAAAAAAATTTCAAAAAAAAGATTTTCTCAAAAACAACTCCATATTTTTTCTTTAAACTTTTGGTAGGTACAGTTCTTAATTTACTTTATGAGATGAGAAAAAACCATATTGCTCTATTCTTTTGTTTTTTCAAAAATTGGAAAAATGTAATTTTTTTGACTTGACGTTAATATTTACATCGGCGGCAATTTGTTGATATCATTATATTTATGAGTACATGGGCTTTAAATAATGTCAAGTAAAGTTTCTCGAGAACTGAGCAGTTTTCTGTGAAAAGTAGCTCAAAATTCCGTATTTTCAGAAATGTTCAAACGCAATTTTTTCATATATGGCTGCAAATATTTTCTTCAAACTTTTCAAACTGATAGTGCTAATTCTACTCTTTACTATGATGTTATGTTTATTTTCAGTTTTTTTTCAAAAATTACACAAATGTAATGTTTTTGAAAGATCTCTCACATTTTTAATATGCTCATTACCAGCAATTTGTAAACATTATTATATTTGTTAGTGTAAGTGCTTCAAATAACTTCAAATGAAGTATTTTGAAAACTAAAAAAATTTCTGCGAAAAGGATTTCCCTGAAAATGTTTTCCAAATTTCGCATATTTAGTAGCGCTAAAACGCCATTTTCTTTAAAAAGGCACAACATTTTTGAATGAAAATTGCCATTTAGGACTAAGCTTTGGTGTTCTTTAATATTCTAAAATGAATATTTCCGTTCAACCATCAGGAAACCGAAAAATTAAGAAACTATAAAAAAATGTATTTTGGGCGATAGATGGCAGTTGGCGTGAATATGTGGCAATACCGAATAGCTAGCGCAGACCCAATGAAATAGAAAACTAATACGGGAAAGTCTGTGCCATTCTGTAGCGCCACTATTTTAGTATTCTAAAACTAATATTTCCGTTCTACCATTTGGAAACAGAAAAATTAAGAAAATTAAAAAAAAAAAAGTATTTTGGGCGGCGATAGATGGCAGCTGACAAGAGTATGTGGCAATTCCAAATAGCTAGCCCAGACCCAAGGAAATAGAAAGCTAATACGGGAAAGTCTGTGCCATACTGTTGCACCACTAGTTACATACTGAATTTCTGTGATCTGGGCATTTATGTGTACAGCACTTTTCGCAAACTATATTTGTCTTTCTGTCCGCATTTCTCGCACGCATGCAGTATCTTGCGTTTCTAGTTGCTTCTAACTCAAAAGATGTTCAAGGAAGGCGAGTTTGCATTGTTTTTTTGTTTTTGTTTTTATTTATTCAGCTTGGCCGTTCGCCCTCTGCAGCCGCATAAGATATATACATTAGTATCAGATATATACAAGAATAATTTGATATATTATAGATAATATTCTAGTTTTGGATATAATACAATATCGTGCTTATATGATTTATCAGGAGAAAAGACTCATCAGTTCTAGTCTGTGAGGGATCAAAAAAGTCTCTTGGTAGCTTTCTTTTTAATCTTTTGCAATGAGGATTTTGCTTATCTAAATGAAAATGAATGGCTGAAAGGATGTTTAATACTTTAGAATAGAATTTTGCGGCTAAGAGGGACAAGTGGGCTGGGATGGGTGTAATGCCAAGTTCAATATGTAACTGCACATTTGGAGTTTTAATGCTGGCCCGTAGGGATCTATTTTGACAAACTGCATTTTGTTGATTTTTGTTTTGGCAGCCGCAGCCCAGATTGGAGAAGCATAGGAAAGTATTGGTCGTATCATTGCTTTATAGAGGTGAGTAGCCTCATGTAATTGTAGGGGGGATGATTTTTTGAGAATCGAATGTAATTAGTTGACTCTACTGGTCGCGAGAGCTGTTCGGTTGTAATATTTTGCCGCCATGTAAGTTGATTATCGAACAGAACTCCAAGATATTTGATAGTTTTGTTGTGAGAAAGCCAGGTGATGTTTTGATTTTGGGATGTGAGATTTGGTGGGACGTCTGTTCTACGGAGGGTGAATATTTTTGCCTGGCGTTTAGTTGGATTTATTTGAATATATCATTTCTTGGCCCAGCTAGAGAATAAAGTGAGGTGATGTTGCAGATCTTTTACGGCAGATTCGAGATTGCAATTAGAGGAATAAAATACTGTGTCATCAGCAAATACTGCTATTGCAGTATTTTGAGTGATTGGTATATCCGAAGTGTAAACGTTAAAGTGGGGGAGAGGGTGGAGTCTTGGAGTACTCCTGCTTTGTTGGTGAAGGGTGCGGAGAGAGCGCCAAGGAGACGTACAGAAAAAAGTTCCCATGTTAAGAAAATTTTCAATGATGCGTGAGAGATATAATGGAGTACCTAAACTGCGTAATTTGAAAATTATCCCTGGGTGCCAAACGGTATCGAAAGCTTTTGCTACATCTACAAAAACTGCTGCGATATGCTTGTATAGACAAAAACATCAATCAAGGGAATGAATAATAATTTACGTTAAGGGTGGTGGTATTCTGAGACCTCTTCCCCTCTAATTCCAAAAATAAATCTCAAATCACTTCGCACAACCACCCAAAAAACACAATGGCTGGACTGAAGGTTACTGGGCACATGAGCGTTATCTAATAATTGGTTTCCAAATTACAATGAGCCATAATTCGGCTGGGGGACTTCAGGACCGCACCAGAGTAGTAAAGGGTTAATTCCGTTCGTTGAATGGAAAATGACGAGGGACCGCCTTCGCGCGCTCACCTGTGACGTTGTGGTGGTGCAGCGGCGCAAGCCAAGTGCCCTCATCGGCCGCTGCAGCGCGGAGCAGCACTAGCAGCAGCCCCAATATCCTGCAACACAGAGCGACGCTCGGGTCAGTCAAGTGGACGGCCAGGTTGTTGGAGGAGAAAAGAAATGTACATCGCAGAAAGTTGGGATTTAATTAAACACATCACTTTGTCACCCAGCAATTTTAGTGCATGTGAAATTACTAAGATGCTACTTTTGATGTCACAAGACATTTATATTGAAAATACACGGGTAGAGTTACATGTAGAATATTTGTGCCCATGGAGCGACTACATTGCAATTCCCTGCAAAATTATACATGTGGAAAATTTATATTTTATTACATGTAGAATATTTGTACCCATCGAGCGACTCAATTGCGATTCGCTGGAAAATTATATTTTCATTAAGTTTCATCTGTGTTACCCGTACTACTAACGTTATGTTTTGATCATATTTGAAACAACTACATAACTAAAAAATACGAAGGAACTGTAAAAAAAGCAACACTTTCCATTTCTCTGCTTGTTCCTTCAGAGACTGTGCTACAATTATTCAAGGTATTGAGAATAGAAAGGCGTTGCGCTAAGTGAACAAAGGAACAATTGCGGAGCAAGTTATTGATAGCTTTGGTTCCGTATCTCTGCTTTCCGTAGTTTCAATCTACATTGAATGAAATTGATTCCCGGTTTACTTGGCTAAGGCTGACGAAGTCCAGGAAATGGAGCCATTTACCAATAAAGTTGTATCTAAGTGTATCTCATAAATGAGAGAATAAATGAAACTTTGTACGTCGAAAAAAGTGCATCACACTATTTTAATAAAATAATTTACTTTTATATATTTTATTAGATCATATTGCAATTATACTCAAGGATGAAGTCGTGTATCGCTGCAGTACATGAATTGTCTACATATGCACGTGTGTGTGTATTGAAAGTGCTCAGGTAAATGTGAAGAGGAAACTTTGGTTGTATAAATGCGGTAATATGTGAAGTAATTTGAGTCGGTCAGTTCTCTTACTCAGATCCGTTTCACGTTGTAATGTTACTTCTTTCAACTCCAGCTGTCAGAAATTGTTGTTTTTTTGATTTTATATAAATACATATTTCTTTCGTCATTCATTGTTAGTTTATTAGTTTATTCAGTTATTGGGACATAATATATTTAATGAAAGGAACTTATCCAGTACACATTCATTAGTTCAGAATATACTAATTACACTGTTCTACAAGGGTACTATTTCTGAGATAAAAGTGTGTGATTCAGTATGAATTTGCAATGGTAAGTCCATACCTGAAATCAAAATGTCGCGTTCAGGGATAGTTTTTCAGTAATTTTAACTTTAATATCATGATAAAGGTATTATTTTCCGTAAATTGAGGGAAAGTTTGCAAATAACACTGTGCAATATGGACTCCTGTATTTATGTCAAATGTTTTAGTATTCAAATATTGGTACGCCTCTCTCGATTGTATACTTTCATAAACACTGCTTACCTCAAACCTAGCCTCACTGTCACTGTCAAGAAGCCTCAAGTTTTAAGTGATTTTTTTTGGTGGTGGTACAGAAAGTGACAAGTAAGTTGATAAAAAGGAAAGGAGTGAATAAGAATGTCTTTGTAAAGCATGAATTAAAGATTATTACAATATAATTTTGACTTTTCTAGAAAATGCCTCGTCGGCGCTCCTGTCGATCTACTCTCGTCAACATTTGCTATATCTGCGGAGAATCCACATTTGTAAGAAACAGTAATAGTATTTTGCGCATAATTTTCTTGTAAATTAATTAATTGGTGGAAAGGAAAATAATATATCATGTTATTTGCTGTACCTATGGTATGGCGAGAACCAAAATACTACCATATATCAGACTTACTTCTGTGTCACAAACATTCCAGGTTTTAAATACAAGAAGTCAAAGAAACACATTGCTTACCCGACCTACGTTATGTGCCAAGGCCAGTGCCACACTCTAAAATATTCCGGTTCCATTTTAGAAAATATTTTCAAATTAATGATACACAGTGAGTATAAATGGAAGGTGTGTAGCGATTTCAAAGTAATTGCATTGTTATTAGGCATGAAACAAGGCTACACAAGATATGCTTGTTTTCTTTGCGAGTGGGATAGTCGCGATGGAAATTCCCACCACATAAGAAAGAAAAGACCGGAACGAAATGGAAAGTAGGTGAAAAAAATGTCCAACGTCAAAGTCTGGTAGCTCGTGGAGATATCCTTCTACCACCTCTTCATAGCAAATTCGGTTTAATTAAACAATTTGTAAAGGCGATGGATCCAACTGGCGAAGTGCTTACGTATCTTGCTGACAAATTTCCTCGTCTTTCAGCAGCAAAAATAAAAGAAGGGGTATTTGTGGGCCCTCAGATCAGAGAACTTCAGATAGATAGAAATTTTGAAACATGCCTCACTGACGCAGAAACGCGAACATTTCAATGTTTCAAAAACGTGTCAGAAAACGTCCTTGGAAGAAAAAGAACTGAAAATTACAAGAAAATAGCGAATCAGATGATCAAAGCTTATCAAGAACTTGGCTGCAAAATGTCTTTAATAGTACATTTCATGTATTCTCATATTGATTTCTTCCCAGAGAGTTGCAGCGATGAATAGGACCAACACGAAGAGAGATTCCCTAAAGATTACGATGAAAAAACAATGAAAAAAAGGTACGAAGGGAAGTGGATGCCTCCAATGTTGCCTGACTATTGCTGTAGAGGAATAAAATACTGTGTCATCAGCAAATACTGCTATTGCAGTATTTTGAGTGATTGGTATATCCGATGAGTAAACGTTAAAGTGGGGGAGAGGGTGGAGTCTTGGAGTACTCCTGCTTTGTTGGTGAAGGGTGCGGAGAGAGCGCCAAGGAGATGTACAGAAAAAAGTTCGCATGTTAAGAAAATTTTCAATGATGCGTGAGAGATATAATGGAGTACCTAAACTGCGTAATTTGAAAATTATCCCTGGGTGCCAAACGGTATCGAAAGCTTTTGCTACATCTACAAAAACTGCTGCGATATGCTTGTATAGACAAAAACATCAATCAAGGGAATGAATACAATTCTTGTCTAGAATAATCTAGACAAGAAAGACACTCGTTACAAAAGAAAAAAGTAAGATATATAAATTGTTCTTGCCACATTTGTATCATTTTCTCTTTTTCTGTATGCCTTCTTTTAAAATACATGCTACAAAGTGAATTCTTTTGTGAATATTGCCTCTGACAACACCTTCCACGGCTTTCCTAATATGATTGAGTTAGAGCAGGGCCGCTCAAGCAGAGCAAATCGGCAGCGCGGAGCCGTGTTGCCAGCCGAGAGCGGGACACCGGAGTCCGAGTGTTGCGCGCCTTGCGATAACCACTGTCACAGTGTCCCGGTAACTCCAGTCGCGGAAACATGGAAGTTGACGCGAGGACTTCACAGACCAGACCATCTACACCGACAATTTTCAATGCAGTATGGGAAGAAAAGTAGCTTTTCGCCGACTACGGCTGCTATGCCAAATGTTTAGTTTACATAAAGGGTTCAATCATGTGAAAAAGTTTAATTTGCAAAGACATTATACATTAATCATGCTGATGAAAATGACAAGTACGCTGAAGAAGAACAAAAGGAAGTTTTCAGTGTTCTGAAAAACAATGCCTCACTAGAAGTAAGTTTTGGATATATTTTGATGTTCTTATTTGTTTTGACAGTAAAATAACATAATACAAAAGAGCTTAATTTTATTGTATATCGATACTACAACGTGAGCGTTTAGTAAAAGAACTTCCCACAAAACCGTTTTCCAAAACTGCATCGTAATGCTGCTCGATTGTTAAGTACGTTTGGATCAACATACAACTGTGATCAATTTTTTGCTGCTTTGAAAATTTGTAAATCTCCAATGAGAAGTACAATTACAGATCACAATCTGAACTGCATGTTACGACTCAATAGCACCATGTCATCTCTTCCAAATATAGAAAGTATATTGCGAGAAAAAACAGTTAAAAGGTGTAATAAGAGTATTTGATTTTGCAATCAACTTCATTTTTTAATTTTAATTTCCTTTACTTTCAGTATTTTTATTACTAGTTTATTTAATCATATTTTTGTGCAACCTTTATAATACTTTTCATATTCAGCAGCATGATAAACTGTGTAATGTCACCGCTATCAAATTTCTTTATGTTATTGAGCACTTTTGTGCATCTAAACAATTGGCATTGCCGGCGCAATCTGCAAAAAGATACTTTTCTTTCCATGCTGCATTGCAAATTGTGGTTTTTTATTTTCCAAATTACACTAATACGTTTATATCTAGAAACTGTTCCAATCAATGTTACAAAAGTATCTTACTGTTTTTTCTATCGTAATATCCTTTCCCAGAGCTGTGAGATTTTTTCATTCCGAACAACGGAAAATACCTCGTAGAAATACGACGCGACCCACTGTGCCACATGCCGCCGATCGATATTTGATGACGTCATTTGCTCTTTCTGCGGCGAAAGAGGAAAGAGCTACGTGAGGCTCCTCCTCGGAGCAAATGGTTGAGCGGCCCTGAGTTAGAATATGCAACTGAAATCAATCATCAAGATCACAGTAAATTATTGCTATTTCGTGAATTCTGCAAATTAAGTTTACATTTATAGAGTACCGAGAGATAAAAATTAGAATTCCGGTTAAACTATCCCTGACAGAGAAAAACTGAAAACAGATTTGGATTCACCTTCGAAATTACTATAAGAATCACAACATTTTTCTCCAGAAATAGAAAAAAATATTTTTTTTGTAGAACAGTGTTATCAGCCCCAGTAATCTGGGAATGATCGCATTGGCAGCCATAACTACAGATCGCCAATTCAGACCTGTCCGGAGATGGTGGATTTGCAAAGATTGAACAATTGCCCACGCTACACGGTGTTAGCATGAACTAAAACCCAAGTTAAATGCGCGGAAAAAATATTTTTTCCGACAATAACTGTCCTTTTCCGACAATAACTCAACCAAGGATTAACGCAAGTGGGACTCAACGTCACTGAGAATGTTGTTGTGTGGAAACCTGTCAGGGAAAATAAGAATCAAAATGAATGGCTTGTACTGGAAGTTCGAGTGGTTCCAAATTCGAAAATTCTCAACAATTCTCAGTCACTCATATGAGGTCACTGAAATTAAGCAATTGGAGACACCGTGGATTCCTAGGCGAGTGACAGTGCTGAGAACCCGGTTACTAACGGCGCCGAACCCCTGACCGAACGGGTAAAAGGCATTAACTGACCGCGACTGACGAGAATTGACAATGCATCTTAAAGGAGGATCGCTTCAGACGCTTAATTCAGACGCTCGCGCGAAAAATTATCGGTGGTGGCACTGTGGGACTGTTTCCAGATTCCGAGCATTATACAACAACAGTAACAACAACATATCTGTTTAAACACATGCAAAGGGATGGGGACTAATAAAATAAGCCACACCTGCCACAGCAAGCCCGCAGCTAATGTGAGCATCTCGATTCTGATAGAAGTATGTCTCATCAGTTTGCTATGTCAAGTCCGTCTTAAATTTGAAGAACACATGTAATAAAAGACAATCCGTATTTTCATCAAAATTGAGATATTGACATTTCCGAATATAGGAAAGCTTGTTGTGGCAGTTGTAGCTTATCTTGTTACTGCCTCAAGCCCTTTATATCGCGTGCAATTAAATATTTGGTATTATATTTGCATTGCGAAATAAACTGATCGGTGTATTAGGAATATAGTGTCGAAACGACGTCGTAACCGAGAGCTAATCTGCGCCGGCGCGAACGGGTAGGGAAAGGCGGATTTATTTTCTCGAAAGACGTCGATGGACGCCAGTATTCCTTGCACCTGCCACGAGGGGTCAGAGGTGAGCGAAATCCCAAAGCCGCCACCGCCGGCGGTGGGTTGCAACGTTACCTAGAAAGTAAGCGATTTCTTTACGACTCACAGAGCCATGAAAACATTTTAGGCTATAAAAATAGCGGCGCGTTCTGTCAGAAACCGTGTATCGCCACGCCGAAATCTCCCGCCGCGCCGCTGAAGGGAAACAACAAGAATCAGCGAAAGCCACGGCCTCCGGTTCTCTCACAAACCGTAACAAAACGCCACGATTCGGAATATCCCGATCGAGGGAGAAAAATGTGACCGAATTCCGAGAGGATACTGAAATTACAAAGAGTGGTGGTGACAAATTAATCGGATATTTCGAATAGATCATTTTCGTCACCAGCTAGACCGCAAGATCGAGTTCAGCCACTGACTGGAAAAGAAGTCTAGCAGCCGGCTGCTCTCATCAGTAGTTTCCATGGTTTCTTCGATCAACGCCTGGCGAATGCAGGAGCAGTACCGTAACAATCGGGCCACGGACCGCACGCGATCTTTCCTTCCCCTTGTCCTATTCTCACCTCTTATTTACACACACTTGCACACATGCACATGCACATGCACTGCACTTCCATACATATCGGGAGACCAATCGGGAGCCTTGAGCTTGTCCCGGCTGGGGCGATGCCACGCTGTTGGGAGATACCTGGTTGAGGGAAATTCCCGCAAGCCGACGTACGTCGCCGCCGAATCTCCCCATCCAGCGGGAGATCACCCCCACCTCTCTGGACAAAAACATGCACTTCAATTACGGGACTAACGATCTCGGTTGCTGACGAGCTCGGAATAACTAATTAATCTATCGATCGAATAGACCACATTTCAACCTGCTCATTTGGGGAATAGCACATTGTTAGAATATTTCCGAAGGAGGTTTGCTTAAAGTAGACAACCATATCCACTTAGATCTCATTTTCGAATAGCGAATATGTAGCAATTTCATATGTAGCAAAGCTGAAAGTGTAATTCGGAATCAGTGATGAGGGCGAAAATTTCGCAAACACTGGAAATGTGGACTTTTCGAAGTTACAAATTCATTTAGCCTGTGCGTCTCCGATTTCTTCTGCAATTTTTGTATGTAAGTTATGTTTTCAATATACCACATTTTCTTGAATTTTTATATTCCTTATGGGTAAAATGCTAAATATCAGATGTGAATTAAAAGTATCGACTTTGCATGCATTGTTCGTCTTGACCTGTATTTACAGGTAATATTGGCCTAAATGTGTTGTATCTATCACACAGGGCAATCGTCACACAGGGCAGCACACACTTCGTATGAAAGATCAAAATGTTTTGTGTTGCTGAAGAAGAAGGAGGTTGGCGGTTGGCGGTTATTGGGTGATGGGGGCGCATACCGACTGCATTACCTATCTTCCCAAAGAGACACAGCCCGATTGCACTCCATTCTGTTTTCCTCCTTAGTGTAATGATTGATACAGACGTTTACCGTGGTTTGCCTAGTACTATATTGATCGATTATTATTGATCCACTTCTGTTTTACAGAAACATTTGCACATCCCTTTAGAGTACAGCGAACGTTGGAAACGACACTTAAACGTTTGTGAAAACAAAACTTGAATCCTCCTATCACGAGTATGTTCTTACACTGCTCTCTTATCGTGTACAATTTCGTCAATTTTGCCTTGTTTACCTGTGATCGCGGTTTTCTTTGGGCTGTTGCTCTAGTTATGAAAGCAAACTCAGTCAGGCTGTGCCTTCTCAGGTGACGGTAAATGAAAGCGGATTAGCCAGGAAGCGACAGTGAAGGGAAACTGACCGCGGGATGCAATCGGGCGATTCCCGATGACGGGTGGTTGAAGAATGCAAGTACCAAGGCTGGAGGAGGCGGGGCGCGACGCGACGCGACGGGTCGGGTCGGGTCGGGTCGGGTCGGGTCGGGTCGGGTCGGGTCGGGTCGGGTCGGGTCGGGTCGGGTCAGGTCCGGGCGGGTCGAGTCAGATCGCGGAGGATCATGGCAGGGCGGGATGGGCTGGGATGGGTCGTGGCGAGTCGAGTCGGGAGAGATCGCTGCGGGTCAGGACGGGTCGGGTTGGGTCGGGACAGGCCGAAATTGGTCGGGACGGGTCGAAATGGGTCGGGACGGGTCGAAATGGGTCGGAACGATTCCGAATGGGTCGAAATAGGTGGGAACGAGTTGGAATGGTTTGGGATGGGTCGGGACGGGTCGTGATGGGTCGGGGACCGGCGCACATAGGGGTATTGTGAACGAAAAGCTGGCCAAAATTATTTCTTTGCTGGAATTTACTTAAAGTTAGTTCATATACGTATTTATACAAGTTAACATATTTTGGCAAGAGGTACTACTTAATAAAAGCTTACACAAATTATTAAATGTGCATTAGTTAATTGGTTAGGTAGAAACACTACTAAATAGTTCTGGTTAAATGTGTTACACTAGTCTACATAAGAATATAACTCACCAATTCTCGATATCCCCAGATGCTAACCTTTATCATCATCTTCATCTTCATCTTCATCACCATCATCATCATCTTTTTATTCTTATCCATCATCATAATCACTCCATCATCATTTCCATCATCTTTTTCTCCATCATCTTTTCTTCATCATCTTCTTCTCCATCATCTTCTTGACCATCATCATCTTCTTCTTCTCCTTCTTCTTCTCCATCTTGTTTTTTCTGCGTTCTGCCTTGTACTTGTACCATTTTCAAAATGTACAGTTTCCTGAGTCACTTGAAATTCCAAGGCGTCTTTAGAGAATGGCTTCTTTGTTCTCCTTACAGGTGGCTGGGAACATGACAGTAGCGTATCTGAGCTCAGTAATAATCTGTTCAATACATCCTTGTTATAAGCTTTTCTTGAAAATTTTCTTGCAACATCCAATCTGTACTGACGAAAGTGCTTGTTTCTGGCTTCAGCTCCTCCTTCTGAAAGCTGGCCTATTGGCAGAATTATATGCTCTATAATTGTTGGTCTACGAGCCAATATTTTATGTACAGTGGGCGTCATTGGATGCCACCCATAAAGTCTCACATAAAGTTCCACAGTTTCTCTACAGAAGACTGCAAATTCGTTAGTTTGCATTTTATGCCCACTTGAAATTACTTCTAGAATAATTCTATACCTATTTATGAGGTCAAAATTCACTCCGGTTATTCTTGAAGTTGTCTGTGGATCGGAAAAGAATCTGCGTGAAGTGTTGTCATCATCAATGTGTTAGGGTCTTCAAGGTCGTTTCTTGGTTCCAATTTGTTGAAATCTTTGGATGTTTTCTTACATATATAAGAACGCATTGTAGACGAAGTATCTGTAATAGCATTGCACACTTCCGCATCTACCATAGTAAGCAGTAATGTAAGCTTAATTTTCAGAATGCCATTTCTTACTGTCACTTCTGACCTGATTAAGTTCTGGATTTGATTAGTTATGCAGGCAATTTCTTCTTTAGTTATATCATTGGCCTCCTGCACAAATCTAGATCTACAGAAAAAATAGATCTACAGAATCGCGGACTGGAAGGTGACGCATTCTGCCAGATAATTGTTTTGGTATTGTCATAATTTGCAATTAGCCTTGGAGGTATAAAGGAACTTTGGAATATATTTGCATCACTGTCTGCATTATTTTGAAAATGTTGTTTAAATTGGGTCTGCTGAGAACTATCGCAACCCCATTTTGATACTAGTTCTAGGTTTTCTTTCTTTTGTTCTGAAATGTTTTCCAGAACTTCATCTAAATACTTACATAGCCGAGAAATGGTGTGGTCTAACAAATCTTGTAGATTTGTTTCGGCATAAGTGTCAGTAATATGAAAGAACTCCGCCGTTGGATAGCACTCCGCCGTTGGATAGGGCTGAATGCAATTTTTCTTTTCGCGTTGCTGAAAGCTTGTTATTGCCCTTCACACTTTTGATGCTCTTTTCCGAGATTTCGACATCTCTCATAATAGCAGACGCATCTGTTTTACCAGCAGCTCTTAAACTCATTTGAGCAGCGTAAGTCAGTGTGGACTCAAGTTGCTTCCGTAACTCTTCTGTTTTACGTCGTTTGCTGCGGTCACTTGAATCTCCAAATTCCTTTCTTGGTCGGCCCGCCTTTTGTTTGACCCATATTGGTAGTTTCATAGAACCGATAAGCCACTTTTAATTATGTTTAACAAATCTTTCATCCATATTAAATGCAGCTGTCCATTTTTGTTTGAATTAAGACTTGAAAAATCGTAATTTGCGTTTAAATTCTTTCACTCTTTCTTGTGGACAATTTGTGATTTTCAACAAATGATTCTCCATATATTTAATCTTATCATCAATTAAACGTTTAGAATACTGCTTGATATACCTATAAAGTTCTCCTCTAGTAATCTCCTTAAAATTTTCTTCAGAATCTACAACAAAAAGAATTTAATTACCGATATTCCTAACATTCACGAATTTTGTTACGCATCACCAATCTTTAAACAAAGTGCCATAAAATAAAAAAGTGGAAACATGTGGGAAGTTTTTCTTTTTTAACTGTTAGAATATGAACATAAGAACAACTTGTAATAAAAATTTTTGCTTGACAAGTCCTGACACTATAACTAAATCTCTAATGTTTGATAAAAGTCAACTCAAAATTTGAATGCGTAATACGTTCACTTAAAAATTCTTACATTATGTAAATAATAATGTTAAATGGGCCAGTTTTTAATTTTAAACACAGTATATACCTGGAACTTCTAAATCCATGTCGAATTAATACACTTCACAACTTTGAATGCACTCACAAAGCGAATAAAGGATCTCTTTGTACGAAACGGCTGGTAGCAAATTCTAGAAGCGCATACAACGACTCACTTTAGACTGATGCTACAACGAAGATACTAGTCTGAGACTAGCAGATAACTGTCGTATGATGTAATATATATTCAACTTAAAGGAAATGGTGTTAGTTTTCTCGTTTGTTAAAAATTTTTTTTTCGACTTTTGGCCAGCTTTTCTTACAAAATACCCCTATGTGCGGCGTTTGGGGCGGGGCGGGGAGGGGCGAGGCGTTATGAGAGCGTTGGGCGAGAGATGCGGAGCGATGCGGGCGATTCGCGGGGGCGGAATGCCAGGCGCCGCGGCGCAGCGCAGGAAGACCTTTCGGCGGTGGGCGCCGCGCCGCAACCGTCGCGCCGGGGCGCTCGCCCAGATCGTGCCCTCACCCGGATGCTCCTCAAATTCTTGGTGCGATGGGAATTTTAAACGTGAGAGAGCGTGGGCGTAACTTGGAATCCGAGTTTGGAGCGGGCTAGACTAGAATTCAGTCTAAAAATATTATCTGAAATAATTATTTAAAGAATTATTTGTTTCTTGGGCAAAATTTAATCTCTTTGCCCGAACTGTCGCCACAAACAGGTCGAGACGCTGGCTCCAGGATGGTGCTAACACATCGGTGACGCTTCACTTCGGTCCGATGGCGTGTCGCTCACCAAAAATGTGGGAAAAGGAGACAATTTCATAATAGAGAAAGAGACTTTTATTTCACAATTCTGATTTACTTTTTTTACTTATTAAACAATTGAATTTCCGTTTCAATACGTAGGAATAAGAGGAATTGAGCTAAATAATTTCAATAATTGGCTGAGTTGTTTATTCCGTTCATTGCTCATGAACTGGCTACATTTAGTTATTTCCTAGATGCATTTTCTTACGTTGACTCTTTTAGACAATACAATTCCGAGTCAACAAAATTATAACATTGAGTATTAGATAAATCATTTATACTCGTAAGAAGAAAAAAATAAGTAATTAGTATTGTATAATACAATTACAAAGTGTTTACAGTTGTGTTAGTATTGTGGATTTCAGAAATAAAAGTGGTTGCTTTATTCTAAATAAAAGTGGTCACAAGGGTTTCGCAATCTATTTTGGACAGGAACGTTGTTTATCCAAGCCCAAGTCTAAGCAAGCGCAAAGTCCAGTGAGCGAAGTTCAATAGTTAGCCCAAGTTTCGAGTTGAAAATACCGTTCCAAAATGTATTTCATAATGAATGCACCGAGCTGTGTAAAATTGAATATGTTGACAAAGTCAAAGTTCCAGATTGCAGTTTTGACATTATGCGAAGACTACTTTGTCGCCTCTAGAGAATGCGTAAGTCTTCTATGAAGTGCACGTAAGATGGGAAGACTGTGAAAGTTAAAAGATATGTGATTTTTGGGAATCCATTGTAATTGCACTACTTCACACTGGATAATAATAGAAGAATAGATGGACGGATGAGTGGATGCACGGCTGGATGCGTAGATTGAAGGCATCAACTGATGTCACTGCAGTGCCTCTGACCGGGATGTCGTAATTTGAGTCTCGATGGTGGCAGGATTTTCGACACTAGCTACATAACTAGGTCGAGTTCAGTCGCTTTCTGAAGGAGAATTCTAGGGACCGGCTACTCTGATCGGTAGTTTTCCGTGATTTCTCCAAACAATACCAAGCGAATGCCGGAGCAGTACCCTAACAAACGGGCCACGGACCGCGCGCGATCTTTCTTTCCTCTTCGTTGTCCTATCTCAATCGCTTACACACACACACACGCGCGCACACACACACACACTAACATGCACTACTCTACAGCACATGACGGGAGACAAGTCGGAAGCCGTGAGCTTGACCCGGCTGGGGTGGAGCCCCGATGGCGGGAGATACCTGGTTGGTGAAAACCCCGCTAGCCGATGGCGCGGGATCTCGCCATCCAGCGGGGAAAGATCACCGCCACCTCTCGCGACAAAACATGCACCACTACATTAATGACCTTAGCAATTAACTCGCCCAGAATCACTGAGGCGCCCATGATTCAAAAACGAGCCCCTAGGATTGATGAAACCGTCGTCTGCTGCTCACGATCTCCGCCCCGCCGCGCCTCCGCGCCGGCGCGGCTGCGCCAGGGGCGGAGAAACCCCGGGCGAGAGCGGATCCTCCCGGAGGGCGAGGAAAGCGCTCGCCCGCGCGCGCGCCGTGGTCTCCGGTGGGGGAGGAGGTTCGCTCTTTTGGTGCCAGGTGTTTTTCGGAGGGTGCAGTTCCCCGTGTATCGCTTCCCGTTTGATCGACGGAGCTGAGTAGTTCGGGACGTGGCTTTCCGGAAATTAGTGCTCGCCCAGGAACTCCGCCTGAAGCGAGTTTTTGTACGTCGGCGGAACCAAGGAGGGTAATGCGTTTGTGTATCGTGTTTGTTTGTTCCGTTTCTTTCTAATAAAACATCATGTGGAAACGAAGTCTGAAATAATCTTCATATTGTATAAAGAGGATGTAGACTTTTTATTATATTTTTTTACGATTAATCCTCCAATGAAATTTCAACCAATGCCGTGGAAGAATTGAGACCATTGCAACCAATCAGAGTAACTTTTCGAAGCAAAATTATCAGTTGTTGATTATCACCTTCTAGGAGGTCATAATTTTTTCACCCTTTTTTTTACATTGCTTCTTGTTTGGGTCTTGTCTTAAACAAAATTTACATTTATGTTTGAAGTGATATCTGAATTATTACTGCTTTGTTTATTATTTATTAGTGGGTTGTATTAAAATTATATTACGATATATTTATGAAATTACATTTGTGAAATAATCTTTATAAGTCCCTCTCATGAACTGGAAATTATCTGATAAATTCACATCTTCATTTGCAATTGCTGGATATATCTCTAGAATTTCCGAAGCACTATTGGGATTACTTACGACTACTCCACTTATAAAATTCAAAACAATAGTGTGTAACTACATATAAAAAAGGCCTACATTTAGAGCGGAATATCTCAAAACGTTTATCGCCTTTTCTATCCGATTTTTCTTACCGCTTCTCCCTACTGGCCAATCACAAAGTGTGACTCATCAATTTTAAGAGGCGGTATACATTGATCGCTATGGTAATGTCCAATAAACCACGTATGTACTATAACATAACATCTTTGATTTTAACATACTAGTTTTGAGGAGTATGTTCCTCGCTTCGCGAGTCGAGGATTTATCGACAATTTCCAAAGCATTCGTGATATTATCTGTGATAATTTTCCAGTAACTCTTATAAATCGAGCTTACAAATAACAATGATTGACATTGATTCATTGACATCATAACGGATTATTGACATTGACATTGTTAAAATAGGTCAATAGTTCCGCCTCAGTGCTAGAGTGTGTCATGCTGATAAGTTATACAAAATCGAGAGAAAATGTGCCAATGGAAACTGCATTATTTCACAATGGGTACATTCCATTTTTTCTTCGGAGTATTTTTCCTCGTGAATGATTCTCACAAAACATATCAAAGACATGTATTTGTGTTAGGATCATCTCGAATGTGATGTAATTATAGGACCGATACAACACAGGAAAGGCAATGGTCAATGTTCACGATGGGGTTCGCACCTGTGAACCTCGAACCAAAGAGAAACCACCACGTGTCAGGCCTGCGTGAGGGCTATGTGTTCCCTAAGAAATGTGTCAGCTACGCAGTATGTTTGCCCTTTGGCATGTGAATCTGAATATTGTCCGCTGTGGGACATTTTCCATCTTCTTTCATGAGCATTGGTTCGCAAAGGACCTAACCTACTGATCCCCCGAAGCAGGTAGGACAGGTAGGCTAAAATTGGAAAGATGAGAGTGGTCATGGTGTCACGACATAACGCTCAACATTCATATCCGTATGAACATGCGTCCGGTCCTTCTGTCAAGAGATCGTGCTACTAGTTTAGCGATCTCCGTCGTCCTATCACGTGATTACTACTGTGTAACGTAACGGAATCGTTGCCCAATAGAGATCGTTTGATTTCTGACAGTAAAGGATTTCGGTTTTACACACACCGCCGAAAAATACATAAATGTATTTTAACAAAGACAAATGCTAACATAGACCAAATAGAAAACACTGTGGTTGTAAAAAGGCACAGGGCAAGAAAAGCTATAAACAGTAGTAATACATAAAGTCAAAAACACCAATAGTTTATGACTGCGCCAGTACTATAATTAGAAAATTAGTCTTATTTCACGTCAAAAGAAACCTTTACCTCTAATCAAACATCTGTTCTCTGCGATTCGCACAGTTCACGCTCAGCATTTTACGATCGATATTTTTGGCGAAACGCAACCGCTCGTCAGCTGCGTGAGTTCCTTCTTCCTCGTTCCATTCCTAATCATCTCCCCCTCGCCCCCTCCACCCCTTCGCCCAGCGCCCGCTCCCCAAATCGAACACACGGCGCCGTCACGTTTTCCACGCGTAACGCCGCGGCGCGCTGCGCTCCGCAGATATTTACAAATATCGCACCGCGCCCTGTAATTACGATGTAGCGAGCGTGCTGCTTTAGAAAGCCGGCCGGCTACCGGGCGAACGGCGGGGCTGGGGCCTGGACGATGTGCGAGGGGGGAGGTGGGGGGCGGGGCGAGCACCCCGCTGCCGGAGGCGGTCGTCTCTAAGCCCCGCGCCTCGCCTCTTGACTTCCGGTAAGTGGTGCCGCTTTGGAGGCTTCGGAGCAAAGACTGTGGGAAGCTGTGAGCAGCGATCGTCCTAGAAAATGCTCTTTTTTCTTCCTTTCCCTCTCTCCCTCTTTCTTTCTTTCTCTGTTCTCTCTTTCTTCTCTGAATTTCTCTTTCTTCGTTGCCTTCTCTATTTCTTCTTTATCTTTCTTCTCTTTCATTGACTTTCTTCATCTTCTTTCCTTTCTCTTATCGTTAGTCTTTATTTCATTCTCTTTCTTTCTTTCTTTGTCTCTTTCTGTCTATTTCTCTAGAATGCTTCTATAGAAGAGTGTCTCCTGAAAAATTTATTTGCGAACCAAAAGTGTTTGATAACTATTTGGTTGGAAAGACATTGTGTTGCAGCTGCTATTGATGGAATGCGATCGGCTTGGCTGTAGGAATTTGTTGTCCGGTACCGCAAGAGCTGAATTAATAGTTCCTGCCTGCTCTTGTTGGAACGTAACAGAGCAGATTATGAAATGTGATTTTCTAAATCATGACAATTTTTTGTTATGTATGAAAAAAGTATAGTGATGCTCAGGTAGCCGTTAATACTTCGGTTCGAAGTGTCGTGTCAGGTCTTAAACTGAAAAACGAAGAACCTTGCTTCGAACATGCCCCATTTTTAAGGTTTTACACTAAACGGAGCAAAGCTAGAAAACGACTAACTGGAGCAGTTGGCCTCAACCAGGTAGTGGCTTCGTCTTGCCAATGGACTTTTCTAGTGTCGAAAACGACGGTTTTTCGACCTCTCAATCTGTGGAACTCATCTTCCTCATCCGGTTGAGTATTTTCTTGAATGAAAAATGTAGAAGAGGGATATAAGACTCTATTTGAGTCATCGGGGTCGCTACGGCGGGATCGCAGTAACTACCTGTTCTAGAAAGGTTGGTTGGAATCGCACCCTGGGTACGAGTATTAGTGCTGGACCACTGCCGTACGCTTGTACGGAATCTACGGAATATATTCTCACTACTTAATCACGGAAGACGGCTCTGGAAGGTGTTTTGTCGCTTGTGAATGTCCGCAATTATTTGTTGAGTGACTGGCAATAGAATGTTAAGAAAGGAGTATGCCCGATAGGAATAATGATGTGAGCTTCTTGAGAGAAAAGGAATACATCTCATTGGAAACTTCTGGATCTACTGCCATGGGGACTAGAATGTTCTTATAAACAGTGATTTATTTCTTTGACATCATGCAATGAATCTTTTAAAGTGTTTTCCCCATTGAATTAATGGGTTATTTTGCGTTATGTGTTGCAAGAGAACATACATTTTCAAAAGTCACTACTTAAATTAGCAGGATGGGTACACTTAGTGGAAGTTACCGTATATCTGTCCCCCTAACAGAAACTAAATAACTTAAAATCTGGCTTGATTTTCTTTACCCTGTATGACTAGGTGACTCAATGGAATATTTCCACCAATGTGGGTACGTCATCTTTGGCAATAAGGCATTGAAACGATACTAAGGTGTCTGCATGTCTCAGTTGCCCAGGAGGTCACTTCACACCCATCCTTTATTTCCTGCTCATGGCACTAGAACTCTTTTTTCTCCTGTCTTACTTGATGTATTACTGACTGATCTCCACTCTCTAACGGATGATAAGAATGTTTTTGATAGTAGAACTCTTACTTGTTAATCTATAGAAAAGAGCCTGATGTCACGATTCTTGATGCAATAATTGCAAGTCTCAAGACTAGTCAAGATAGAACCCTGGATGTCAATGACGCGAAAGATCCGGGAGAAAATATTAATGAAAATTGAGCGAGTCCTTTCATTCATAATTCATACTTTTCTGTATTAAGTGAATTAACAAATTATATTTATCAATTTATAATTAATACGATATTTTTTTGCTTCATTGAAAAGAAAAAATATGTTAGTTCCTATGTGTTTCGAATTAAACTTTTCATTTTGATAATTTCTATTTCATTACATCTTCGCGTAGGAAAAGAACCTACGATCAGTTTTCTTCCACAGAAAGGTTCTCAATTCTTAATGTTCATATTTCAATACATCAGGTTGTAGCGGTTAGCGTACTGTATTTTTAGTTTTTTGGTTCTGATCCGTTTTTAGATTTGTGTTATGTCACATTACTCGTGTGTTCTAGAAAGCAGGGTTGCAGGTTTCGTGGGAGTTCTCCTGGTTTCCCCTGCCCCTTTATTAGAGCCCGGAAGTTCAGACTTATTTTACCTGAAATAGGCAGGCAAAAAGACATTTATTTTCATCGAAATAGACGTGAAAAAGAAATATATTCTAGCTCAAGTAGGGGTGCAATAAGGCGTATAAACAATGAAAATTCACATTGAAAAGGAATTATTGTAAAAAATCAATTATGAAAAAGATTCATATTTTTATTCTAACTCTAGAATTCACTGTAGCACTTATTGTGTAAAGAAACGATCTTTTCTTTTTACTCTTGATTCCACATGATTATCCAGTATGATGGCTACGCATATGTATTATTCGCGATGCTTTCTTTTCGGAATTATAATATGGATTTCCTTTTGAATCTTGAAATAACATTAGCGAAAACTGAATTATATTTTTCATTCTTCGCACTTATGTAATAGAGAAAAGAGTATATCATGCACAGAGAGCAGTCATCAAAAAGGATTGGAGGCCATTCTCAAAATTAGGATGGTTTTTCTTCGTAAGCAAACAAAGCCTGTCGGCATCAACGAAAAAAAAAATGACTAAAATCTTCCTTTCTCATTTAGGTTTTTAACATAGCCTGTAATTCCACAGAAAGACAAAATAAGACCGTACCTTGGTGTTGTCCAGGCTTGCAGATATGTATCTAACTTGATCGAGTTCGGTACCAGAAGGGAAGAAAGACAAACTAATGAAGTAAAAGGAAGAAAAAGGCAAAAGTAAGACAAAATGGCAAAAATAGGCGTCAGAAGCTCAAATAGGCAAAAAAAGCAAAATTAAAATCTACTAAAACAAACTCAAGAAGCACAATTAAGTGAATTATCAAAATTCATGAAATAGTCAAAATAACAAAAAGGCATTTTGCCAAATTTCCGCGCCCCACTCATTATTGTAACAACTACTCTATCGCTGTCAGAATCAAATTCATATGTAGGGACTTCTCATGAGCTCAATAATGCCGCTTTCCGGCCTGTAAGAGAGATCTTCCGCAACATCACGATATACCGGAAGCGAGCAATACGACAGGAGGATGCTCGAACCAAAGGGTGGACTTCCTTTCCCAAAGCCGCCCGTAAACCCAGCGTTTCTCTCCGACATAACGGTGCGTGATAGAAGTAGGGAACGCGCGTCATTGACATTTCGTCACCGGTGGCGCCACCTGCTCACTCGGCATCCACCGCTTCCACTTTCACCTCCACCTCCCACTGCCGCAGCTGCCGCCTCTACATACACTACCACGTACCACGCCGCTGCCTCCGCAACCATCCTCGCCGCATCGGCTTATGCATCTGGCACCGCCACTTGCATGCCACTTTTCATTTCCACTGCCTCCGCGTCACTGGCGGATCCAGGGGGGCATGCCCCCCCCCCCCCAAGGTATAGTTTTCGTTTATACTGCGATTTTCGTAACTCTGGCCCTGATAGGAATCAGCTGTTGACGGTTTCATTCAATCGGGAGCTTGAACGTCACCATAAAGACGTTATTGTAGCAACAAATTGATTGGATGGCAGCGAAACAGCTGATTCCTGTCAGAAGCAGAGTTACGAAAATCGGAGTATATCTTCCCTTATTTGGCAAAATTAATTGAAATATTTATGTTCGAATTACGTAATCATTTAAACAATAATATTGTATAGTATCATATCTATAGTACGTAAATAACATACAATATAATAACAAATATGTTTATTATTTAACAATTTTATTTAATAATTAATGTGTTTATTATTTAAAATCTACGATGCCCCCCCCCGCAAATGATACGTTGGATCCGTCGTTGGTCCACGACCACCACCTCCTCTTTCATCTCCGCCTCTGCTTCTCGAACCTCAACCGCCGTGGCTACCGCTGCTGCCGCCACCACATACTCTACCGCCAACCATCCACTCTACCGCCAACCATCCACTCTACTCATCCACTCTCATTAGAGATGCGACATCGATGTCGATGTTTTCAAACATGGCGTTTTTATAAAATCTTCGATAGATTTAACATCGATTTTTTGAAGTGGATGTTTTTCAACGTCGATGTGTTCGATGTTCGATGATCAATGAAGTTCGATGTGTTCGATGTTTTCGGGTGGTTGATTTTATTTTTGTGAAGAAAAGTATCATCATAGTAAAAACTTTAATTTTTTTATAATTTTGAGATATCCATCAGAAGTGAGCAAGGAGGAAAAGTATTAAAAAAATTGGGTTTTCTGAAAAATGTAGTCTTTTTGTTGAATCATTGTATCAGGAAATAAAACATTTGTTAATTTTTGTCCTGATAATTTTTTCACATCAAACTATATTCAGAAGATCAGACTAACTGAAAGATGGATGTTAGTGATTCATTGTTAGTGATTCCGGGCGCGTCAACGGCTGAGGTCATTGTCCCGTAAGTGTAGTGCATTATTTTTCCTCGGGAGGTGACTGTGATATTCCTTTGATGGATGGCGAGATCCGGCGCCGACCTACCGTCGACTATCGTGGTTTTCCCCAAGCAGGTATCTCCCACCACCGGGCATCATCCCAGTCGGGCCAAGCTCCAAGTCCCCCACCGGTCTCCCGGCATGTGTGATAGTGCAGGGCATGTTACGGTAAGTGTGTGTGTAAGGGGTGAGAGGTGGGAGAAGTAAGAGAAGATCGCGCGCGTACCGTGGCCTCTTTGTTCCCCGGCATTCGCCTGGTATTGATCACAGAAACCACGGAAAACCAGAGCGGCCGGCCGCTAGAATTCTCCTCCAGACAGCGATTGAATTCGACCTAGCTGTCAAGCTAGTGTCGTAAACTCTGGCGCCGTCGGGACTGGAACCTTGGACTTTCCGGTCAGAGGCACTGCAGTGCATCAGTTAATGCACTGAACAACCTCTGCTGGTGAAAGATGGTTGTGTCGACAAATAAAGACCTGGGTAAATAAAAATTAATAAAAGCGCCCACCGCCAAAATACTCCCCTCTTTGTTAGTATTAACGGCGACTAAAAGTTACGATTAAGGTTTAAAAACATCGCTGGTTTTGGGACGATGTTTTATAAACATCGTTAGTTTTGAACATAGATGTTTTATTGGCGATGTCGCATCTCTACGCCCCATCGGCTTATGCGTCTGTCACCGCCACTTCCTTCTCTATTCCATTGCCACTGCCACCTCGACCACCACCTCCACCTTCACTGACGCCTGCGCTGCTGCAGCAGTAGCTGCAGCAGCAGCCGGGCGCAGATGGGATGTGGGGGGGGGGGAGAGGCGGCGCGGGGCGGCCGTCGCTTTCTCCTTCACTTTCTCCCTTTGATTCGAATCTGGCCTTGGGCGGCGCCGCGCCGCGCCGAGCCACGCCGCACCGGGCGCGGAGTGATCTGTGGAATGCGCGCTGCGGCCGCGCGGCCGGCCGGCACGCCCACACGCAGCGCCACCGGCGCTCCCCCTTCCCCCTCCCCCCTCCCCCGCCCCCTGCCGCGCCGCGTCGTTCCGCCTCCCGCTTTCTTCCTGGCGCCGCTGCCGTCGCGCCTCGCGACGTCTCGTTTGTTGTTATTGTTATTGACGATAACGTTGAATTCTGAGGAACATTTGGGAAAATGGACATTCTTCTGCTTTTGTCGTAATACCTATTTCTGAGAAGTAGCCCCCTGGCGTAGAGTTACGAGGAGAGAGGGGTATTTTCTTTCCTCTCTGCCTCCATAAGGGATAAAAGGCAACGACGCTTTAGTTGATGTTGTTAATTATTAGACCAAGACGTCGCGACGTCTTAGTCGGGCAATGACTGACTACATGTAAGAAGGATTACTCCAAACGTTCGATGCCAGCAGGTGGGTATAATAGAACGGTACTGCGAATTGTAATAGAAGTTAAAAATAAGAAGAAAAAATAGATCTGCACGTGGCATTATTTACTATAATGTAAACAGGAGGCGTGTGTTTTTGTTGTTTATTTGCAACGTAGTTGCACTAGCAAAATAATGCGGTAATTATTTGTTTGAAGAATTTTGTTTTTGTTTTCTGTTCGGTTCAATGCCGTTAGTTGTTTCAGATTCCAATTAAATGATGATCAAAATCTTTCAGCATGGCAGGTTAAATCCCTTGAGGGATCAAAAGGGGGTCAAGAATATTATAATCTGTACAATGTGTTTGAAGAGAATTCTTTTAAATAGTGAGGTTTCGCCATATTTCTCTTTCGAACGCACATTTTATAGTACATGGGCTTGCAGTAATTAAGGCTTTTTTGTTTTGATGTTAATCTCTTGTAATACAAGGGTGCATTGAGATAATATTTAGAAGGCATTTATTTTTTAAATGCTCCTAAACAGTTTTTAAATTCAGTTTATTTATGGTCTTCACTTTTAATTTACATGTTACTTTCAGTTTCAATATTTTAATTTATAAAAATATTGAAAATAAAACATCTAAACGAAATTATTATTTAACCTTATAATGTTTCAATTAGAAAAACATTTATCTCTTTATACTTAATTACTTCAATTAGAAATGATTTGAATGTATGCGTACCAAATTTCAAATATTAAATTTAAAAAAGTACATTATATTATTAATCGTATAAAAATGAAATCACAATTAATATTTTATTTTAAATCCGATTTATTTATTTCTGTATTTTGGTTTTAGTTGTTTTTTTAAATTTTTCTGTCATTAGTACCATCATATCAGCAATCACGAAATATATTTTTTCGCCAAATACGTTACTTTTGGAAATTGGTTAATGTAGTATTTCTTAAATGTAAATGTAATCATTGTAAGTATAATACATGTTTAATGCGTTAATGCAATGTGTGGATTCTATTTGTGTAGGTAGGTATGTATAGTATAAGTATGTATGTATGGAACGACAGTGTCATTCCATCCTTAGAATGCCGATTTTGGACGTAACAGCGTGGACTGCGTGAAGAATTAGCTTTCGCCGTCGGCGCCACCGTCGCGTCGCCCCTGCCTCCACGCCCCGCACTTCCGCCTGCGCTTTCTTCCGTGCGTCGATTGTTCTCGCTGCTGTTGCGGATGATGCCGCTAAATGTTAGGGAACCTTTTCAAATGGAAATTCCTACACATTTATGCATAAAAATATATGGTTCCACGCACGTAATGCAATTTATTTAAATGAACTTCAGCAGGATTACTGTTTTGTCATTGTTTCTGTTCAAAATTATTTGTTGAGCATGTTTTTACGTTTTAAATAATAAATAACTTAATGGGAGTTTTCTCGTCTTCTTTTTGGGTCTAGAATATGATGAACAAGACCAAGAGTGTAGTGTATTTAATACAGTTTATTAAAATGACAATAGGTGTGATAATTCTGTTGTTTTATTTTCTTAATGCTGTGTTTTGTAAAGAGATCTATTTGAATTTGAACCGGGTGGCAAGCTTTGAGAATTAGCCCTACAATAACATAACGATAGTTTGAGATTTTGACCTATATTTGTGTATTGTTGTTGACCTCCGTATCAAGATACAGAGCTAAGGTAACCTGAATGGTGAGTAGTGGTAAGTCTATGGGTTGGTATTTTCTACTATGAGAACGTGTCATAATATAATAATGTTGAATCCAAATTCATTAGAATATTTTAAATGGTTCAAAAGCAAATGAAAGCATGCATAAAATTAATCACATAAAGGATAGTGCAATGATGAGTTGCAGAGCTGTGCACCCGGGATTCCCGATGTGAGACGAGAGCGTAGGCCAGTCATCAGCGCGTGAGAGATGGCGAGAACGAACGCCTGACTGCCGCATCCGGAACGGAAAAGGAGTAGGAAGCCGCGGCGCTGCATTTGCCATTTCCGGTCAGGAAGTGAGTCGTAAAGGCGACGACGTAAGTTGTGGGGGCCTTATTTGGTTATTTTGTAACGTTTCTTTAATACATATCATTAACAATCATATTGGCTTCCTTTGTGTCAAATAAGTTGGTTTAAGATTGTTTTCGTGTAATGCTTCCTTAATGTGTGCATGAATGTGTCTAGTAATATCGGACTAATGAAGTGGATTAAATTGGTAAAATATGCTTCATAATGCACTTTCTTGATACAAGGTGGTTTGTATTCATTCATTCTTGAATAACATTGATATTGAAAAGAAAACAAAATACTGTTCTAGAATAGTAGTATAAGGAATAGAAAGCAAACAATTCTAAACGCATTTTTATCACCTTCAAAGAGATGGAAGGTAGACGCCTCTAAAATGGACCTAATGCCATATTGATCCAGCCAGAAAAAATGCGAACGTTTTTCCTCTTTCTTGCACATGTGAGTGTTTCAATGATGGTACGGAAAAGGTTGGTGGGGGAAAATGTTTATTTGGAAAATCGATAATTACGATTTTTAACTGCTAATTACTATTTAGAATGTTTATTATTTAATAACAATATTAATATTTATATAATGGAAAATACATTATTACATAGCTCAAAACAATATGCGACTCTTTTATCATAACCAATAATGTAATTCCACTTCCATTCTTCTATTAAATAACATTTTTGGAAATACAGTTTTCACACTTTAGGACAATATTTTATACAATAGTATGCAGTATAACGAATTAGTTCGTTCTGAAACAATAGTTAATGTTAACAAATAGGTAACAAACAGGTACCCGGTAGTGGTCACATAAGAGAATTTTGACGCCAGGCTTGATTTTTATTGATGTACAGTTTTGTTTGAGAATGTTGTAAATCCTCGTGATTTTCAGTATCTTTTCAATAATCATCAATCTGCAAATTCCTTTACTTATTCCATGATTGGGAGCTATGTCAATTCTCGATTTATTTTAATCTCGCAGATTCTCTGGGTCGCAAAGCTACGTAATGCATCTATAGGTTGGGCTTTATAACATACTGCAGTTCTTTCAAACACACTAAATACTTCGCCATTGTTCTAGTATCTACAAAAGGATACCTTTCTTTCCTAACAGAAAGAAAATTGACGGGTGTAGATGTTTTCCCCTCTCATGTTGCCTGGAACACAGGCAAAGGTCAACTGCTAAGTTTTCGGTACCGTGTACCCCTTCCTCCCCCATTTGCTCGCACCGTTTCTCCGAGTGCCTTATCTCGGAGGGGAGACAGTGTTCCGACATCATTCCTTGTCCAGTTGGCAATAACTACGCTAAGTCCTTTTTCTTGTAAGATAGAAATAAGCATGTCTTGGGTTGTATTTTAACTTGAAGGAAGGGAGCCCCAAGATGAATTATAGACAGACGTAGGTAAACTTCTTATTTTCTTTCATGAGTGGCTCATGAAATAAACAAAGAAGTTTTCATACATCTGTCTATAATTCATCTTGGGGCTCCCTTCCTTGACGTAAAATTAAGTCCTTTTACACTTGGTCAGATCTGCTGCTGTCATCTGATCAGGAACAAGAACGCCACAATGGTGCACCCGATTGACTGATAGTCACAACTAACCAAGTGTCAACGGACTTCATGTTTTAATCGAAGTAGAGTGAAGTGTCTTCCAAACAAGATTCAGGAAGAAGAAATCCAGGAAAAGAGCAGTTGGATTGCAAATAAAATTTCATCGCGTGGTGAAGGTGGGGCGAGGGCGAGGTGAAAAGGCAGAAGCGGCGACGGCGCTCGTGAGGAAGAGGGACCTTGAGACGGGGATTCCGAGCAGAGCGCCGCCGAGCGCCCTCCCGCCCGCCCGCCCGCCCGGCCGCCAGCGCCGGTCCCGTTACGTTACGGTCTCGGTCGCCAGCACAGCAAAGGCCGCGATCGGCATGCGCCTCCCGCTCCCGCTCCCGTTTGCGCCCCCACCTCCCGGGACCCCCGCCCCCCACCCCGCTTCCGCCCTCGCCCCCTCGCTGTCCCGGCCCGTCTCGCTCTCCCCCGCTACGCCACCTCCACTGTCTCCGCCTCCGATCCCTCTCCGCTGCGTTCTCGGCCCCGCACCCGCCCCTCCCCCGCCACGCGGCGTCGCCGCGCCGTTCCCGCCCCGCTCGCCCCGCCCGCCCCGCCCGCCCCGCCCCGCCCCCGCCCGCCCCGCCCGCCCCGCCCGCCCCGCCCGCCCCGCCCGCCCCGCCCGCCCCGCCCCCGCCCCGCCCGCCCCGCCCGCCCCGCCCCCCCCCCTCGACGCCAAGACCAAAGCCTCCGCCAATCGCACCGACTGATGTGGCTCAGTGCATCAACTGATAATTCTGAACTGCCTCTGACTGGGAGATCCGCGGGTTCCACTCCCGAGAGTGGCAGGATTTTTGACACAAGCTATCTCGAATTCCGCCGCTATCTGGAGGAGAATTCTAGCGGCCGGCTGCTCTCAACGGCAATTTTCCGTGGTTTCTCCGATCAATTCCAGGCGAATGCCGGAGCAGTACTCTAACAAACGGACCAGGAAACTGGCCATCAACTTCTTTGCCATTTCCTCAGTCTTTACTCGCTTACATGCACACGTATATGCGCGACAATCATATACGTCGGGAGCTTAAAGCTTGTCCCGGCTGGGGCGGTACCCCGCTGGGGGGAGTTGTGTGGTGGAGGAAAACCCCGCTAGCAGACCACTAGGTCAGCGTCCGATCTCACCATCCGCCGAGGGAAAACCATCGCCATCTCCCGCAAATAGAAACATACGCTACACTTACGGCAGCAATGAATTTAGCAACCGGCCCTGAAACACCAATCAATCTTTCAATCAACTGGCCGGGGCTGCAGGAGGGCCGTGGCCTCCTTGAAAATTTCCAAAGGGGACCCCTAGCCTTCGTCAGGAACGTCAACCGTGAGCTCAAGATCGTCCTAGCCGCCGGGAAAACCCGGCTCTCTCACGAGCACGGGTCACTTCCCGTGACTCCCCTGTCATTTTCATTCCAAATCCAGGAGAATCCGCGTAGATACGCTACCTGAAGCGGAGGAGACGAGGATTAGTGGCTTTATGCCAAAATATCGTGCCAGTTACTCTGGACATAGTGCCCACGAACTGCAGTTAGCTGCAACTTTTTAGGTCGTTTTTCAACCTCTTGATTATACAGCAACCGTAGGCTATAGGGGGAAAGCTATAGGGGGACTGTAGGGAGAACACGTAAGGACAATACAATCACACACAAACATCCGTGCCCGAAGCGGGATTCAAACCCGCGACCCTTCGAGTCCAGGTAGCTACGGCCCTTCAGCCTTAACGACCTCGGCTATCCAGGACGGCTAGGCTGTAACCCTGACATGCCTGCCCTGCGGATTCCCCGCAGGGAGGGTCATGGTTGCGTAGGTGGACACGACCTCTGGTGGAGAGTTGGAGACGACCACCCGGACGTCTAGTTTCACGGCCACACTCACGTCGTTAATCTCAAAGCGGAGGCAGTGAGCAGGCGATGCTCAGCTCCTGGTTGACGGTTCAACCCGGCAACCCACCAGTTGGGCCTCTGGCGCGTCGACCTTAAGGCAGGATTGGGTGAAGGAGACATAGGGTACTCTGGAAGTCCGGCGGGACATTACCTACAATCATGTTGCCTTGGTTGCGGTCCAACCCAGATCGATGGCCTAAAGGTGCAGGCAGTAGGAAGACGGGATGGGGGTCCCGAGCCGCCCGGACCTTAGTTCCCAGTTGGGCTCTTGGCTTCATCGTGGCAGTGGCCCGATACTCTGGGCATAGAGGAGGGACTTGGTGTCTCGGCGCTTGTGAGTGGCACTTTGTCATACAGGCGATATTGACTCCGGCACTAGCCGGGATAGCTAGTAGCTCTGAGCTGGAAGAGCGGCGTTAGACCCAGGCATTAGACCAGGCATTAGACCCAGGCGTTAGACCCAGGCAGGGAGGTTGCCGAGAAGGCTAACTGCGTTCCGGCGGGATCCGCATATTGGCCGGAGGGGGTACTTGTACCCCTGAAGGGGTGCAGGTAAAGGCCACCGCTCAGAGACCAACCCGGGGTTCGCCCCCCAATAAAGTACAAGTGCGAGGGGTGCCATTCGGCATGCGTGTATATATATACACACACACACACACACATTTTAGGTTTTATCGAAAAAAATAGAATTCAATGGCTTGGTGAAAAAAGTTAGTTTTCGATGCAAGAACAACATCGGCACCAATAAAACCATTTTTAAAATGGGTTTAGGGGTGCCACAATCCCCCACCCATTTTTCGGCCGTTTTACGCTACTTTTTAGAAAATGACGATTAAATATTATTTATCCTGATTTTTATCAACGGATTTTGGGCCGAGGTGGTGCCCATGTTGCCCCGCAAAAATGTTATGTTCATCAACCAATACTTATTTGACGCAAACAGTGTGCCACATTAGATGGAATATGGCCAATTTAACGTTAAAACCATAGAAATAGACACATTTCAATTGACCATAGCTCCAGAAATTTGTATCCAAAATACTTTTAATTTAGATACGATTACACCTTGAAATATTTACTTTAAGAGCTTTGCTTTGCACAATTTAACTATTTCACTTCAATCGGTTAAAACTTCGCCGCGCGCTATCGCTATTTACGACCCACATTTCTTCCGCACTGCTCTATATGATTTCTTTATTCAGTGTTAAGTTGTATTCAAGATATTTGTAGAGGCTTACCGAAAGAAAGTTAGTTTTTGATACACGAAAAACATTTGCACCAATAAAACCGTTTTTAAAATTAGTTCAGGGATGCCACAAACTCCATAAACACAGCATTTCTTCGGCATTTTCACTACTATTTAGAAAATAACGAATAAATATTAAATGGTATTTTTATCAACGTATTTTTGACTGACGTGGTTCCCATGTTATTTTACAACAATTTTATGATTATCAAACATTACTAATTTGACTCAAACAGTGGGCCACATTAGTCCGAATATGGTTAGTTTTACGTTAAAATGATACAAAATCACACTTTTCAATTGGTCGTAGCTCCGTAAATTTTTATCCAAAATAATTTTTAATTTAGAGAATATTAAAATTTTAAATCTCTCTTTTAAGAACTTTACTTCGCACAATTTAACTATTTCATTGCAATTGGCCAAAATTGCGCTGCGCGCCATCACTGATAGGAAGCCTCATTTGAGCCGCACTACTGTGACTGATTTCTTTATTCACGATTAGGGTTCATTGTAAATATTTGTAAAAATATCAAACGGGTTTTTATGTTTCTCGACTTTAAAGAACACTACATGTTATTTTCCCCTGTTTGTTTCTCTGCGTGCAACCGTGTCCATTTCATCGCACCGGCCGCCAGTTGGGCCCCTGGCGCGTCGACCTCAAGACAGGATTGGGTGAAGGAGACACGCAAGGTTGCTCTGGATTCCACAAACAGACGTCCGCCGGTTAAATGACCATCCGACACATTGCCCTGATCACGGCCCAACCCAGGTCGGTAGCCTAACGTAGGCAGTGGGGTGACGGGTTGGGGACCCCGAGCTGCCTGGACTTCGGACTGGGTGGCCCCCTGTTGAGCACTTGGCGTCGTCGTGGCAGTGGTCCGATACTTTGGGCAAAGAAGAGGGACTCGGCGTCCCGGCGCACGTGAGTGGCGAGTTGCCATACAGGTGACACTGACTCCGGTACTAGCCTAGATAGCTAGTAGCTCTCAGCTAGCAGGGCGGGGCCCCACCCAGGCATTGATTGGGGTGATTGCCTTGAGGGCAAACTGGGTATCGGCCGGATCCGGTTACCTGCCTGGCGGCGTCCTTGTACGTCATTAGGGGGTGGGTAGGATTAGAGGCCAAAATGCCCAAAACGCCCACCTGTCTCCCAGGTCCACACTTGTCCCCCAGGTATACCAAGGGCATGTGGCCTAGTAGAACCAAGAGACTCAATGCCTTAAGGATTAAATTTTTTTCGTAAAAATTATCAATTCCTGAATTTCCTTTTTTTTATTTCGACAATTTGACGAGTTAATATATGAGATTTGGGGAAGAGTATCTCCAAACGATGTGGCATTTCTGTAAATTGTTCAACATAAACTCAACTGTATTTATTGATATTATGTCATTTAAGTTATAATTTCGTTCTCCCAGAATTGTTTTATTTATTTCCTAGTTAAATATCTAAAAAAAAGTAATGGAAAAGGAGGCCAAGAAATGCTGTTGCCCGCAACTTCTTATTTCAGCCCCCCCCCCCCGTCTATGATTTTTTTCTTTCAGTTTTTTTCCCTCTGATAGACTAAAGAACGCTTAAAATGGCGCAGGTCTCATTTTCGTGGAACTCTCTGAATTAATGCATAAGCTAGAAATAATGCGATAAACTACGACTTTTTCAAGACCTGGGAAAGTTGAGATTAGCCCGAAGGACTTGAGATCGAATCTCAGCGCAGAAAAAATCCGATTGGAAACGCTTTTGCCGTTTCATGAAGTCGTATGATATAGTATAGCTTTTACAAGTATTGAGAGAAAGCATGTGCCGTTGTAGCACCATTAGTGTCTTTTAACGATTTGCTTAAAGTGAAAAAGCACCTCTGTGATTCATTATAAGGATTTTTTTGTTACTGATATCGTATGTGCTGCCTTTGATCACTTGACACGAAGCGACAAGCTGTAACCACTGTCAGCATCTCGAATCCTATCTATTGCGTTTTGCGTACCAGAGTCACACCTACCCGCTCCAGTGGTCTTGGTCAGTTGCTATTGCGACTCCGCGACATAACTGTACAACGCCACTTTCACCTTCCTGTGGCTTACCCCGCTCCCTGCCTCTGCAACTGGTCGTTTATCTTTTCAACGCCTCTGCTCTACATCGTTCGCCCTTGCTTTCTTGTCTTTCTACGTTGGAATTGTGCTTGCTTGTTTCTTAATGTCACGCCACAACACTTACAGAACGTATGATATTGGGGAAGATGCAGAAAAACAGGGGTTTTCCTATCCAGAAGTATAGTCGAAAAAGTAATAACAAACTAGTGGTGCTACAACAGCACATACTTTCTCGCGTTATTGGAAACAGCTACGTAGTACTGAAATATTGCACTTTATACGCTTCTAACATCTTAGCTATTATTTGAAAACGTCCAATTCAACCAAGAAGCGAACAACTGTTTCTATCGCAGTGTTGTCAGAACTATGCGAATTCTACAACTGCACAAAAATAGAATACCAAAGTTTTGTAAACCTGTATTGGAAAAAGAAGACTGATACCCTGGACAATATAGAAATGCATTCCATAGGGTCATGATTAGAGAATAGTATTTTAAAACCATGCAACAATACTCTACTCACTACAAATGGTACAGCATTTGGCGCGAAAAACTAAATATTTTCATGCAAATATCAGCGTACATTAGACAATTATAACTCCTTTACATACAGCTCCATCAGGTCACAACAATAATACGTAATTCAGAGAAATTGGCGAGCGCGAACAGAATTTCATTAAGAGGAGGCCTTGAGGTGTTGGACAGTTCACGTTCGGCTCCTCATATTATAGTTCATTTCCTGATTTTAAGCAAAGAGATGACTATTCAAGACGTACCATGCCGTTCTGTGACTGACTACAATCTGCCAAACATTGAAAGTGATTTATCTGTTCTTTATTCTGGAAGGGCAGGGTAGACCTTGGGTCCCCCGAGATGGAGCACCATTACCTGAAGCTATCTCGTCGGCCCTTCGAACTGTGTTGTGTACACCTGCGATCCCTCTGATAGAACGTCTCTGCCGAAAGTGTGTATTGTCCGAAGATAATCCTTTCCTCACGCAGACTTCTATGAATTGTGATACAACTCGTGAATTTAATGGACATAATTCATTTAACCATAATTTTATTTCAAGTTCACAACCAGAACAATTGCAATGCTATCCAAAGCCCTCTAAAAGGCAACGCAGTGGCTTCTCTGCATCTAGTTCTTCGCATAGCGCCTATAACGTACCAACAAGCAATAGATTTCAAGGTCTACCTACTGAAGAAACAGAAACAGCAGGCGAAGAAACTAATATAAACATTCCCATACCACCAATTTTCATACATAACTGTAATAACCATTCAGAACTAATATCCAAATTAACAGAAATATTACAACATAACAAATTTAAAACAAAAGTTCAAGGAATTTACATAAAAGTGCTTGTAACAACTATTGAAGATTATTCTCAACTGAGAAGCAAATTGACAGAAAAAAAATTATATCATACGTACAATGAACCTACGAAAAAACAATAATTTCAGTCATCATAAGGAATGTTCCAACATCCTATTCAGATCTTGAAATATTAAATGAACTTCTTCGTCTGAATTTCCCTGCCCTCACTGTGATTCGTCTAACAGATGCATCGAAAAATCCATGGCCGTTGGTAGCAGTCACGTTAACGAAAAACCAAGCTGCCAAGAAAATATACAAACTATCATCACTATTTAGTGCCATAATACAAATCGAAGAAAGAAGACATCGACCTGGTCCAGTCCGATGCAGAAATTGTCAGACATTTGGGCACACAAAGCCTTACCTACACGGCTTACCTATACGCCGCGGACGCTGTTCGGCAAATCATGTTTACCTCGGAGTGCATCGACGCATCACGCTGTCTGAAGCGCAGTAAATATGCACCGGGCTATTTCGTTTGTCAGGAAATTATAGAAAAACTACTCATACATTCAAAAATTCAACATGACCTTATTTGATGATCTGTTTTTGATGAGCATATTTCATTAAGAAAAAAATTGTAACTGTACAATTGTAGTTGTAGAAAGACGCCCAAAGTTTTTTTAATTTTTTAAACTTTTTGCAAAATCAGGCATTTTATCGAACATAAAACTCGCACCATTCTCTTAAGCTTCCTTTATGCTATCTCAGGTCCCAATTTAAAAAACGTTGTGCGGGTTTTAGAAAAAATGGTTTAAAGAAAAGAAACAAGAAGCGAACAACTCCATCGCAATGTTGTCAGAACTATGTGAATTCTACAACTGCACAAAAATATAATACAAAAGTTTTGTAAACCTATATTGGAAAGCGAAGTCGGATTCCCTGGACAATATAGAAATGCATTCCATAGGGCAGACCTGCACTGCATTTTGCACTTTCACTGACCTCAGGAGCTGCGTGCGGGCAACTCGGGTGCAAATGAGAAAATCGATGAAGACTGGGGATGAGACCCAATCTAGGAATGGGGACCACCAATCAGAATGCGCAATTCGAAAGATAGCGCGTAAATTTAAAGAGCAATCGGCAAGAACATGACGGTTATATACAGTTCAAGTAATATTGTCTTTTGTATTATATTGCAAATGTTGTTCTCGGTATACGACAGGGCGAAATATGAAACTACAACGAATTATACATATTAGATTTCGACACCAAGTATTATAATTGCTTGTAGGGCTTATAATGTCATTCGCTTTGCTACGATGTAATCACAAATTTAGTGTTGTGCTAAACAGAAAATTTTGGTACTGAATTGTTTTTGTTTGATGATGACAGCAATAAACTATTTTTATTAACTATGTTTAATTGAATAAGACGGTTCTCTCAAAGCAAAAACATATTGTTCTTAAAAATTCATGATTATTTTCTGTTCTAATTTCTGACAAGAGTGTAGAGTCATTTACGAGATCGTATAAAAATAAAAGTCCTTTGCATTCTATTTAACCATTACCCATGATTATCTTATGATTGTCCGTAACATATCGTCACAGACGTTTGCTTGTTGATCTCTTTTATTCAGTTTCATAATGGGTAAAAATGGTCACAAATGTGCTATTAAACATTACCCTTCTTGGAATTACCACATATTCGATTTTTATGTCAATCTGGATGTGGGATATTGCTCTCATGATTTTGTTCATTTTTCTATGATTTAGAGATTATAACATTCCTGGTGAACAATCAATTATTGAATTGCAATTCTGTGTTAGATAGAATTAAATAATATTTTTTCTTATATATAAACGTATATTTTAAAGCTATTGCTTTAAAATATTGCTTAAGAGTCACAATGAGCATATTATTTTCTTTAAAAAATTAGAAAATGAAAATACATACAGTGGTGGATACAAAGGTGGATATACAGTAGTGCACAGAACGTAAACAGTGAATTACGACCCTGGTAACTTGAAATACTAGACATAATCCATTTAAACAAATGGGCATTTAATTTTGAAGCATGGATCATTATTAGACGCCCAGGCGTCAATCTACGCGTCGCGTTGTGCTACGTCAGACTTCTCCCCTCCCCTACTACTTGCACTTTCGGCGCTGCCACGGGCAGACGATCGGCTCGCAAGTGCAGAATGCCTGCGGGAGCAGGCGTTGTGCAGGTCTGCCATAGGGCCATGATTAGAGGAGAGTATTCTAAAACCATGCAACTAACCATGCAACTAAAACCATGCAACTTTCGCATTTGCTGCGAAAACTAAATATTTTTATCCAAACATCAACATAAATTAGACAATTATAACTCCTTTTCATACAGCTTCATCAGGTCACAACAATCACACGTAAAGTCACAGATATTCGCGAGTGCAAATGGAATTCCATTGCGCTCCCTACATTGTCGCTATTCTGAGAGCTATTAATTTTTTTACTTTTTATTTCAAATATTTCAAAATAAACAATTCCTAAAATATTAATGCGTAAATGTATAACAAAAGGTCGAATGTAGGAAACGAACAAAGAAATAATACACAAAATTTCAAATTCTAATTTACGACGCTGGATTAGCTGTCCGAATCGCAGTAAATTTACTGTGGAGTGCGGACTATTATGTTTGTCACTAAGTTATAGAAAAACTACTCGTATTTTGAAAAAATTAATTTTGAATAAATTTTGAAAAAACCTTATTTGAAGATCTATTTTTGATAAATACATTTAATTAAGAAAAAATGTATTTTTAAAATTGTAGTTTACGTTGTAATTAAGAAAACGACGAAAATGAAGCGCAGTCAATTCCGAGCGCGCTATTATATTTGTCAGGAAATTATAGAAAAACTACTAATTTTTTCAAAAAATTCAACATGACCTTATTTGAAGATCGGTTTTTGATGAGCATCTTTCATTAAGGAAAACAATCATATCATCACAATTGTAATTGTAGAAATACGCCAACATTTTTTTAATTTTTTAAAATGTTTGCAAAATCAGGCATTTTAACGAACATGAAACCTGCACTATTCTCTTCAGCTTCCTTTATGCTATCTCAGATCCCAATTTAATCAAAAAACGTTGTGCGGTTTTGAAGAAAAAAGGTTTAAAGAAAATAAAAAAATTGTCTGCTTGACAATATTTTTCAAAAAAATACTTATGTTTTTTGAAAAATTGAACATGACCTTATTTAAAGACCTATTTTTATGAACACATTTCATTAAGAACAAAAATTGTATCTTCATAATTGTAGTTGTAGGAAGATGCGGAACAAATTTTGAATTTTTTCAAATTTTGTACCCTCCAAAATTAAAATATCACATTCAAATTCAAGGGGCCCCGAGATCATTCAGATCGATCGGAGAGTATCAATTTTGGAGAAAATCGGCTAAACGGTTTAGTCGCTAGCGCTGTTCACAGACAAACCGACGAACGGACGAACGAACGGACAGACGGACGTTTTGCTTTCAATTGGTTTTTCTTTATCATGGACCCACAAAATAGGGATTCTGGCTGCACCACGTGTTAGGAGATTTTTTTTTTCTTAATTTAGCAACTAGATTTATCCACTTTTTCAGTAACAGAGCCCTGTAATAAGAGTTTTTCTGCCAAAAATCTGCCGTTTTTTCGCGCAGCATTATATAACTTTCCCTAAAGTATACGTACGTACATATAGTTAACGGGAAAGTAAAAATATGCAATTCACAGTGACATGTTTTAAGGAAAACGTTCGTTGTCTGTTTTATTATTATTATTATTTCTTTTTTGCCAGCTACTTACGTGATATTAAGTATTAAAATGCTGCTGCACAAACCGGGGATTTTTAATCAGAAAAACGTGTATTACACATTCCTTATAACAAAAAAGGGGAATAATTCTGGTTCCAGATATGTACTTTATTACATCTTATAACACTCTCAGAAGGTTTTCTTATACCGAAAAATTGGTTTACGGCCTTATGCCCGTCCGTCTGTGTGGGAAGAAACGCTAGCGATTAAACCGTGGACAGGAGTTTCATCGAAATTTCACCAAAAATCCTTGTCGTCGATGTGACTGAAGTTTAGTGCCTCTTGAGTTTGAAATGATATTTTGATTTTTGGGATACTGTACATGAAGCCCCAAAGTCATTTTTCAAAATTTATCAAAATTTTTAATGTCAAAATTTTCTCACAAATGGCTTCGAAATCTTTCTTTAATTTTTTTCTCGAAAAGCGTGATGTAAGCTTACAAAATGGCGTATATCTCATTTTCGTAGAATTCTCTGAATTTTTGTATGTTGCAAAAGTTTTTTGGTAACTTCCTGTTGCTACAATATATAAGATAGAGATTTATCTCGATAAAATCGGTTCTTTAAAAATAAAATCATAAAAAATATTAGTAGGCACTTTTGTTGTAATTTTGTATACAATATGAGGAATTTTAAAAACAAGTCTTTCTCAAAAACGGCACCAAATATTTCCTTTTAATTTGTTTCCCAGATAGCGCAAAGAACGCTTATAAAAATGGCCCAGATCTGATTTTTGCTGAACTCGTTGAATATGGTTGCGTAGGCTTCCGCGGCCGGAATTCATGGTGTCCAGGCTATCCGGGATGAGCCGCGTCGTTGAATTGCTGGCTGACGTTTCGGCCAACATGTTGTGGCCTTCTTCAGAGCGTACATTCTTCTTCAGTACGCTCTTCACACACTTCTTCAGTACGCTCTGAAGAAGGCCACAACATGTTGGCCGAAACGTCAGCCAGCAATTCAACGACGCGGCTCATCCCGGATAGCCTGGACACCATGAACTCGTTGAATTTTCGGAAAATGCAAAAGTTACAAATAATGGTAGAGAATGAGCCAGTGCAGCACCACTAGTTTATTGTCTGATTTATCTTAATATGTTACCGTTTATATAAAAAGACTCGTGGAAAGCAGTGACTTATTTTTCATGGAAATATGACATAATCGCTGAATCATCCCATTGACTCGAGACTCAAACCTAGAAGAATGTTGATAAGTTTCACACGGGCTAAAGGGTGAATCTGATACGGAGGAATGGCAAGAAACGTGTATATTTTTGTTTGTCACTAAACATTTCACGTGTTCACTCAGTGACTCATCCAAAGTGAAATGCCTGAAAGACAGCCAAAGCAGCTCTCTGGGTCGTATAAACCGCCGTATAAACTTTGAGACAAGAAAAAAGCAAGAAGAGACAGCGAGGGGAAACCAGAATGGGATAAATATTCGCAAGACGCGGCATTTATTTTTCCACGGATGGGTCGGCAACTTCAAGACGGACACAGCGACTGAGGAGGATTCGTAAGGAACAGAGAATTGCACAATGGGCCTAATCGCTCGCAAGGTGGACGATGTGAAAGGGGGACCGGGGCAGGGGGCCCAGAGCATCAAATGACTGCAGTGCCTTTGACCGGGAGGTCCTAGGACGGTGGCAGTATTTCCGACACTGGCTAGATAGCTACGTCGAGGTCTATCTCTGGAGGATAATTCTAGAGGCCGGCCGTTCTGATCGGTAGTTGACCGTGGTTTCTGCGATCAACACCACGCGAATGCCGGAGCAATACCCTAACAAACGGGCCACGGACCCTGGACGATCTTTCTTTCCCATTCTTTGTCCTATCCTACGCCTTACACTTTCGTGTACTAAACTACCACACATGCCATGAGACCGGTCAGGAACTTAGAGCTTGTCCCGGCTGGGGTGGTGCCCCGCTGATGGGAGATACGTGGTTTGGGAAAACCCCGCTCGTCGACGGTAGGCCGGCGCCGGATATCACTATCTAGTAGGGGGCGATCACCGCCACCTCCGAAAAACAACAAAAAACAAACTTTGCACCACTTATGAGATCAATGACATTAGCAATTGAATGTGGGAAAACATGTTATCTTGAAAGACAACATTTAAGAGTGCTAAAATAGTGAATACAGAATCCTGTGAAGACTGAAACAGAGACAGAGAGAGACGGGTAGAGGGAGAGATGGATAGACGGGGAGATAAAGGGAAGGAGAAAGAGGAACTTCTTGAACATTCTATTGCATTTTTCTGGTTCGGCGCTGATACCCCACTTACACAGAGACGTGCAGAATCTGCCTTCGGCTTCAAAATTTTAATGCCCTAGAAATCTTCGTTTCGGAGTTATTTAACGACATGGATTATCAAGTGTAGCGGGTTACACTTGCATGAATATTTAGTTTTTTTAATCTTCAGCGCCAATTTTTGATATTTTATTTATTATTTTGTTATTCGGGGCGGAGATGAATCCAACAAAACAGAGATAATTAAAATTGGTCCAGCCGTTCTTGGCTTATAAATAGTGTAACTAACATAGCTTTGTTGTATATATATATATATATATATATATATATATATATATATATATATATATATATATATATATTGCAGTGAGTCGGGTGACGCCCTGCATGATTCGACAGAGCCTCCGGCACGGCACATTACACCCGCAGCGAGCAGCCGCGCCTTCATCAGAGCCCTGCAATTAGCAATGCCTGATGGCCGCAACGTGTCACCCCGCGTCTTCAGTTAACAAAGATGATCCCCAGAGAATGCCCTCCTCGAGGCGTTCCCTCCCCCGAGAACGAGAACGGGTAGCTTCTTGCAGTCGTGACTAATCTATTGTTGCGGCAATAGCCAGATTTATTTCCAGAACAACCATATTAGCAAAATTCAGTAGCGACCGGCTCGCGAGGTATCTCAGGAGTATCATAAACACATCTACGTTCACAATAGCAGGCAGAAGCACTCACGCTGTAACTACAAAGACAACCAATTAGAACCACAGTTAAGAAGGTCACAAAGGGAAGAGGTAGGCTCCGACCAATTGTCAACAAACGTTTATGGAAAATTCTAGAAAATTCTAGAAAACGTACACTTGAGCCAATCAAACGCCAAAGCTGATGACGTGACAACTCTAAATCTTCCAAATAGAGGGGATAAGGAGTCGAGCCACGAGCGAGCAGAGGAAAGAAAAACGACTCAAATTTTCGACAGACTAGTGAAAAGATGTAAAAATTTATTTTCTTGAGAAGCAGGGACTCTGCCAGTAAGCATTAGAGAGAAACTAATATTTGGTGTTCGAGAGTGAAGATAAGCACGCATTTAGTAAGTCAGACAAGACATTTTATTGGAGAAAATTATCGCGTGACATGGCCAATACCTGCAGGCCTCACTGATCCAAATTTCCGTTATTTCGTTACCGGAATTTATTCCAAGTGACGGATCAACCAAACTAGCGCCCACCTCGCAATTCAAGGGGTGCGCAGTTCGCATTACGAGTGGAAAAACGCAAGGAGGTGACGTGTGACGGCCTCACCTTGCACATCAACGTCGCAACTCACCACTGCGGAGGTTGCGTCCAGCAGCTTTTAACGCCCACGCCATCTCCACCGGAGCCGAGACTTTACCCGCAGCGATCGGCCGAGCCCTCATCGAACCCCATCGTCAGAGACAACTGGTAAACTGCCCGCGAGCGTGCAATTCAGACGAAGCGAGGTAACAAAGACATCACCATATTTTGTTTTGTTTGCTTGTTTGTAATCAAAGTGAAATAAACTATGACAGAGTAAATTCTATTAATTGTATGAAAGACACTTGTGTTGGAATCAATAAACGTGTTCCCGCCACTTTGACGGGGGACACTTCAATAGAATACCATACCTGTGTGAGTCATTTCGTAGTTAGTAAACAAATGCATACCTCGACCCAGAACGTCCACGTCCTGAGATTCTCAATGCCGGCGCTGGATAGCAGGTAAGACGCTTGCTTGGCGCCCACATCAACAAATTTAGCGTGTGTGCCCTGCTATCTATAATTACCGGCTCACTCCATGTGTGACGAAGAACATCCCTGACGTGTGTGGTTCACCACAATGTATATACATATTGTGGTGATACACTAGGGATGTGCCTTTAACAGCTAAACTGTTATTTCTTAACAGTTAACGTTTAGTAACTGTTACGCGATATAACAGTTATTTCATTTATCCTGTTATTGACTGTTATCGGTTGATATTCATAGTACTCCAATATATTGGGCCAAACCCGAACTACTACAAGCTTTTGCGGCAACCATTTTGTACGACAACAGTTTCACTGCATGTAATCAATCGTGATTAACAAGTGTTAAAATTATCGATTCGTTACATTACATTAATTCGTCATTTTTACATACCAAGTGCCAGAATATTTTTATATTTTATGGTATACTATTATAAGAAGTTTGTCCTTTAAATTAAATCCGTTCAGTATGTTTGTTATCTTCTTTCTGTCCTATTACAGCTTATGTGAGATCCACTAATATTTCCCTAAGTGCGATAGAATACAATGTGTTACGGTCAAATATTATAATTCGCATTATAATATTTCATATTCAATAGTCATTTCCACTTTAGCTGTGGGTAAGAAAAACACAGTTACTACTTCTCATTATTTTTGGCATTCGTCACTTCACTATGAACATGTGTCATATTCGAAAGAATATTTGCAATCTGATCACGAATCACTGTTATTTTAGTAATATTCAATACACATTAGCTACTCATCATATTAACTATTATTCTTCCTTGCCAGTTCATGGGTTCTCGTTCATATCAGCTGTTTCTCTGTCCGTCCCTGCCCAAACATGTTTGGGAAAGTAGTGCAAGCAGCCGCCGTAAGGTGGCTGCACAAGCGTTACGGTGCTACTACCAACGTTATTCGTTTTGCCTGGTTTAACTCTTAGCAGTCACCACAACTGATTTAACTCTTAACAGATGGCCACGTTAGGTTGCTGATCATGGACGTGTTATTTTTCAACAGTTATTAATAACCGCTATTACGAGTCCACTGTTATTCCGATAACAGTTATTGAAGAAAAGCCGTTAAGCCCATCTCTAGTATACACACACATACATACATACACACACACACACACACACACACACACACACACACACACATATATATATATATATATATATATATATATATATATATATATATATAACACCGCTTTGTTATGTCTCTGTCGTAAATACATCTTTGTGCATGAACTTTGGTAACTCCGCGCTAACGAATAAATCCTTTTATACTCATAAATTCAAAGTATTTTTTTAGAAACAATACAATTTTTGGTTTCAGGAGTGATTTTAAGAGATAAATCACTCTTCCTTATTTTTCTCAAATACGAAAAAATAAGGTTGTAATGTACAAACCGGCGGTTCGGAAAATGCGTTTATCTACGATGAGTAGGAAAGTGAACCACAACATGAAATGTGTACTTCAGTGATACGTGACATTGAAAATTCACTTGATATTGAAATATACCTTCATCCTTCACTTCGTAATACGTTGTCGTGAGTTTGACCTGTTCCGAATTTATAGAAAGATGTGGGCGCCAGGAACAGGTGACATAAACTAATACTAACTTTTCCCTATTTAATTCTGTCAAAATTATATGGGCATCCAGCTAGCTTGGGCCGATGGATTCGGATTACATGTATTCGCTATCGCTAAGATAGCCGATTACCTGATCTGCCGACTGTACAGCCTGGCGTGGAATCTGAAATATGGAAATTCTCTGCTTCCAACTAATTAGAAGCTATGATTGACAAATGAACAGACTCTTTTCTTTTTCCAAAGAACAAAATTTAACAATTTATTCAATGTTAATTTTAACAGATTACTTAATGGCCATGACCCCTTTTAAAAGATATTATTTTAATATACTGCAGTATATGTTACCGTCTTGCCGACCCGCTCGTTCCGAAGACGCTTCTCACTTGGCCGATGAATCCGAGTCGCTCTTCTGTCTTCTGATCTTGCGCGGTTGCTGAAGTATCCAGTCCACACTGCATAAAATCTAGCTAAGTTCTTTCCGACGCTTTAGGTTTATAACCTTTCACACGAGTTTAATAAAATACTAATGTTCGAACTATCGTCCGGTGAACACCCAAAACTGCCCAAGTCCGCGGATGTACTCCGGCAAATAATTTCTAAGTCCGATGACGACTGTTACTTTTCGCACGAAAATGTATAAGTCTCACTTTCAACTACAAGGTCCGCACACTATTTGCACTCCACGAAACTCAAGAGCCGAGTTCACGACCTACACTCCACCACTCTGAGTCAGACTGTAACGATCTGCACTCAACGAAGCTCCAAGTCCGAATGAATGTTTTTCTGTATTTTGCAACCCTTGATGGGTCGGTAGCGTCCCACGTTCTATTTTTCCAAAACACGGCGGTAAACACCAGAAAGTCTAATTGCCCCCCGCCAACCCGCTCATTTCTTACAACCCCATGTAGCCGCGCCTTCGTCCGTCATACGTTTTTCGACCAATCACATATTCTTTATTATATCGATCTAGCCAGCGTTCCGGCACCTACGAGGCTTGCAGCTAGTTTATTTACCTGCCCTGCACCATAGCAACCCTCTGCGCTGGCGTTACTAGGGCCGGATATCGCCATTTTACAAGTCCATTTAGTCGCCCCGTATACAACTAATATTATGAATAAACCATGTCCCGTTCTGGTATATCACAATATACTGTACGTCCATTAACATCTGACGAAAATTTATCAGAAGTATTTTTTATAGGTAAAAACGAAAAAACAAAAACAAAATATGCCGTAAACTCTCAAAGGAATAAATTTTCGCAAACAATCTACTTTTATTTAAATAAATTTAAAATAACTAGTTAATTTCGTTCTCTCTGAACCATTAGTTTCTATATTTCGTCTCACTCTCATTCTTCACCTCAACAATTTATTAACTCACGTATGTAATAAACAATGTTAGAAGAAGTCGTAGATTTAAAAAATCGCAACAATATACTTTGTGAATACCTCCCGTGCTCTTTTGTAATCCAAGATATGACGCGCGCACTTAACGGTTGAATTGCCAATGCAATGAAATGTACAAGTACCTCGTTAAATAACGTAAAAACGACAGTAAATAATGAGAGAATATTTGAAGGACGTTGAAGAGAAGGATGAGGAAAAGAAGATGAAGAATGTGGAGGGGGAGTGAGTGAATCATTGAATTCAGTGTTTCGTTGATTCCTCTGGTCGATAAGTGAAATGCATATTACATCCCGGGAGATGGCGGAATTCATCTTGCTCTGGAACGCGAGATCCGTCGCTGATCTATACGGCGGCATGCGGGGTTTACCAAATAGAGGTACCTCCCCCGGTGGGGCACCACCTTAGCCGAGACAAACTCTATTCTCCCGACTGGCTTCCCGACCTGCATGGTAGGGTTGTAAATGTAATTGTACGTGTGTGAAAGTAAGGGACGAGGATCGGACAAGGGATGTGGCGCGCTGTCTGTGGCCCGTTTGTTAGAATACTGCTCCTGCATTCGCCTGGTGGTAATCGAAGAATCCACGAAAAACTACGGAGCAGAGCAGCCGGTCGCTGGAATTCTTATCCTGACGACATAATTCGACCTAGTTATAGAGCTACTGTTGAACGTCACCACCGTTTGGAGTCGAATCTTACGATGTTCCGTTGAACGATAATGCAGAGGTAACCGGTATTGTCACAGAGTCATCCCACACGGTGAGAAAGGGAAGATAAATGGAGCAAGAGGATGAGGGAGAGAAGCGTGAGAAGGAAGAGGACTTGGAGTAAAAAGGGGAAGCTGGAGGAAGAGTGAAAGAGAAGAAGCAAAAGAAGGAGAAGTAAAAATTGTTAAAAAGATGAACTTTTATACTCAAATACTTTTTACAGTCTCCCCTCTACAAAAGTACTTCGTAAGAAGAGAAAGTTATGTAATCGTGCGCCGGAAAACAGCGAATTTTCGGCAGAAAAAACTCTTATTGCCGTGCCCTGGTAACGAAAAAGTGGATAAATCCAGTTGCTAAATTTAGAAAACAATCTTCTAAAATGTTTTTGATGAAACCTCAAAAACATTTTCTCAAAATTGGCGCAAAATTTTGTAATCAAAGTTTGTCTTTGGATAGCGTAAAGGGCGCTTAAAAGAAGGGTGCAGTTCTCTTGTTCGTTGAAACAACACATTTTTTTGAAAATTGCCAAAGTGCAATTTCTTTGGGGACGTCTTCCTACAACTACAATTTTAAAGATATCTATATCTTTAAAATCTATATTTTTCCTTAATGAAATCTGTTTCTTGAAGACGGGTCTTTAAATAAGTTCATGTTCAGTTTCTCGAAAATATGAGTTGTTCCTGTAATTTGGCGCGAAATATAGGCCATTTTTTAAATTTTCTATAAAAACGCTCCAAATTTTTTCTTTATTTTTTGTACGGAAAGAAGAAAGAATGCTTGAAAAAATGGCGTGAGTCTCATCTCTGACATTGCAATTCAATTTTACTTTTTTTTATACGCAATACTGCACAAAAATAACATAATTATCTATGTCGCAATAATAAATAATTTTAATAACACTAATACTTGTCTACTCGATTACAGTTACACGAACGGTTGGGTTGGGTCTGAGAGACCCAAGGGGGAAACAAATTACGTATGTTATCACGTATATAACATATGCGGCAATAACTACCACACTGAACGTTTCATTTGCAAATAAAAGAAAAGTAGAGATGTAAAGAGCCTTCTGGTATCATCTGTATGTGTGTGGCAGAAGTGTTTGTTACGTCATGGGTCTCACAGACCCAAACCATCCGTTGCCGGGTTACGTTGAATCCGAGGTAGGAGGCGACGATGCTTCGCACGCGTATGGATGCGCTTCGCCCCACTGTGCGTCGAGTGCTGCCACCGCGCGAGGTCGGCCGGCAGGGTCGCGCGGCGCGGCGCCTGCCCGTCGGCGCTGCAGAGGCCATGGCAGTGACCGCACAAGGCCGTGCAGCCGCCGCCGCCTCACCGTGACGCGATCACCTTTCCTCGCGCTCCACCGCCCGCTGGGCCGAGTGCCATCCCACCGGGCAGTGCCGCCGCCGCCGCAGCACCAGCAGCCTAATTACGTAAGTTGGCAACTTCTCGCGACTTCCCTTGCACAGAGCAACTGGACAAGAATGCTAGCGACCGGCTGCTCGAATCGGTGGTTCTCCGATCAACACCGAGCGAATGCCAGATCACTACCGTATTAAACGGAACTGGGATATTTTACGATCTTCTTTTCTTCAGTCGTGTTCCCTTCTCTTCCCCATACATACGCACATGCACTACAGTGCCACTCATGTAGGGAGATCAGAGGGGAGGTTAGAGCTTCTCCCGGCTGGGGCGGTGCTCCGCGGTGAAAATATTTGGGAAGGGAAAACCCCGCAAGCCGTGTACGTCGGCTCTAGTTGTTAGTCCGAGCAAAGGAGACCCCTCGTCCTCACGTCCCGGCTACACTAATATACCAACTTACACTCGTGGGTCTCACGTTCAAAGTAACTGCCAAGCCCACCAAAAAAAGATTCACTCCGTCACTTTAACATGGCAAATATCCGTAATTAATGTCATCTGAACGAGTTAGTGCCAGTCCCGGTGTCAGCACTGGCTTTATAAATCCAACATCGCGCACATCTGTCTGTGGCTGGTGGGTAAGATTGGAAAATCCTCCGGATACGCTGTGCCAGGTTACGCCTTCGGCATGGAAAATAATTCTGGTGACATTCCTCGCAAAATTAATTCCGCCGATGATGCCCGAAGCAGTAATTTCCTTAGTCATTTGGGCACGGGGCGACAGGGATACAAATTATTGGAACCCTGGCGGAAACAATACAGTAATAAAAAAAGTGTGTTTTGCTATGTAATATCTGAGACAATTGTTACAAATCAATTTCGACAAGGATTTTACTACACTAGTAATATAATAGTTGTTAATATCTAAAGTCATATCTTAGTTTATGAATATAAACAGTTCATTACGATAATCATAAGATATACATACTTATCGTTGAAATCTTTTTTTAAAATTTATTTATCCTTGTTCGACTTATTTAGTCTTTCAAGGTTTTTTATTATTACATAATTGTTTTCCATTCAAAATTTATACACATGGAATTTATACACATTACATACTTAGTTTGCATTGTACAATTGCAAATAGCAAATAGGAAATAGGAAAATTGCAATAGTAGTACCTATGCCAAAACCAAATAAAGACCATACTAAAACAAAAAATTATAGACCAATAAGTCTCCTTCCTACTTTATCAAAAATTTTTGAAAAAGTAATCTTAGCCAGATTAAATAAATTTATTAATCAAAATAACATAATTCCTCATACACAGTTTGGTTTCCGCGACAATCATTCCACAACACACCAACTATTACGACTAACAGATTACGTAGCATCAAATTTTCAAAAGTCAAATCATACTCTCACATTATTTCTTGATGCAGAAAAAGCATTCGACCGTGTCTGACATGCTGGTCTTCTTTATAAAATGCTTTCCTCACTATCTACAACAAATTATCAAAAGTTTCCTCACATCTAGAAGTTTTAGAGTCCAAGTTAATAAAGAAATATCTACAAATCATCCAATACATGCTGGAGTCCCTCAGGGGTCCACACATTCACCAACCTTATTTAAAATATTTATGTCTGATGTCCCAACTCTGCGGATGATACTGCAGTTTTTACTTCACACAAAGATCTACCAATAGGTCGAGACAAATTAAAAGCTGATTTAAACGTACTTTCTAAATGGCTTCAAAAATGGAACATAACTATTAATTCTAATAAATGCCAAGCAAAAGTATTTTCACTAAAAAGATTAGAACCAATATACCCTTTAATTTTAAACAATAAAGCAATTCAATGGCTTCCATCTACAACTCCTAATATTTAGGAGTCCCTCAGGAGTCCTTTCAGGTATTGGATTTGTTAATAGTTTTTTGTGATAATGTTGTTTTGAGGTAGAGAGTTGAATAGCTGTGTATATGTTATTTTGTAACTTTGTAACTGCAAGGTCAATGTCTTCAGGCGTCTATAGTTTATGTGGATACGAGTCTAAATTTATTATGTTTGATTGAAAATGATCCCAAGTGATGGGTCTGCAAATAAGGGAGTTGTGAGAATAGAAGGCAGGAGAAATTGTTTGAAAAGTTATCAAAATCGGATCATGATCCGAATTTAAGGCTGGAATTGGGTATTGAAATATTGGTATGCTTATATTTTGCGAAAGTATTATGTCGAGTATGTCTGGATTTAAATTTGTGTTGTAAGGATAATGAGTGGGTTGAACTGGAGCATGAATTGTCCGAAACTCTGTTGTGGAAATGTTAAATAGTACTTTTCCTTGAGGGGTGGTAGTTCTGCATCCTCATGCTCTGTGAATGGAAAGAGTTATTTGTATGGCGACCATTTCTAGGTCTTTTGAAGTTGGTACTGATATATTAGCATGAATAAGCCTTCTTTTTATAATAGCTACTCCCCCTCCATTATGGGTTGAGAGTCTGTCTTCTCTGTAAATTTTGTATCCTGGTATATTTATTTTTAAATCGTTATTAAGATGGGTTTCTGGCACACAAGCAATGTCTATCTTTTGATCATGAAGAAAATGCTTAAATTCTGCAAGTTGTCTGAATAATCCATTGGCATTCCAATTAACCAATATGAGCTTAGAATTGTTGTCCATTATTTAATATTGTAGGTAATATTTGTTGAATTAATTTTTGTATTTGTGGAACTAATATGTTTATTACCAAAGATGTTATAATTGGAATTATGGAATTGTAATTAGTTGGCTGAGTTGATGAAATGGAATATCTATTCCTGAGTACATTTTGAGATTCTGATGGGGTACAGTTGGTAAATTTGGAAAATTTCTCATATTATTGTTAGGGGGTATTTGAAAAACCTATGTTTTGAGGATTGACTGGGGTTGAAAATTAAATTGCATAGGCATTTCTGCTGGGGAGGATTTTGAAGAATCATAAGATTTGGTACTTAAAGTTTTAAAATTATCACATCCTCTATAATTTGCAGTGTGATTTTTGTGACAATTAACACATTTAGGGGTTTGAGTCTTTGGTTTATTACATTTTGTATAGTGATGATTATCTACATATCTTACATATCTAGGTTCTAACTTACAATTAGCTTGGGTGTGATTTATCCTCTGACAATTTTTGCATTGAATTGGGAAGTTGGTTTTATTTCTTATTTTAACTTTAACTATACTATTAAATAACCTATTTAATTTAACTATTTCTCTGCCTTGATCGTTGTCTCCAAGTTCAATTGAACAAATTTCTAATTTTTCCCTTTTTTCCCCAAAGAGTCTGTAGACAGAGTTTATTGGGAAAGATTTATTACATAGTTCTGTTTTAATTTCTTGATTGGTATAAGAGACCGGTACATCATACAAAAGAACCGAAAGTGTTTTTTTAGTTGAGTCTCTTTATGAAAAGTAGGTTTTATTTCTCGAATCACAGAAACGACGATGTTTTCGAAAATCTTCAATTGACATACATAATATTGATATGTGGTTTTGAGTAATTTTGGTTATTAGCAACTATGTTTTAAACTTCCGATACAAATGCAGAAAAATTGTGAATAATTTCTGGGGTTTTGGAGACATTAATTGGTGGGATTTTGATATTGGCAGAATTTAAGTTTCCACTTTCATTTAGGTCTGATTTTATGCTTTCCCCTTCGTTTCCTCTGGTAAATGTTCAAATCTGTTTCCCGTTGGTACATTATAATTTAGCTCTCCTTGTTCATTGGAACCCGTTGATAACGGTCGCTCCTTTTTCGTGCCACTGCATTCACCTTTTCCACAACTAGTGAAGAATGTTCATGTGGCACATTAACGGATTGATTTAAATAGTAACCTTGATTTAACTGTTGGGAATATAAGAAATCATGTTGTGCCTGCTGTAGTTGAAGTTGAAGTTACTGTGACTGTTGCTGAAGTAACAGTATTTGTTACTTCAGCAACAGTCTTCACAAATTTTTCCACTTTGCACTTGCGATAAGTCTTGATACGTTGCTTGAACTGGGATGGATTGCACTGGTTCACCGTTGCACAACGTTCCGTTACCATTTTGAACATAAGTGGCGTCCATTGCGCTTCGAATCAGTCGCCCCGTAGTGGAGCAACTACCTGTGGCCCTTAACGATAATAATTTAATAAGTTAACTTTTCCACAACTAAAAGAAAACACAGTTTTAAAAATTCGGCACTGTTCACACCGCTCACGTGAACGGCACAAGCACTAGCGTTATCGCACTGACGCTGAGGGTCGGCCACTGCCACAAACGATAAGAGCTGCCTCGGACGCGAAATGCTCGCCTCGGAGGCTCGAACCGGACTCAGGTTGAAATCTTGGTATATAAATTAATTACTATTCAAAACTGTCGGAATGACATCAGTATCCACCACATATTGTAATTCTGCCATATATTTTGGAGTGACTCATAAGCCCAAAATGGGGCCAACCATATCCGTCCAAATGAAATAATAATAATAATAATAATAATAATAATAAGAATAATAATAATCTATAGACGACAATTATTGTCACAAACATTGTCACACTCTAAGCTGTAATAAAATACTATTGATTACAAAAACAAATATATGCTATTTCAAATCTTTACGCATAATGTTCGAGAATGAACTGCCACTCGATACTAGTGTTAATCAAAGATAAATAGTTCTCCCGCGTTCCTTTTATTTATTTTTTATTCTACTTTATCATTGTTGTTTCTACGTGGTTTAGAGTGAACCGTAAAATTTACAAGTTTTTATTTTAAGTGAAGCAGGATAAGTGAATGATTTCATAGATCGTGAATAGCTCAGAGAAAATGAAAAAGATAACTTCCTAAATTAACGAACGGGAGACATTCATAGCTACTCCCCGTCAAAACAATACCCAAGAACTGTACAACATGTTTATACACCGCGATAACAAAAGCAAGATGAGAATGATTAACGGCTTTTCAAGTGACATTGTTTTTACAATTGTTAATCGTGATGCTTGTTGTTTTTTCATTTCTGTTTTTGTCGAGCGAAGATTCTAGACGGGATAAAACTTCGAACACGCACATTATTATATTTTCGTACTTATAATAGTAATGTCTCATGTCTCATGTCTCATGCTTTAGCAGAAATGTTTTAACATTCATATGCAGACACTGGAAGATTAATGTTAGATGCAATAATCTACCATCATCTTCAAAACAAAAACGCCGTGTTCAAGATCCGTACGTTTAACTAATTTAATAATCTCTCATTAATTCCAATATCCGAATTCCACTTCTCGTCACATAATTTGTGTTGGCAAATGTTTATAGATTGAGATTAATACTTTTAAGTATTTCACTATTTTACGATATAATGTTAAATTATTTAATTTAGAAGATTTTTCTTCTTGACTGCGTAATTTCCATTAAACCTATTCATTGACATTTGCAGAAGAAATTATTTATTCAGAAGACAATTTCAAAAGACAGAAGTTTATTTAAATATCCTACACAAGTTTCTATTTTACTCAAGTTATATTCGTATTACGAATGAATGTACAACACTCTTCTCAGAGAAAATCGAAATTCCGAAGCTTTAGACTTGTAGGCGAAGTTTCGGATATGATTTTAAGCAATTCGTAACGAATGGTCGGAAATCTTTCCCCCAGGTTTTGTTCGATTGTTCATCAGTCAGCCCATTATGCAGACTTCCCTCCGTATTGAGACGTACTGCGTACTTTCTCCTTCACTTGTCTTCTATCCGCATCCGTCAAACTATCTATAAATCTACTGATCAGATGGCTATCGAAATTATAGGTACGCAGACTTGCCATTATGAAACTACTCGTGTAATCAGAACGTACCTCCCACAGAGAGTTGTGCTCAGGCGAAGGAAACTGTAAGCCACGACGACCGGGAGGTGAGAGGTTAGAGACTCCTGGGAGACGAATTTCTGACACTAGCTAAATAACTGGGTCACACAATACCGATGCCTGCTTGAGAATTCTAGAGACCGGTTGCTCTGATCGGTCTTTTACAGTTTCCTACGACCATCTTCATGCGAATGCGGAGCAATACCCAAAACAACGTGACGACCCACTCGCTATTCTTCCTTCCACATCCAGTGCCTATTCGTAACGTTATGGACATGCAATTGCTGAACCCAATTCACCCTGTAGCAAAATTCATCTACAAAGATTCCGGATGCATTGTGAGCAAAGAGTGATAGAAAACGGCCAATATTGATTTGTAATGTTGAAAGGAGAAGTAGAAGAGAAGATATCTGTTATAAATGAAGGTTGATCACTCATGAACGTGAAAATAAAGAAATTAATGAACGTAAAGCATTTTAGTAAAGAAAAATGTAACTCTAATGGAAAACAAATATTGGAAATGAAAATGTACTGAAAGTGTTTACTAGATAGCTTTAGATTAAAGAAACATTAGGGCGTTATTGAAACCACTGGCTAACACCCATTTTAGCCAATACTGTATGAATGCATGGTTGTGAAGATTTTCACCGAAAAGACGAGGAAACCAGACGTACAGTGTTTACTGCGTTCTTATGATTATTGAAATTTTAGTACCTGCATTTGCGAGGCTTAACCTGGAACAGAGAATGAAATTGATACTTGGGCGATAATGGTGACGTGATACCGGAATTTTGGCGCTAGGGATAAGCATTGGGGATGGGAGGGCCCCGAAGGATTTGTCGCCGATCAACTTTGTCCACCATAGTTTGCTTGGGGATCGATCTGGAGGAGAATTCTAGCGACCGTCTATTCTGATCAGTAGTTTTCTGTGGTTTCTGCGATCAACATCAGGCGAATGCCGGAACAGTACCCTAACAAACGGGCCACGGTGCTCGCGCGATCTTTCCTTCTCATTCCTTGACCTATCCTCACCCCTTACTTATACACACTAACATGCACTACACTACCACACATGCCGAGAGACCAGTCGGAAGCCTAGATCTTGTCCCGGCTGGTACAGTACCCCGCTTATGGGATATACCTGGTTAGGGTTAGGGAAACTCCGCTAGTCGATATTCATGACAATCATCATCGAAATATGTACTGTTGGTGGGAGATACGTGGTTGGAGGAAACCCTGCTAGCGGACGTGTAACTCGTCACCGTATCTGGCAATTCAGCTGGGGAATATCACCGCCACCACCCGACAAAAGATGCACTAGGCTTCCGGGACTAATAATCATAGCAGTCGACGTAACTAGAAAGACCAATCAATCAATCAAAACCCCAAGGATCGACTTAAATTTTCACCCAGTTCCCAGAGGCGGTCGTCTTCGGGAGCGCAGGAATAACGTCCAAGAAAGCCTGTGAGTGCCCTGCGGAAGGCACGGATCGTCATTCACTTCTCGTGATGACATTCATCTAGAAAGGTGAAGACAAACCACTACTGTGATCATCTGCCCAGGAAAAAGGACATTTTGGCGAAAGCCTCCTATTTGGACTTAAATCGCTCTGAATTCGACACTTGCAGACAACAAAAGTCTTACGAAGATTCGCGCACTGTTATAAATCTAAACGCAAATTTCATGAACAGGAACATTATAATGTAAATGGCGTAGAGTGGCTTGCAGCACCAAAAATGTTGCTGAGTAAATCCAAAAAGTAACTCGCAGAAACAACAAATAAAATAATATTACATAATTTTGCAATACATTAAATATTTTAACAAAAACAGTCCTAATGTACACTGTAATAACATAGAACTATCGTATCCGTGCGAGAATTCGCATGCTATACCCCACCCGCTTCCTTATGTTTCCCTTTCCATATTAAGCGTGTGATATATATATATATATATATATATATATATATATATATATATATATAGATATAGATATAGATATAGATATAGATATATTCTTCAAGACCCTCTTATCCTCCGTCACTTGTTTTATGTGTCACCTTGAAATTGAAGACGATACAATAATCCCTTGTCAATACAAACCATTATTATTTAGCTTTATTATCGAGAAAAAAGGTACACCCGTGTAATTCAGTCGCATAGAATATCGAGTGATTAGTAATTTCAAATACAGTTGTAAATTCTACATGCTCTGAACAGGGGGAGGAGAATCGAGAAGCGTCGAACCAGCAAAAATGTAATAGAATGATCAAGAAGATCTCATCCTCTCGATTATGGTGTGAGAATTTCTTTGAGATGGCCTTACTTGTTAAGGCCCTTGAACGTTTCGTTTATGAGTTTAACGATAACGATAAAGCTAAAAAAAATACTGACGTGCGTTGCGGATTGCATTTTAGATGAATATTTAGACTCTTTTTTAAAGAAATCTTTCATATTTTAAATTCTCTTTCTTTAGAGACCTCATTTATAAAGATTGCTTGCGTGACAGAGCCGCAAAGGAAATGTATACTACGGAAATAATAAAGGAGACGATAGTACGTAGTTACTGTACAACAGTTCTTTACATATCAAGAATATTTAAAAGAATGCTGCCCCGTAACTCAAATGCGTGAATAGTAAATATTTAATAGGGCGGCCTCATACTTGGAGCTTTGCTCTATCATGACGTCAGCTCTATGGTGAGCAGTGACGCACTGACAGTGAGAATTCTGTAGGTAAGCGCGGTTTGAGAATACCCGGAATAATGCAATCAAATATTTGTATTTTTCTGTCAATTCAATTTTTGCTTCTTCTTGATATCCTGGGTTTCTAACAAAACCATCATCACCTCTTACATGACCGGGGGCTGCATGTTTTCTTTCAATTTCTGCGGGCATTCGAAATTATTTATACAAATAATTGGTGTATAGTATAGAAATGTGTATGTTTTAAGAAACAGTTAAATTGGTTTTTTTGGAAGGTTAATGTGTCAATGAGAACTATTTTGATTGTGTGAGTGTTCCATGTTTGCTGTGCTGTTTATGAGATATGTGTGGAACCAGTTTTGTAATAGACTGGTTATTTTTGTGCTTGAAAGCGCTAGTTGTGTTGGGCAGTGCAGAGGAGATCGATATTCTTTTAAGTAGCAGTTGGGGAAAGAACGTTCAAGTAAAGAGTATTTATGTCCTTGGAAACATTTAGCATTCTTGTTAAGATGTAGAGCAGTGAAGTCAAGGTAGTTGCCACTAGCGAGGTTTGGTGACATAATGAAGTCTCTGCTCTAGGCAGCTAACCACAGGACTACGTACCTGGCCACAAGAGTTATTCTGGATCTTACAGGTACGATTCTATTAGACTAGGGCTAGAAGTAAGCTTGTTGTTGTTGTCACATTTATTAACATTTTTAATTCACGTTCTAATTACTAGTGTATATTTATTTACATTTTTAATGTTACATCCTCTTTTTAGGGAGTTAATTTATGGTCTATGGGTATACTGAGAGAGCGCTGATGCGCTCGCGGCGGTGCGTGTGTCGGGAGAGGTGCCTAGGCAACCTTGACAGTCACCGTGGCAGAGCGTAGGCGGTGACTATGGAGAATCGCCCGCTGGGTTCTCCTCTCGCTGGCTCCTCGGGAGCCTCTGCTTTCGCAGGGTGAAAGGGAGCGAGGACTCCGGCCGGCGCGCAGTGATGTCGGGTCTCGAAAAGCCGGCCAAAAGATGAAAAGAATTATTGAATTGAAAGGATCTCACACATAGGAGGTACTTGGTGGTGTCTGATTTTACAAATACAAAGTGAAACATTTCAAAAACGAATGGCAAATTCAATATGGGAAAAAAGGACGTTTGTCACATCGTAATCTACAAAATGAAACCTTCTTGAACATTCTATTTCGTTTTTGCTTGTCCGACGCTTCTCGATATTACCTCACCTGCTCAGAGATGTGCAGAATCTGCAATTAAATGTGAATGAGAAGGGCAGAGAGCGGCAGAGACAGACAGACAGACAGAGTGAGAGGGTGATGGGAGGGGAAAGAGGGAGACGAAGGGCAGAACAATGTCTGCCGGGTTTACCTAGTATTACTTGAAACACGAATGTCTTTTCAAATTTGGTTATTTACATATTTTGGGTGGATTACAAACAAAAAGTCAAAAAATTGAAAAACTATGTCTGACCTAATATGACGGAAAAATTTAAATACGGAACAAAGGGCAAATTTTTCCCCAAATTTGGTCATTTTTTGACAATACGTATATGGAGAAAGGATAAATTCTCAAGAAAGTAAAATGAAATATTTCAAAAATGTACTTATTTTTATTTATAAATTGTACATGGAGTTACATGGAGTTTCAAAGAATATTGTTATTAAACAGAATTAAAAACTCTTATTCAAGCGCCTTTCTGTAATACTGTGGCTGGTTCATGAGCAAGTTAAAAATGATTTTGAAAAGGAATAATATACACTACCAGAAATTGTGAAGTTGTCAGCACAATTTTGTAGAATTGTGTATTTTGTAATACAGTTTTCCAGAATTTCAAATAGATCTCATTTCCTTCTTTACTTGTATTAACAAATATTCAGTATTCAATATTATAAAATCGTATATTTTCTCAGATTTTACGTATCAAAGTTTTTAGTGTGTTCTTTCGAACTGTTGCTGTCGGGAGTGGAACTGTCACAAGTGAATCAGTTTCGAACAGAGCTATGAAGATTAACAAAAATTATGTGGCTCGTTAGCCTACTTATTTTAACTCTATAACTATAAGGTAAACAATTTCAAACACCACAATCGCTGGAGAGAATTTTGTTTCGGAGGTCTGGAATCACTGTGCGAGAGAGCGGCGGGGCGGCCGACGATTTGCGTCGCCTTGCAGCCGCCCACGCGCTGCCGGCCTGCTCGCGCGCCGCACGGGCCGCACTCTCTTTTCCTTGCACTCGCGCCGCGCGGCCGGGCATTGAACCGGCATGCGCCGAAATGGAGAAACGGCGCTGGGCTTCGCAACAGAAATTTGCGCACTCGTCGACCTTTAAAGTGTGAACGAAACCACGAGAAGGGCGGCACCGCGCGCATGCAGTGGAGTGAAATTTGCATGAAAACATCGGGTAGCCCTACGAGAGCTAGGGTTTGTCCGGAGCTCAAGTGCACGACTCGATTACTGGCATAATTAACTACGCGCTGGCAAAGGGAGGGTTATGGGAGGTAGGGTGGGCAGGGGGACCGGAGGGCGTAATCTCCCTGAAAATTTTGAAAGGAGCCTCGTAGCCTTATGTAATAAAATACTTCGTTTCTATAAATATGTTCAATCCCTGATTTTCTCCTTTTCTTACTTGACAATTTAAGAAATTGTTATTCAGCATTTGAAACATGTCACCGCAACTGACTGCCAGGCCTGAAATATATTCCAAATCTCATTTAAAAAAATGTATAGGTGGTTTCTAAAGAATTTTTAGGTCTACAAAACCACTGTAAAATGATAGTAGGAATAGTAGGAAATGGTGTGGCATTTACGATGCTATCATCGAAATCAATATTAGATGTAGGCTCCCCATCGTAACTGTTTATTTTGGCATAAAGCTTTTTCGGCCGCATTGCGGCCATCTTCAGTGCTCTTAGAGGCGGCTGTGGGCCTCAGTCCAGACAAGCTGTCTTGTGTCTTGTGCAAGCTGTAGCTGTATCAAAATTTAAGCAGGAAAAATGAATTCCTGAAACTTCGTAAAAGAAACTTAAGAAAAATATATTAGCGGAATAAATTTCATTGAGAAATTCTTTCCCATGTTTTGGAACAAATCATCGGTAAAAAAATGTGGTGTTACAAGATTTCAAAAAGGTAAGAAGTGATAATTATAGCCAATTTCTCCTGCAAGTCTCTTTAGACTTCTGCAGTTTTGTCAGCAAAATTATAAAGCATCATTCTTTTTTGAAAATATTTTTTGGTTGGAAACGTTTTAGTACTAGGCAGTTTGTGCAATTAATTCACATTGAAATGTTGCTTTATTTTAAATATTTTATACCTGTGAAATTTTTGTGTTACCACTTAAGCCTATAGTTTGCATACCTACGATAAGCGTATGGTCAGCCAGTGTAATGTGGACTCTACTTATTGCGTAACCGAGGCGAAACCTACGTTACATACCTAGTCACGAACAGAAACATGTATGTATTGCCGATATTCAATTATTCCACCCCGTCAGCCTTAATCTACGATGACTACTGAAAAAAAGAATGAAACATACCGAACGTGAGGACAACCACACATTAAGCACGCGTAATTTATTCTCGCGAGACGGCGTAATGGCTTTCGATTCGGACGATCGAGATTTCTCCCGAGCGCTTTGCCGATGAGTAAGCGCGCTGGAGCGCATGAATGACCCAACTGCTGTTAGCTCCATCTCCCCGCCGACCGGACCACGTCACGGGCGGTGACCGCAGGCGGCGCCGGCTGGCCCGACCACCACGCGCCGGTTGGCTTCCGTTCACACCCGCCACCGCACCGGGCGGAATCAGGGGTCGACAAATTAAGGGTTCTGTGTAAAACTGATAACCCACAAGGAAATGCTTTTCAGATAATGGTTGGCAAGTGGGTTTAAGAGTTTTAAGTGAGTTGGGTAACAATGAGTAGAAGCAGGGGCCAACTATGAGCCGAAAATGAAAGTATATTTAGGGTTACACTGCATTAACAACATGTGTTAGGAACCAAATATTTTAGCAAATCAAAAACAATTTTGAGTGTTATGATTTTTTATTCCTGGCCTCTTCGAATATTGGATGCTGCTTCTTGAAATGTTTTGTGATCCGAATGAAAATAATTGTGTACCCATCTTGTCCTCATTTGAATGATAATATTGAAAATGAATTAAGAAAACAATGAATTTAGGAAGATAAACAAATGAAAGGAACGTAACTAAGGCAGAAATAAAATCTTTTATTATTATTATTATTATTATTATTATTATTATTTTTCCACTACATCACGACTAAAGATGTTATGAGTCGGCTGAATATAAAATCTACTCCAGGTTGCAACAAGCTAGCTAAGGAGCAGATCCGGTGACTGTCAGTGCCTCTACAATACTTTGCGCAAAATGTAGGCTGTTCCAAATAAAGCAATTTTTTGCACTTCTCAGCCTTTTGAATTATCGGGGAGTTTAGACAAGTTATTACACAAATTTTGCGGAACAAGTCCCAGAGCTCCGATAACTATCGGGACGACCAGTGCTTTTACGCCCCACATTCGGCTGATCTCGATTTCCAACCTTGTATTTAAGACGTTTCTCTGCCTCCTTGCTAACGACGTTTTGATCGCAAGGTACAGCAACATCGACAAGTAGACACGACTTTTCCTCCAAATCCCGGATTACTATATCCGGTTTGTTTGCCACTATTGTGCGATCAGTTTGAATTTCTTGGTCGTACAATATCGTACACAATCTAACAGACATCACCGGTTTTGGTGAGTATTCGTACCACTTGGGACACGTGTTTGGAACTTCGAGGGCGATACAGATTTGCCAGTGGAGGTAGCTACACACCCTGTCATGTCTTTTCAGGTATTCTGTCTTTGCTAGGATTGGACAAGCTGAGACAATATGATCAACCGTTTCTACGTGTTCCTGGCAAATGCGGCATTTATCATCTTGGGAAATTTTGAGAACTGCTTTATCATAATGTCGTGTTCTCAAGGCCTGATCTTGGGCAGCTATTACAAGTGCTTCCGATTCTGGCTTCATTCTTCCCCTTTTGAGGCACATAAATGATTGATCTTTATTGATCTGCACCTTGTCCATTCTTTTTAGATATTGTCCTTGGAGTGGTTTGTCTCTCCACGATTTCTTTAACATTTTCTGTGTCTCAAATTTCATGTTAAGTAGCATCAGAAGTTCAGTGTCTCTGTCATTCTGGTTGTCTTGCATAGTCTTGTTCGCAATGCTTCTTGCTACACTTACAATGCCTCTGTTTCCCATTCTTCGGTGGGATTTCATGAACCTGCCTTATTAGTGGGTCATCTTGATGGCTGACTACATACTTTCCCATCCCGGTTATTGCATTGTGCCAAGAGGCTTCAATTTGTCTGAGGCCTCTTCCTCCTTCCTTACGTGACACATAAAGTCTATGTACATCAGCTCGAGGGTGGGCAACATGATGCATTGTAAGCAATTTTCTGGTTTTTCGATCCATGATGCGAATTTCCTGTTCAGTCCAGTCTACTAGTCCGAAACTGTATTTGGCTACAGGCACCGCCAAACTACCTATTGCTGATATTTTGTTCCTTCAGTTCAGAGCGGACTGCAGGACAAGACTCACTCGTCTATAATACTCCCTGTTAATTCTGTCTTTCATTGTGTCGTTCGAGATGGTCTCACATTCTTCAATGCCCAGATATTTGTAAGTTTTACCTGGCTCAAGATCTTGAATCACAGTGTGTCTTTCAACTTCAATGTTCTCTGAAGTGGTCATTTTGCCTCTTTTTAAGTTTGCTTTTGCACAGTTGTCAAGACCAAACTTCATGCAGATGTCATTGCTAAAATCATTGATGACAGCATTTGGGAGAGAATCGCTTCATTCTTAGCAAACACTTTAAGATCATCCATGTAAAATAAATGTGATACAGGCATTTCATCACCATGGATCTTGTAACCAAAGTCAGTGTGCGACAGCTGTCTCGATAGAGGAATCAAACTAATGCAAACCAGCAGAGTGGATAGTGAATCTCCTTGAAAAATTCCCCTGTTAATCTGAATACTTCTTGTTTCTACTACTCCCTTTCCGCTGTGGATTAGTAACCTGGTGCTCCACGACTTCATACTAGCCTTGCAAAACTCAACAAGTCTAGGATGAAATCGATAGATCTCCAGGGTCTTCAAAATCCAATCGTGTGGTACACTGTCAAAGGCCTTCTGGTAGTCAATCCAAGCCATGCTTAAATTACGTTTTCGTTTCTTTACATCATTCAAAATTATTTTATTCAGAAGCAAGATTTCCTTACAGCCATAGGAACCTTTACGACATCCTTTCTGTTCAAATGGCAACAGATGGTTCTTCTCTAGGTTCCTATACATTTTGTCAGCAATGGCTGCAGTTATAAGTTTGTACATTACTGGCAAGCAAGTAATTGGCCTGTAGTTCTTCGCCAAAGAGCTGTCTCCTCCTTTGGGTAGCAAATACGTAATGCCGCGAGTGAGCCATTCGGGGAGTTCCTTAGGGTTTTCTAAAATTTTATTAACAGCCTTTGCTAGATGAGAATGTAGTGCTGTTAATTTCTTAATCCAGTAAATCTGGATCTTATCAACCCCAGGGGATTTCCAGTTTCCCATATTCTTAATTGTTTGGCATAGGTTCTCTTTCGAGAATCCTTGAACATGTTCCACTGTTTCCACGAGTCCATTGGCAGCATCAACTTCAGATTGGAGCCACGATGCGTCTTTGTTGTAGAATCTGGTTTCCTCCCAGATTCCCGACCAAAATGTTTCGACGTCATCTTTTGAAGGAGGAGCAGCATTGCCATTCGGTTTTTGAGTCAGACTGCGATAGAATCTCTTCTCTGTTTCAAACAACCGGTTCTGTACACGGAAATCGATTCTACGTTTGTACCGTCTTATTCGTTGAGCCCATGCTTGGATTTTCTCTTTTAGCTTTTCAGCTACCATTAGCTTTGTTGTGTCATTATCAATTAGGTATTTTTGTTCAACATGGAGTATTTTTTGTTGAACTTTATACGTGTGGTTTGACTTAGAAGAAGCCTCGGATAGGAGTGATATTTCACGCCGTGTGTGGCTATCCGTTTTATAATTATTTTCATCCACGGAGGTACAGAGCTTTTTACTCTGTCTGGCTGTCGGCCATCGGTGTTCTTGTCTGGTCCCAAGATTATCTGAGATACTAGATATCCAGTTGCATATACGAGGTGATTGATTTCAGTAATATCTAGATCTCAACTTGAGGTCTGTACAACCTCATTTAAGACAGAATTTGCTGTTTCTATCACTCTCTTAGCTTTAGCATTTTCGTAAATTCTCCTCAACGGTGCACGAGATTCGAATGGAAGAAGACGAACTTGTTCTATCTCGCGTCGGAGGAGGTCCCGCATTATGTCCTTATCGTGTGACTCATGGCCAGATGAATTTTCACCACTGACGGATGTTTCATTTGGAAGAGATGAACCTTGAAGTGGATCATCGTTTTCAGGGATATTAGATGGTTCTAAATGTTCGTCATGTGGATGGTTTGATCGATGAACATACTCTGCGTTTCTCTGGATGTCTGCAAGTTGTTCTGCTGTGAATTTTCCATTGCTGAGTATGTATCGTCGTTGACTGGCAAGCTTCTTTGAGTCTAGGGTAGGTCTCATATCTGGGTTCCGCTCTCCCCAAATCTTAAAAACTTCTATTTCTGAGCCCCCATTTTTCGCTTTTGCATAGTAAAAGCACCACATCACCTCCATTAATTCATCCCGGGTCCATCTCTGACGATGGCGTCGAGCTACTGCCGGCTCTGGGTCCCTGGGACTAACATCCGTGGGATGGCCAGATGTCGACAAGGTGACATTAGCTCGGTTCCTGAGCAGGTATGGGACATTGGTAGAAAAAGGCACGTTAAGGTTCATTACATTGCATGTTCTATTCATTTTGCTCATTGGTTTCAAGGGAAGATTCGCAGGACGCAAGTTCGAGTTCACAGATCACACTTAACCCTTGGGTTGTTTCCTGCCATCCGTTACTGCGACCCACAGTGGCCTCGGGGCATCCCCCCGCAGGGCCCAGCAAGGGGTCCCTCCGATCGCCAGTCGGCATTACTAAACCCTACGGGATTTTCACTGACCGTTGAAGGCAGCCTCCTTCGCTGGCTAATGCAAGGTTCGGGCCTCCACTCTAATCAGTGGCCTGGTGTGAGAACCCAGTTTCTCTCCTGTACCCTCTATGGGCCGACAACAGGAAGTCCAAAGGTTTATGACCCTTCCCTCTCTACTTACTTCCCACTCTCCTCAAAATGGAGTACTTCTTCGTCGGACCCCTCACCTTCAACCTATTCAGCAAGGGAGACCCTACCAGTAGCTAGGCTACCACTGACATAGCTCTCAGGCTCATGGGGGTACTCAAGGTCCACCACCAACTCCAAGGTCGTGTACTCCCTAGGTGGAGTTATTATTATTATTATTATTATTTTTATTATTATTATTTTTATTATTATTATTATTTTTATTATTATTATGATTAACCTATACAATCCCACGTAGGACTAAGGCCTCTTGACTTCTCAGGGAAGATTTGTGTTGTCAGCTACTTGTGACTTGTAAATCAATTAGAAGTTCACAAATCAGATTAGAACATCACAGTCATGTTTCTGTTCAAGAAGGATAATGGAAACAATGAAACCGTGTAGGGTGGAAAAACGATTAGGACGAGAAGTAAAGATATCAATTAAACGAAAATGAAGTGAACAAATATTGGAATAGTATATTGTTGATCTTCTTGATTAAACATTATTATTTAATTCTTGAATTGTTTTAAAAGAACCGCCCTGTTTGGAACTCTTTTTTGTAACGTCCAAATGGGAAATATAAGAGCTAGAATTGATTGCAGAAGTTACACTTGATTCAATGAAATTTATGCACTAAAGGAACGTTTGTTTTGTCATCCCATTTATAATAGATTAAGACAAATGCAATTATCAAAGCACTCTGCGGCAATTTTTAAATTAAAGCTTTAGATTATACAAGAAGAAATGACAACGCATTTAAAATCTCTGTTCACATTTTCAAAGCTACACAGCACGATTAAGTTAAGTATTGAGTTTGAATTATTGATGTAAATGATTAATATTGTCAAAATGTAATCACAACTAAAATTGTTAATCGCATTGCCTAAATCTGAGGAGAGGTACTCAAAGGTTCGTGTAATAATCATTAGATCTGCCAACGATTACAAATCTCGTAATAACGTCTGACTTCCTGAAGGAAGGATGCCATCAATTTCGGAACATTATACAACGGAATACTTTGCCTTTCAACAACAATAAAAAAAGTATCCGTAAATAAACGACAATCCGTACATACCAGAGTTTCATTTCGCCCGGAAATCGACAACTGAAGAGCACGAGAACAATACGAAGGCGCTATGGTGACTTCAACGCCTGGATGAGCGAGAAACTCAAACGGAGACTGTTGAAACTATTAGGAAGGAGATTTCGAGAGGTGCAAGATTTTTATTTAGCTATGGCTTGCTTCCTGCCAAGTATTGAATCCGGGCCCGTCAGCTGTTTTCTCCCGAAGCGGTGGTAATTTTCTGGATTTTTCGGTGGGATTCTTTAGCGGAGCGCCGGTGTTTTACATACAATGGGCGGGCGGGCGGATGGCGCAAGAGAGCGGTGCGGAACGGCGCGGGGGAGGGGGCGGGCGAAGCCGCCGTAGGGTGCAGAGCGGGGCAGCGGAACAATGTAGAAATTTTTGAAAGGGGCGCGTATGTGCGGCGGAGGGACGCACTCTAGGCGGAAGTGCGAGCGTCGAGGAAAGCAGCACGTGCCGCCCACGTGCGCACATCCTTCCCGCCCGCTGCCGACCTCTTCCTGTTTCAGTCACCCGTTATGTTTTGCCCGCGCCATTTTTAGAGGGCAGGAAATTCCGGAAGACTCGGCGGAACATGGGAATGAGGAGTTGTGATATGCCCATTGTCGTATCATGTTTGAGGACTGGAATTCTCATTTATTCTAATGACAGGTATCTTTGAGAAGTATTTTTACGGTTCTAATAATACGGTAAAATTATCAAGGGATAGTAAGTTTTTTTTGTAATTTTTCTTAGAATATATCCGAATGATATTTTTTACTCTTTTTTAATTCCAGGTATTTATTATATCTTCATTATATAATTATCTCTGCATTTCTGATGAAACGTTTCTTGATAACTGAGGGGTAATTAGATATGTTTTTGTTTTTATTATGGAGCAAGCTTCCAAAAAAAAACAAAACAAAAAAACACGAATGTGAACTTTTGACGAGAATCTAATACTTTCGTCTTTGTGATTCATTGGTCATCAGTGATACTGCATAAAAATCTCTAATTAAAAATGACACACCGTGTCTATGAAGATCTGATTTTAGTTCAGGAAATGCCCTGAGAGAATCATCCCAGAACATCATCGAAATACAACCCGTTATTTAGTCAATTTATGTTCTGAGCGTAGTGATTGAATCTAAGACATTCGCTCCCGATGAGCATAATTTCTTCACGCAGAGGAAAACTGCCATCGCGAGGGCGGATCGGGGCTGAATTGGAGGAAACCACGAATGTGGGGCAGCGGAAGCCGGGGCGGCCGGAAGCGGGCGGCGCGAGGCGAGGCGGAGGCCGGAAGGGCGTTAGGCCGCCACCACCCTCGCTCCCGCCCCCCGCGTCCACTCCAGCCGCTCACTCTGCCCCCGCCCTCTACACTGTCTCCGCCTTCCACACTGTCTCCATGGCTCCCAACACTGGATTAGGCGGCTCAGGGCATCAATTGACACTGCAGTGCCTCAGACGGGGACGTCCGAGGATTCCAGTCCTGACGGTGGCAGAACTTTCGATACTAGTTACATAGCTAGGTCGAGTTCAGCCGCAGTCTGGAGGAGAATTGTAGGGGTCGCCTGTTCTGATGGGTACACTGTCAGAAATTATATTAAATTTAATATAGTTTAATGCACTATTTTACATTAAATTTAATGCACCGTGTACATTAACACGATATTAATTTGCACGTACATTAAATTTAATGTACTCTTTACGTTAATACATGATTAATGTGTTTGTGCATTAAGTTGAATGGTAAAATTAAAATCAATGTAGTTTTAATGCAGGACTACATTAAACTTAATGTACCTTGTAAATTAAACCGAAGTTAATGTGTTGTACATTAAATTTAATGTTTAAATTAAAATCAATATAGGTTTAATATACGTCAGTACATGAAATTTAATATACCTTTATCTACATTAAAGAGTGAATAATATAATTCGACATTAAATTTAATGTTTAAATTAAAATTCACACAGATTTTATAAATAATTATGAAATGTATGGAATATAGACACTGTTTAAAATCTTAGAAATATTTTCTTCCACTATTTGAACTTACGTGTAATGAATTTAAAACGTGTAATATTACGTATGTGTAATATTTTAAATGTGTATACAAATAATATAAAAATCGGATTTACATTCAAATTGGTAACAAATAAAATTGTAAAAATTTAATAATAAAATTTTACCAACATAGCGCGGTAATTCTTTTGTTAACAATTGTTTCAAATTCACCGGAAATATTTAAATTGTTTCAAAGTATTGTCACTAACAATTGTTAGAGTAACAATTCTTTGAAAAATGTAGGTCAGAATTTGTCAGAATTTAGTATTCTTTACGGCTACCGAGAGAGAGAGACTATAGAAGCAAAAAATATAAAAATGAGTTTTACAATTTGGCAATTTATTGAAAGTGTTGGTATAATGTATAAAACTCCAGTCCTTTGGCTCGACAGCCTGCTACGGGCCTTAGCTGACCGGCGGTGACACAGCCTCTCGGCCACGGGTGTTCGAGTGGTTAGCACGAGGACATCCCTTTACCGTATACACCGCTCTTCTTAACCTTAGGATGGGCTTTCTCATCGTCACACAGCAATCGATACTGAGACATTTGTAAGGAAAGCACACAGTTCTAATTTACCCGGCCGGGAATCGAGCTCGGGGTTGTTTCATGGAAAGCGAGCACGCTAACCAATAAGCCATCGAGGGCGGGATATAAAACTCTACAAAAAGAATACATGTGAGTCTACAATTTGTACAAGTATTTTACGAGTGTTTTGTATTAACAGTTTAGATTTGTTTATTGTTTTTATTTATAAAGTAAGGAATGTTTGGGAGCTGAAACTCCCAATTAGAAAAATGTAAACTTTCTTGGAAAGTTAACGAGGCACACCGGAAATTTCCAAATAGGGGGAAAGACATGACAGGGCTAGCTTGGTGGGGCATATATACAATGGGAGAGAAGTAGGTCCCACTGCACGGCATGAATAAATGGAATACCTCTTCCTGGCTAAAAAATTACTGTAATAAATGCCTGGGCAACGCCGGGTAGTTCAGCTAGTTAATTCTATAAAAACACATCGCACATGTGAGTAGAGAAAGTCCGTCATTTATCAATTTATTTACTTTTACTGAGGTACCGTGATCCCTATGTACCTGAGCGCACGTGCCTGAGATACCGACGTCAAATTTACGAGTTGATTCGATAACATGATACGAAACACGCTGTATTTGAGTAGGGGGAAATCTCCCAACTTGACTGTCATTCTCCTCCGGTTCAATAACTTGCATATAGCATGGACTACGTTGGCACATGATGTCACCCTCACACTCCATTCTTTCCCCTCCTCCGCGGTTTCCCATGTTAATGTTAATTAATAATATTTGTTATTAATAATAATATTTCTATGATGCAAACATCGTAAACTCCGCACCATTTCCTACTATTAATGTTACATGACTCACGCAGGGGAAGCTGGATCACAGCATATTAATGTTAATAATAATTATTATAATAATAACAATATGTGTAATAATTATCTTAATAAATACCGGCTTAGTTGTCTCAGGGCATCAATTGATGTTACTGCAGTGACTCCCAGTGGCAAGTTTTCGATATCATCATTTCGACTTTATGCGCTGACTGGAGGAGAATTCTAGTGGCTGACTACTCTGATCGGTAGTTTTCCGTTGTTTCGCAGATCAACACCAGGCAAATGCTGGAACAGTACTTTAACCCTTTATAGGTCGGGTAACTTTTTCTCCGGAATTATTTGAATTTATCTTCTAATTGTTTAGTTTTGATCTTAGAAACATGAGAAAAATATTAATTTGTGATTTGTTTAAATATAAAGTGAGATAATTGCGAAAATGATGTGGTCGTATAAACGACCACAATCCATTTAGAGCTACGCATTACACTATGGATTGTGGTTGCGTACGGAACCATCTCGTATAATTCCTGAATAAAAACCTAATATCCAGTCATAAATAAACGTGTGCATGTTCTTTACAAAATAGAAGAAACACGTAGGAACAGACGTGAAATACAAAAGCAAGAAAATTGAAAATAAATAATGCAAATAAATAAGTAGTGAAAATCAATATAATATACATTTAGAAACAAAAATCTAAAATAATAAATCATTGACTAAAGAAAACAAAATTGAAAGAAACGTGAACTGCTAGAGTTCATAAGCTGCGTTATTAGCATCACGTCATCTGCATTGGAATCCCCTTTATACTCCGAATCTAACGCCGCTTCATCATTCTCGCCAATATTCCCAAGAAACTGTCAAATTCCTATTAGAAACTGTTAAATTCTTATTAGACCATGGGTTCAGAACTGTGGAAACTCCAAATTGTAGCCATTCTGTAAGATAGCACACCACTAGTAACAAGTATGGGTGTTACATTATACTACGCAAATATACGCAATCACTGAAGAAATGTAAAAATATTGAAATATTTTCTAAGTCACAAATATTCGGAAAACTAAATCTATTTAGCGAATATCTTACATTATTAGACAATAAATTTAATTGTTCAAAACATTTTTTAAAATTCATATTTTCACAGAACAAAAAAATTTTACAATTGTGTACTTACTCCTGACTACACCCTTGAAAATATAAATTAACCTTATTGATGTAAAAATGGAGTATTTTATGAATAAATCTATTGTAATACTAAAAATATCTTAATAAACAACAATAAATAAGTAATAATCCTCTGTGCTCTAAAAACTCCGGAAACTCGAAACGCGAAAAATCACTTCTCAACAAAATGCTCAAATGAACACTCCGCGACAGTGCTTGTATGCATTGTGGTCGCGACGACGACCACATTCATGGCCCAACAGCAAGATTTCAAAGAATTAATGTGATCACACTATCTGCAACAATCGCATTTGATTGAAAAAGACTCTACAATGTGAAATTAACGATAAGGATGAAAATTGCTTGGTATAGTTAAGCAAAAAATGGCCGAACAGCATGTGGTCGCGGAGAGAACCACAATCCTATAAAGGGTTAATAATTGGCTCACAGAACGCGCGCGATCTTTTCTTCCCATCCTTGGTCTATCCACACTCCTTACATATACACGTATGCATTATATTACCGTACATGCCAGACATGGGAGACCAGTAGCAAGCTTAATCCTCGTCTCGGCTGAGGCGGTGCCTCGTTGGTGGGAGAAACCTGGTTTGGAAAAACCTCGCAAGCTGATGTAGATCGGCGCCGGATCTCTCCATTCAGCGAGGGAAGATCACAGCGACCTTCCGGGATAAAAATTCACTACACTTATGGAACTAATGACCTTAGAAGTTGACGCGCTCGCAATCATAAATCAATAACAATACTAATACTACTACTACTACTACTACTACTACTACTACTACTACTACTACTACTAATAATAATAATAATAAGATTGCAAAGATTGTTCACAGTGCCCTGGCCGTTAAAGAACATCTTAAAGTAGAAAGCGTGCCGTACTATCAATACCAACCTCCTCCAGTCTTGGAAAATGAATCCGCGAAAATGTACTGGGATAGGGAGATTAGAACAGACAAGACCATCATTGCAAACAGGCCAGATATTACAGTGCTACATAAAATCAGAAAGGAAGTCACCATCATCGACATCACAGTTCCATTAGCACATAATCTCCACTCAGCATATTCCAATAAAATATCAAAATACCGAGAACTTGCGGAAGAGATCAAGAAGATTTGGAAGGTTGAAAAAGTGCATATCCGTCCCCTGACAATTTCTGCCACCGGGATAGTAACAAAATCCCTCATTAAACAGCTACAGGAACTAAATATAAAGCATGTACTGGCAGCAGTTCAAAAAGCTATTATTCTGGACACATGTCGCATTGTGAGGAAAACAATTACTGATATGTCTGACATGTAGTATAGAAGGACCTGAGAGAAAAAACACAGATCTCGCTCGATACTTGCTCATCGGAGCCATGCGAGTGAGCCTAGCCACAGCAACACTAGTGGCAGGTGAATGTTTCCCCCCCGCGTGGGAGAAGTGCAAAAGTCATAATAATAATAATAATAATAATAATAATAATAAGAAGAAGAAGAAGAAGAAGAAGAACTCCGCGGGTACACCCCAACGGTGCCTGCGGTGACCCATCCATTGCCGTTGCCCGCGTGCGTCTACAGTACCGGCAGCGTACAAGCGTCTCTGACGGTTTAATGCTGTTGCCACACATTTCTACGCACATGGCCCCACCTACATTACAGATAAATTAAAATTCAAAACATGAACACTTACTGACAGGGTAAGACACATCTTGATATCACATTCATAACTTTCGCCCACGCCGAATCTTATCGCCTCCGCAACTTCGTATGAGTCAGATGAGCGGCAACGCTGAACCATTTTTGTGAGAAAGTAAACAAATCCTCACAAGCTGATTGCTGCAGAGAAGGGTCACAGCACGTGGCGAGAGAAGTGTCAGAGTCGCTTGTACGCTGCCCCGCCCCGCCCCCGCTCGCTGCCCCTGGCTGTGCGATGGAGCCGGCGACGGATGGGCGCGGCGCGGCGCGGCGCGGCGCGGGGCAGCGCCTGCGCGAGCGCCGGCGAAAGTCCTCTCCCGCGCGGGGAAGGCCGCCCAGCGAAAGTGCCTCTCCCCACGCGCCTCCGCCCCGCCCCATTCCTCCCCGCCCCACACCGCCCCTCCCCATCCAGCCCCCCGAGCCAGGCGCTCTCCCGTTCACCGGCCTCCTCCCCGTCCCTCGAACCCACTCACGACAGCAAACCATTCAAGGGAATGTTTTTAAAGTTTTATGTAAGAACGACACAAAAATTGAACGGCGCACAAAAGTAGGGGGAGACAGTTAGCAACTTGCTCCATGCCTTGTCTGAATTGGAGCCTCGAACATTTTTTCATTTAAAAAAAGTATTTAATTTTAATTCAAATTAACCGCTGCAAGTTGGATGGAGAGATAAATCCTGATTATGTATTGGAAGGGCGGGCTTTTGTTTGATATACACTATCCATGGATACACTGCTCCAGGTCTATGGTTCTCTCCGAGTGACACTCCATTCTATTACAATTCGAAACTAAAAGTTATCAAACGAGTGTACACATTTTTATGCACTTTGTAAAAATTTCAATAAACTATCATTTTCATGTAAATCTGACTATTCTTCTAGCTCGAAAGGTGATGCTGATAGAAGTTAATAGGAGACCATGGATTAGTTTTATTATTACATATATTTCGAAAATGGGTATTGTTCTTCATAGTGCTACACATTTTGGGTGTTGCGTTATTAATTGGGGTGTTTTTGAAAATGAGTATTGCTTTTAATAGGCTATACTTGTTGTCTCGCAATCTCTCTTATTAAAAAACTGATCTGAGTTTCGTTAAGTTTAATATTCAATGACAGATGTGGATAAAACCCCCGCATAGCATACATTGATCAGTGCACTACTCTAAATGTACGTGTTATTTTCAGACTTACAATTTTTAAAATTTCAAGTTTTCTAAATCTAACATTGAAAGACACCATGGATGCACCCCGGAGTCTGTAACTATCTGGATTGGGAAGTGTTAAAAATAGGAATGCGTTTTGGTTTTTAGTTAAATCCGGTGGCCTACCATTGGTTTGGTACTGGGATGTTATGTTAGATTGGTTTGGTTATCTCCTAATGAACTTAGCATTTTCCAAATTCCAAACTTTTACCTCGCAGGCTATTATTGTAGAAAAAGAGAATCTCATAAAAGTCCGGCATATGGAGGTTCTTGTATTTACGTTAAAAATAATATTGATTCTATCTCCTTGACGGAATTCAATGAGTATGCCGTTGAAAATGTTTTTGAAATTTCTGTTGTACATCTTCCTGTGCTAAAAATGATATTGCTTTGCATCTACAGGCCTCCAACAAAGAGAGCTGCAGATTACATTTTGTTCTTAGAAAAACTAGAGATAACACTAATCAAAGTCATCAATCGCTCTTGTGAATCCATTGTTGTATGTGGAGATTTTAACATTGATTTTCTGGTCGAATCTTGCGAGAAAGAGCAGTTTCTTAACTTAATTAATTCCTTCAATTTAGATATTACAATAAAAGTACCTACACGGATCACAGTAAATTCAAAGAAGGCAATCGATCAAATTATAATTAACAAAACCACTACTCGACATGAAATTGAAACAAAAGATTTAGGATACAGTGACCACGATGCACAAATTCTTACCATTATACGAAATGCGAACAATGACACAATAAATAATACACGTATGAGTAGAGTGTTTTCTAAAAGTAAAATAAAATTATTCATTGATTACTTGCTGCAGGAGTCATGGGACGCAGTTTATAATACTATTGATACAAACGATAAATATTATTCTTTTTTTTCAACGCTTTCATTTCATTTTAACACTTGCTTTCCTCTTCAGAAAAGAAAATTAAATATTTCACGCAAAAACAATTCTTGGATAACACAAGGGATTAGAACATCATGTAAAAACAAACGAGTTCTTTCTTTCATTTCTAAGCATCATAACGTATCTCAAGATTTCCTCCTGTACTTTAAAAAATACAAATCATTGTTAAGAAAAGTCATAAGGCAGGCTAAAATCATGAAACACGGTCAGGATATTTTGAACTCAAATAACAAAACAAAATCAATGTGGGATATAGTAAAAAATGCGACCAAACCAACTAGAAACCTTGTAGAGAATGTTGTTTTGAAAGATAACGATAGAGATGTGAACGATCCGGCAACAGTGGCTAGTCTGTTTAACCAATACTTTTCGAGAATTGCTGTCGATCTCACTAAGGGTTTTCAGCCACAAAATTCAACATCTGACGTTTCCCTAAAAGTCTTAGACACTATGTTCGTTTCCGAAACCTCTTCCTATGAAATTCTCAAAATAATCGGTAAATTAAAAATAAATATTCGGCCGGTTTAGATGAATTTCCGGATTGTTTGTTAAAGACGTGCGCGCCAGCCATTATACACCCGTTAACTCACATATTTAATGCATCCTTATGCACCGGAATTTTTCCAGATATTTTTAAAACAGCTAAGATTAAGCCGCTCTTCAAAAAAGGCAACAAAAAATAAATTCAAAATTATCCGCCAATTTCTCTTTTGTCAGTTTTTTCAAAAATATTAGAGAGACTTTTTTATGTGCGAATGGAAACCTTTCTCAATAAACACGACGCGTTTTCAAATTGCCAACATGGATTCCGGAAATCAAAATCTACGGAAACAGCAATTTTTTCTTTTCTTAAGGATGTTGCCTCATCATTGGATCAAAACGAAGCAACTATTGGAATATTTTTAGATCTTTCAAAAGCTTTTGACGTCATTGATCATAACATTTTACTTTCAAAATTACCTTCGTATGGAATCCGTGGTATTGCTCTAGATTGGCTATGTTCGTACCTTAAACAACGATCTCAGAGAGTAGAAATACCTTACTGGAATGATGGAACCTTATGTACACACCTTTCCGGTTCTTTGCCAATTGTACGTGGAGTCCCGCAAGGATCGATTTTAGGCCCTATTCTCTTCCTATTATACGTAAATGACATGCCCTTAGCGATTCGAAACGGAAGAACAGTTCTCTTTGCGCATGATACAAATATTCTTTGCAACAAAGAAAGCGTAAATAGTACATTATCAGACGTTTCAAATTGGTTCCGTAATAACAAATTAAAAGTAAATGAAAATAAAACTGTTTCAATGCAGTTTTCCATATCAAATAAAAAATTCTGTACTCCATTGAAAATGAACGGTGTGCCATTGACTGATGTTAATGTAACAAAATTTTTAGGTCTATCAATTCAGTCAAACCTCAAATGGAATGCCCACTTAAATGAATTGAACACAAAATTAAGCTCATTATGCTACGCGTTCAGAATTCTTTCAAATTCCGTCAGCCTTCATACAGCTCGTTGTGTATATTTTGCCAATGTTCACTCCCGCCTGAGATATGACATAATATTTTGGGGAAACACATCTTATAGTTCACAGACTTTCAGATTACAAAAAAGAATTGTACGAATAATAAGCAAATCCAACCCACGTGATTCTTGTAAGTCACTCTTTATTAATCTAGGAATTTTACCATTACCTTGTCTCCTGATTTACGAATCAGTAGTTTTTGTCAAAAATGACTTACTTAAGGACGGGAATATATTTTCAGCAAACGCCGATGTCTATAAGTATAACACACGACGTAGTAATCATATTCACCAGGTGGCAGTATCAACAGCTCACTACAAAAATTCACATACAATTCATGTACATTACTCTACAACACTTTGCCAGAAGACATTAAACGATTAAATTCCATAGAAAAGTTTAAGTCCCAAGTAAAATCTTTTCTGCTGCATAACTGTTTCTATACAATTCGAGACTATACCGAGCATCAAAAGGAAAGTAGAATTAATTTTAACAATGATAGTTAATGTAATTATTTATCATTTGGACTGTATAATTCTAAAGAACCTGTAACAATTATTGTACCACAGTTTCTGGGTTGATGGCCCCCATCTCGATCAGGTTTTTCGTCCAGTTTCCCTGATCCTTGAGCAAATGCTGAGATGGTCCCTTGTTTTGCTTCTGGACATAAATGTAACTTCATTATTTGTGCACGTCTTCTGAATTTCAGTGGGAAATATAGTTATTCTAATTATCGTTTTTCATATTATCGCGGCAAAAAGTATTATTCTTTCATGAAGAACATGAGGGTTCAGGGCAGGAATTTATAGCTAATTTACCTTTGAAAATATATTTTTTTATATAGGAGCGAATATTTTGTCAACAAAACTCGAAAAAAACCCTCTCTTTTCTGTATTCAAAATTCGACTAGAATATGGTTTAGGATAGAGACCACAGAATTATGAAAACGTGCACAAAATTCACTTCTCCCCATAGCTCGTCATACGCAGTTTTTAACTGTTTTTGACATAAATAAATAAATAAATAAAAAGATAAGTTTTAGTAGAAGGTGTGGGATATGCAGATTATTTATCTTATTGTTATTATTTAACTTTGGACGGAGCTGAAGCGAATATCGGGATATTATTGCTATAAATACGGATGTGTTCTCCATGATGTATACTAGGCAGTTCGTGCTTTTGGTGAACATAGTATTTAAATCCCATTCTCACATTCAAAATATGAAAAAAATGAGAGGTACACATTTTCATAGAGATTAAAGAATATTAGCAGCGCTATCGAGTTCTTGGAGTATTTTTTTGAGTCTTATTTTTTGTGGAAAAAATACTGTACTATCATCTAAAATATTTTAAGAGTTCACCATTGACTCCAGATGAAGCTGTTAGAGTTCACCATTGGCTCCAGATGAAGCAATTAAGATTTACATATGTAAATCTTAATTGCTAATTCCTGTCATAATAGAACAGTTCCGAAATCAACGCCGTACAGCTATAATTTCGATGTTTATTTATTTGTTTATTTATTAAAAAAATTAATTTATTCCCGAAAAACTCTCCGTTGAAGTCTAAAATAAGCTCTTTTAGCAAACACACAATCACAACTGCTTATACTGTCTTCATTTTCATGGAAAATAGAAAAAAGTATTTGATTAAATATATCAAGTACTCGATGGAAAGAGTTAATAGTATTTAATCATTCCGAATATGCATATCCGTGATTTAATATTTACATTTTAAATATAATAAAAGAGAGATAAAGACAATTCAACTTTGCCAAAATAATGCCAGAACAGTTATGAATAGATATAGCACATGGTCTCACGTCAGGTTGGCCGAGCGGTCTAAGGCGCCAGATTTAAGCTCTGGTTCCCGAGAGGGAGCGTGGGTTCGAACCCCACACCTGACAAAGATTTTTGATTCACGAATGACTTCACTAAGGAGGTCGTCCCAGACAAGACGAATTGAATTAGAAATCACATTTGAATAAACAGTCCTTCTCAGTTATTACATATTGCAAATTTCTCCAAATCCCCATGCAATGGAAGGAAACTAAGAGAACCGAGACTCGCGTCGAATGACAGCGGGATGGCAGCGTGGAAGGTAGAAAAGAGAAGCTGCACGAGAGTATACAGGAAGAGTAAAATGAAAAAAGAAAAAAAATACCATTTCTTTTTCCGCAAAGTAACAGCAGGAAGAAAGAAAAGGAAGAGTTTAGGTTAACATTTTGTGTGCGCAAGGACATGACACTGCTCATTCCCCACTAATCGATCAGCCACTCAAGATTCGCATGACGCTTCGTGAGAGAAGGAAATTTATTTCAGTGGTTTTAAAAAGGACATTCCACCAATGAATTGCGTCAGAATAAATTTGAAACTAACATTTTCAACACTGGTTCTATACAAAAGTTACTTTTAAATTGTTAAATTCAGGTATTTCCGGGTAAACAGTTGAACTCTGAATCCATTAGCTAAGATCACGACAGTCTAGACATGGAGGAATTACACCTGAATGATGACGTCAACATTCCGGTAAAAGTCGCGTCAAAGAGCGTTGTGCATGGTAGACATTTTTTTTGCTGTTACTTCAGTAATCACCAAACTGGTATTACTCTTTTGAAAAAGGGAACAATCATTGAAGAATAGAATAGAAAAATCATTTACAATCTGTGGTGTTCAATAAAAAGCTTAAAACTAGGAATTATAACTTTCCTACACCTTTGCTCTCAACTTGAGTTTTTCTTGGTCTTCCATGTCAGCCCTCCATTGAGCAAGTTTTCGTTCTGGCAGAAGTACTTTTGTTTGGAAGGATGGCGGATTTAGCAAAATCGATGGGCATGCGTCAACATTCAATAAAGGTCTTGATCTAAGTTGCCAAGATCCATCATCTCGTTTTACAAAAATTACAGTGATGGCATTTTCATTTGGAAAACCGTTACGCACACAGTTGAATTTGTAAATATTGGACATAGTAATTATGAAATCACTCCATGGATCATAGTCGCCCATAGTTTTCATTGTTAATTGTCTTTTGGAAAATCAAACGTATTAATATGGCTGTGATCCTAATAATTGCTTTTGGAGCATGGCTAACTGCAACTTCGAAACGAAAAAGGAAGATTAAGGATAATTGTGTAAAGAGCGAATAAAACACGTAACGATTCTAACACAAGCACTGATTAATCACACATCTTATTTGACGTACATTTCCAGAAACATCAAAAAACAAACCATACAACATTAAATTTTGCTTTCGATAAATCACTAGCAGATATTAAATCCTACGTCTGCCCCGCGACCGACAACCCCGCCCGGAAAGCTGACGTTAAAAGGACATCACGAGTTCAAGTACAATGTCTAGGATGCCGTGCCTGATATTTTGCATAAAAGGAACAATTATATTTTCTTTACAAAGAAATTCAACTTGTCAACACGACTCAGTAGTAAATTACCCACGTGAAAGTTGGCAACTTCGGAATTTTCATCTACTCGTGTAATCAAAAGTTTGGAGGCGCACTTATTTAACGACTGTTGCTATTAGACAACCACTGTCATTCGTTTTTGTCTCTCAACATGGAAATTTAGACCAGAACTTCCGAAAGTTTTTTTAAACAATCGCGCCATTCAACTTGTCAATTCATCGTCGCGATGACCATATTTCCTTGCGATGACGTGATCATGTAGTTAATTGTTAAGAAAATTACGAATCTTCTTCCTCTGAGCGTCCATCGAAGAATAAAAAGCACACGTGGGGCCTTGAGAGTCATTTTCCTTGAGTTCATTCGTCCACTGCATCTTCCTGGTCGTCAGATCTCATCACGAGATGTGATTCAATCGGAACGAAGGCTAGCGGTCTGTGGTTTCCATCCGCCATTAACTTTGCTCGGCTACCGGACGCGCTATTGCAGTTTTCTGAAGGTCGTCTTGGGCATTGTGAAGGCACCCTCGCGGTCTCGCTGAAAGCCCTTCTGTTGTGACAATGACACAGGAGCATTTTTTCTTATAAGTGAGGGACAGTCAATGCAGATCCGTGTTCTCGTTTATGAGAACACGGCTGTTTACCACCAAATACTTCAAACACTCAATACAGAACTTGTGTACGGCGGCCGATGTCTGATTGACAAAGCTGGTCTTTCTGAAATCCTTGATTTTTCGAAGATTGCAAAAGTTCAAAATGTTTTTCGATGTATTCCGAAAAGTACAATATTGAACATAAAGATTTTTTCTTGAATGAAATCTGTTTTTTCAAGACAGATCTTGAATGAAGTGATGCAGAATTTTTCGAAAATATTAATAGTTTTCACGTAATGTTGCCTGTCATAAGACAATTTTTAATTTTTTCTCAAAAATGGATCCCTATTGTTTCTTTAAAATTTTGTACTCGAAAGTGTAAAAGAACGGTGTACGGTGCTTTTGGTGAACTCTGAATTTTCGTAAATTGCAAAATGTTAACGTTGCAAAAGTACAATACTGAGGATAAATATTTTTGCTTACAATGAAATCTATTCTAAGAAATCAGGTCTTTGAAAAAGGTTACGTACAATTTTTTGAAAAAAGTAGTTATTGATAATTTCCACTTTAAGTAAAATGCAAATTAAAAAACTCAATAAACACACCATCTTTTTTCTTAAATTTTTGCACGGATAGAACAAGGGACGCTTAAAATAATGGCGCAGGTATAATTTTCGTTGAACTCTCTCAATTTTTGTAAATTGCAAATTTTAGAAACTGAACCTATTGGTAGGAGACAAGAAAGAGTGTACACTATTCCAAGAATATAATAACTACTACCAAGTCTACACAGACGGGTCTAACGTGACGGAATTGCAGGTTGTGCTTTATCCCAGTCATCAATTAATAAAATTGACTCTCACCGTCTCCCAGATTACTTATCCATAGTGACCTGCAAAGCCTGGGCAATCTTTTAAGCCTTCATACCCAGAAATGAGTATAAAGGTTTGAAAGACTACCCAGGCTTCGCAGGTCACCGACAACCGAATTCAAGGAACTGTCCAAGACTTCTAAAAGAGTGCAAAGGACTCCTGCCTCTGTTATTGGGGTTCTAACTGGAAGTTGAATGTTTCCAAACTCCATTTAGTCAGACAATCCATCCTTGACCCAACTCCCCGGTAAACATTTTAAGGGGACAGATCAGGTTGTAATTACAAGACTAAGAATATGTCCTTTCAATCTTGATTTCTGCCATCTATTCAAGAGATCTGATCCACAACCCTGTCCAAAGTGTGGTGCAGCACTCACCGCCTCCCACCTTATTCTTGCTACTGATAGTATAAAGAAACTTCTGAAAATGGAAGGAACCCTTAAATCATTACTCAGTTTCACAGATGGGTATGCGAAAGTAGTAAAATAAGAAGTAACAACAAAACTGTACAGCCTTTTATAGCTATGAATAATGTATTACTTTAGTTAGATTAATCATAACATTTGAAAATGTAATTAAGTTTGGCATTTATTCCTGTTATAATTGTAACCATTATGTTTATATATAAAATTGTACAATGACAGAGGTCGCTGATACCCAGATGTTATAAAGTGTCCTTAAATAAACAATTAGTATAACTGTTGATGATGTAGATACCTCTGATCAAGAAAGAATGAAAGACTGATGTTGTCTGGTTCAGCAGAACTTCGTTTTTCGCCCAGACGCTGCAAGATAGCTCTGAGGATGATAGCCAAGCTATCGAAAAGATCTTTAGCCTTAAAATAAATATTTTGATACCAGACAACATCCGTATTTCATTCTTTATTAAATAAACGGATTCTAAAAGCTCACAACATCAATATAGATATTGCTTGTAATGTCTGCGGCTTCTGAAGAGTGCTTCAGAAGCCATCATTGCCACAGGTCCAGCTACACAAAGCTCACATGAACAATATTACCATGTATAATTCTCACTGCTTGTGATGTCTGCCACTTAAAAATCGGAGGAGCCCGCTGTTTCTCGGCGCGGATAAAGTTGCAGTGACATTCGCCCAGCTGGGCGCTCTTTGTGGTCTTCCCGCCAAATTATGGGAGTTCCATGCTGCACCAGTGTGTTATGGGGGCGCGAACATAAATTTCTCACGTCCCACTTAAAACAAAATTAATTAATTAATTAATTCATTCATTTCTCGCTTAGAGTAATTATATATGAATTTAAGAGGAAATTATCCAGTGAAGAGTGATAATTTACAATTCAATTTGATGTTTGGCCCATATCTTCCACAACAATCGCTCTTGGCAACATTAACGCCTTAGACGGAATGAAAAGCCACCAACTAGAAGAGCTATTGCCAGTGTAGACGCGAGATAGGAGTTGAAATACGCGGCTTTTGAGAATACATTCCAATTCAAATGTTTTTTACATTTTTCTTCCTTTTCTGTGTTGTTCTTTTCTTTCTATCTCGAGAAATTTTATTCTATTATCCTATTGAGGTTCTATTGATAACTATTCCGTTATTTCTATTAACATGAGTTATTATGGTTCAACACAATGATTTTTCATGGATAAGCGAGAAAAAGAAAACTATGATATAAACTGATGTTTTGTTATCAAAACAATTGATCACAAGAAATGAACAAAAATGAACATCATCAGAGTATTAAGGTGACATCATGAGTCACAAAGTAAATTAAAAACTTTGCAAGAGTTCAAGAGCAAGTTACAGGTCGTACAGCTCAATGAAGTAACTTTTGCAGAATGCGTTAAATCGCAAACATGACAAAGCCTGTTTCGAAGAAGTCGACAGGCGAGCAAGGACATTTTCCTCATCCTGTTGCTCTTTTGTCTGTTGAATGACGTATGAAAGCGAGAGGTTAGAGACTGAATGCCTTTTTTCCCAGCCTCTGAGATGTCGTAATGCGAATTTGATGACGATTTGTTTTCAAACTTCCTCCGGAATTCCTCGTGAAGATGACGTCTTAAAGCTCGCGTTTAGTTTGCAAGTATACAGGATGAATACCCGTTTTAAGAATCATCGTATCAAAGCGAACAGAGATAAGCGTTTACTAAACTTCCTGTATCCTTGGTACGGTAATGTGTGTTCTTTTTATGAAAAATAACGGTTATTTTATATAATATTGGTCGTAAATTGATCCAAAGCTGGGTTTTGTGAGATGTTCCGCCGGACTGTCTCTTTCTACCTCTCTCTCTCTCTCTCTCTCTCTCTCTCTCTCTCTTTCTCTTCGGTAGCATTAAAGCTCAAGGCAGAAGTGATTCGCAGTCCTGTCAGATTACGAGTATTTTGAAATAAAGGTATGGGAAAAATAGCATGGACGCGGGTATGAGGTGCCAGGTCGTCACTCGTTCGGAAGAAAGGGAATGGAAGGCAGTATGTGGAAAGAAGGATAAAGAGCACTCAGTGGTCCATTTTAAATGCTCTGGCATTGCGAGGAGTTGATCATAAGCGACTACTACACGACTGATTGGAGCTGTATACCACTAGAATTCTCAACCAGCAAGGGACTGCCCTCAACCCAATTACACAGACCTGGTGTTGAAAATACGCGATCTTCAGGAATCGAACGAAGGATCCCCATGTACCGGTGCAGTCTGGCCACTACAGAAGCTAATGCACCAAGCCATTCTGCTTTTCAAGATATCAAAACGAATATAGAGGAGAGTTTTCAGCAAGGCATTAATTTGAAACTGTTTAAAAGAGTTTCAATAGCGAGAGCTACAGAAATATTCTGAAGAGAAACATCGAGAAAGTGAAATCAAGTATTATGATGATTTGATTAATTTAAACTATTGCTGGAACCTTAATCATAATAAAACGCTTACCGTTTCATATTGGACTGTTTCAGTATTTAAAATATATGGGTTGTGAAAAACAACAGATTTCTGATTTTTTGGGAGATTTTCAACTATCTTTTAAATATTTCTATTTTGTTCTTTCAGAAGACTCAGACAGGTCAGGGAATATTTCTTATAAATCCTTTAATATTAGCTCCAGAAAAAGAAAGATATCTTAATTATGAACTTCTGTAAGTTTTAGATAAAAACCCATAATTAATCTGAAAATTAGCTCTAGACTTTATTATGAAAAAGGAAAATATCTTAATTATGAACTTCCGTAATATTTAGGTGCAAAAATGTAATTAATCTGAAAAGAGGTATTGAGTTTTCAGTCATTTTCGATGCGTTAAATAACATTTTTTTGAAATATCATATGTTTTAATAAAGACATAAAATTACTTGGAACCTTTCGAAATAGGAAATTGAGACCAGAACCGAAATTCAAAACATAATATGAGAAACCGAAACCAGAATATAATTTGAAACGGTTTGATGACTTTCCTTGTTCATGCTTTCTTGAAAAAGTGAGCTTTTATGTCCATCTCAGGAAGCTGTGTGTCGTGGTTCGTAAATAAAGCAAACTCTTCCGAAGTTGACTTATGTAGATGTGAACTGTTTTTTTTACCGAAGAAACTTCTCTTGGAGAAGCCTGTAAGAAAATCTGGGCAGAATATTTGCTTGGGTATGACTCTAATTGCCCTGTTCTTATACAACTATGTTTTGTTAAGTAAGTGTGTGAGTGTTATGTGCTGAAAGGGTGATGTCATTTGAATGTAATCCGTTTGGGTTATGTGAACTACTCGCAATCGTGTTAGTATATCTTTGACTTTGCGAAAGAAAAATACATAATTTAGATCTTCGATAGGTTTTCAAAGAAAAATCCATTTTAGTGCAATTGGTGGTACAAACACACCGGGATCAGGGCAAACTGTTCTTTAGAGAAGAACGATGGTATAGATGAATAAAATACAGCGGTTATTATTAGGTGTATTGTAGGTTATGTATAACTTGGTGCATTTAAAAACCTTCAATGCCCTGACATACAATGTGTGTATTATTATTGATAATTTTTATTATGCTAGTATTGCAGCTGCTTGTAGCATTTTTTGCTTGTTACAGTGAAAGTCAAACATCACTGGTTAAAAACTGATTCTTCGAAAAAAAAAATTTCTTCTTCGAGAATAATAATGTTAAACGCAAAAAATTTTACGATACAACTAACAAAATAACACTTCTTCGTTTTCAAATTCCTTTGAAGAACTTTACATTAAATGGACGTTCTATTGATTAGAATATTACTTCAACTGCAAAGCGAGAAATGTTTCGCATTAGTGCCTCATTGGATTCGATAATTACTTCGACAGACAGCAGGAAATATAAAGGGAGAGTAATTTACTAGCATGAGTTCAACGGGATGATCTTATCGTAGGCCGGAGACGTTAATAAAACTTCGTTGTTTAGTGACGTACTTGTAAATACCGTAATATGTATGCCCCGTGAAATTGCCAGCAGGAAATGCCACTGCATTAAGTAGACATTCGTAACAAAAGAAGTCCTTAATGATTTGACCTGATGACGGACTCTTCAAGGATTAGTAATGTTTGTTTCAGGAGTTTTGGGGACAAGTAACTTATGAAGAATGATGTGCATTTCAAATTTTGATCAATGATAAAACATTACTAGAACATAAATTCAAAGAAATCTTTTGGAGTTCAAGAACTAAATACACAAAGAAAAAATATGACATCGAATTTTCAATCCAAAATATGTTGAAAATGAATATACTGATATTGTTTTTTTTTAAATTCTAAATGTGGAGGAGAGTATGGGAAAGGGGAAAGAAAAAGAAGAAATTTGTGATTCAGTGTATTACGATCGATGTTCTATCGGCTTTCTAACTTGACAGAGATTTTGGAAATAGGCGAAAGCTAGGAATAACTAGTTTCCATCAGTCAACTTACGTTCTCACCATGAAATAAGGAAAAATCATTAGATCAAATTTCTACTTGAGAGAAAAAGCGGCAACGGAAGAAACATCTGCAAAGGATGTCCTTTCTGGCAAACCTTAGTGGGCAGTAATTTCTCGATCTCATCCTTGATTTAACCTGTTCATTCGTAAATTAATGTGGTGTAGCGCGAGGACATTAATTTTGTTTCCTAGATTTTAGGGCAATGGCTTTGAAAAATACATGTTGGATGTTGTCCCAGAATTAGAAGCCAGTTCTCTGGTAAACTAGGCGAACAAGTGCCATGTTGAATAAATGTAAGTAGTATTCTGTAAGTATGTGCCTTGATGTTAAAAAAAGTTTATCTTTGATAAGGAATAACGCCACTGCAAAAGCAACCTTCGCTGATGGCAACGTCGCATTTCCTTCTCACGACGATCCTCTAACGCATGAGAACTATACCAGGGTCATCAAGTCAGCATCAGCTATTGACACATTAAAATTTTAAGTACAGTCTACCCATGTAAACTGTTTGCTAAGAAAGTGACGCACAACACATTGAATAAATAGCAAAATTATTAAACAATCTAACACCATGAAATTTCCTGAAACACATGTGGCCAAAAAGACTGACACGGAGACAGAGCATATAAAGAAGAAAAGAAATGTACTAGATATGAAATATAAGATATAACCTGCCATTTGAAATATATTTTTTTCTCTCTCCCTCCATCACCCCTCTCTCTTTCTCTGTAAAAAAATTGTTCATAAATCAGTCATCAATATACGGATATATCGAATAGAACTTAGGGAAACTAAAAGCAATTTGAACTTTGGAATGCTGAAAGATTCGGATCAAACCATCATGGTATACATCATAGTGTACTACAAAAGCTTCATGTTATGTTAGCAGTGAAATACTTCTTATAGACTTGAAAATTTCAATCTTAAAATACATAATCAAAATCCTCGCCAGCAGCCATCTATATCGACGTGCAAATCTCCAAAACCATCTTGCAATAAATTCATTCGACAACAGGCTAGAAACTACATTACCAAGGACATAAAATCTTCTATATTAAGTAAACAGTAATTCTTGTTAAAATGTGATACAACACTCAGTTGTTATTTTTATGTTCACTAGCATTTTTCTGTTCGATAATGCGAATACTTTCTAACCTACTAAGACGCACTGTCATTGTGTGATTTATCCACTCATGTTGTTCTAAAACTTCTTGAGAACTAATTATTGTACTCTTCTCAAAATTCAACAAATTGATCATAAACAGTGTAAGAAAGGATGATAAGAATACTTTCATGACTTATATTAAAAAGTCATTAAAAAGATATTAAATTAATTAGCATTAAGAACTCAAATTTATTGACAAAGTTCTTTATCATGTGTCACCTTAAACTCTTGTTTTTTGTTAATAATCTATCATTTGTAAATTGATAATTATGGCAGCTCTCTGCTTCATAATGAACTCACGCGAGAAATACGTTTAGGAATTACTATCGAGTATCATTCGCGGGCAGAAATACATACGTTCTCCCATTTAATTCATTATTAGTAATTTTAGCGTACAGTTTCGTAGCTAATGTAGCTTATGTATAGCTTATGTAAATATATAAGGAGATAGATTGGGCCTATCGTGCGCCAGGGTGAAGTCCGTTTCGCCGTCTACTGCTACTGTTCTGTAGCAGTAAGTAGCTGAAAAGAAATGGCCATGCTAAGTATTCCCGTTGCTGCAATTGTCGATAACACCCGTTCGATAGTTTACGACACCCATTGCGCTGATAAGCTTGTGGTATGCTACGATGGCCCGAGGTGTGCTTCTGCTACAAGTAAGCAAGATTACTAATGTGCTGGAATTGATGAAGAAACTCGAAATTCTTTGCATTTAATGATCCCTTCTTTCTTAAAGCAGATCTCATTATTTGGTGAAATAAAGGACAGGCAAGCTTACAAATTGAATTAAAATGTCCCCATTAAATAAAATATTTTGTTTAACCTCCTCGTCCTGTAAGATGGAAACCATTGGCCTTTGTTTATTTCACTTTTTACTTTCTCGTATACGTACGTATACGAGAGATGCGGAGTGATAAACGTAGTATAGGGAAAGTTATGTAATGCTGTGCGAAAAAATGGCGAATTTTCGGCGAAAAATAATTCATTGCCAGGCCGTGATACCGAAAAAGTGGATAAACCAGTCACTAAATTAAGAAAAAATCCCCTAACACGTCGTATAGCCAGAACCCCTCTCTTGTGGGTCCTTGATGTCGAAAAACCAATTGAAAGGAAAACGTCCGTCTGTTCATCTGTCTGTCCGTCCGTCCGTCTGTGAACACTGCTAGCGCCTAAACCATTCGTACGATTTCTTTCAAAAATGATATTCCCCGCTCGATTTGGTTCTAGTCAAAGCTTTGAGATTTTGAAAAAGATTCTGTACATTTTGGGGGTACTTTACATGAAGCCCCACGGACATTTTCAAAATTTTCTCAAAAAACGGCTCTAAATTTTTTCTTTAAATTTCTTGTATGAATAGAGTAAAATACACCTATTAACCTGGCATAGGTCCGATTTTCACGGATAACTGAATTTTCGAAAATTGTGAAAGTTTGAATTTTTCTCGGCGTCTTCCTCCAACTACAAAATTGCAGATACAGATTTTCCCTTCAAATAAAATTTGTTCTTCATAGCAAGTTCTTTCTTTATGGTCACGTACATGTTTTTGAAAATTTTAGTAGATTTCGTGCAACAGTGTGTGCAATATGTGCAATTTTAAAAAAATTACAAAAACTAGATTTTCTCAAAAACGGCTCCAACTTTTTTCTTTAAACTTTTGGTAGGGATGGTGCTAAATGTACTCGGTGATAAATTGCAAGAAAGAGTACGTGGCAATTCCGAATAGCGAAGACCCAAGGAAATAGAAAACTAATACGGGAAAGTCTGTGCCATTCTGTAGCACTACTAGTTTATTCAGCAGTGACTGACCAAGCGAGTGAACGTTGATCATGACCTTAAAAACATGTTGAATGTCTTTGCGAAGCGCCGTTCAGGTCATAACCATTTACTCATTTTACGAAGAAAACGAGCAGAAAACATCTTTTACACCGCTTTCTTATGTTGCAGCGTCGCAAAACTTGTAATTTTATGAATGGGATGACATTCCCTTTCACTGGCTTTTGCAGCTGGCGTGATATAACTGTTTTTCAAATACCACTAAGAGGAAAATAAACACGTTTGTATATACACACACATGTTTACTCGTAGAAAGAGAAAATTATAAACAGCAGAGTCAAGAATCAATGTGTTTGCATAGATATCATGATGTCTATGCATTAGAAATATTCCAAATTTACAGCTTCGATTCACTTTATTTTAATGTATGTATTAGTGTAATATGCATAGCAATCATTTAAAACTGAATTGAAAATCATCCCAATAGTGCATTTCAATTGAGCATTCCTTCTATTTTTTTTTACTTTCTCTGGAAGACTGAAATAATATCTGTGCTTTCAGGAGTTGCTCTAAAGATTTGTTGAAGTGGGTTTTGGGAAAGCCACATTAAATTCATTGTTCAATGAAATATTAATTTTCCGTACCACTAATCATCAATCCTTGACCCCACAAAATAGTTTTTTACCGAAGAACTTTGTTAATTTATTAATGGCAATTCACAATGCTCTACTCCTGGAATTGCTTAATCCTAATGAGTGTGCTTTTATTTTCGTCTTGTAAAATAATTTCCAACTTAAAGTTTGGAGAGGGGAGGAGCCATGACATTTGTGAGCTCTCCCACTCTTTATATTCACCACTGGGTGCATCATAAGTATTCGAAAACGAAATGAATCGTCTTCTGAAAACTTGTTTCTTTCCTAGAAAGGTAGCAATATATTCTTTGGGCCCGAATTGAAAACGTGGAAACACGACAAGAGCGATAGTTTTCCTTGATGGAAAAATGTATGTTTTCATTGGCTGCATAGTATTCAAACGTACGTCTTCAATTTCTGCGTGGGACTATAACACTAGTAGTTACAGTTACGTTTCAGGAATAATGGAATTTATACTTGTAGGATTTAGTGTGTGTGCTGCAATTCCCTTCATGATACAATGGAAGATCATGTAAGAATGGAATATCATATAATTGGAATATCATATATTGTTACGGTTGTTACTATTAGCCTATAATGTATTGTACTCCTCTGGTGTTAAAAATGATTTTATACTTATGTAAAGTGCTCATGTAAACCGAATGTACCTTGATGTAACGTCTCTGGAATAACTTCACGTCTTCCGCCTATTTTTTCTTCCTCCTTTTCTTCGCTTCTTCTCCCTTCTCTTTCTCTCACAAATTTCCCCATCTTTTCTTTATGACTCGCCCCCCTCCGAACATCTTTCTCTTCTCTTTCTCTACTGTGTATATATTCTGGTCTATTAATGTTCGGCCCTAAGCCGCCATCCTGATTGAGATTTTTCTGGGTTTACTCAATCGCTTAAGGCGTACGCCGGGATGGTCCCTTGTCTTGCACTCCCAGTCATAAATGTACAGTTGTCCCCCCTTTTAGTCTCTCTCCTTTCTTCTTTCTCTTTCGGCCTTCTTCATTTCCATCTGTGTTTCCCCTCTCTTTCACTTCTCTCTTTGTTTTTAAAATGTTCGGCCTTTAGCCGCCATCCTGATTGAGGTTTTCTGGGTTTATTCAATCGCTTAAGGTGTCTGCCGGGGTGGTTCCTAGTTTTGCTCTCCCAGATGTAAATGTCCAGCTCGCCCGCCCCCTCTTAAAATATTACTTCTCTGTATTAATGTAGATTGAGTGGTTAGGCGGAAGAGCAGGCCCTATGGCCTGAGCCTCGCCATTAATAAAGGTATTTTTATTATTATTATTATTATTATTATTATTATTAGTTTTCCATTACATCACGACTAAAGATGTTATGAGTCGGCTGAATATAAAATCTACACTCCAGGTTGCAACCAGCTACCTAAGGAGCCGATCCGGTGACTGTCGGTGCTTCTACAATACTTTGCGCAAATTGTGGGCTGTTCCAAATAAAGCTATTTCTTGCACTTCCCAGTCTTTTGAATTACCTAGGAGTTTAGACAAGTTCTTACACAAATTTTGCGGAACAAATCCCAGAGCTCCGATAACTATCGGGACGACCAGTGCTTTTACGCCCCACATTCGGCTGATCTCGATTTCCAAGCTTTTGTATTTAAGACGTTTCTCTGCCTCCTTGGTAACGACGTTTTGATCGCAAGGTACAGCAACATCCACAAGTAAACACGATTTGTTCTCCAAATCCCGGATGATTATATCCGGTTTGTTTGCCGCTATCATGCGATCAGTTTGAATTTGTTGGTCGTACAATATCGTACACAATCCAACAGACGTCACCGGTTTCGGTTAGTGTTCGTACCACTTGGGGCATGTGTTCGGATCTTCGAGGGCGGTACAGATCTGCCAGTGGAGGTAACTACACACCCTGTCGTGTCTTTTCAAGTATTCGGTCTTAGCTAGGATTGGACAAGCTGAGAGAATATGATCAATGGTTTCTACGTGTTCTTGACAAATGCGGCATTTATCATCTTGGGAAATTTTGAGAACCGCTTTATCATAATGTCGTGTTCTCAAGGCCTGATCTTGGGCAGCTATTACAAGTGCTTCGGATTCTGGCTTCATTCTTCCCCTTTCAAGCCACATAAATGATTGATCTTTATTGATCTGCACCTTGTCCATTTGTTTCAGATATTGTCCGTGGAGTGGTTTGTCTCTCCACGATTTCTTTAACTTTTTTGTGTCTCAAATTTCATGTTAAGTAGCATCAGAAGTTCAGTGTCTCTGTCAATCTGGGTGTCTTGCATAGTCTTGTTCGCAATGCTTCTTGCTACACTTACAATGCCTCTGTTTCCCATTCTTCGGTCATATTTCATGACCTGCCTCATTAGTGGGTCGTCTTGATGGCTAACTACATAGTTTCCCATCCCGGTTATTGCATTGTGACAGGAGGCTTCAATTATCTCAGGCCTCTTCCTCCTTCTTTACGTGACACATAAAGTCTATGTACATCAGCTCGGGGGTGGGCAACGTGATGCATTGTAAGCAGGTTTCTGGTTTTTCGATCCATGATGCGAATTTCCTGCTCAGTCCAGTCTACTAGTCCGAAACTGTATTCGGCTACTGGCACCGCCAAACTACCTATTGCTGATATTTTGTTCCTTGAGTTCAGAGCGGACTGCAGGACAAGTCTCACACATCTGTAATACTCCTTGCGAATTCTCTCTTTCATTGTGTCGTTCGAGATTGTCTCACATTCTTCGATGCCCAGATATTTGTAAGTTTTACCTGGATCAAGATCTTGAATCACAGTGTGTCTATCAACTTCAATGTTCTCTGAAGTGGTCATTTTGCCTCTTTTTAAGTTTGCTTTTGCACAGTTGTCAAGACCAAACTTCATGCAGATGTCATTGCTAAAATCATTGATGACAGCATTTGGGAGAGAATCGCTTCATTCTTAGCAAACACTTTAAGATCATCCATGTAAAATAAATGTGATACAGGCATTTCATCACCATGGATCTTGTAACCAAAGTCAGTGTGCGACAGCTGTCTCGATAGAGGAATCAAACTAATGCAAACCAGCAGAGTGGATAGTGAATCTCCTTGAAAAATTCCCCTGTTAATCTGAATACTTCTTGTTTCTACTACTCCCTTTCCGCTGTGGATTAGTAACCTGGTGCTCCACGACTTCATACTAGCCTTGCAAAACTCAACAAGTCTAGGATGAAATCGATAGATCTCCAGGGTCTTCAAAATCCAATCGTGTGGTACACTGTCAAAGGCCTTCTGGTAGTCAATCCAAGCCATGCTTAAATTACGTTTTCGTTTCTTTACATCATTCAAAATTATTTTATTCAGAAGCAAGATTTCCTTACAGCCATAGGAACCTTTACGACATCCTTTCTGTTCAAATGGCAACAGATGGTTCTTCTCTAGGTTCCTATACATTTTGTCAGCAATGGCTGCAGTTATAAGTTTGTACATTACTGGCAAGCAAGTAATTGGCCTGTAGTTCTTCGCCAAAGAGCTGTCTCCTCCTTTGGGTAGCAAATACGTAATGCCGCGAGTGAGCCATTCGGGGAGTTCCTTAGGGTTTTCTAAAATTTTATTAACAGCCTTTGCTAGATGAGAATGTAGTGCTGTTAATTTCTTAATCCAGTAAATCTGGATCTTATCAACCCCAGGGGATTTCCAGTTTCCCATATTCTTAATTGTTTGGCATAGGTTCTCTTTCGAGAATCCTTGAACATGTTCCACTGTTTCCACGAGTCCATTGGCAGCATCAACTTCAGATTGGAGCCACGATGCGTCTTTGTTGTAGAATCTGGTTTCCTCCCAGATTCCCGACCAAAATGTTTCGACGTCATCTTTTGAAGGAGGAGCAGCATTGCCATTCGGTTTTTGAGTCAGACTGCGATAGAATCTCTTCTCTGTTTCAAACAACCGGTTCTGTACACGGAAATCGATTCTACGTTTGTACCGTCTTATTCGTTGAGCCCATGCTTGGATTTTCTCTTTTAGCTTTTCAGCTACCATTAGCTTTGTTGTGTCATTATCAATTAGGTATTTTTGTTCAACATGGAGTATTTTTTGTTGAACTTTATACGTGTGGTTTGACTTAGAAGAAGCCTCGGATAGGAGTGATATTTCACGCCGTGTGTGGCTATCCGTTTTATAATTATTTTCATCCACGGAGGTACAGAGCTTTTTACTCTGTCTGGCTGTCGGCCATCGGTGTTCTTGTCTGGTCCCAAGATTATCTGAGATACTAGATATCCAGTTGCATATACGAGGTGATTGATTTCAGTAATATCTAGATCTCAACTTGAGGTCTGTACAACCTCATTTAAGACAGAATTTGCTGTTTCTATCACTCTCTTAGCTTTAGCATTTTCGTAAATTCTCCTCAACGGTGCACGAGATTCGAATGGAAGAAGACGAACTTGTTCTATCTCGCGTCGGAGGAGGTCCCGCATTACGTCCTTATCGTGTGACTCATGGCCAGATGAATTTTCACCACTGACGGATGTTTCATTTGGAAGAGATGAACCTTGAAGTGGATCATCGTTTTCAGGGATATTAGATGGTTCTAAATGTTCGTCATGTGGATGGTTTGATCGATGAACATACTCTGCGTTTCTCTGGATGTCTGCAAGTTGTTCTGCTGTGAATTTTCCACTGCTGAGTATGTATCGTCGTTGACTGGCAAGCTTCTTTGAGTCTAGGGTAGGTCTCATATCTGGGTTCCGCTCTCCCCAAATCTTAAAAATGATCTCGATTTCCAAACTCTTGTATTTAAGACGTTTCTCTGCCTCCTTGGTAACGACGTTTTGATCGCAAGGTACAGCAACATCGATAAGTAAACACGATTTTTTCGCCAAATCCCGGATCACTATATCCGGTTTGTTTGCCGCTATCGTGCGATCAGTTTGAATTTGTTGGTCGTACAATATCGTACACAATCCAACAGACGTCACCGGTTTTGGTGAGTGTTCGTACGACTTGGGGCATGTGTTTGGAACTTCGATAGCGGTACAGATCTGCCAGTGGAGGTAGCTACACACCCTATCATGTCTTTTAAGGTATTCGGTCTTTGCTAGGATTGGACAAGCTGAGACAATATGATCAATGGTTTCTACTTGCTCCTGGCAAATGTGGCATTTATCATCTTGGGAAATTTTGAGAACCGCTTTATCATAATGTCGTGTTCTCAAGGCCTGATCTTGGGCAGCTATTACAAGTGCTTCGGATTCTGGCTTCATTATTCCCCTTTTAAGCCACATAAATGATTGATCTTTATTGATCTGCACCTTGTCTATTCTTTTTAGGTATTGTCCGTGGAGTGGTTTGTCTCTCCACGATTTCTTTAACTTTTTTTGTGTCTCACACTTCATGTTTAACAGCTTCAGAAGTTCATTGTCTGTGTTATTCGACGTGTCAAGCCTAGTTTTCTTCGCAATGCTTCTTGCTACACTAACAATGCCTCTGTTTCCCATTCTTCGGTCAGATTTCATGACCTGCCTCATTAGAGGGTCAGCTTGATGACTGACTACATACTTCCCCAACCCGACTATTGCGTTGTGCCAGGAGGCCTCAATTTGTCTGAGGCCTCTTCTTCCTTCCTTACGTGACACATAAAGTCTATGTATATCAGCTCGAGGGTGGGAAACATGATGCATTGTAAGCAGTTTTCTGGTTGTTCGATCCATGGTGCGAATTTCTTGCTCATTATTATTATTATTATTATTATTATTTAAAAATAGAGTTAACTATGGAATTTTCATCATACAAAATACCCACGCTTGGTACACAGTTTACTAATAAAAATACATTTTATTTTTGGTGTTTATGAGACCAAAAATAAATTTTAATATTTTAAACATAAAGAAAACAAGTGAATTAAGAGAACGAATGCGTGGAAATCTTTGAGCTTTGTGAACATTGGTTAAGCGTTCGAATCCTCTGAATTGCAGAAACGGTTCAATTGCGATAATTCTCCAATTATCCAAATTCATATTATCCTATATTCCCCAATGCTATTGTAACGTCGCGGGTAGGGTCTACGCCACCAATTAACAGACACGAGTGAGTATCTACAAATTTATTTACACATATTTACATAATCACTCTAAGGCGTTTTGTCAGAGCTACTCACTGCAGCCCCCCTCTCTCTCTACACGCGTCCAGCGGCGGTGTACCACTTCGCTGTGTTCGAGCACATCGAACACCCACTCGTGCATAGAGCACAGCACTCCGCGCCTGCCTGGGCGGATAAGTTTTTGCGGATAACTGCGAGGGAGCCTCCTACTCTGTGTTCCCTCACGAGGCCTCGCGACACGGCTTTATATAGTGCCGCGTCACATGACCTCTGCGCAGCAGAGCGCTTGCAAGCCCGTCTCTCTGCGCAGGATGTGGAGCCTATGACGCTACACTATCATGTTCTGAAAATATTATTTCTTTCTTTAGAATTAGTAATATGTCAACAGAATTAATAAAAAGGATTGCACAATGTATCAATTGTCATGTCTATGTTCTTAGACATTCAACTTATTGATCTTAGTGGACATACTGTATATTAGCATTAAATAAAATGAACAAAAACAATTCTCTGTACCTACAGATGAATCGTGCAAAAACTCCAAGGAACGCACATTGGGTCGGTGCTAGTATTTCGCCGGAGCAAGCGCCACCCTTGCGTGTGCGACGTGCCCATCTTGAATTCGCGAGTTCGTGACTAGCTTTCTGGTAGGCGGGTTTCTCTCCATTTTCTCTCCGCGACGCGGCGTCGGGACCGGTTGGCCGGGTGATGACCGGACCGTGGCGAGGAGCCAGAGGGCGGGGCGGACCAGTGTCGAGGGGCCAGGGTGGGGGCGCTGGCGAGGGGGGCGGAACAGAGCGAGGCTGGGGCGGGACGGGGAGGAGTGGGCGAGTTTGTGGCGGGACAGGGACGAGGATGGACGCGGGCGCAGACGGGGCAATGTGTGGCGGGATGGGGCGGGGAGGGAGGGGCGGGGCAGAGACGGGGCCGGGCGCGGACGGGGCAAGTCGGGTCGGGTCGGGCCGGGCCGGGCCAGGGCGCGGGCGCGGGCGGACGGGGCGGAAACACGGCCGGGCCGTGGAGTCGTGAGCGGTGCGGAGTGGGAAGGGTGGCGTGCGGGACGGGGAGAGGGCGAGGCGAGGAGGAGACAGGGGTGGCATTGCCAGACCCGAGTTGGCGGGGAGAAGCGTGAGGCAGGGCAGGTGTGGAGACGGGTGATTTGTAGTCGTTGAATGTTACCGCCAGAAACTGAATTCCCAAAACGAAGAAAGTGAAAGTGGTCCGAACCTTACTGGTCGGTGCGAGTTAGAAAATTATTTGAGAGAGGGATGTAACTTCACAGGGAAAGGGTTCTTAAATCTCTCTTCGTATTTTATTTTGGAATACATTTGAAGTTTATAAACTCTGAACCAAAAAAAAATTTTTTTAATTAATTTAATCGCAAATATGATTCAGGAACAGGATGAAGGAACGGAATCTTGCAATAAAGAACTTTGTTGTTTTAGTGATACATACCGTTCATGTTTTTCTGAAAACATCATTTTCGAGTTTGGCAGTATTGTAGCTAGTGAATGATATAACGAAGGCCTTCGTGAAAAGAATATAATATACAGCCTGTATATTATTTATGTATATTATATGTAATATTATTACCTATATATTATATGTAATATACAGGTAAGAAGAATTAATTACTTTCTGAGCTGGACGTTGGTAAGGTATGAACTGGTTTCGAGCGATATGATAAGCAGATTTTTCGTACAACAGCGATTGGATGAAAATGTGCATTCTGCATTCACTTAAAAAGTCATGTATAGATCACGTATTACTAACGCACCATAAAAGGAGTAGCCAAAATAACATTTGTACTCACGGACCTTAGGCAAATTATTTCCTTTTAATATTAACACATTTACGAGAAAATTAACACTTCAGTGTTTGCTTTATTAGCAAAGTGAATAGCATAATGACATGGAAAGCTTATGATATGATAAGCGTGAGTTAGTCAACCTTCATTGCAACTCGAAAACTACAGTCAGAAATATTTATGTATTTCTAAAATATTTATATATTTGCGAATCTTGAAAGATGAGAATATACTCTTACGTAACACAATCCACCAGTCAGATGGACTTCCCGAGAACGAGTAAAGCAAGTGCCATTCGTCATGATAGCCTTGCGACGCGGGCGTATTTTTCGCATCCGCGCACAGGAGCCATTGCAGTGTTCCCGGGAAGTGACCTTTGACAAGCGGACGCAGGGAAGTCCAAGCAACGCGTCGGTCTCACTGACCGCTCCCTCCGCGCAGGGAGAGCTCCGATTCCCCTCGCGCGCGGGCTCTTGCGTTCCTAGAAGAGCGTGGAGCGCTGGACATCCCGGCTGCGCTGCGCTGCGACGCTCTGGGAATTCGACGCGCGATACAATCGTTGGTTCCAGTGGTTATGAAATTGATGCCTGGTGGTTGTTTGTGGGGAACTGTGCTGTTCCTTTTGCGTTAGCGGCTGCTTCGGAGGCGAAGGGGCTTGAAACAGCGTCTAAATACGTAGAACCGATGGCTGCGGGTGAGTCTTGTGTTTATACCGCGTGGCTATGACGCTATTGTATTACTACATATCACATGCAAACCATAATCTAAAGCACGATAATTCATTCCGAATTATCATTCACCCATCACCCATGAAAGTAATAAAAAACGAAGTGAATAACCAGATATTGAAAAACCAAAATAAATTGAAATATATGAAATCTTTGAAAACATTTCATAGCTATCTGAGTGGTTCACGTACACCTTTGCAAAATCGCGAGTTAATTGTAACAATGCTGGCATATTTAAACACCCATACTTACGGTATTGTGAATGCTAAAGGCATTACCAAGGTGTATTAAGAATATTTGTTTGCGGTAGGATGTAGGTATTGCAATGGCTTAAAGGCCTTCGGACTAGCCACATAGTTAACAAATAATGCAAAATTAAATATGTAATAATTACATATAAAATAAAATAAAATACATCCGTGTTGCACTCGAGGTGTTCTGAATAAACAATGTGTACTATGTCTTTAAAAAGCTTTTTCGCGTGGCATTAAACCTTCATCCTTCTTGTTCGTCATTACATGGTGCATAAGATGCGGTTTTTGGTGCCAGAAAATCTGAACTCCCTGGATATTCAAAAAATTTATACTTGTATATTCTATAAATTTATACTCACCGTCACCAATATTGTGGATACACTCAACGTCATAAGAAATGAACTGACCTGCAACATAAATAAATGTACATCAAACATTAACTCACAGAAGGAACAGCACATCAATCATTTTTTCATTCAGAAATTGCTATCCAAAAGGAATACTGTTATGATGTGAACGAAATGTCATGTTTGTTATTATAAGATTTTCAAAAATTTTATTAGCTTCATTTTGCGAAAATGTTGCACACAAAGTTGATATACAGGTGTCCGGGGAGGAAACGTCAAAACTTCGAAAATAAGCTCTTAAGACAATTCTAAGCATATTTTGTCTAATAATCTACGTGGATATTCCAAATGGTTGGGCCGCAATGAGCACTCAAAATTTGGTTTGAAAAAATTATTTTAGGCAAAAATTTGCATTATGGAAGCATAGAAACACCCCAGAAACATGTTAATTGTTTATTATTTACAAAAGAAATGAATATATTTGATCAGAAAGAAAAATTAAGCGAGAAATAAAAAAGTACCCAATTTACACAGTTCGACTCCTTTTGTATTTCTCGCTTAATTTTTCTGTCTGAGCAAATACATTAATTTCCTTTGTATATAATAAACAGCCTATATGTTTCTGGAGTGTTTCTAAGCTTCTATAATGCAAAGTTTTCCTAGAAATCAATTTTTCAAACCAACTTTTGAATGCTTATACCGGCTCAACCATTCGGAATATCCACGTAGATTATTAGACAAAATATGCTTAGAATTGTCTTAAGAGCTTATTTTCGAATCATATAAGATAATCTATCATATAAGATAATGAAGACATTAAACAGAGAGGAGAAAGGCAACATCTACATTGCCGCAATAGATAAAAGTGATTGGGTAGCACATTACAAAAAGTTGTAGGATGAGGAAAATAGGCAAAAATCTTGTAACAAAGAAGAAATTGCAGAAACAGACTCCCTGACTTTAGAAGAGTTTCAAAAAGCCCTAAAAGTGTAAGAAATTATAAAGAACAGTGATCTAATAATATAAATACGGAAGTTTTGAAATATGTTGAAATAGTATTCCGTTTGTACTTTCTACATATTTATAACAAGTATTGAAAAAAACATTATTTTTTCCCAAAGTATGGCTCCATGCAAAAGTACGCAGTTTTTAGAAAATCGTTCGAATACAAATTATTATCAAGGGAATAAGCCTCATTCCAGCATACAATTTATATGATGTATCTAAATACATCATATAAATTGTGTGATGGAATGTTAAAGAACGGTTTGAAAGCCGCAGCAGACTCGTTTATATCTGAAGAGCAACTTAGTTTTTGAAAAGAGTGAGTTTGTGATGTCTTTTTTGTAAAAAAAATAATAAATGAAGAAAGAAGAGCGTTTAACAGCAAAACACCTACGGCATTCATAAAGCTACAGAAGGCCTTGATAATGTGAACAGATTATTGGTTTGTAAACTTATAAAAAAAGTGGATAACCAATCATCTAAGAGATGTAAAGAGTATTAAATGCCTATGAACTGGATCACTGGAACTGAAATACAATGCGCTTGGAAATAAACGGAAGCTCACGAGGGAGATAAATAAAGGAATGAGACAAGGTTGCAGCGTCTCGCCAACATTTGTTGATATTTATGTGCACATGTGCTGGACATGCAAGGTAGGCAAAGGCATTCATCTAGGGAAAAATATGTATTTTAGTTATGCTAACGACCAAGTTGTTTAGCGAAAATTAGCTACAACACGCGGTACACATTTTACATAATATTGCAAAATTATTCAGTTTTAACATTTCAGCTGACAAAACAAAATGATGAATTAAAAAATCTCTTTTCGAAAGAAAATTGTAATAATTAACAACATTTTGAAACAATTGAATTTTAAATACCGAGAATGCTATTTTTTTAAAGTAAACTATACAGGCTTACACGATACATCAAATAAGTTTAAGAATACATGTGGAAACATTGATAGTCATTTGAAAAACAAAACACGTAAAGACACCCGAATAAAGTTCTTTAATACTGTTGCCATTCATGTACTTATGTATGGAAGTAAAAGGAAAGTAATTTCGAATAGAGATAAAGTAGAAGGCGGCCTCGTGGCCGAGGTAGCTAAGGCAGAGTACCTTGGCGATCTCGGTCGTTGGTTCCAGCCAAGGGCATGGTTGTATTTGTGTTCGTCCTTTCACCCCCTTATCATTACCATATCGTTTCACCCTCATAGATACCATAACGATAAAAACCAATAGTGGTCGCTAATGACCTTTATAGGTCATTCACTTATGTTAATGCGACTTTAAATAACAAAACTAGTGGTTCTACAGAGTGGCACAGACTTTCCAGTATTAGTTTTCTATTTCCTTCGGTCTCGGCAAGCTATTCGTAATTGCCACATACTCGTGCCAGCTGTCATCTATCGCCACCCAAACTACATGTTTTTGACATTTCTTAATTTTTCGTTCTCCTCATGGTAGAACGGAAACAATAATTTGAAAAGATTAAAGAACCCAAAAACCCCGTCCTATATGCAATTTTCCTTCAAAAATTTGTAAAGGATTTTAAGAAAATGGCTTTTAATCGCTACTAAAAATTTGAAGACCATTTTCACAAAAAAAATTTTTTTTCAAAAACCTTTATTTGAAGTCATTTGAAGCACATTAACTCACAAATACAACGTTTACAAATTGCTGTGCATATTAAAGTGCATATTAATGATGTGCATAGAGATCTTTTTGTGCACAAGATATTAAAGATGTGAGAGATCTTTCAAAAAAATTACATTTGTGTAATTTTTGAAATAACAAAATAATACCCCCACATGAACTTTACGTCATATTAAAGAGTGCAATTAACACTATCCATTCCGAAACTTTGAAGAAAAAATTTTGAGCAATTTAGGAGAAAATGGCATTTGAGCGTTTCTCAAAATGCGGAATTTTGAGCTACTTTTTACAGAAAACGGTTGAGCTTTCGAGACACTTTACTTGACATTATTTAAAGAACTTAAACTCGTAAATACAGGGTGAGTCACGTAACTTTAGCACCTCCTGTAACTTTTGAACGGTTGAAGTTATTGCAATGCAGTTTTCACGGAAGTGCATGAGGGGAAGGGGCTAAAAGATACGTGCATTAATTTCTCTTTTATCACTTGTATTTTACGAGATTTTTTAGGTAACTTTGTTTTTTCAAATGGAACTATGCATTTTTTTTCAGTCCATCATAACAAGCGTAAAAAGACTAATCCAATTATGTAAATATTGTCATATGTTAGATAAGCATTTTTTTTGATTAATTTTGATATTTGCGACTGGGGTTTAACGGACATTTTGAATAGTCTACCACACAAGGTCACCCAGCGCTTCACCAGCATCGCGCGCCCGAGCAAGGGAAGGGAGATTTGAAGATACGAAACATATTCCAAATATTCACAAAACCATTGCAGTTTTTTCCTGAACTGTGCTTTCCATCCTTCCGCATTTTCAGATTTTCGACTTTCTTTGATTGAAGGAATTAAAGGATGGAAAATAAGGATTTGTCATTAGTTTGTATCGTATTAAAATTGTTTATAACTTCAACACCATTTAATGGGGTTTCATAAGATACGTATTAATGGGATCTTGAAACAAAGCACAATAAGAATAAATAATTAAAACTGTACAAAAATATTGCTTATTTTGAGCAAACAATTTCGATGTTAATAAGAATATAATAATAACTTAGGGATAGAAATAATCTTATTTCAATAAATACTACTTAAGACAAATCCGTATTTTCAAGCCCTAAGAAACACAAAATATCTGAAAATGGATCAGGATGGAAAGGAGAGTTCAGGAAAAAAATGCAACAGTTATGTGAATATTTTTCGTATCCTCAAGTACTAAAACCCCTTCCCTTTCCCGACCCCGCGTTTGCTGGGGGGAGCGCTGCGTGACCTTGTGGGGCTGACAGTTACAATGAAAATATCCGTTAAACACTAGTCGCAAAAAGTCACAATTACTCAAAAAAATGCTTATCTAACATAAGACAATATTTATATCATTGGATTCGTCTTTTTACACTTGTCATGATGGACTGAAAAAATATGTATAGTCCCATTTGAAAAAAACAAAGTTACCTCAAATATCTCGTAAATACAAGTGATAAAAGAGAAATCCATACACATATCAATTAGCCCCATTCCCTCATTCACTTCCGTGAAAACTGCATTGCAATATCTTCAACCGTTCAAAAGTTAAGGAGGTGCTAAAGTTACGTGACTCACCCTGTATAATAATGTAAACAAATCGCCACTAATGTAACGACGTGAGAGACAAGTAAAAAAATTACATTTTTGCAATTTTGCAAAAAACAAAAGAATAGAGCGATATGGAATGTATGTCATCTCATTGGGTACATTTAGCAATATCCCTACCAAAAGTTTAAAGAAAAAATTTGGAGCCATTTTTGAGAAAATCTTGTTTTTGTCTTTTTTTAAATTGCACATATTACATGCAATATAGCGTGAAAAGTACTAAAATTTTCAAAAAAAATGTACGTGATCTTAAAGAAAAAACTCACTATGAAGAACAAATTTTATTTCAAGGAAAAATTTCTATCTGCAATTTTGTAGTTGGAGGAAGACGCCGAATAAAATTCAAACTTTTGCAATTTTCGAAAATTCAGAGTTAACCGAGAAAATCGGACCTATGCCACCTTAATTAGTGCATTTTGCCATGTTCTTACAAGAAATTTACAGAAAATATTGGAGCCGTTTTTGAGAAAATGTTCAAAATGTCCGGGGAGCTTCACGTAAAGTACCCCCAAATTTTATAGAATCTTTTTCGAAATCTCAAAGCTTTGACTCGAATCAGATCGACCGGGGATTATACATTTTGGAGGAAATCGTACGTATGGTTTAGGCGCTAGCAGTGTTCACAGACGGACGGACAGACGGACGGACAGACGGACGGACAGACGGACGGACAGACGGACGGACAGACGGACGGACAGACGGACGGACAGACGGACGGACAGACGGACGGACAGACGGACAGACGGACGGACAGACGGACGGACAGACGGACGGACAGTCGGACGGACAGACGGACGGACAGACGGACGGACAGACGGACGGACAGACGGACGGGACAGACGGACGGGACAGACGGACGGGACAGACGGACGGACTGACGGACGGACAGACGGACGGACAGACGGACGGACAGACGGACGGACGGACATTTTCCTTTCAATTGCTTTTTCGGTATCAAGGACCCACGAAAAAGGTGTTCTGGCTACACCACGTGTTAGGGGATATTTTCTTAATTTAGCAACTGGATTTATCCACGTTTTCGTTGTCATGGCCCGGCAACGAATTTTTTTCTGGCGAAAATTGGCCATTTTTCTCACATTACATAACTTTCCCTATACTACTCCGTACATACGTATACGTACGGAGTAATATACGTACGTCTATTACTCCGTACATACGTACGTATACGGGAAAGTAAAAGGTAGAAATCAGGCGACTGAAATGAAATTTAACGAAGTACTCTAGTATGATACAAAATGGCGGTTCAAACATTCGACGGTAAATGCCGGAGCATATGCGTTGCCGGAGAACATGGCGCATATGCGTTGCCAAAGAGTTGTGATTGCAATCAAACAAACGGTATGTCATTGTTATATGCAGTAGTGAAAAAGCTCTCTCTTCATCCAGACACGGAGGAGGACGGATCAACTTGTAAGAACGCGGAATCTAACTTCGATTTTGTTTGATAGTAACGCTGTGCCGTAATACCGATACGGAATATTAGTCAGAAGATTGATTCGTGAAGTTAATTGAATTAATTCAATTGAAACATTTTATCCTCAATAAATATTGAGGAAAACTTTATTTGCAAAATAAGGTGGTTCGCCGCGTTGTATTGACGATATGACATTGTAGTTATTATAAATTGATTCGGTGACAACAGCATGTGATTAAGTGGAGAACTTTAATAGAATATAACCAGGATAGAGACTATAAAATATGTCTGCAGTGCCGTGGCGGAGCAAATGAGTTTGTGAATAGACTTGGCTAGGAATATTAGTTAGCAGATACATTTTTTTTCGATTTTGAGTTCGCAGGTAGGCGCACAACTTTTGCACATTTTAGGGAAAAGTAACTCTAGATACTAGGTTAGCTGCAGATGCTAGATAAAGACAGATACTAGAAGCAACGCTCAACAATGAAGTAGACGACATCGGGTCCGGCCCAGCCGAACGAAGATCGGATGACGTCGTGGAAGGTCAGGTTGTTTTTATATATATATATATATATATATATATATATATATATATATATATATATAATTTTTATTATTTTGAAGATTATACATGGCTCAGTTTAACATTACAAACTTTCTCACATTTTTATGCTTATTATCTACATTAAAAAACTAAACTATTACTTCTTTACAAACTATTTATTAGGGAGAGGAAACCCACTGAGCACCTCACAAGGAATCAACCAAATTTGCATATTGTATATGAAAAACATGCTTGGGAAATCTATTTTTTATTCTGGTTGCGTTTCTGGGTGCCTTGCCTAGGTTATATTGGGATAGTTGTGTAATTGATGGTAAATAGGTTGGTTCTTCGGGCGCCATCCGACGACTTACAAGAGGGCTCGGGGTATTTTATGCTAACGATCGTTAGAAATTTAATTCAAAGTTCCTGACCAAATGATAATGTTATTTTTGCATTCAAATAAATTGTGTTCTGTTTTTAAACGAATTTAAAAAGATTATTATTGTGCCACATAGCACGTTATTGGTGCAATAATTTCAGAATAAGATAAAACTTTCAGATTTCGTGCTTCTCTGTACAGAGGGCAGATCCGGTGGCAATTTTTCAGATACAGGTAAGCGAATTGTCATCGAACCGAGAACTCAACGACTGAGCCAGCAAGGTAGTAGTGTAATTTAAATACACGAAATTTTCTTGATACTTGAAATTGTTTTCCTGGCGCCCATAATAATAGGATTCATTGGTTATTGCAATTGAACAGAACCAACGACTAAGATAAAGAATTTATATAGTTTTCAGTAGTAAATGAGGTAGTAGCGCTTCTAAATAGAAGAATCGTTTCAGTAGGATACACCCTCCTAGATAAAAAGGGGATGGGAATGGAGAAGAAAGGATGTGGATAAAAGAAAAGAGCTAAATTAATGGCCTGTGTTACAAAAAATACTGATTAGAAGAAATGGGGTGTATATATGGAAAGAAAGCGAAATGAGAGTTTGCAGACTTTGGCCTTTACTATGTCTCATGAGGAACTAGAGATGGAGGCAGGCCAAAGATGAAATGGAAACAAGAACAGAATGAAGCCTAATTCTTGAAAGTACAAGACGAATAAGAAGGAGAAGAAGAAGGAGTAAAATACGTGTGTACGGACAAAATGAATTATATTGAAGTGGCTTGGGATATTCTGTAGTGAAGACTTTTTCCAAGAAAATCAAGGGTGTTGTGGAGAGACCTTTATCTGGTCTGAAAATAATAGCTTCGATTGATCATAAACCGGCTGCGGTGAATCGTGCGGAACAATAATGGTCGGGCAGATGCGCTCACCTGGAATTCCCAGCGTCCTTGGGGCGCGCGCGCGGCGGTAAGCCAACGTGGACGTTGCCCCGCTGGTGGCTCGCAGCTCGCGCGTGATCCCATTGGTCCATGTCGCGCCTTCCTTGCCCGTTCCGCGAGCGCGACGTCGTCAGAGGAACGAATTCTGCGAATAACCGACTGCGGCGTGGGGGTGCATTTGTGACGTCTCAGACGTCAGACAGTCACGTGTGCGTCATCGTCTTCCCATCGGCCACTTCTTACGAGTACTATGAGAAATGCTACTCTTTCTCAACAACAAGAATAACAATTTGATTGCAAGACTTGCGTCTTACAGCTTCACAATTCGTATTAACGTTTCCAAACACTAACAAGAACTTATGTTGCTAATCTCTTAAGCAAATTGTAGTGATTGCGGGATCAGGTTTAGTCAAACACATAAGTCTAAGAATTACTTTTAATGTTTCACTTCACATCTCAACAAAAAAGAAACACAACCAAAATTGTTCTCGGGGCAGCGTCCTTGCCCCGATGCTAAACTTGATAAGCCGGCGGCACAGGTAGCCGACTGACTTGCTGATAACGGCTGTTATCTCGGGCGGTTGCAGTGGTGCGTCGTGGCTGCTGTCGTAGCAGCCGCGGAACCCTTGACAGACGGGAGCGATGTCCTGCGGGAGGTACCGCCTGCTAATCCACGTTCCGTCCAGGAGCCGTGTCTCCCGGGTCGATCCTCCTCGGCACTCGTACACGTATGTCGCGCTGGGTAGAGAGTTCATTCGTGACAGGGCGCGTCGCTGCTGACTCGGGGTTTTATCCCCTCGCCGCCTGGTGAGGGGAAGGGAAGGGGTTGTGCCCCTCCACTAGCGGAGCGGTGGGGCGTCACCCCAAGCTCCTCCTCTGATAGGGGGGATACCACACAAATCATGCGTAAAACTCACATTCCGTAGTATCGAAAAGCCCTTTGATCTATTCTTCAAGACTTCATGAAGCGTTCTGCTTGTTTACCCACGGTCTTCTGCTTGTTTATCCAGGAGGAGACAAATGACAATATTCCCCTGTGTTACAATTGCTTGATTGCATGCAGGGTCTGTAATTGCTCGTGGCGAAATGTCTAACGCATCTGCCTTCGACCAGCGTGCCCGGGTGTGATCCCCGTCCAAGCAGGTTGTCGGCAAGGATTCGCGGGGCTCTCAGGGTTTCTCCTGCCTTTCAATCCACTATATCTGCATCGTTAATAACCTTATCACTACTCATTTGTTAATCACAAAACGTCCTCAATGAACATAGTTGATGAAGAACCCCTAAATTCATACTAATTAATAAAATTGATTGGTTGCGTCTATTTGAAACTCAGTAAAATGTATCTACAACTATTCTATTAGTGACCTAGGGTTGCAAACATACAGATGAACAACCCCACCCCCGTACCCTGCTAAAGAACAGCAGAATACTGTCGTATAACACGCCAATAAATCCAATATTTTAATAATAACTGACTTCACGAATAATGCAGTAATACAGAATAGTATATGCGTATACATTACATCACTTCTTTACATACCAAGAATATCAAAAGCATTACTGTTCCTTAACGCGACACCTGAATATAAAATATTTAATGTTGAGCTGCCTCTTCCTTTCAGTCTTGCTATCACACGACGTCAGCTGTGACTTAGTGACTCAATGAGTATGAGGATTCTGTAGGTATGCGCAGCATTATAATACGTTGAATAACACCATAAAATATTTGAATTTCTCAGGGGAAATAGAAACCGTTTCATTGTTTTACGGTTATCTCGAGTTTCTGTGAATCTAATGAAACCATGGACTCGTATCACGTGACCGGGGGCTCATTTGTGCACGCATTGGAAATTAGTAATAGAGATGTTCATTACATAAAGTGAAATGCAGAAGGAGATCAGAGAAGGCAGTCTTTCACTACGGGTCTCTCAACCTGGCCGTAGTCTGGTCTATTAAAAGCAGCATTAAGTTGAGATATAACAATTCTTGTTGATGCCGTTATGTACGATGGTGCAGTATGAGTGATTAGCTGTAGTAGGTGGTCTGAGAGGCTGCAGCAATGGGAGAACTCCGCGGAGACTTACCGCAAATCCACTTCATCTCACTTGCCGCATGGATCGGCAAGTTTTTGAACCATGGTATCCAAAGGTGGAGAATAATGCGTAGATAGCTGAGCTGTAGGTCGGCCGATTATTATACAACTTTACCTATCCATTCCCATGCTGTCGATTTGCTTCCATATATCATTAAAGTACACGAAACGATGTAATGAGCTTTATTGAATATCGAAGGACACCCCCAAATATTTTTAAATATATTTAAAATTGTTCTAATTCTCATTAATCGTAAACAGTATCTCATTGAAATAACATGAAAAAACATACTTCTCTCCTTATTTTTATATTACGTCAAAAACAGTTAAAAACTGTGTGTGACGTGCTAGAGGGAGAAGTGAACTCTGTGCAAATTTTCATAATTCTGTGATTCCTAACCTAAACCATGTACTAGTTGAAGTTTTAATACAGAATGAAGCGTTTTTTGCAGGGATTGTTAACAAAATATTCACACTGATGTAAAAAATCTACTTTCAATCATAAATCAGCTATAGATTTAGGCTCTTATCCCTCATCATATCATTCGTAAAGGAGTATACTCCCTGCTGCGACATGGAGAACAATAATTTGAATAACTATATTCACCACTGAATTCTAGAAGATGTGAATAATGTATAATAATGATGTATGATAATGATGAAGGTAATGATATAATATATGATAATATAAGACAATTTGCGTCCAGAAACAAAACAAGACGCCATCTCAGCATTTGCTCAAGGATTAGGAAAACTGGACGAAAAACCTGATCGTGATGGGGGTCATATACAGTCCAAATGGTAATTAATACATAAAATATCATTGTTAAACTTAATATTACTTTCCTTTTTGATGCAAGGTATAATCTCTAATTGTGTAGAAACAGTTATGCCGAAGAAATGATTTTACTTAGCACTTAAACATTTGTATCTAATTTAATCGTTTAATGTTAAAAAAGAATCGGGAGAAGTAACGAAGTCCAGAGAGTTGCAAAATGACAATTATCTGGATTGCAAAATAAATTTACTTTATAGAGACAATCTACTTTTTTGATTGTACACACAAAAAGCTTTGAAAATGTAGCCACTGCAAATATCATCAGTATCGCAATATATGAGGCTGAAGATATCCCTTTCGATTCAATCCCAGGTACACGTGATGGACTCTGACCTGTGAGGGGCTTGAAGTCTAGAAGCTTGTGATCAGACAGTAGTAACGGTCGAAGATTTTTCATAAGACTGTGGCGCAAAAAAACGTGAAATATAAAGCATGGCATCTCGTAATCATTTTCAAATAATTGCAAATAAATGTACAAATATTTGTGTCGCGTTAAGTCAACGTGGGTTTGCGAAACTTTTTGTTGTCATGGTATGTTTTGGCAGCTGAGGAGACGTATTTGAGTTTCATGTTAGAGAGTAAGCAGTCAAATTCCAAGAGTAGTGAGTGTACGCTGCGCGTTTTCAATGATTTGCATAGAAGGGATGTTAATAATAATTTACAAATAATCTATACTAATAAAAGTGAATTCAACGATATGTAACCGACATCGATACCACAAAAAGTAGTGTACGAATAGATACGAAACGTTCACAAGCTCTTCAACATTGTCACATTGTGTTAAAGATTAACACAATAAAAGTGGGCCAAATAAATTTAAATAACATATTGGTAGATACACCACGTTGACTATTTTTCACCTGTCGATAAAAGCAGATTGGTTTCTCATATATTCCGACAGAGGCCAGCAGTAGTCCAGCAGAACTGGTGAATGATGAATGCTCAGGCAACGCCGGGAATTTTGTTAGTAATTTATCAGTAAATTATTTATTATTATTCCACCACATCACGACTAAAGATGTTATGAGTCGGCTCAAAATAAAATATGCTCGAGGTTGCAACCAACTACCTAAGGAGCTGATCTAGGAACTGTCTACAATACTTTGCGCAAAATGTGGGCTGTTCCAAATAAAGCGATTTCTTGCACTTCCCAGTCTTTTGATTCACCTGGTAGTTTAGACAAGTTCTTACACAAATTTGGCGGAACAAATTTCAGAGCTCCTATAATTATCGATACGACCTGTGCTTTTACGCCCCACATTCGGCTGATCACGATTACCAAACATTTGTATATAAGACCTTTCTCTGCCTCCTTGGTTACGACGTTTTTATCACATAGCACAGCAACATCGACTAGTAGCACGATTTTTTCTCCAAATCCCGGATAACTATATCCGGTTTGTTTGCCACTATCGTGCGATCAGTTTGGATTTGTTGGTCATACAATATTGTACACAATCCAACAGACGTCACCGGCTTTGGTGAGTGTTCGCACCATTTGGGGCATGTGTTTGGAACTTTGAGGGCTGTACAGATCTTCCAATGAAAGTAGCTACACACCCTGTCGTATTTTTTCAAGTATTCGGTCTTTGATAAGATTGGACAAGCTGAGACAATATGCTCAATTATATTTACGTGTTCCTGGCAAATGCGGCATTTATCATCTTAGGAAAGTTTGAGAAACGCTTTGCTTCATCATAATGTTGGGTTCTCGAGGCCTGATCTTAGGCAGCTATTACAAGTGCTTCCGATTCTGGCTCCATTCTTCCCCTTTTGAGGCACATAAATGATTGATCTCTAATGATCTGTACCCTGTCCATTTATTTCAAATATTGTCCGTGGAGTGGTTTATCTCTCCACGATTTCTTTAACATTTTTTGTGTCTTACATTTCATGTTAAGTAGCAATAGAAGTTCAGTGTCTTTGTCATTCTGCGTGTCTTGCATAGTTTTCTTTGCAATGCTTCTTGCTACACTAACAATGCCTCAGTTTCCCATTCTTAGGTCAGATTCCATCACCTGCCTCATTAGTGGGTCATCTTGATGGCTGACTACATACTTTCCCATCCCGAATTTCGCATTGTGCCAGGAGGCTTCAATTTGTCTGAGGCCTCTTCCTCCTTCCTTACGTGACACATAAAGTGTACGTACATCAGCTCAAGGTTGGGCAACGTGATGCATTGTAGCAGCTTTCTGGTTTTTCGATCCATGATGCGAATTTCTTGTTCAGTCCAGTCCACTAGTCCGAAACTGTATTCGGCTACAGAAACGGCCAAACTACCTATTGCAGATATTTTATTCCTGGAGTTCAGAGCGGACTGCAGGCTCAGTCTCACTTTTCTGTAATACTCCCTCCAAATTCTCTCTTTGATTGTGTCGTTCGAGATGGCCTAAAATTCTTCAATGCCCAGATATTTGTATGTCTTGCCTGGCTCAAGATCTTGAATCACAGTGTGCATATCAACTGTAATGTTCTCTGACGCCAGTTTGCCTTGTTTCAAATTGATTTTTGCACACTTATCAAGACGATACTTGATGTAGATGTCATTGCTAAAATAGTTGATGACGGACAGCATTTGGGAGAGAATGACTTCATTCCTTGCAAACACTTTAAAATCTTCCATGTAAAACAAATATGATACTAACCTTTCATCATCATGGTGCTCATAACCAAATTCAATGTGTGACAACTGCCTAGGTAGTGGGATCAAAATAATGCAAAACGACAGTGGGGATACCGAATCTCCTTGGAAAATGTCCCAGTTAATCTGAATACTTATTGTTTCTACTACTTCCTTTCCGCTGTGTATTAGTAATCTGGTACTCCACAATTTCATACTAGCCTTGCAAGTTTAGGATCATCTCGTTAGATCTCTAGGGTCTTCAAAATCCAATCGTGTGGCACACTCTCAAAGGCCTTCAAAGGTAATCAATCGAAGCCATGATTAAATTACGTTTCCGTTTCTTTACACCATTCAAGATAATTTTATTCAATAGCAACATTTCCTTACACCCATGGGAACCTTTACGACATCCTTTCTGTTCAACTGGCAACAGATAATTCTTCTCTAGGTGTCTATATATTTTGTCAGCTATGGCTGCAGTTATAACTTTGTACATTACTGGCAGGCAAGTAATTGGCCTGTAGTTCTTCGCCAAAGAGCTGTCTCCCGCTCTGGATAGAAAATACGTGATGCCGCGAGTGAGCCATTCGAGGAATTCCTTAGGATTTTCTAAAATTTCATTAACAGCCTTTGCTAGATGAGAATGTATTGCTGATAATTTCTTAATCCAACAAATCTAGATCTTATCAATCCCGGAGGATTTCCAGTTTCCTATGTTCCTAATTGCTTGGCAGAGGTCCTCTTACGAGAATTCGTGAACATATTCGATGTTTAACACATAAAAGCATTCGATGTTTTTCACAAGTGCATCAACATCAGTTTGAAGCCAAGATGCATCTTTGTTGTAGGATCTGGTTTCCTCACAGATTCCTGCCCAAAATATTTCGACGTCATCTTTTGAAGGAGGGGGCAGGGAGTTTTAATAAAATATATTATAATATTTTTAATATGAGACTTTATTTGTTAAAACTCATAATTGTTTAAATACTCATGTTGAATCAAATGTTTTCACAAATTTATACGCTTCACTCCTCAAAAATGTTTATATAGATTTGATTGGTAAGATTGTTCATATCCCAAAAACATACCCATTTATTGACGATACCATGGTTCCCTTCTTTGGTAATAAATTATTTATATAACAAATTATTTTGACTTGGAATATAATTTTTTGTTAAGTTTGTGATTTAAAAAGAACACAAGGTAAGCTCCGTATGTTTATATTGAGTAATAATTATTTTGAGGAAAAAAATCAATATTGTTAAAACATTCTTTTCAAATAATGAACTTTCATTAATTTGTATTCTAGCCTGATGATGAGGTAAAAAAACCTCGAAACTGTTGCTGGATGAATGTACATTAAAGTTTATTATTATTATTATTATTATTATTTAAAAAGTAAAGTCTGTTTCAATAATAATTTAGCCAAATTAAATACAATTAAATCGCTTCTGTTTGAATCAACCGGTTCTGCTCACGAAAATCTTCTGAACGTTTATAACGTCTAATTACTTGAGCCCATGCTTGGATTTTCTCTTTTAGCTTCTCTGTAATCATTAGCCTTGTTGTGGCATTTTCAGTTGGGTATTTTTGTTCAACATGGAATATTATTTGTTGAACTTTAGAACTGTGTTTTGATTTAGAAGATGCCTCGGCTAGAAGTGATATTTCACGCTGTGTGTCGGCTATCCGTTTCATAATTCTTTTCGCCCATGGGGGTACGTCCATGGGGGTTCACTCTGGCTGGCTGACGGCCGTCGATGTTCTTGCCTGGCCCCAAAATTATCTGTGATACTAGATATCCAGTTGCATATACGATGCGATTGATTTTTAGTAATATCTACATCTCTATTTGAGGTCTGTGCAACCACATTTATGACACAATTCTCTGTTTCTATCACTCTCTTAGCTTTTGCATTTTCGTAAGTTCTCCTCAACGATGCACGAGATTCGAATGGAAGTAGAAGAACTCGTTCTATCTCGCGTCGGAGAAGGTTCCGCATCATGTCCTTATCGTGTGACTCATAGCCAGATGAATGTTCACTACTGACGGATGTTTCACTTGGATGAACCTTCTAGAGGATCTTCGTTTTCAGGGACATTAGATGGTTCTAAATGTTCGTCATGTAGATAATTCGATCGAAGAACATACTCCGCGTTTTTCTAGATGCCTGCAAGTTGTTCTGCTGTGAATTTTCCACTGCTGAGTATGTGTCATCGTTGACTAGCAAGCTTCTTTGAGTCTAGGGTAGGTCTCGTATCTAGATTCCGCTCTCTCCATACCTTGAAAATGTCTATTTCTGAGCCCCATTTTTCGTTTTTGCATAGCAAAAGCACCACATCACCTCCTTTAATTCATCCCGCGTCCATCTCTGACGTTGGCTTTGAGCTACTGCTGGCTCTGGGTTCCTGGGACTAACATCCGTGGGATGGCCAGACATCGACAAGGTGACATTAGCTCGGTTTCTGAGCAGGTATGGGAGATTGGTAGAACAAGACACGTTAATTTTCATTGCATTGCTTGTTCTATTCATTTTGCTCATTGGTTTTAAGTGAAGATTCACCGGACGCCAATTCGAGTTCACATATCACACTTAACCCTTGGGTTGTTTCCTACCATCCGTTACTGCGACTCACAGTGTCCTCGGGTCATCCCTCCGCAGGGCCGAGCAAGGGGTCCCTCCGATTGCCAGTCGTCATTACTAAACCCTACGGGATTTTCACTGACTGCTGAAGGCAGCCTCCTTCGCTGGCTAATGCAAGGTTCGGGCCTTCACTCTAATCAGTGGCCTGGTGTGCCAACCCAGTTTCTCTCCTGGGCTGACGACAAGAAGTCCAAAGGTTCATGACCCTTCTCTCTCTACTTACTTCCCACTCTCTTCAAAATTGAGTACTTTTTCGTCGGACCCCTTACCGCCAACCTATTCAGTAATTGAAGCCTTCCCAGTAGCTAGGCTACCACTGACATAGCTCTTAGGCTCGTCGGGGTACTCAAGCTCCACCACTACAAAATCGTGTACTCCCTAGTTGGATTTGTTGTTATTATTATTCTTAATATTATAAGTAAATGAAAATATTAATTACACATAATATATTATATATCTATATACAATATTATACTTTCTTATATTCTGTATACTAAGCATGTGTTATATTTTTATTTTATTTTTTTGTTCGCGTATAGGCCACCTCGGGGCACGCGTGTATAAATACTGCCTTCACCGAGGCTCAAAATCATTATGTCGGTGGCAGGGCATGAAACATCATCAGGGGGATCAGCATTTAGCTGAATCCCATTTTTATCTCTCAGGTTTGTTAGCCCTGGTGGTATCGATGGTGAAATGATGATGATAGTGGTGGTTGAAAGGACGGCACACACATGTAGACATACACAAATACACCCGTATCCGAGGCAGGTCTCGAACCCGTGACCCTGCGGTGCGAGATCGCCTCGACACTACTGCCCTAATGTTGTCGGCCACGGCGGCGACCGTTTGTTATTTTATTATTACTTTTTATATAAAAATGACGTGTTACTTTATTTGAATGCTTTATAGCTCGGAGACGTGGTACCTACTTCTCGGGAGTTGGGTATGATAGTCTCTTGGTAATGGTGCCTCGAGCTCGAAATACTACTCGGAAACCCCCCATCCATACAGTCTCATAATCAATTTTTAAAGGTGGTGACATTTAGGCTTCTTTTCCTCAAATCTTCTTCTTCTTCTTCAAACATTGCAAACGACTTCTGTCCTACCTCGATTGCGTAGCTCGGCGCCCGATTGCGTAGCTGGCCGTGAGCGGGGGGAAATAAATCCGCTCCGGCTAGGGCTCGTCCCGAATCTCGCGAGTGTCACGCGAATCGTGCTGCTCCGCTGGGGTCGCGCGCCGCCCGCGGCGGTGGCTGCTGAGCGACTAATGAACCGCGACTGCCCCTCCCCTTCCCGCGCCTGTCCTTGGGGTTTGAGGGCGCCACCGGCGGCGCTGGGGACGCGCGGCGCGACGCGACGCGATGCGGCGAAGCGGCCAGAATACGCGAACGACGAAACGCACGGATAAAGGAAGTTAAAGGAAGTAGTGGTGCTACGTACTTTCACGCCCATGCTTTCATGCAAAATTACGTGAAAGGTAGTCAAATTTTCGAAAAATTGCACATAACCTTATTTCAAAAATCTGTCTTTCAGGAACAGATGTCATTAAGGGAAAATTATCTATCTTTAATATATGTAGTTGTAGGAAAACTCCGAAAAAACTTTGAACTTTTGAAATTTTCAAAAAATCTGAATTTTTAATGGTCATGAAACCTGCGCCATACTCTTAAACTTCCTAAACACTATCCAACAACAAAATTTTGTCATAAAAATTGATTCACTTTTCGAAAATTTGGAAAATGTCCCCAGGGGCTTTATGTAAAGTACACCCAAAATAAAATATCTGTTTCAAATTCAAGGGGTTGTGCCATCAGCCTGATCGATTGGGGAATATCAATTTTGAGAGAAAATTGGCTGAACGGTTTAGCCGCTAGCGTTCGTCAGAGAGGGACAGACAGACGGACGGACGGTCGGACAGACAGACGTCTTGCCGTCAATAGATTTTACAGTATCACGTGCCCACAAAACATGGATTTGTGGGGCCACGCTCTTTTTTCGCACAGCATTACAGCTCTACCGCGTAGCAAGAAAGTAAAGCTGGGCTTCGATGATGTCGTGGCTTCGATGGTGTAACGGTTAGCGTATCGGACTGTTGTATCCAAGTTCGCGGGTTCAAATGATCGAAGCTGTATATTGATTGTATATTTATAGCCCTGAAGCAGGCCAAATAAGTGGTCGAAACGTTGGCATTGTAATAATAACTGAATTTCATTGACCTACCCTCCCGTGTATCCACACTGTATTTATAATAAGAGGTCAAGATCAACAGAATACTTTTATTTTAACAATTATTTTATTTGCATCAATTTTCTAAAGACACAACCTATCGCCACCCAATGCGGCCGCATATTGCGTTGTGTCATTAGTGTATTGTGGCCAATAAAATAATTGTTAAAATAATACTTGGTTTAATTGTCTTTAAAATTAGAGTATATCATTGCACATAAAAATAAACAATACACAGACATTCAGTTTTGGTTTATTCTTTAATTTCATAAATTGTTTTTTGTAAATTAATGCATGATATATTGTTAACTGTAAAATTGGTCAGTCATTAATGCAAAATATGCATCGTGAAAAGTGAATATGTTCATACTTCAACTATGTTCTTTGTATGTGTTAAGTTTGGATGTAAAGTTAAGTTTGCAGGGTTTATATTTTTGCCGTTCTTCAATATTTTATTATATTTTTACCGTTCTATTAATGTCACTCAAAGTATAAAAAAGTTCACCAATTACAAACACAACAATCATATGCAGGTCCGTTAGGCTTGTATTGCGTTCAGGATATTTGCAGGAAGAGGCCATTTCACTGCATCTGCACACCTGCGACAGACCGTGCTTTCTTTGAAACGTACCCATGCTTTGGGTTTAGACGCACTTTGCGGGAGAAAAGTCGTCCGTAGTGCTTAGGATGTGTTTTCCAGGTCGAAATGGACCGACGGATTTATTTAAAAACGTTATGCTAGGGATCTCAGAACGTGTATTTCAATCGAAAACTTCTAACGAGTTTTTATTCGATTATAATACTTTCACTATGCGTCACTCACGAAGAAAACAAAAGCCATGAGTGAAACCTGTTACCACATAATTCGTACCTTTTCAGAGAAAATGGTAAGTCATTGAATGTTTTGCGAAGTTGAGCTGTAAAATTTGTCATAAATTAACATTCCATTTCTTAACACCACAACAAGTATTGAATTTGAGGTCACTAATAATTAATGAATTGATGGTATAAAGCAATATTGCATAAAGTGAAATATCAATAACTAGAATTTTAAGGAGGTACAAAAAGTCAGCTATAAATATTTCTACGTGTCGAGGTTTCAATTACGGAATGTGAAAGTAGAAAAAGTATAGGAAGGAAAAAGAATCGAGGTTACGAGGACCTCGAATTATTGAAATTCCGTGCACATTTGTGTGTTAGAAACGTAAGCCAGCAAGATATACAAATGCTTCTATTGTCATCTTTTTGGAAAGTCTTCCTTACTGCGCCGCACTTTTTCCACTATTTTTGTTGTTTCGCAAAGTCCACAAATGATTATGAGGAGTCAAATAGTGTAATATTAAGTAGAACCAAAGGTATTTTTGAGACGTCGACGCAAAACTCGGATTGGATAATTGACGAGATTGGGGTGCAATTATGCGAAACGTTGTCATCTGGGTCAAAGTCACGGCGCTGTGCGACGTAACCAATGAAGAAGGCAGGCCGCAACCGTATTCGAAAATTGGCCGAAAGAGGTCATACTTACCAGTAGGAATTATTTTTTGGCAAAACTATCATTGCCCACCCCCCTTATCTTCCTTTTATCCTGTAAGTCCACTTCTTTATGACAATAAAAATGTGACAGCCATCGATATTCAAATATATAATAATTTATTGCATGATTATCAATAATTTAAATTATAGAGAACATTATCTACGTGTATCTCAAAATCATCAAAATCAGTTCGGAGACTATCTACGAATCTCTGTTTCCAGTACTTCAATTTTCTTTCACTGCTTCAGACACAGACCTGCGAAATACTAGTGCCTAATTAATGGTGTACTATAACATGTTGCCACGAAAGTGTTACAGATGACACTTCTTTAAATAAAATTTCCCTCCACTTTTACATTGGTAAAAAGTGATGATCATCAACCCCCTACTCACCCTACAAGGTTGTAACATTTACGTACAGACACTCACTCTATAGATCAAGAAAACGTGGTGTCGACGATTTAAACTCGAAACTCATAATGCAAGGACATGAGTGTGATGCTCCGTCTTATTGATTTTTTTGCTCGTTCTGCGCATCACCAGACACGACACGCACCACGTGTCCACAACATGTACACTTCTTTTGAAAAGCCAGATCCGACGCTGAGAGCTATACTGAATGGCAAACAAGAAGTGCTAGTGAGAAACATTTTCTAAGTGGAGTAAATTGACAATTGTCCACAATGACCAACTCAAAAAACACGATGAAGCTGTTATTGAAATAAAAGATGCAATATTTAAAAAAATCGCTTCATCAGATATTTGTTTCAATGTTTTTGAACAAGGAGATGATTTCGGTATCTTACTGTCTTTAAAATTCCCGGTAATATTGTGTCGCACACTGGTGCATGAAGTTCATTGGCTGAAGCCAGATGGGTCGGGCAGCAGCACGCCTACGTCATTGCATCACGTCGAAACCGACTTGTAGCGGCTTATGTGGCTGAGGCCAATGATTGATGTCACTGCAGTACCTGTGACCGAGAAATCATAGGATTCGACTTCCGACGGTGGCAGCATTTTAGACACTCGCTACATAGCAAGGTCAAATTCAGCGGCTGTCTGGATGAGAATTCTAGAGGCCGGCTGCTCTGATTGATAGTTTTCCGTGTTTTCGTCGTACTACACTAGGCAAATGCCAAGGCAGTACCCTAACAAACGGGCCACGGACCGCGCGCGATCTGCCCTTTCTGTTCCATGTACTGTCCTAATTCCTTCCTAACGTCTGGGGTGGTGTCCGACTGGTCGGAGAGACCTGGTTGGGGAAACCCGCAAGCCGACGAGTGGATCGGGGCCGGATCTCGCCATCCAGCGTGAAAAGATCACCGCCCCTCTTCCGGGTAACAGATGCACTACACTTACGGGAATGTTGACCATAGCCGTTGATGCGTTCGGAAACACTAATCAATCAATGAACAAACCGACTCGCTATATATTGGGGTGGTGTAAATGAAATGGCTGTGGAAATTGCAAATTACAATACTTCTTATTACTGAAAAAATTACGTATTCAATCAAAATAATTTCCATTCACTTCCACACACTTCTCCCAACGTGAAGCAAGTGCAGATATTCCTTCCTGAAAAAAATCTGGAGATCGTGAGTCAATAAACTTTATAAATTGTTTCTTAATTGGTGTTTCTTATTTGAAGTATGTGCCCACTAAAAATCCATCCAGACGTCTCAAGAGGTGATAATATGTTGGTGAAATGTCTAGAGAATAGGGAGGATGGAGAATTTTAATGCCCAACAGGGCGAGTTTTTTAACAGTTTTTTCGCGACGTGAGATCTGACGTCGTGTAACAGCAAAACTCCATGCCTATTACCTAAAGCTGGCCGTTTAGTGCACAGTTTTTTGTGCTTATTCTCTATTTCCTGGCAGTATTTGTCTGCATTTATGGCTTCACATTGTTTAGTAAAGGTGTCAGATCTCCAATCGTCTCATTCTGTCTGTTTCTGTGAGTTCATGACGAACCCACTTATCCATCTCCTTGTCGTTCTTTCACTTGTTGTTCCTTCAACAAATGCAAGCAATGCAAATTCACTTAATGTTCGGAGATGCCTCGATTGCAGTGTCATTGAGTTTTGAACTCGGACAAATAAATTACACGAATGTGTTTTCTTTCCATCACCATAACGTACACACTGGAACACTGTGTTCACCATAAACTGCAATGGCCAACTCTACACACAGAGGCCACTGAGCACTATGTCCTATGTAGGACATGTATGTTTACATACAGCATATTTACAGAGCCACCTGTCAGAAGAAGAAGTAATTTCCTGAGGCGAGAAATTCAAATCATTTCATTTGCACCAGTCCAATACTCTTTGGGCTGCACTGATCTGCGCGTGCGGAATCCGACGTGACCCACTGTGCGCCGGTGGCTGCGGACGCGCGACGCGCTGGCGCAACGAACGCGGCGCATAAAGCGATAATTTGTGGCGCGGCCCCCGGCGGCGAAGGCGAAATAAGCCCCGTAAAGGCGGGTCATTTTCCGAGGAACTGCCATCGTCATGAAATGTCGCCCGGCCCACCTGCGAGATTTTAGAATTTCTCTCGCGCGGTCGCCCTGCCGCCGCCCGCCGCCTCCCCGCTCGTCCAGGCAGGGAGAGGTGGCGGCTCGGTGGGGGCCGTGGCTATGGCGAGGGGCGAGGGGCGAGGGGCGAGGGGCGAGGGCGGGGACCATGGCGGTGGTAGGGGCCATGTCGGTGGCGGGGGTCGTGGCGGTGGCAGGGACGTTCGCGGCGGCACGGCGTGGGCCTTAGCAGTAGCGGTGGGGGTCGCGGCGGGGGCCGTGGCGATGGTGGTTGCGGGGGCTATGGCGGTGGGGGGCGTGGCTGTGGCAATGGCAATGGCAGTGGCGCTGGTGAGTAGAGGCGGGACGGGGCGGGGATGGGTGTGGCGGGGAGTAGTGGGGGCGGAGAGGGGTGGGGCGGGGAATAGTGCGAGGGGTGCGGTGCGGGGCAGAGTGGGGTGGGGCGGCGGGGGGGGGGGAGAGGCCAGGCAAGGCAGTGCGACGAGTTTCGCATGAGAGGGATTCCCGGACATCTGTTGCAAGGGTGAACGCTCAACATGTTGCTAAGCGGTGGATTGCTCGCCGAGAGCGAGGTGGGAAGACCGCGTAACGAATATACACGGCGAATGTATAGGAGTGTGATCACTGAAGCGTGTAATACAAGTCTTCCATGTTTCTCATTCTGGACTGGCGTAGGTTAATCCTAAGTTCTTACGTCGTTTAGACAAATGTTGAGAATAGCCGTGTTTTGAAAAGTAATAAGTTCGAAATGAAGGGAAACGACATATGTAAAGAATAGAACATTTTTTCGTCGGTATTGAGGTGCAGCACCATTTGAAATAGAGAATACAATAGAATAGGTAATATGTAAAAATTAAAGATCTAACGATAGGAATGTCCCGAATATTAATCAAATATCTCATGTCTATCCAATATTTATTTTTTAATTTCATTTTAAGTCTCTTTTCAACTATAATGGTCATCTGCGACCTCATTACACATTTTACATTTTAGATTATAAATTTACATTACACACCTTATAAAAATATATTTTAAATTAATATTAGGAAAATATTTTCTGTATGCATTATTAATTCATTCAGTCGATTAAATAGTCGTTAATAAGTTTATATTTCAAATTAAGTTTACATTTCATTACATTTTACATATCATATAAAATTGTATTTATAGAAAAGTTATTGTACTTTAGAAAAGTTATTGGCTGTATGCATCCAGCAATAGTATTTTTTTATAACAAAGATAACAGTAATTTCTTCTACTTTACTACCGATTTGTAAAAACAACGGTAACACACATTATTAGAAAGATTGGCTCGCACTTCAGAATATTGAGATTCTAAGAATTACTGCAAATCATGTAACTATAACGTCCGTACTAAAATGTATGCAGCATGTGCACTCAAAAACACTTCCTTATGCAAATGCGCACACATATGCATAACGTACGCTGCTATGTCTATGAAAGCATTAAAAATCTCTCTGTTCTGAGATGATAAGCAGGCATTGTAATTCATATGGTATCATCTATTTGAATGGAGAAGTATTATTTTATTCCCCAAAACAAGGCATCCATAGTTCATTGTTCTCCCGTCTGGCGTTCTTTACATTTTTCTTTAGATTCTTTTAATTGGGGATACCACTTTGTCACGCTAGGCTTAAGTTTTTCAGCAAACAATGAATGCAACAATCTAGGTAATTAATGCGCACAAATGGAAGTTCAGTTTTGTTTCCAACAATGTAAACATATAAAAAATGTGTTACGCCCAATGGCGTAACGGCAATCATGTAATAATATTCTTCTCAAATTATGGATACTATACATTATTTTCATTCCTTAAGAAGAAAGTTTTTTTTCTTTTTATGTATGGTATTAAGTAAGTTTCTTTTTCATCGATTAACTTTAATGCATCTCAATTTATTAATATAATTATGTAAAAAAACGAAGCTTTCATTGCTGAGAGTTGTTGTGTATTCTGATGTACAGAGAACAAGTTTGTGGAAAAATGTACTCTTACTTGCAACAGGGAAAGTTCCATTTCTTAACCTTGCTATCTCGGAACTCCTGTTCCTTCCACTCATTCTTTCCTTAGGAAGAAAGATGTAATGGATATAGAATCTTTATAAGGCCTGCTTAACATTACTAGGGTTTACGATAAATTGCTTTACTTCCTTTTTGGAAACGATTTTCTTAGTTTTGCCTGCGACTTCGTTCCAGGTGTTATAAATCAACATATAATATTTAACTTTACGACTTTCAATATTTACTCTTTTAGATTAAATTTTAGTGACACCTTAAAATGTTAACCCCCTCCGTATAGCCGAGGAGACTAGAGTTTCTACGAACTTATTGATCCCAAATACGAACTCTGAGTATGAATTTGAATGACAGCATGAAGTTTGATTCGAAGTCTTCTGTACGTACTGTATGATGGAGATTCTCATGTGGTGCAGACAATTCAACTGAAAATCTCAAAATTGTTTTGATGTTCAATGAATTCTCAAAAAGCATTCTTTGAATGTTCAGAGTGCACAGTTTAAGGTGCCAAAGCAATAATGCATTATAATGTAACATAAAGTAGCATCAAAAAACCGGAGTAAATAGGCGATCCCCGGTGGCCGAGATCGCTAAGATAGTAGTATTGTATAGATTTCGGACCGAATGGTCGCGAAGTCCGAAGGGTTCGAGTCCCGCCTGGGGCATGGTTGTATTTGTGTTCGTCCTTTCACAAATATCATCGCTATTTCATGTCATCTTTATAGTTACCATAATGTTAAACCCAATAGTGGTCACTAATGAACTAGATGTTAAATTAAAAAAAAAGAATAAGAGTATTAAGTAATAAACTATTGGTCTGCAACAGCGAAAAGGCTCCTGCTGAGAGCTGAAAATATGGTCCTGAAGCAGCAAAAAACTTGGCTATTCTGAAATTGCACACGTGAATTCTTCCGCTTAAATGACATCAACTGTGTCTTAAGTACTGATGCACTGAACGACAAAATTTAATCAGTACGCACAATATGGAATAACACACTCATATATTTGTATTTATTAGTCAAAATCGAAACTGTTTAATTGTTTTTGTATTTTCTAACTTCCTTGTTATCTAATGAAAACATTCACACCTCGCATGGCCAGAGGGTGCGTAGTTTTCCGTCAATTTATTCTGTACTAGTGGTTGCCCAATGGTCGAAATTCGACCTAAATTCTTTTAATTTTTAACGTTATTGAGGCTCTTTGTCAGGCTACTCTTGTATAATTATTGCAAATATTAAAAAAAAGTTATATTTCGTCATCTACCGAGCGTGTGCAAATATGTCAGTAGCGTGTGTTGTTTGCCTTATTTCCCTGCAATACCAATAAAATTTGAAAACCTATCAATGAAAACAGGGGGATCATTATACGTTTGTCGGCCCTCGAGCATGGCCGAAGATGCAACGGACACTGGTCTCGTGACTCCAACCGCCAGCAGGGCCATCAAATGTGCTGCTCCAGCAGCCTTGTTTACGAGCAATATCAAGTGGGAAAATAACATTAGTACAAAATTTTGTAAGATCTAATATCGTTCATAGGCCAAAATGATTATTACATTTATTACTACAATAATGAATAACATGCTTTTCAAGTACATAAATGCAAATATGGAGTGAAGAATTTTTTTCTTAAATATTAACCTTGGAATAAAACGTCTAAAATGGCTCATTTTGTAGGTTAGGGGATAGAAAATTAAACCAACATCACCTTTGGGACCCGAAAATCAGGTTTAAAGACCCTCTAACGCAATGTTTTGGATTTATATACAAGTACGTTAGCAGTGTTTCAGTGTGTTGCGGGTTGAATCTGCGCGCAATATTTTATTTTATTTGGTACATTTGTAACGCATATTGAAGATAAATGTTGGAATTCTGCATTCCTTCTCCAAACAAACTAAACTATACAAAATCTCACGGTCCTCCAAATGCGGAATATGGTTAAAATGGGGTACACATTTTTCTCTTCTCGTATTAATGGATAAGCTCCGGTCCTCAAAGGTGCCTCCTCTGGCCAGCAAACGACGCAGATGGCGAGGGCAGCGCGGAGGTGCGCGGACGCATTCGCTCTTCTCGGAAACGCAGTCGCCGATCGGCTCGGCGGGCGGGCGGGCAGCGCGAGCTGCGAGTGGAAATGTGCGTTGTGGGTTGGTGGGTGCGGGAATGTTCGGGTGGACGTGAGTGGGTGAATCGCTGGCGGGTGGGTGGGAAGGATAATGCCCCGCACTGGGTCGGTGGTGAGGATTGATTGATTCCGGCGTGTGGACTGCTAAGGTTATTAGTTCCGTAAATGTAGTACATGCTTTATAGGGGGAGGTAGCTATGATCTTCATCAGCTACATGGAAAGATCCGGCGCCGACCTACACGTCAATTTTCTATTCTTCCCCCCAGACAAGTAGCTTACACCAGCGGGGCAATACCCCATACGGCACAAGCTATCCCCGGTGTTGATCGCCCGGTGTTGATCGCGGAAACCACGGAAAACTGCGAATTACAGAAGCCAGCCGCTAGAATTGAGACAGCAGCTGTACTCGACGTACCTATGTAGCTAGTGTGGAAAATCCTGCGAGGTCGGGTATTAAACCCAAGGCCCTTCCGGTCAGAGGCACTGCAGTGTCATCAACTGAGCCACCCCTGCCGGTCTGTAGATTGGAGATGAGTGCGGGAATGTTGGGGTGGGCCTGTGAGAAAACGGCTGGAGGGTGGGTGGGAAGGGTCATGAGGGCCCAGAGGGTGGGCGGTAAAGAGATTCGCTGGCTGGCTGGCGGACGAATGAGATGGGAGGGGCGCGGGCGGGGTCGGAAGAGGATTGCCGAGCGGGCGGGCAGGGCGTGGGTGGACAGGTGAAGGGGCGGGCGCGCGGCAGTTCCGCTTCCCTTGGTGCATCCACTTGTGCTCCCCAAATGATTTTTAAGACGTTTGCATTATTTTTAAAATTGGTTTAGAACATTTTTTATAAATGTAATTTCGTATTATGTAAATGTGTTTTATAATTAGTGTATTTCAATATTACATATTACGTCCGATTTTACATATTTATTACATATTCTTACTGTTTTCTTTACATATTTATGAACATATTTTAATGTTTCATACTACGCATTTTTCCGGTCTCTACTCATAATTATAAATGAACGTTGCCTTATTATGACAATATTGGGACAATAATGGCAGTTTATAAGTTACGCTAGCTGGCTGGCGGGCAGGTGGAAGCGAAGGTGCGGTGCCGTGCGGGGAGGTGCGGTGCGGTGCGGAGGGTGCCAGGAAATGCGGTGCGAGGATGTGGGGAGGGTGTGGGGAGGTGCGGTGCGGTGCGTTGCGGCGTGGGTGGACAGGTGAAGGGGCGGCCGCGAACCAGTTCCGCTTCCCCTCACGACGCGCTCGGTCGTCGCGGTCCGGCGATGCCTGCGCGCGGAGAAAGCCTATTCAGAGGCACGGAAGAAGGAGCGCGGGCCCAGTTATGTGTTTTTACGTGAGGTGAGAGAACCAACGCATGTAGGACGCGTCACATTCACAGCAACACGAGGAACTAATTTGGACGTGATGAGGAATTTTCTTGTGCAGAATACTGTGAAGTCAAGTCAAGATGTGGTGCTAAACGAACGCTGTAATTTGCAAAGAAAACTTATTTCATGTGGTTAAAGTATATTAATTATTTTATATAAGTAAATATTATTTATTTGGCTTCTGAAATCCTTTTCTTTTATGCAATATGTAATATTTATGCAATAATAATATTTATGTAAATATTATTGCAAAATTTATGAAAGTGCTATTTTACTTGAATTCTGATTTCTGAATGCTCCAAATTAATGCAATATTAGTGTAGTTCGAATTAACACTTTTTATAAATATTCCGTGTCTTCGAACTAGATCATTTGTGGGATTGCAGACATGCAATATGTTCAGTGACAGAGCTTTGCATGTGCATGTACGTCCTGGGCAGTTTGTGTATTTGCTCTTGTATAAGTACCCACAAGTAAAAGGGTATGTTTTGTTTGAAGAAGGGTTCCATGTACCATCTTTTGAAGAATGATTGTGATTGCTTCTTTTTATTGTGAATTCCAGAGCCACCTGAGAATGTCGATAAACCAATCCAAGAAACATTTTGAAGTTGTGTTCATTGTTGGCAGATATTACATTAGTAATAAGAAAGGTTGATAGAGTAAAATGTAATCACTGGTTGCCAAGTGCACGATATTATTATGCTCCCAGAGAAGCTGAAATGATTTGAGAAGACGTAATCTACGGTGCAGTTTACATTCATCCTGCGTAGGCGGCGTGAATTAAAACTGGCTGTCACTTGTAGATTTACTGCATGTAAAAGTTTCTTTAGTCTAAATGAATCCTCTGAGCTAAATTGAAATAGCTTATTTCGTCGCACGAGTGATGCCTTCTTTCTCCGCTGGATGGTGAAAGAAGCGTAGCGATATTTGCTTGGCCAGGCAGAAGAGCGGGCCTGATGGCTGGAGTCTAACCACGTAAAATAAGTCTTGAATTGAATTGAACTGAATTGAAGTAAATTGAATCAAATCAAATCGAATTCAATTCAATTGAATTGAATCAAATCAAATCGAATTCAATTCAATTGAATTAAATCAAATCCAACTGAATTAACTTGAAATGAAATAGGCTTCCTCGGTTCAAGCGCATCCTCTGCTAACGCAACGCAGCGCATTGCGCGAGCGAGCGCGGGCGCGAGTCCTTTCCCGGGCGGCCGCGCAACGCGTGCGCATGCGCTCACTCCTTCGGCAGCGTCCCATGACGGGTGGCGCGCGTTGTGACAGCGAGCGCGTAGCGCGGCGTGCGTGGGCGTGCGTGCGGGCGGAAACGTCCCCGCCGTCAGCCGTCGCGCGCCGCTTTAACGCATGCACGTCGCGTTGTTGCGCGGAGGCGGGCGCTATTCTGACCACGTTCCACCTGCGCCACGCGGTGCGACGCGTCGTGCGGAGGTGCGTGTGTGTGTGTGAGTGTATGTGGGGGGAGAGTGATGCGAAAAAATTGACACTGCTGGCGAAAGAGGCGGGTTGGTTGCAGGGACGAGTGGTCTGTGGGGGCGTATGGTTTAACTGCCGCAATTGTTTCGGGGCGAGTTTTTTACACAGCGAGTTGACTTTGGGGCGAGCTATTTACTGAGCGAGTTCGGACTAGGTTTTTAAAGAGCGAGTTGTCGCCGGGGCAAGTTTTTACAGGGCGAGTTGCCTTTGGGACGAGTTTTTTAAAGGGCCAGTTGTCTTCGGGGCGAGTTTCCCACAGAGCGAGTTGTTTTCGGGGAGAGAGTTGCGAGGAGGAAAACCGTCCAAATGAGTTCAGCATGGGGCGACAAAATCGGTAGGGCCGATCCTGGGTGGCCGAGATTGCTAAAGCAGTAGTGCCGTAGTGATCTCGAACCGAAGGATCGCGAGTTCGAGTCCCGCCTCGGGCATGATTGTATTTGTGTACTTCCTTTCACCCCCTATCATCACCATATCATGTCATATTCACAGTGACCATAATATTAAAGCCAATAGTGGTCGCTGTTGATATAGATGTTGGTGCGAATTTAAATAACAAAAAATATGAGGTTTTCCGCTTTGGAAGCACGTGTGAAGGCGTGCCTCGGGAGATGGCTGGTTCGATCGAGCATCGGAATCCAAAACGCCAGGGTTTCCGCTGGCGGCCGGGCGTCGTTCTGGATGCGACGAGGCCAGCCGGGCCGCTGGCGAGGGCGACGCGTCGTCGGCGCGGGGGAGGGGGGCAGCGCGCGTTGCCTGACGCTGAGTGCCGCTAACGCAATCGCCCGCGCGCCGTGACTGGAATTCTGTTGATCCCCAATCACGCAATCCTTTCGGGCCTTTGCCATCACGATTGATCGACGCTTGGTGTATTGGAAACGAGCTGTATCCAATTCTTGGGATCGAAGTCTGTGGTGGCTTACGAAGTCTGTGATGGATTCATTATTCAAGTGCTTTCCACAAAATGCATGCATAATTTATTAAAGATTCGCGTGTTGCTAAATATTTGGCTGCAAAATGCATTCAGCCAGGGAGAACGATAGCTATTGCGGTTTCTGAAGCAGTCGTGATTCATTGATGGATTACTAGAGATTACGGACGCATCAATGGCTACGGTCATTAGTCCCGTAAATGTATACCTAGTGCATGTTTTTTACTCGGGTGGTGACTGTGATCTTGCCTCGTTCGATGACGAGTTCCGGTGCCGACCTACCGTCGGCTAGCGGGGTTCCCCCAACCAGGTGTCTCCGGCGGGACAAACTCTATGCTACCGACCGGTCTCCCGACATGTGTGGTAGTGAAGGTCATGTAAGTGTAAATGTGTGTAAGGGGTAAAATAGGTCGAGGAATGGTAAGGAAAGGTTGCACGAGATGGAATAGAAAGATGGTTCGTGGTCCTATTTGAAGCAGCCGTATTCATTGAATATCGTAAATATTTCTTAATGTTACTTACCGTGCTGATGAGACGAGCATTATTTATTTTCTTGAAATCAATTGCGACAATTGTGTTGTCTGGATATGAAGTAGTTGCAATTATGAGCCTGTAAATATACTTTTAATATTAATATATAAAATTAACGCTGTAACTGCTTAAGTTCAGATTTATTCATGATTAAAATCCGAAAATGTTTGCATAATTTGTATTGTTAGATTTTCACAGTGAAATATTTAGCTTGAAAGTGAGCTCATTAAGAATCAATGTTTCAAATTAGTTTCCCTAATTGAATGTGAATTGTTGAATCGAGGATTTGAAATTTTCAGTTTCATTGGATAATTGCATTTAATGGAAGTTGACATAATAATAAATGAGTTCTCTTCATTTATAATAAAAATACGGAAATATTCGGATCATTATTATTTAATTTGATGGAGTAAAGTTGTTTTTCCTTGTCCAAAACCTAAGTTCTGATTATGTGATCTCATCTTACTTACGAGTGTGGATTTAAAATAAATAACTTTAGCCACAATTTAATGTCGATTAAGCCATCTTTATATTCATTGACATTGATCATTTGATTGATCATTGATCATGATCATTGATCATTTAATTAATTATTACTTTGTGTCGCAGAAACAAATCTAAGAAACTAATGTTTTCACATAAAAGTATTTGTCTCTCTTACACCTACTTTGGCGACCTACTTATTGCAGATGCTGAAACAACAGCTCTTCGTTGGATTAAAATTCTGTGAAATGTATGGGCTTTTAAAGTTCATGGCTGTGGCGTGATCTGTAGAGCTAATTCACCATATATCCATCATGTTTCGTTACCGTGTCAATAATACTTTCCTTATTTACCAAGAAGAGAATCGATTCTCTGTATTTGGTCGCTAGGTTTTCAAATGTCGTTCAATGATGATTCTACTTTTAAAAAATGTATAACATAAAACATAATGGAATTAACATTCTCAGTCTTTATTTCAAAATGGTTCGTTAAGTGCGTTAGTCCAGTTTTTATTCGTCTCTGATACTTCTGATTTTTGTTTTGTTATTTAAGATCGCATCAACTTCTAGGTCATTACCGGCCGCCATTGGACTTTAACGTTATGGCACCTATGAGGAAGAAACGATACGGCGATGGTGTGAAAGGACGAACACTTCCAACCGTGCCCAAGGTGGGACCCGAACCCGCCACCCTTCGGTCCGAGATCGCCATTGCCTTAGGATTCTCGGCCACCGGGCCGGCAATTCTGATTTTGATTGTTTCGACATTTGGTGATATCTTAAAATTATAAGAAAAAGATAACCAATTTTAGAAACCCTAATCGAATGCGATCATTGAACGATTTCGGAATGCAATCAGTCTCGCGCCGCCTGAGTCATCGCGCGGCCGTGCCGTGCCTGGCATTCCTCGGGGCGGGCGTGACGCAACCCGCTCGCCCGGCGGGCGCTGAGCAAAAATTCGGGCCGAGTAATTTCTTTCGCGAGCCAAGGTCACGCACGCGCTCGCAGGGGGGGGGGGCGTCGCGGATGCTCGTCGTCGCGCGGCGGGGCCAGCCGATCGGTTTGGACGGGACAGCGTAGATTTTTATTAAATAATAAACGTATGTTATTATTCTGTATGTTGTTTATGTACTGTAGATATGATACTGTACAATATAATTGTTTAAATAATTACATATTTCGAACAATTTTTTTAAATCAATTCTGCCAAGTAAAGGAAGGTAAACGAAAACTCCAGGCCTGTTGGGGGCGCCATGGACCCGCCGGGGGGCGGGGCCTGCCTGGCGGGGTGCGTTGGGGCGGAGACGGCGCGGCGGTGGGCAGATGGTGCGGTGCATGGGGGACACTGGGTGGATCGTCAGTGGGAGGTGGAAGGGTGAGCGCACGATGAATGAGTGGGAGAGTGAGTAAAAGGAAGCAGGAGACATGGGTGGGAGATAGGGCAATCAATGGATGATGGAGCGATGGATGGTGGGTGGATGAGCGAGGGGTGGGAGGGTGAGCTATGGATGGGCGGGTAGCAAGGGGTGGGAGGATGAGCGAGGGGAGGGAAGGTGAGCGAGCGAGGGGAGGGTGAGCGAGCGGAGGATAGGATGAGCGAGCGGTGAGAGGGTGAGCGAGGGGAGGTAGGGTGAGCGAGCGGAAGGAGGGTGAGGGAGGGCTGGGACGGTGAGGGAACAGTAGGAGGGTGAGGGAGCGGTGGAAGGGTGAGCGTGCGAAGATTGGGTGGGTAAGCTGATGGGAGGTTGGAGCGGGAGGAAGGAAGGTGAGTGGGCATTGAGAGGATGGGTAGTGGGCGTTGGGAGGGGGAGCGGGCGGTAGGAAGGTGAGTGGATGATAGACGCGTGGGTGAGCGGGCGGTGGGAGAGTGCACAGGCGATGGGTAAGCGACGTGCAGGTAGGCTGTAGCGATAGAGATGACGATGTGAGGCCAGCCGCCATGGACGCACCTGTTGGTGAGTAGGTGCTCTTTTCGCAACCGTCTCTTGCAACACGCGCGACAGACGATGTGCTCCATAACATCTCTTATTTTGTGTCCTCAACCTCGGTCACGCCAACGAGAATGTGCCGGACAAAGCGGGTTAATAGAAGGTTGCCACTGGCACCTCCCCAATTTTTATTCCACAATTGCTTCATTCTTCCCGCGGCAGGTAAATTTATTATAATTATTATAATTACTGTTATTACTATTATTTTCAATGTAATAATTATTCATTCCGTCATATTCATCACGATCATTATTCGTAATATTTTTTCGATCCCAGATAGGCCAATCAAGCTGCAATCGCAATATAAGAAACACAGTCTGTGTTCGATCTCGTTTTCGTGGCCTAACCGATTACTTTTCGTTGACACTGTTAGTACGATTTGAAATTTCGCGTTGCTTTTCTTCTTGGTGGCAAACATCCTCTTAGATATATGAACATCCTGTAAGATAATGTAGAGATGTATAAGGCGTTGTTGATTGGATGCACAGATTAAATGAAAGATGGGATCATGGTCAACACAAATGGAAATGATTAATAAATGCCATAACATCCTTAATTTCATAATTCAATGCTATTTGGCGCATTCCTTTTCGAGCTGCACCGTGAATTAGAGGTGATGCTATGAACTGACGGGATAGTTTGGTTGCATCAGCTGATGTCACTATAGTCTCTGACCGGGAGGTCCTAGGTTCGAGTCCCGACTGCGGCAAGATTTTTGACAGTAGCTTGTCGAATTCAGTCGCTATCTGGAAGACAATTCCAGCGGCCGGCTGCTCTGATCGGTAATTTTCCGCGGTTTCTCCGCTCAACACTAGGCGGATATCGAAGCAGTACCCTAACAAACGGGCCAAGGATCCCGCGCGATCATTCCTTCCTCTTCCTTGTCTTATCCTCGCCCCTTACACTCACACACACACACACACACTAACATGCATTACACTACTACACCTGCCGGGCATACCACTCATGCCACATTAGAGCTTCTCCCATATGTGGCGGTGCCCCGCTGGTGAGAGATGCCTCATTGGGAAAAACCTCGCTAGTCGACGGTAGGTCGGCGCTGGATCTCGCCATCCAGCGGAGAAAGATCACCGCTACCTCTCGATGAAAAAACATCCGTTGATGGTGACATTTACGTGACTAATGGCCTCAGTAGCTGATGCGCCCGGAATCACTAACAATCAATCAATCAACTTCATTTTTTGTTTTATTTCTAATGCAATAGAGTATTATTAAGTTAACAATTCTGAACATTCGACCTATATGTTGTTTAGACTTACTCACACCAAAAATAAATGTGTTGAAATGACCGCTAACATTTGAAACTTCCGTCAGGAGTCACACGATTTTGTCAATTGCTCTAAGACCCACGCACATTCGCCGCCCCTGACATCTCCCTGCGCTTGAAAACGTCAAAGAGACTGGATATTAGTCACCAGCTGCGCGACAGGAAATGTTTATTCTTTCTTTTGCTGCCGTGTGTACGTGGTGGCGGCCCCTGTCACTGCGCTGTAGCGATGAGCCTCTGTTTTCTGCGACGCTGCGAAAACGCGTATGGAGACTAGGGAGCGATATCGATGTCGAGGTTTATAAAACATCGATATTTATGTTGGACATTTGACATTGAAACATGGACGTTTCAAACTTTGATTTTTAATGTCGTTCTGTTTTGCAGGATGTTTTTGCGTTTTCGAATGAATGTTTTTGCGTTCTTCGTTAATGAAAAATTTCCTAAATCAGAATATTGTAAAGGTTAAAATATGAAATAGTGACCTTCATCGAGCAAACTCTCTCTTGCACGAATTGACCCCGATTCCCTCGTATTTCCAATGTCTTTCTTCTTGAAATTCGCACAAAGAGAGGCGGTCACCCCATAAGCTGTGGACGTTCAGGGCCTACCCCTCCTTCCCGTACCCTTATTTAGACTGACCCTTTGAGATGACCGTGGATTCTCGGATTTTCAGGTTGTTTTATCCTTCGTTTTTATTATTTTTTTAATTCGAGGTTCAGTTCATTAATTCCAATATTTAAAACATTGATGGTTTTTAACTGATGTATTATAGACATCGATGTTTTAATTTCGAATATTGATACTTAACATCGATGTTTTGTTATCGATGTTGCAGCGATAAGACCGACCGGGTTTCAAAACATTCCCCATGTTTTAAAATCGACAGACCTCAGCGATAAATGTGAAGAGCGCGAACAGGCACGACATAGCAGATAGTTTTAACATGCGTCACAACGCTGAATACAATACTTCTTTGTCGTACCCGAGCACAGTACTATGCTGAAGGAAACAATGTGTACTATATGTCTGTAAATAAGGGTTTTCACTTGATGGTTAAACGTTTGCTTCTTCATTCTTGTTCTTCATTAGATGGTGCACAGGGTGCTCTCTTTCGTTACGAGTAAATTTGAACACCTTAAATTTTCAAAAAAATCTATATTACCGGTACTCACCGTTGCCAATCGTGTTGATACACCCAACATAACAAGAAACGAACTCACCTGCAACAGAAAGAAATAGATATCAAAGAAGAAACTGATAACAATCATCTTTACACTAAAAAATTGCTAACCAAAAGAAGCACTCTTAGGATGTGAACGAAATGTTCTTTTCATATTTGTTGATAATAAGATTTTCAATTAACACCCGGTTTGTAATCCTCTCGAAGTCCTTTGTACATTTGTCCTCACCTATACACGTATCATTCTCTCGCATGGAGTGAAAGCAACACCTGATTAGTTAAAAAATAAATTTATAATAACGTAAAAGTGTTAGTAATTGTAACAATCAGACCCGCACGAAAATCTGCATCAACATTTTTGTGGGTAGTGGAAATGAAAAATGCTTTAAGGTATGTGTATGTTTCGTAAATGTATTTATAGATTGCTCATCACCATTGACCTGATCGAAATTTCGTGTGCACAAAAAAGTTTCCGTCCTCGTTTGCGAGTTTCGAACCACACAACGGTTAGCATTATGAGTACCTCCGGATCGTTTCGTCTGCAAACGCGTGATATATAAGACTCCGTCATGCAAATACAGATGATTCTGTAGAGGGGACTCGTCTGACAATCCGATGAACCAACTACTTCCTTGTCCATGTCGACATGTGACGGGGAAGAAGCCACGCAATGCATGAAAGATCGATTGATTAGTGATATTAGCAGTTGACACGCCCGGAATCACTTCCGGACGTGTCAACTGCTAATATCATTAGTTCCGTAATCTTTTCCCCCTCGGGAGGTGGGAGTGATCTTTCCCCGCTGGAATCCGGGATCCGGCGCCGATCTACCCATCGGCTGGCGGGGTTTTCCCAACCAGGCGTTTCTCACCAGTGGGGCACCGCCCCAGTCGGGACAAGCTCTACGCTCCCGAGAGAATAGGACAAGGAAGAGGACGGATAGATCGCGCGCGGTCCATGGCCCATTAGTTAAGGTACTGCTCCGGCGTTCGCGTGACATTGATTGTAGAAACTACGGAAAAACAACCGTCCCGTGCAGCCGGCCCCTAGAATTCTCCTTCCGACAGCGACTGAACTCGACCTAGCTGTCTAGCTACTATCAAAAATCTTGCCACCTTCGGAACTCGAATCTAGGACCTCTTGGTCAGAGACACTGCAGTGACATCAGTTGACACTCTAAGTCACCTCTCCCGGGCAATGCATGAAAGAAGTACTGGAATGAAGTGAGAGTGAACATACATCATGAATAACATCTTATTTATTGGTCACCAAGCGACAAAACGTCAAACGGTTGCTGACAGTATTGCCGACTCACGAGGTCGAAACAGACTGAATGAAGAGTGATTAAAGGAGTCAAGTATTCGGACGTAATTGGTAGATACCGACCTCAGAAGCGTTTCAAGACCCCCCGTCCCCAAGGAACCAGGACTTCAACTTGAAAACTTGCGAGCGGAGGGAGTCATTTTCCATATGGAATTGGCGTTTTTTTTACTAAACTAACTTAACACAACTCTCTAAATACGACCAACTATTTGAATCACTACGAACTACATGGCACATTTCTCACATGTTATACTTATCCATTTACTACAGCCGTTTGTGAAAATAATTTTAAAAACTTGCTGTACGACCAAACTCGAATGATTTATTATTTAATGGTTTACTAGTTCATTGCTTTGTGTTTACGGATCTGAAACAAAATACGTAATGGTATACATAATACCCTGGCGAGCTTTCCTCAAGCTTTATGCCCTGGGACCTTTTGAATACTTTACAGCCCGCTCTAATACCAACAGAACACGTACATTTGTATGAATTCGATTTTTTTAAGTTAAGATGCAAGCAAATACAATAAATACATGGCATAATGCTCAAATAAGTAAAATAACTCGTTGTAAACCTTATTTTGCTTAATTGATACCAAAATTGCAATTTTGGAATGTACCCGTGAATTTATAATTGCCATCAGTGACTCCGGCCACAGGCCCTCGGGTTTGGAAGTCGCCCTCGGGCAAAATCATCTACTTAACGCCCTTGATACATAAATAACTATTGTGTTTCCGGGCACGTTAACTGTTCGGTGGTGCCGTTAGTGTAGTGTATATTGTAAATTTGGAGTTTACTAGTGCCCTAGAATGTAGGATCCGGCGCCGACCTACAAGATGGCTTGCGTGGAATTTCCTCCTCTTTCTTTCTCCCCAGCAGGATACCGGCCCAGCTGGGGCAATCTCCTCTAAGCTCCCGGCTGATCTTCCGTATTGTGTGGAGGTGAAGTTCATCCTTTGTTTGCGTGTGTGTGTGCACGAGAAAGAGAGAGAGAGAGAAAGAAAGGTATAAAGATGAGAAAGGAAAAAACGCGCGCGGTCAGTGACCCGTTTATTAAGATAGTATTTTGACATTCACTTGGTATTCATAGAAAAATCCCACCGATTATTTCCGCTCAGAGCAGCCCACCTGTCCGAATTGTCCTCCTGTCCGTCGAATTCGCGTACGGTCGAATATTTCCAACACTCAATGGAGCGCAGGCACGGTCACATTGCATCCGACAAGTACTGGCGAACATGGCCGAAGTTGGAAGTCGGCAAATCGATATCAAATGAATTTGATTTATTCGGCCGATCGTAGCTGTCGGAGATGTATGTTGAAAAGCTAGTTTAACTTGTACACGAACGAGATGCTCCGTGGATGACATAGGATTGCTGATATCACAACAGGGACGAAAGCAGGAAATTATGGAATGAAATTGCAGAAGAAATGGGCGAAACTAGTACAAATCGTGTTGTAAACATGGGGCATAACCTCCAGTACCTTATGGTTATGAACAGTCGTTCCTCTGTAGTAACACATTTTCGAAAATTCGACCTTTTTCTAATCTTATCTCTAATTGTTCCAAGCACGTAAAAAAGTATTAGGCGACATTCTGCGTATTCGAAAAAACCACTGGTTGTTTCAATAAATGGTAATATGAGGTATGAAATTCACCAATATTTTCACTATCGCCGAAAATAGAATTCATCTAGTAATCTTTTTGGTTTTCAAGCAGAAGAAGTATAAGAACAGGGGTCTCAGCAAGCAGTTGTAATCTTCTCGCTTCCATTGAATGCTACTTATACTCAATAATTCACAGATATATGTCTATTGCAATCGGATACAGTGTGACCAGTCGGGTCGGCAGAATCAGTCGGCCGACCTTTTCTTCGCCGAAAACGTATTCATTCTGAGCGTACCCTAACAGTATTGTTAGCGAGCGCCAGTGGCCGTTTAGACGTCGGGTGCGCGAACGCCGCTCGTGCGCGCGCCGGAGACATTGGCAGTGACCGCGCCCCGCCCCTCCGCGCCCCGCCGCGCCACACGCGCCGCCCGCGTGGCACAGTTTGCCGCGCAGCGAGAGTCACTTTTACTGTCGCGCCCTCTTTCTCCGCCCGGTGAACGGCCACTGAAGACGCCGCGCCGCGCCGCCCCGCGCCGGCGCGCAGTGGGCTGCGATGCAATGGCGTAACTTTGGGTGTAAGGGGCCGGTCGAAAAAATTGTTCGTTTTTTAGGAGGAGGGGAGGGTCTCGCAACTATGGCAAAAGCGGATGAGGGGAGGGAAATTGCTGGAAAATGAAGCTTTACGCACATTTTTTAATATTTTTTCCATTATTCTGTTTAATCTAAAAACGAATGTTTAATGATTGATTAATAAATTTATGGTTTTGGGCGCATAAACTGTGCCATTGGCCTCGTATGTGTAATGCATGTTTTTATCACGGAAAGTGCCGGTGATCTTCCCTCGCTGGATGGCGAGATCCGGCGCCGACCTCCCTGTCGGCTTGCGAGGATCTCCGTCCAGGTAATTGCCATCAGCGGGGCATCGCTCCAGTCGGGACAGCTCTAAGCTCCCGACGTGTGTAGTGCAAAGGAAAGTGTCAATTTCAACAGCTCAGTGCAAGACACATACAATACATGGACGTTACTTTGCAACGCATTGCCAGACGACATTAAACAATTCAAGTCGGCACACAAATTTAAGTTAAAGGTAAAATCTTTTCTGCTGCATAACTGTTAGCAACATCTATACAATTAGCATCAATCGTCAAAAAGAAAAAGAACGTTTATTTTAACAAAAAATGATATAATATATTATATATTATCTGTATTATATATATATATATATTATATATATTATAGTATTTAATATAGTTCACATTTGTATTGTATACAATTTTGGAAAGAAAATATTTAATACGCCTGTAACAAGTAATGTACTTCAGCTTCCGGGTCAATGACCCCCATCACGATCAGGATTTTGTCCTGTTTCCCTGATCCATTGAGCTAATGCTGAGATGGCCCCTAGTTTTGCTACTGGACATACATGTAGCTTCACCGTGTGCACGTTTTGTTGAGCTCTCCTTTTGCTTGTATTGGTAGGAGTAGAACTGATGTTCGTTACTATTTTGTTAGCAATACAGAAAAATCAAATCAGAAGTTCATTAACGTTGGAACTGATTTTCTGTAACTCTAGAACTTTTTTTTCTAATTTCTATTTTTCTAAAATAATATTTTTTCTAATTTCGCGTTTTTTTTGTCATTTTTTAACTTTTTTTTTAACATCTGGGCCTCAAGAAAATTTGCACACATAATCTCTTCCCCCATACGTCATATACAGTTTTTACTGTTTTTTGACCAAATAAATATATAAATAAGGATGAGGGTAGGACAAGGAAGAGGAACGAAAGATCGCTCGCGGTCAGTGGCTCGTTTGCTGGAGGACGGCTCAGTCATTCGCCTGGTGTTGATCTGAGAAACCACGGAACACTACCGTTCAGAGAAACCGGCCGCTAGAATTCTCCTCCAGAAAGTGGCTGTATTCGACCTAGCTATCTAGCTAGTAATTCATGTTTATAATCAAAAATATATTTTTGAGATTTAATTTGAAGTATTGTTAATATTTTAAATTAATGAATATTATTAATTGATACATATTACTAATTATTGATGGAACTTGGTCGCCAAAATTTCGAGTACTGGCATTTTCTCAGTTCTGGCATTTTCTCTTTCGATTATGTTATTATTTGTATTATGAAGGATTAATCATATGAGAAATCAACATATTGTCCGGTCTTGAGAATGAGACGGATTAATTCTGTTTCAAATGCCCCAAAAGTGCTCAACTTCACAGATATTTAATCTTCAGGTCTATGTTAACAAATTTGTTAATAAAGAAAGTCAGTTAACACTTCATTCTTGATGCAAAAAAAATATATAAGAAGGTTAGGTGAAAGGTTGAAACTTATGAACAGTGAAATGTTTTGTGATGACACAGATTTTGTTTTCCCTCCTATAGGCGCTGTTCAGCCCACTTGGCGGCGGCGGCGACGGGCAGGCGAGGCGCTCCAGGCCTGGCCAACCGGCTAAACGAAAGCGCTCGCGTGTTGTCATTTTTCATGCATGTGTCTTCATTTGAATGTTTTTCTTCGCGCGTGTTTTTGATTTCAACGTATATTCCTTGTGCTTTAATTTGTGTCTGAGGGGGAAAACTATCGAAGTTCACTTTTGATGAAATTTTAGATTTTGACACTTCTATTGAAGGGATTCATGCACGTTGTCAGATAGGAAAACATCGCAGTATAAACAAATTTTGATAGAAAAGAAACTTCTTCTGCTGTTTTATATAGTGCTTTAAAAGTTTTGGTACAAATCCTGTGCAATGCTTTGACTCTAATTGTTTTCTCTTTACTTCGCCTATTTAAGTTTTTGTGATGTGTGCATGTGCAGTTGAAATTGTACATGCTGCTGGTGTGCCAACGCATCAGAGTCCGGTGGTGTGTAGGCAAAATATGTGTTTTGGACAATTCATGGATTCATGACTACTTGTGTTTTATAACATGTGTGATTCCACACAACCAAATTTATGTGCATGTATTATATTTCTATGTCTCTGTCAGTGTAGTTTTGCATCTAAGTCTTCATTTGCTGCGTATGTTTCGTGTTCGCCTATATGCGAGTATGGATGCGTGTGCTCTGTTTGTGCTTGCGCCTGTATGCTTAGTAAAGCATTTAGAGATATGAGTCTGTCGATGCAGAGTGATCCGCACGAACGATTTGTGAGAGTTGAGAGCAATGCGATCTTGTATAAGACGTAAAGGAAATTGAACGAGTTATTCCGAGTTATTCGATGACTATCATCTGCTGACAGATGACCTCTGAAGTAAAATGAACTCATGGGAAAAGTAATGGAAGGAAGATGAAACAAAACTTGACGTGAAACTGATTCACATTAGGGTCAAAACGTACTATGGTCAATATATTCATTCTTAATATCATTTCAGTTATTATAGCTTTAATAAATCGAATCCGCTTGCCGTTTTCCTTTCCCTTGCTGCGAACTGAGCGGTCCATAGCTAGAACATCCTGTCACGGTTGAAGACATTAGTAATATATCTTTCTCTGCTGAAACTTAAAGTGTCTCTCCAAGAAATCTGACTAACACGAGAAATTAGGAAAATGCAAGAGAAACAAAAACTGGGTTCATTTCCTTCACTGCAGAGAGAAATAATTTTAAATAAGAACTTTTGGAATAAATAAAATGAAATTTAGAAAATATAACTTACAGTTTAAAGATTAGTTAACTTAAAATTAACTCATTTATTGGGATTTTAATATGAAGAAGTGAATTTCCTTATATGTACTCTTTTTGATACAACTCTAACACGTACGCATGGAATTTATTACAGATTTGTACTTCTCTAAAAATAGTGACGTATAAAAAATATAACAGTAATTGCCACTGACCGATGTATTTAGCGCGAAAAAAATCAAATAATTCTCTATTTTCTCGATTGACTGAAAATTTATCAAGGCAATTAATATGTAATTTTTGGCATTGAAGTACGACAGCAAGAACTTAATAGCCTACACTCCAATGCTTTGGCTTTGCACTATTTTTGGCACATATGTATATGCTAAATATTCTTGGCCATACGGTTATTAAATTTACGTTACTATACTTCTAATATCTTTTTCTAAATTTGATCGCCCATTTAAAGCAGGTGATTCGCCATTACCCAAAGTATGTACAGTAGATCCGCAGTTATCACTGTCCCAGTAACCTGAGGAAATCATCAGAAAAAAATTAGAAAATAACTAATTGCTGAAGTATTAAACCGTCTTGTGCGCTGGCCAATGTCATTACCAAATATAAGAATATTTACATTTCCTTGAATTGTGCACGGTTTTATTAGTAAAACCGTGCACAATACTACCACATTTGACTACCACACTTGCGAGCTCCTTGAATGTCCTTGAAAAACAATACACAAAGGCGAAAAATGTGGAATAAACATCCACAGCTCGGGCGGACTTGACTCTTCGGATGCAGTTGCTGAGACGTGATCTTAGCTATCTCCACTATCTACATCGGCCAAAGTAAATTTACAATTTTAATTTAAAGTTTCGCTTTCGTTCAGCGAGGAAACGTTACTTGTCATATAATAACATAGAAGCATGATACCGTCATGTTTGAACGTGATCTCCTCGTTGGAGACTCGTTAATAAATGCACTTTTGATGTCCGATGGGTAGAAATTTCTCCACCGGCCATGTTATTATTACTTGCGTGATTGGAAGGGATTATTAGTGACAGATCCCGTATGTTCGGGCAGCGCTTTCCGCTCAGGTGAAAGTAGGCTGTCGTCTTTGTCAAGTAGTATGGAGAAAACTGTCAGAAATTTTGATATTCACACCATTCTCCCGTTTGAGGTCGTATCTCATTAGAAGAGACTGGTTTATTAGAAAGATGTTTCATGTGGTTTCTGAATTCGCATTGGAACTGGAGATAAGACTTTTGTGTCCTTTTGTAAGAATTCCAGGCAGATGATTCGTGTTTGTACAATAACTTTCGAACTATGTAATACAGTGAGTCGTCCTAATATGAATTTGGTACACAAGGCGTACCCTTCAATGCGTATTAATAACTATTAAAATAAAATCGACCGATTTACCTGGCTCAGGGCGTCAACTGATGTCACTGATGCCTGAGCGGCAAGTCCTAGGGCTCTTCTCCCAACTGTGGCTGGATTATATGACGCCAGTTAGATAGTTGATCAACACCGGCCGAATGTGGAAGTAGAGCCCTAACAAATGGGCAATGGACCGCGGGCGATCTTTCCTTCCTCTTCCTTGTTCTATCTTCACACACAATTACACATGCACTACACTACCCCATATCGGGAGACCAGTTTAGAGCGTGTCCACCAGCTGGGACGGTGGTGGGAGCTTCCTGGTATCATGTAAACTACTCCCAAAAATTGAAATATCTGTTTCAAATTGAAGGGGACACAACATCAACCAGTTCGATCACGTAATATCAATTGTGGTGAAAATTCCACTGACGGTTTAGCCGCTAGAGTTTTTCGCAACAGACGGGCCGTCGTTTGCCGTAAACGAAGTTCTCGGTAACAGGATCCACAAAAGTTGGATTTTGGCTACACAAAGTATTATTGGATGGTAATTTACTATATACAGGAACAAGAATTATCCCACGTTTCAGTATCAATACGATACAAAACTACGATTGTCACATTTTCGTTGCTACGAAGGAAAGGAAGCAGCACAAATAGCAGAATACAATTTTTTAATAAAATAATTGAAACCTACACAGCACCTCATTAAAATTATTTTCCTTTAGAGAATTATTGGTTTCCAACAAGAACGGCGTATCATGTAGATCATTTGGGAGAAAAGATTAAACGAAATTTCTCTTGCGCACATAATAAAGTAATAAATGCACAATTAAACCAAAATATTGTGAATACAATCTCTCGTTCTCAGAAAATGAATATTCCTCAGAATATAAATATTCCATTAGATACCGGCTTGTAATAGCCCTGCCCAGGAAAATGAAAAGACTTGTGTGTGTGTGTGGGGGGAGGCTTGTGTTCTCCTATGGAATCAGGGGCTATACCGCAGGAAGCGTGGCTAATGGTAGGATCTCCCAAGCCGGTTTGGCTCTGGTGGAGGATCAGGCGAACGGATCCCTCAACAACATATCAGACTATTCGCATTACTTTACCTTCCCAACGTCTTCCGTAATTCCTTCTTTGTATGCCTTGGGATAAGATCCCTGTAGGCCGGAGAGAAGCTAGCCTGTCTCGAGAAAGGTAACACCGAAACATAAATTTCCAGTTCTCCAGATTTGGGGGCCAGCACCTTTTTCCCTGTTAAAAATGCAGGATTTTTGAATGCCATTGAATAAAATATAACACGAATGTCCAGGAAACGATAATGCTAACTGAAATGTTTTATGAATGTAGGTGCGTGGAACGTACGGGCCTTAGTCTGAAGTCTTGGAAAATCTACGAAAATGGAATGTGCAATTTGCTGTCTCGTCGAAAAAAACGGACCAAGGGATAGAGGGAGTTAAGATTACGCCGGACGCCGCTCGATGAAGCCCATCGTCGCCTGACGACTCCCCACGATGCCTGACGACGCCTGACGATGAATGCGACAATTTGCGCCCATCAAATGGAGGATTCGAAAAATTCAAGATGTTTGGGGCGGTTTTGTTGGATTTCTGTTTAAATAAACTGAAGGGTTTGTGTTCAATTTAATGTTGATTAAGAATATAATATTGCAATTATCATACAATTCATTATTAATAAAGAACCAGTACAAAAGTATAAGAAATTTCTTAAAAGGCCTTAACAAATTCTGATATAAGTATTATTTAGGAAATATAATTATTATTGCTAACATCGTAATTTATTGAAATATCAAAGTTTTTACAATAACTGAATAGTTTGCGAAAACATAATTTTCACAATTACTAAATCGAATTTTTGTAACAATTAATCGAATTCGATAGTTCGCATAGTTTTCTTCGCTGCGTTTCGATGTTATTTCTCTCCATTTTACTTTTTACAAATACTTAAATTATTGTCATTCGTTACCTGCAAACAGTTTTATTCGGGATGAGTACTTCTGAATTATGTTGTTGATGCAAAGCCTTAAGAATATATTGTTACAATGGTAATTTCTGTTTAAATAAACTGAAGGGTTTGTGTTCAATTTAATGTTTAGTATTTTTGAAAAGAAGGTTTGTGTCCTTGCATGAAGGAAACATTACTTTGCATCGTCAGATAGAAGAGTATTTTTTATTTAAAATAATTTTATTTAAGAGATTATTTTTACAATGTTGTAAAATTGAGATTTAAGATGTGGAATTTCAGTAACTAGCTGTTAATTTATGGGGATCTCAATAATATAATTTGGAAGTTATTCCTTCTTTTCCAAGATGCTTAACCTACGTTAGCCCTCCGCCGGGGTCAGGGAATGTCTGGTGAGCACAAGCGAATCCCGCTTTTTGCGAAATTCGCGGCATTTTTGGGTCGCGGCATTAAGTAGGTCACGTGCTTTATGTGTGTGGGGTTTTACTCGTTTTTGCGAAAAGGTCACTGAGGAATGCAGCGGAAACCTGTTTCGGGTGGGGCAACTTTATCGCAATTGTGATCGTTCTACTCGCACGAACCGACTCGTCATGCTTGGACGATAAGGAACGAAACGTTCCGTCTAAACAATGCTTTCTTCTTGTACGAGCTCCAGACATTCAAGATTTTTCACGTACATGGTAAAGCACACGAATTACCATGTCCAACGTACTGCATTACGGCATGATGATTTTAGAAATTACTTTATTCCTTACTGCCCTACATTAAGTGCTCTTAACTTATAAACTTACTATATTAATGAAGTAGAAACTGAGAAACACAGGCAAGTGAAAAAAAATGAAGGTTGTTTGCCGAGAGGGTGTTATGATTTCGTTTTTTTACAGAAAACTTTCAAATTAGTTTCTACACTACATTTTGTCCGTTGCAAATTTGATTTTTTGTTGGTTTTTTGTACGTTTTGGCTTGAACTCACTTTATTATTCAATCGCATAATGTTAAAATCATTCAAATTCATTGTTAAAATCATTCATCTTCTTTGAAAATATTAGTACTTTTTCGCGTAAATTTGTGTTAAATGCGGGCAAAATTAAATCACGTTAAAAACAAGATTCTTTTAAAAAACGATTTATACCTTTTGCGCGGATAATGCTAAATGCATTGAAAAACAAGTCGTAAATACCATTTCGATGAATTATTTTGTATTTTCAAAAATGACACTGGATGATGAGATCTGACGCCGGCCTATGCGTCGGATTGCTGTTTTCCCCTCAACCAGGTATCTCCTAACAGCACCACAGCCGGGAAAAGCTCTGAGCTCCCGATTGGTCTCCGGTCAACTAGGTATTATAGTGTAGTGCATATAAGTGTAAGTGTAAGTGTGTGTGTAAGTAAAGGGTGAGGGCAGGACAAGGAAGAGGAAGGAAAGATCACGCGCGAGGTCTATAGCCCGTTCGGTACTGTTCTGCTTTGGCATTCGCCTGGAGTTGATCGGAGAATCTACCGATCAGAGCAGCCTGTCACTAGAATTCTCCTCCTGGCAGAAGCTGAATTTGACCTAGCTATCTAGCGGGTATCAAAAACCCTGTCCCCGTTGGTAGTGGAACCCTAAGACCTCCCGGTCAGAGGCACTGCAGTAACAGTAATCAGTAGATGCCCTGAGCCACCTTTTCTGGTCGATATTTCGAAACATCAATAGTCATTTGTCGATGCCGCTTCCCGCGAGTCGCGGCGCCTGAGAGACGCAGCACCGGCTGCCCGCCTGTCCGCTCCGCGCGCCGGGAGAAGGTCGCTTCGCGTGCGTCGCCGGCGAAACCACCGCCCGCGCCGCCCGCGCCGCCCGCGCCGCCCGCGCCGCCCGCGCCGCCCCCGCCGCCCGCGCCGCTCGCCGCCCTGCGGCTCGCCAGCGACGCCTTGCGGAGAAAGCGGGCGCCCCGTGCAGCGGGCGCGGGCAGCGCTAGTGGCGAGGGAGCCAGCGACGGGGCACTGGACGAGACGATGCGGCTTGAACAGATACTTTTCTCTTTCGACCGGGAGAGATGGCTTAGTGTATCAACTGATGTCACTGCAGTCCCTCCAGGCGGGAGGTCCTAGGTTCCAGTCTCGACGGCGGCAGGAGTTTCGACACTAGCTTGTCAGCTGGGTCGAATTCGGTCGCTGTCTGGAGGAGAATTCTAGAGGCCGGCTGCTTTGATCAGTAGTTTTCCGTGGTTTCTCCGTTCAACATCAGGCAAATGCCAAAGTAGTTCCCTAACAAACGGACCACGGAGCCGCGCGCGAACTTTCCTTTCTCTTCCTTGTCCTATCCTCTCCTCTTACACACACACGTACGTCAGTGGCGTAGCCTGAGTTTTGTCTTAGGGTATGTAACTCGAGAAATGAGACAATAATTTAAAACTTTAATTATAATTTAAATATTTTTCATTCAGCAATACCATTTTTGTCACTTTGATCAATTAGAGCACAGAAAAGTAATCCAGTGAAAGTAATAATAGCTCATGTATTTCACATAGTTTACTGGTTGAAATTTAGAAAAAGTTGACTTAAGTTCACGACCTAGCAAAATTTAAATGTGTGTCCTCATACTTTAATAATAAGAGGACTATCAAACCCAATGATTTTCAAAATTGTCCAGTTCATATGATTTTGAACCCAGTAGAATTGGCATAATTTATAAAAAGGAAAACAATGATCTATAATAAAAATATAATGAGAAAGAGAAAAATCAATCAATTTACAAACATGTAATGAAAAACAGTTTACAATTGTCTTACATCAAGGGTTTCATCCAGTACGGCGGAGACAAAAGAGGCTTTAGAAATTTCATTAATTTCATAACCGTGCTCACACTTGAAATCCAATGAATCTGAATTTCTTAGTGAGATTGCACGAAACACTGGAATTTTCATATCATCCTAGTCAGTTTTATATTTCATTATTTCACTTATATATTCCATGAAATTTTCTCTATTTGATGATCCTCTATTTTCATTGTGGCTAGAAAATACAAGCCCTTGTGTCCCAAAAAAAGCATTCAACTCGAATGAAGTGTGACAAAATTTCCCTATTTTCCCTTATATTACCGTTGTATTGATCAACATAGTCTGTGTTGGCTGCTTAAATAAAATTCTATCTTCTCATATTATTTTCAAATATTTTTAACTGTTTCTCATGTGCTATAATTTGTCCACGGCACAAAAATACGACTCCATAATTATGTAGGCACTTTGGATAGCGTGGTGCTCGCCATTCCAAGGCACAGATGTGGATTGCACAGTGCATTCAACCAGCACAATCCCTAACCTAAATTGGCTACAAATATATAGTTGCTAAATGCATTAAAATAAGGTAATAAAACTTAAATAAAACGACAATGTTCATTAATTAACATCGTTCTCTTACAAACACCGAAGAGAACAATGAAGTTTCGTAAAACGACAACTTTTTCGTAGGCACCATGGCAGGCACCCTGGATGTAATGGGTACATCTGATTCTCAGCGCAGGTTAGGCGGCATTTCAGACTGATTCGTTCATCCTTGTGAAGAAACGAAGTCTCAACAATGCGCAATGTTTAAATTATAATGAAATATTTTGTAGTAGAAAAAAAGTAACAAATTGACAATTACACAATAATTTTAAAATAAAATAGCTGATATTGTCAAAGTATGTAACACATCATCCACATCCATGGACGCTACGCCCCTGACGTACGTACACTAACATGCACTACTATCACACATACCGGGAGACCGGTTGGGAACTGAGAGCTTGTTCCGGCTGAGGCGGTGCCCCGCTGGTGAGAGATACCTGGTTGACGGAAAACCCCGCTAGTCGACGACAGGTCGGCGCCGAATCTCGCCATTCAGGGGGGAAAGATCACCGCCACCGCCAGATTAAAAGAAGCACTACACTTACGGGACGATTGACCTTGACGCGCCCGTAATCACGAACAATCAATCATTTTCTCATTCGTTGGGAGATGGGACGGGCCAGCACGGGGCGGGCCGGGGCCGGGGGACGGGGCTGGGGGGCGGGGCTGGGCGGCGGAGTCGCTGGGTGGAACAGGGCAATCTCGCACGCGCCTTCCGCTTGCGCAACGTGAAATTTCCGTGTTAAGCCGCGCGGGTGGTGGGGATGAGGGCGGCGCCCGAACGATCTCGTGAAATTCGGGGTCCATGGAGGCGACGTGCGGCGTGCGGTCCAGGCGGGGCGGATCCAACCGATCGTTTTGGAAGGGGCCTGCTCTTTACCATTGTGGCGACACTAGTCTATTGAAATAGTCGGCCAATCTGGTTCTTGGTCTTATTCGGTTTCTGCTTCCGATGTACGAATCCCACATGGTGGTCTTCTACACCCATATATCTTGGTGAAGTCTTGCGTGACGTGACATCCTGGATAACGTGATTAATAATTGTCAACTAAACACTGCCAATTTAGTCTGCGTAGCGTCAACGCTATGTGCTGCTAATTACTTACGCCCCACACGGAAACACTGATCAATACCTGCTTTACTTCCATTTCCGTTGTTGCATGTGAGAGCAATTTGCATGATTCGTTGCTGTCGTGACACCGTCCGTGCACACGCTTTCAGACAAGTCATGTGATACTCGTATACTATCGCAATCCTCATTGGTAGATGAAGGATATTGATCTAGCGGTTTACTTCACGTTTTTTGCATTCACTTCTAATTGGCTACAGAAATGTAACGATAAAGATTGTACATTTACAGCTGTTTTTCTCGTTATAATAAATTAGCTCTTTTATTTTTGCTCTTATTATAAGTATTGACTAATTAGATGTTTGTAATGAACCATTGAAGTTAAGGTTTCATTTCAGTTTCAGTTTCATTTCAGTTTTCTTTATTTATGAAAATTCCTTCATATTTACAAAGTTCGAAAAAGCCCTGTTCTCAAAAATGTAAAAGAGCAATAAAATATAACGCAAATAGTCTGTGATGACAACAAAGGAGTCAGCTGACAACCGCTATATGTATGAACGTAGTGGATATTGTTTTCAAATAAAACTATTGTTATTAAATAAATGTTCATGTTTTCACTTTCCCATATACATACGTATATAAGGAGTATATACAACGTACTATAGTGAAAGTACGTAGTATAGGGAATGTTTTGCAATACTGCGCGAAAAAAGGGCGGATTTTTGGCAGAAAAATCCATTGCTGGGCCCTGATAACGAAAAAGTGGATAAAACCAGTTGCTAAATTAACGAAAACAATCCCCTAACACGTGGTGTAGTCAGTTCCCTCTTGTGAGTCCTTGATACCGAGAAACCAATTTAAAGGAAAACGTCCGTCCGTCCGTCCGTCTGTGAACACTATTAGCGCCTAAACCCTAGGTACGATTTCTTCCAAAATGGATATTCCCCGGTCGGTCTGCTTTGAGTCAAAGCTTCGAGATTTTGAAAAAGATTCTTCAAATTTTGGAGGTACTTTACATGAAGCCCTCCGGACGTTTTCAAAATTTTCTCAAAATCGGTTCCAAATGTTTTCTTTGAATTTCGTGTAAGAATATAGTAAAATTTACTTATTAAGGTGGCATAGGTCCAATTTTCATGGATAATTGAATTTTAGAAAATTGTGAAAGTTAAAATTATTTTCGGCTTCTTGCAACAATTACAAAATTAAAGATAGAGATTTTTTCTTCACATAAAATTTGTTCTCCATAGTGAGTTCTTTCATTAAGGTCATATAAATTTTTTTGAAAATTTTAGTAGTTTTCGCGCAACATTGCGAGCAATTTTGTGCAATTTTAAAAAATTACAAAAACAAGATTTTCTCAAAAATTGCTCCAAATATTTTCTATACATTTTTGATAGGGATAGTGCCTAATGTACTATATGAGATGACATGAACGCTATACTGCTCTATTCTTTTGTTTATTCAAAAGTTAAAAAATGTAATTTTTTAACTTGTATCTCAAGTCATTAATATTTACATTAGCGGCGATTTGTTAATATTATTATATTTATGAGTGCATGTGCTGTAATTAATGTTATGTAAAGTTTATCAAGAGCCCAACTGTTTTCTATGAAATCTAGCTCAAAATTCCGCATTTTCAGAAATGCTCAAACGCCATTTTCTCAAAAATTGCTACCAACGTTTGGAACGGATAGTGCTAATTGCACTCTTAAATATAACGTAAAGTTCATCTCGGGAAATTTTTGTTTTTGCAAAAATTACACCAATGTAATTTTTTGAAAAGTCTCAAACTTTTAATATCCACATTACCAGTTATTTGTGAACATTAGAGTATTTGTAGGTTAAGGTACTTCAAATGAAGTTTTTCGAAAACTCAAAAATGTTTTGTAAAAAAGAACTTCAAATTTTGCATTTTTAGTAGAGCTTAAATGTCATTTCCTTAAAAACGGCTCCAAATTTTTCAAAGAAAATTGCCATTGAGGCGGAGGTTTTACTGTTCTTTAATATTCTAAAATTTATATTTCCGTTCTATCATTAGGAAACCGAAAAATTAAGAAAATGTCCAAAAAATATACTTTGGCCGGGGATACCGTGCAATTTTGTTTCCTGGCTAGTATGAAAATTATTTTTATTTTTATTTGAACTGAGTAATGTGCGTACCATTTTGAAAAACCATTATTTGTGGTTTTCTTCAGTAGCATATTTGCTCCGGTAGAACATTAATTCTAGTTTATTCACGGACTGATCGTCGGATTATTCATTTAGTCTGTTGTGCTATCTGCTATTTTTATTGGGTGTGAGAGCGGCAATTTCGTTCCCTGACTGGTAAGAAAGTTACCAGTTATTCTTGTTTTTATTATGCATTTTGCATGCTGTTTTTGGAAAACCTTTATGTGTGATTTTATTCACCAGGATAGTTGCTCCTGAGGCCATTAATATTAGTGTATTCACCAACCGGTTGGTGGAATAATCCTTTGGTCTGTATCTCCCACCTTGTCACGCGCTCCGAGAGCGCGCTCCGAAACGCGAGCGGCCGCGGCGGTGCCGCCGATGTGTGGGCGTAGCCGTCCGCAACTTTCGCTTGGAAACGCGGAAACCGGGGTAGGCCCGTGCGCTCGCGTACGCGCCGGCAAACAAGTCCGCGGCCCGTGACGGTGTGGGACGGCGTCATCCGGAAGCCAGTGCCTCGGTGCTCCTCCTCAACGCTGCGATGGGCGTTGTGACGTGTGACAAGGCTGCGTTGTGACGTGTGACTTCGCAACTTGTTCGCCATGCGTTCGCGCGGTTTGTGGTGAGACCCGCGGCCGCAGGAGCTGTGATTGCACTCTTTCTCGGTTTACACTTTCTTTTTCGATTTCTTCCTCTTCTAATTTGCTGAGCGAAAGATGAAGAATTCGCGCTCGTTGAGATGAATCTGCTCCATGGCCTGTTGGTCGCGGAATTACGAGTGAGCGGGAAAGGCAATTTGTACCACAAAAAAATCGTTTGAATGAGCTGTGGATGTTAGTGCAGTTACGGCAGGTTTGCCAAGGGAGACGGATGCTCCTCGAGAAGACCTACCGCAAACCTGTTCTGTACGCCGCAAATTGAACATTGCAACCGAAATTGGTTGCTTGCTGTTCACAGTTGTCTCAACCAAACACGCTGACCGCAGAGAATGGAATTTTACTCTTCAGTTTCTAACTGAAAGAAATTTAAATCGACCATACATGAAATTGCTGTAATAATGTAAACAAGTTTGTAAATGTAAACAAGTTTGTAAATGAGGTCGGGAATTTGAAATGGAAGTTTTTGTACAAGGCAATAGGATCAATACTTACTAAATGGAGGGACATTTCAGAGATAGTTTTTTGCTGAAGGGCATATTGTGGTTTTTCTTCGACCATGTCCCACAGGTAGTTCTACAATAATCGATTTTGCGTACTTTTTGTTCCCAATTACTTTAATATCTTTTAAAAATCACAACATGCATGTAAATGGATTCCATCCTGAAAAAAAGTAGAGATTGATTGAGCTGAGAAAAATCTCGTGAGTCTAGAGGTATGAGTCATTATTTCAGCCTCCAACTACCTTGCTCCGTCCTGAAAACCACTTGAAAGTACATGTTTTGAAAAGTAAATTCTTTAATAAATAATTTGCAATTCGAAGCCAATATAAATAAAAACTACTGTACTTTTCGTTGATTCTAGTCCTCCATTTGCAGGTACATTACAGGTATTTGCTTAAAATTTTTATTTGCATTGGCTTCAGGTTTTACCACATGATTTACACTAATGCCTGAATTTTGCCATTGCGTGTAGAACATTATAGATCTGGATCTTCTGAAGAAAATATTAATCTTAACAAAATATAAATATAAGTGAATGCCAAGAGGAAATTACTTGAAACAGTTGTACTACTTACGGGTCTGGCATGTGAAACTGGTTTCATAATTTGACTAGTTTCACGAGAGGGAAATTAATTTTTACTTAGATATCGCATGCCATATTCTCTCCGAATGTTTCTCATAAATGTTGGTAACTAGAAAAGCTATTATTGAAATATATTAATGTTGTATATAATGTTAGGAAAGATATTGTAGATCTTTTTGTATTCCGTTGCTTCCTTATAATGTTTTCTCATAAGTAGGGGGCGGATTTTAATGAAATGTCATTTTTTTCTTTTCACTTTAGAACAATGCCGTTTAGTAACAATGCCGTTTAGCCGCGTAGTTTAGAGCAGAAATTCATTTTATATTATGACAAAACGAAATGATCCATTTTATGTATATTTTTTCCATTTTTTATCGATTTCGACTAATAAGTCATTTTTACTTTCCCGTACTACTAAAAAACGGCGTATTTTCGGCCGAAAAAACATCATTGCCGGGTCCTAATAACGAAAAAGTGGATAAATCCAGTTGCTCAATTAAGAAAAAATCCCCTAACACACGGTGCAGCCAGAATCCCGGTTTAGTACGTCCTTGATACTGAAAAACCAGTTGAAAGCAAAACGTCTGTCCGTCTGTCTGTGAACAACGCTAGCGACTAAACTGTTCAGCCCATTTTCTCCAAAATTGTTATTCCTCAATTGATCTGTCTCATCTCGTGGCCTCTTGAATTTAAAACCGATATTTTAATTTTGGGGGGTACTTTACATAAGGCCCCTAGGACATTTTCAAAATTTTCAAAGATGTGACGCCAAAAATTTTGACTAAATTTTGTTGTTGGATAGTCTGAAGGTCATTTAAGAGAATGACGCATATCTTTGTAAACATTATTGTATTTGTGAGTGTAAGTGCTTCAAATTACTTCAAATGAAGTTTTTTGAAAACTCAAAAATTTTCTGTCAAAAAGAGCTTTAAATTTCCAATTTTCAGTAGCGATTAAGTATTTTTTTAAACAGCTCCAAAATATAAAAAAAATTTCCATTTAGAACGACGATTTAGTGTTCTTTATGTTCTTTAATAGTCTTAAAATAATACTTCCATTCTACTATTAGGAAAACTTAAAATTAAGAAAAGGTCAAAAAACGTACTTTGGGCGGCAATAGATGGCAGCTGGCAAGAGTATGTGGGGATTCCGAATAGCTAGCGCAGACCCAAGGAAACAGAAAACAAATACAGGAAAGTCCGTGCCATTCTGTAGTACCACTAGTTACATTTTACGTTATATTTAATGCATTTTTCGCTGATTTCATGGATTTCAATGTCATTTTAATTGTACCTGCTTCAAACAATTTTACATGATGCAACAAATGTTCATCATAGAATTCCTGAGCAGCCTATTTGATTTCTTCACTCATGTACTGTAATATCAGCCGTTGTGAGTAGGCCTACTCTGTAATGAAAGGTTCCTGTGACGTCTATCAGTGCCATTGTCAATTCGGCCGATTTGGCGATAAAGGCAGAGATTTTCTTAAAAAAAAAAAAATAGTCCAGAGCAAAGGTTTGCAAGCTGAGTGCACTTGAACAAAAGGAAGAAGCCTGGATTACATCAATAACATATCCAACAGATTGAGTTGTTCATCTGAAGTGGTTTTGATCAAGCTTTTTATAGTCATTTTTCTTTGTTTTAGGGCATTTTAAAAACATTTTTAGAGCATTTTATTGATCATTTTTGGCGGTGTTTTAGGTCATCAAAATCCGCCTCCTACTCATAAGAAACTAACCTCCTCTTGATGGGAATGTGTGTTTCATTCTACGTCTCAAACGACAGAAATGAAAATACTATCTTACCAATAGCCAGATGAAAAGTTTCTTATTGTCGACTATCTTCTAAGCGATGCAGATATTGTGAGTCAGGTCCTGTTGTGTCGGCGCTTCGAGCGGGTTCTGTGCCACCAGCTGGCGCGCACCAAGCAAGGTCGTGTTACGGTACAGCCGAGAAAAAGCTCTCTCCTTGACCTTACCGCAACGATCACTTTGTGAAACCGGGAAGGAATGTTACCAAGAGGAGCGATTTCGAGGAACCAGACTCGATTATAAAAAGATAATTATTTAACTTAAAAAATGTTTTTGATGTGTAAAATAGTAAACTTACACATTTTTTAAGTCTAATTTTAGTGATACTTACTACCACGTATGTTACGAGTACATTCACAAGAATGATACAGAACGAAAAAATCACACTCGAAAACTTTTAACGAAATAAAAAGAAGTAATAAAATAAGAATTGTATCTAACGTGTTGGTCATCGGGTCTGAACAGAATAAAAAGTAAAGAAAATATTGTTTTTAAATTGAATTTATTTTAATAATAGAATGATTTAAAAATATTTTTATATTAATTATATTACATACATTATATTCAATTTGCATTCTTAAATTTACAATTTGAAAGCAAAAGATCTAAATGATATTTTTATAAATATTCCTAATAGTATTACGTTTCCTACTAAAAATAGTTTAAATTTGAACTCGGAAACAGCTATTATTTAAATTAGAAATTAAAACTACTTAATTCTAAGTATTAATAAATACTAATTCGAAATCGTAGAGCGATCACTATAATCAGTCGTTTACGTGTTTTTTACAATAAGTAAATGTGAATCAAAATGAGGTAAAAAATAAAATCATGTACCACGGTTGTTAACGGGTTCTAATGATAGGAAGCGACACAAATTCCCCGGGCTTTCTGTTGCCGCTTGATCATTAGAAGTCTCATAACGCCCATGGTGAATAAATAACAATTATTAATCCTGTACATTTTGAAGTGGGAGCCGTCGCCTGTGTAGCTCTCCTCTGACGCCGAGGCGCTGCTGCCATTGAAATGCAGTGGCACGTCGCATCGCACCGCTTCGGTCTTCACGCGTCCGCCGCTTCCCGCCCCAACCCGCCCCGCCACAGCTACCTCTTAGCCCCCGCACCCGCCTTCGCCTCCGCCTCCGCCCTCCAGCGTCCTGCCCCACGCACGCGTCCGCCCCAGCCAGAATCGTCACCTCTGCCCAAACGCCCCTCGCGCCCTCCCCCGCCCCTGCTCGCCACAGCCTGTGCCACCGCCAGGTGCGAAAGTGGGGCAGCCGTGGCGGAGGCGGGGCGCGTCTATCTCGTCGCCATCGCGCATTAGCACATCGTCTCAGGACGTCCGCCGCAGATGCGCCGATACGAGCCGTCTTTCACCGCCAGCGACGCCGTGAAAACGAACGTCGCCAAGGCTCCCAGGCGTCTCTCGGTGCATGCGGGGAGAACGTTTTAGAAGAAGAAGCGTTCCGAACGCCAGAGAGGGCTCGGGGCGACAACGCCACTGCAGGGACTCTGACCGGACGGCTGGCGGGTTTCCTTTTCTACCTAGTAGCAGAGGCGGATCCAGGGGGGGGGGCATGGGGACCATGCATGGGGGCCAAAAGGCCTTGTGTTTTCGTTTGTTACCTTCTTTTATTTGGAAAAATTGCTTTAAATATTTATTCATGTTAGAATCATGAAATGATTTAAAAAATAATATTTTTAGTATCGTATAAACCCTAAAAATAATACACAATATAATAAAAATGTTTATTATTTAATAAAAAAGTATCGTGGCCTCTTCCAAAATGATCGGCTGCATCCACCCCTGCCTAGTAGCTACATAACAGAGTCCAATGCACCACTGCTTAGAACAAAAGTCTAGAATCCCGCTGCTCTGATTGTTTTTCCGTGATTTCTTGGATAAATACCATGCATCAAAGATTACATTATATTCTAAAAAATATAGGGCATTATATTAAGGGCATTATATTTTAAAAATATATTTGTAATATATAGGGGTTCAGTTCTGATCTGTTGTAGTAAAGAAATGAATGTACTGTACTGTAAATTTATTGCAGCTTCACGTATGCTGTAAACTTAATAAAACATTAATCGGTTGCTGATTGAAGTGAGTAATATTGTTTTCTTTGCGGTTAGGTGTAACTTCAAAGAAAAATATAAATTAATGCGTCTAAAAAGCTAAATATTCATATAATATTAAATTTTTTAAAAATATGAAATCATTAACTATAAATTGCATTCCATTGCATATTTCTGGCTTAAAATTTAATTGTAAATCTCCTTTATTTGGCCCAAGTATATTTTCGTTGTTTTACTTTTCAGTATTTTCTGGATAGCATGAGAAAATACCACTAAGTGTTCCCTAGCTTATACAAGCTTTCTCTATCTGAAACGTCACATATACGATATTGTTTTTGAAGTTAACAAAATTATGGCGTATCTTAATGTAAATCTTGATCAAATAAAAACTCAAGGAATGCACCAGCGTGTCACAATTATCCGCAGTGAAAATAAACGAACTTTTAGCCAACGGTATTTATAACTTATGTTCTCATTCAAAAAGCAAATGCATCAATTTGCTATATACATATGCAGTGGCGAAGCTGAATGACAATATTGAAACTAGTGGTGCTACAGAATGGCACAAATCTTCCCGTATTAGTTTTCCTATTTCCTTGGGTCCTATTCGAAATTGCCACATACTTGTGCCAGCTGCCATCTATCGCCGCCCAAAGTTCATTTTTTAGACATTTTATTAATTTTTCGGTTTACTAATAATAGAACGGAAATATTAATTTTATAATATTAAAGAATACAAAAACTTTGTCCTAATTGGCAATTTTCTTTTAAAAATTGTAGTAGTTTTTAAGAAATTGGCGTTTAAGCGCTAATAAAAATGGGATATTTGAAGCTCTTTTTGACAGAAAATTTTTGAGTTTTCAAAAAACTTGATTTGAAGTCATTTGAAACACTTACACTCACAAATGTAATAATGTTTACAAATTACTGGTAATTTGCATATTAAAGATGTGAGAGATCTTTCAAAAAAATACATTTGTGTAATTTCTAAAAAAAATAATTCAAAATAAACTTTACGTCATATTAAAGTGTGCAATTTGCAGTATCTGTTCCAAAAGTTTGAAGAAAACAATTTGCAGCCATTTATGAGAAAATGGCGTTTGAGCGTTTCAGAACATGCGAAATTTTGAGCTAGTTTTCACAGAAAACGGTTGAGTTTTCGAGTCGCCGAATGAAATTCAAACTTGCAATTTTCGAAAATTCAGAGTTAACCTATGTCACCTTAATAAGTGCATTTTACTCAGTTCTTGAAAGAAATTAACAGAAAAAATTTGGAGCCGTTTTTGAGAAAATTTCGAAAATGTCCGGGGGGCTTCACATAAAGTACCCTAAAAAATTAATGGAGGTTTTTCAAAATCTCAGAGCTTCGACTCAGGCAAGATGGACAGGGGTTTTCTTCAATTTTGAAAAAAAATCGTACGCATAGTTTAGGCGCTAGTTTTGTTCACATACACCGGACAGACGGACGCACGGACGGACAAACAGACGTTTTGCTTTCAATTGGTATTTCGGTATCAAGGACTTACAGAACAAGGATCCTGGCTACAGCACGTGTTAGGGGATTTTTTTTCTCTTAATTTAGCAACTGGTTTTATCCACTTATTCGTTTTCACGGCCCGGCTATTAATTTTTTTCCGCCGAAAATTGGCCATTTTTTTCGCGCAGCATTACATAACTTTCCCTACTATGTATATTTCTCCATATATACGTACGTATACGGGAAAGTAAATATGGCACGCACATCGGCAGATTTTATTGAAAAATAATTTGTGTATTCTAAGGCTCCCAGATTACCCTCCAGCTTCGCCACTGTTATTTGCATAAGCATATATAATTGCAAGCTATTAATTTTTTCTTAACTCTCTTATATTTGCAAGCTATTAATTAAGTTTCTTAACTCTCTTAGGTTCGAAATTCGAGACCCGGCGGTGCCGGACACTGAATGTATTACCCGGAGGATGCCATCGTCTGAGAATGAGTTCTTGTAGCAGAGTGCTCCCATCCATAGTTTCCTTGGCGTTCTCCGACCATTTTGAGGTGGATGCACTTTCTTAAACAACGAGTCACCTTCTTTCCTCATTTCATTCCCCCCAACCTCTCCTTCCCCACGTTCTTTGGGCTGAGAGATGGTGCGGCGTGCATTCTCATCTGCCCCATACTTCACGCTCTTGAAACTTTCTGAATCAGATATGACATTCGATTAAGATTAAAGTTCGTAATCTCACAAATAGTAATAAGTAGAAAAAGGAAACAGCAAAAAGTCTCCAGACTCGCTTTTTAGAGGAGGGCAGAATAGATTATTTTGTACTAAAATCTTTTCAGATTGTAACCAGTACTGGATCATTATAAAATGTACAGTAAGTGAATGCGAAATGATTATCATTAATGTATATTTGCATGCCCAATCCCATGACACGCGATTGCAAGCACTTCTAGACATAATAGCAAATCTTAAAATAAACAACAATCTCCCGATCATAATAGGTGGAGATTTCAATGCGAGAATTGGTCGTCTCAATCAACTTGACTACGAACTAACTCAAAATGCCGTTATTTCAAGTACAAGAGAAACTTTAGATAATACCCTGAACACACGGGGTATCAAACTAGTTGAGGGTTTAGAGGAGTTAGGATTCATATTGCTAAATGGGCGAACGCGAACAGACAGTGACGGCGGGGTTACTTTCCTCAGTAACAGAGGTTGCTCTCTTCTAGATTTGGTGTGGGTGAACCTGGAACACGTGGAACTGATCAAAGATCTTGATATCTGCAGCATGGGAACTTCAGATGATCTCCCTGTCAGAGAAACAGTGTGCTTAAGCACCGAGACAGAAGAAATAGCAAACAGCAATACATCAAATCCCCAAACCGTCTTCAAATGGATCATGAAAAATATAAATAAATACACGACTATACTCGAGATTAAAAACTTTCCAGGGGCGAATGATCCTAGCGAATTAAGCAAGACCCTGAAATCGAATATACGAGATGCAGCAGAACAATCGGATATGAGCATTCTAGTTAACACGCGAACCCAAAAAACTAACGTGACGAACCCTGGTTTGACAGTGTCTGCAAAAGACTTAGGAAAATTACAAAACAAAAACACAAAATGTGGATCAAAAACAAAAATGCGAATGAACGAAGAAAAGAGGAGTTTAAATCTAGTTTTCTTAAGTCGAGAAAGGAGTACGCAGATTTGATCCGAGAAAAGAAGAAACTATCAAAGCACTATCAAATAGCAGAGACCCACAAACATTTTGGAAAGAAGTAAAACGCCTCAAACCGAAGAAACGCTCACAATGCCCGATTAGTCTTGACGAATGGTGGAAATTTTATGACAAAATATTTCCAAAACTGGAACCTGTTAACACAACATTTTTTGATGCCACACATCCGTACTTAGACAAGGAAATAGAATATAATGAAGTGTTTAAAATTCTGAGGGAAACGAAAAACAACAAGTCGCCTGGCCCGGATGGAATTACAAATGAATTCCTAAAATATCTACCTCCTAATTCGATAAAACAAATGACGAAACTATTCAATGCAATAATCAAGACAGAAGAACTTCCATGAGACTGGTGTAAATCGGAAGTTATACTTATCTACAAGAAAGGGGTCGCAATAACCTACAGAGGCATTGCCCTGGCCAACGCACTATCGAAGATATTCACAAAACTGATTGCAAAGAGGTTAAATAATCACTGTGAAAATTACGGCATACTTCCTGAAGCACAATGTGGATTCAGAACACGACGCTCATGTGAAGACAATATTTTCTGCCTGAATGCAAAGATCGCGATAAATCTATCAAAATCAGGAGGCAAACTATACGCTGCATTCATCGATTTCCGAAGAGCGTTTGACTCTGTAGTCCATACCATTCTATGGAAAAAAACTATATGAGGCAGGAATTTGTACTAAAATAATTAGAATCCTACAAGATTACTACACCAAAGCCAGGATGAGAGAATCAGTAAATGATCAAAAAATACAAAAATAGATGTGATGCAAGGCGTCCTGCAAGGCGACTTCCTAAGCCCGATCCTATTTTCTATACCCCCACGGCTAACAACCATGGGTTGTGAAAATGGACTCAGCCAAAATGCTGAGCCCCCAAACAATGTCTTATGCATAATAAATGCACGTTCGCATGGTCAATAGAGGCCGATTCGCGAGGGAAAAAGAAAAAAATTAAAGAGATGGGCAAGAGAAATTTTCACGAAACCTGTGTAAACAATGTAACTCTTCTGTAGGAGATTAAAGTGATAGTCAAGCTAATAAGCATGCAAAGTGAATTTGTTGCATATTTCCATTTTGAGGAGAATTCAGCTTCAAGATCGGGGTACAAAATTTGAGCTTCAAGATTCAAAGTTTAGATGTAAATACCTCCTTCAAATTCGCACGACGCAACCTTCTCACAGTGAGTTACTGCCTTTCGAAAATATATTGCGTTTGTATCACTTCCAACTTTAACCATCACAGTTTTTGCTTATCGGACCTATCTCAGCCATGCTTCTCGTAGTGAATGATTGGCTCGTTGCATGTGTGATATCGAAAATAAAACTTTTATTTCCGTCATGACAGTTTGACGACCATTGGTTATTAGTTATCGAAACAATTTATGGGATCTTTACTGAAACGGAAAACGAACACAAAATGTTTCGTTGAAGGGGAAGAATGAAATGTGGAGTTGAGTCGTCAGAGTCATCGTTTTTAGAAAATCTTTATCAGATTTATTACACGTTTTGCTCATTCCCTTTAAGTTTGCTGATGACAAAATAAGGAACTACTGTTGTTTACATCGCCTTCTGGATTCTCGTAACTCAACATTTAGGTTTTTTTTTTTTTTAAATAATTTTTATTATTTTGAAGATTATACATGGCTCAGTTTAGCAATACAAACTTTCTCACATGTTTTTGATGCTTAATATCTACGTTAAAAAACTAAACTATTACTTCTTTACAAACTAATTATTAGGGAGAGGAAACCCACTGAGCACCTCACAAGGAATCATCCAAATTGGCAAATTGTATATAAAAAACATGCTTGGGAAATCTATTTTTTATTCTGGTTGCGTTTCTGGGTGCTTTGCCTAGGTTATATTGGGATAGTTGTGTAATTGATGGTAAATTGTTATAAAAATTATGGGATAACTTGGTGATGTGATGTATGATAGGCTTTATTTGAATTTCTTTATGAAGTTGTTTGTTTGTGATGAACCAGGGTGCATTGGTTATTGTTCGCAGGAATTTATTCTGTATGACCTGTAATTTATGGATATTGGTTTTTGCTGCATTAATCCAGACAGGACAGGCATAGAGCATTAGGGGTCTTATTACTGTTGTATATATGAGCTTAGCATTTTCTATTGTTATTTTACTGTGGTTGTTTATTAATGGTTTTAATTGGATGAGTTTGACTTTTGTTTGTTGTGTTTTAATGTTTATATGTTCTTTCCAGTTAAGTCTAGTGTCTAAATGTAGTCCTAGATATCTCACTGTTTTGTTTTGTGGAGTCCAAGGAATAATGTTATTGTTCAGTGTGAGAGGTGGTGGTGTTGAAATGGTTTTTAATGAAAAGATTTTTGCTGTTGATTTGGATGGATTTAATTTAATTTTCCATTTGTTTGACCAAGCACTGATTTGGTTTAGATATTGTTGTATTGTGTTTTTTAATATATCAAGTGATGTGCTAGAACAATACAATGCTGTATCATCTGCAAATTGTGCTATATTGATTGTGTTGGATGTAGGGATATCAGCAGAGTAAATATTAAATAATATAGGTGACAATGGGGAGCCCTGAGGAAGTCCAGCCAAAATTGGTTTGGGGTTTGAGAGATGTTTATCTATTGAAACTGCAAAGGTTCTATTGCTTATGAAGCTATTGATGATGTTGGTTAAGTACTTGGGTGTACCATTAGTTTTAAGTTTGTACATGAGACCTTCATGCCATACTCTGTCATATGCTTGGGAAATGTCTAGAAAGGTTGATATGGTGTGTAATTTTCTCTGGAATGCTGTATGAATATGTTCAGTGATTCTTAATAATTGATGAGTGGTTGATAGCTTTTCTGTGAATCCAAATTGATGTCTGGGGATGATACCATTTTTGTTGAGGTAATTGTTGAGTCTTTTCTGAATGATTTTCTCTAGAATTTTTGATAAAGAGGGTAACAAGCTTATTGGTCTATAATTTTCTACACTTGATGGATTTTTGTTTGGTTTTGGTATGGGTATTACTATAGAGTGTTTCCATAAAAGTGGAAAATATCCTGTTCTTAATGAAGAGTTATAAATATTATTTAGGAATGCTATGGCTTGGTTTGGTAGATTTTTGAGTATTTTATTGTTTATTCTGTCATGTCCTGGGGCCTTTTTATTGGGGAGTGCTTTTATTATATTTGTTATTTCCTGAGGAGATGTGAATCTGATTCTGGAGGGTACATCATAATTAGGAGATGTAGCTATCTGTGTGATTGTTTGATGTAGGTTGTGTGGATGGGAATCATTGGGTTTGAATGTATCTTCAAAATGTTTTGCTAGGGTTTCAGCTTTTTCAATAGGTGAGAATTTTTTGCCTGTGCTAGTTTTAAGTGGAGGAATAGTATTCTTTTTGTTAAGTATTTTATTTTTGAATTGCCACAATGTATTGTTACTAGAGCTTAATGTTTGGATCATGTTGTTATATTGTTGCTGTTTGTGAGTGAAAAGTGTTTTTTTGGTAATATAGGTTAATAGATTTAGTTCCTTTTTGACTTCAGGGTTTCTAGTGTGATTCCATAATCTTCTTGTTTTATTTTTTGTGTAGATTAAATTTTTTATGCTTTTGGGTAGTTCATTTTTTTTATTGTGTGTGTTTATAAGTGATTTGTTTGATTTACTGTTCTGTAGTTCACTTAATATAATAGTATTGAGTATTGTTATTGCTTGGTCTATTTCTGGAGGGGTATTTAATATTTTAAATTTTGGGATGGACAACATTTAGGTACGCATCGTTATATACACTCACAAAGTCACCTTTAAAGAAGAATATCTATCAATATTTAATTATTTAAACTGTAAGAAAAGGCACGCAGAGAATGAGTACTAGAATGGCATAAACGCATGAATAAGACAAGGGACCATAAAAAGTGAATAATAATAATAATAATAATAATAATAATAATAATAATAAATGACAATAATACTAGTAATAATAATATTAATAATAATATGGTTATAATGATAGTAATGAAGGCGAATAAGAATAAGAAGAAAAGTAGTAGTAGAAAAGAAATAACGACAGCATACAAGTAGACAAGGCAAAGAAACGAAGCGTTTTTCACAAAGATCCGATGGTAGAAAACGCTCGTTCGGGAAAATCCGAAGGCTCTCTTCTCTCCGCTCCATTCCTCTCGGTTCCACTTCATTAAAATCTGAAGGAAATCGCCGGCTCGCTTGCGGCGGGGTTTAGCCGTTTGGAATACAAAGCAAGTGAATTAAAGTCAGATGCGATTTATATGTAAAAGAAGAGACGAACGCAAAGTCGTGCTACAACAATATCCTTCATTCCAACACCCCTTGTTCCCTGCGATATTGATATAAAAAGTACAGGACAAAACGAAGGAAACACAAAAAAAAACTGAATAAAGATTCCCTCAGATGAATAGTCTACTCTTCATAACCTTTCTACCTTAATTACAACTTCCACAACTTCCAGCTAAAACTGACTTTTGTACACATCCAATATTTCTCTAGAACATCCTGTGAGAGAAGCGGAGAGAAAAATGGATCTTAGAAATTAAATATTAAAAGCTGTGAAAAATGTGAGATTTTATTATCTTAATTGCAGCAGAATCTATTCATGAATTTTTGTTAAAAAAACACTTGACTTTGTTAATAGCCCGTCAAAATGTACGTTCTGGGCAAATCTCACTCATTACGAACTCGTGTTAAGGCAGTGCCTCTGACCGGAAGGTCCTTTGGTTCGAGTCCCGCATGGAAGAATTTCCGACACTAGCGACATAGGTCGAATCCAGCCTCTGTGCTGGAGAAGAATTCTAGCAACCGGCTGCTGTGATTGGTACTTTTCCGTTGTTTCTCCAATCAACATGTAGCGAATTGCAGAGATGTGCCCTAATGGACCACGGACGGCGCGCGATCTTTCCTTCCTCATCCTCCATCTTATCCTCATCCCTTATTTACACACACTTACACTTGTATACTTACACTACACTACCACAAATGCCGGGAGACCAGTCGAGAGCTTAGAGCTTGTCCCGGCTGGGATGGGACTCCGCGGATGGGGATTCGAGGGGAAAACCCCGCAAGCCGGTGCGTAGGTCTCCGCCGGATCTCGCTGTCCTCCACCCTTTCCCGCGATAAATATACACTATTCTTAAGGGACTAATAATCTTTGCAGTTGACGCGCCCGGAATCACGAATCAATCACTCATTACGAACTCGCCAGCCGTTTCGTCCCCTTTCCCTGCGCGCTCCCCCGCCGTGGGACGAGGCGCGGCGCCCTGGGCGGCGTGGGACCGTTCCCTGCGATGGCGCTCCGATTAGGCCCATCTGCACGATATCTCCGCGCCGTTGCACGATCCGCCCTGGCGCGGCGCGGCGCGGCGCGGCGCGGGGCGGCGCGGGGCGAGTGAGATCTCGAGCGCGTTGCGTCCGCGGCGGTTGGGAAAAGGCGGCGGCGGCGGGCGATGCCTGGGCGGAGACGTGCCCGCGCGCCCGGAACAGCGTTTCTGCAGCTGCGGTTTCGCCAAAGACAATGCCACCTCCAGATGAGTGTGCAAATACCTCCGTGGATTGTGCAATGGGGCTTTTTGTGCCCGATGGGATTGCCAAGTAGAAGCTGGTAAAATAATGACAGGAATTCAAATTTTCAATCAGCCAAACTCACGGATGTAGATCAATCGTTATTAGTTGAAATTACGATTAATGTATTTTGTAACGTCTCTTTCTGTTGTAAATAGTTCTCTCTTTACTGTTCACCCGTCTTATATTCTATATCTTATATAATTATGTCTTGGAAATATACATCTCATTATTTTTTTTTTGTTTTTACTGTATTATTTTTTTTATAATACAAGCGACTTTTATTACCGAATCGAATTTATTTCCTAAAAACTAAAAAAAGCAACAATAATTTGAAATAATAACATCACGTCCGTTGTGTCCATGTGGCAATGTCCAGTGTATTGGCCTCAAGCCAGAAGAGATTGTACGGGAGTATGTATTTGAAAACGTCTATAGCTACCTCAATATATTTCGGAGACAATATAATATCCGTACATAGTATTGAAGTAAACTCCTCTAACGAGCGTGTGTGTGCAGTTTCGTCTGTCACGGTTAGACCACTTCCTCTGCACCAATCGAGACATATGAGGTGTCATTGAACGAGCCTCGGTCTCCTAATGGGGAACTGATAATTTGTTTTCTGGTCCGGCCATAAGATTCCAAGAAATTGCCAAAAACGTGTTTTTTCATGTTTTGGCGCTGCGATCTTTGTGATATATATATATCACAAGATCGCAGCGCACACACATATACACACACGCACACACATATACACACACACACACATATACACACACACACACCACAATTTTCCTCCATGAGAAATACGAAAGAAACAAGAACTGTAAATACTAAACAATACATTTCTTAAGCGTGCAAAAATCGATTTTTAATTTAATGTGACTTACAACTTTCACACATAAACATACGAATTTGTAACCTTTTAATGCTAATATATATTCGCCCTTCAGAACAAAAGTCTGACTGCGTTTGTAGAGTTTTAAAATCTTAAAATAGGGGACAAAAGTAAGGGAGTGTTAAGCAACTCAAGGGAATCAAATGTAGTTGTAGAAGATTTTGTGTCAGAATTTTTATAACTAATGAAGATCTTATATTGGCATTAGAGAATAACGCAGAACAAGAGATTACATGTGATTATTTATTAGAAAACAAAAAGTAAAAAAAATATAGCTGTGCTGTAGCATCATTCATATACCTGTATTTTTTACAGAGGTTATAATTTTGAAATTGCGTATTATCTACCAGTTCATATCCCGTTTGGAGTTAATATACATGACCATTTAGAGTTGGGAATTTTTGAACGGGAGTATAACATTAACAGCGACTACGATTCATTGGTATGTCCAATACCAGATACTCTAAGAATATATTTAACCCTGCTGTGGTCCTCGGGTCCATTTTGACCCAAATACAATTTTAATTTCTTGTACCGCTTAAGAAAATGGTGCGATCATTATGATACTCCATGACAATTATTTTTTGACTGTTTTCTACCCGCATATAAAATGTCATTCATTTATTTTCAATACGAAAGGAATTTAAATTTTTTTTCACACATAAGTTCTTTGGGTCCATTTGGACCCGTGACATTTCTCATGTTGAACTCTCGTTAGAAATTTCATATAATAACTCGGTAAATTCGTAGAAATCAACTATGGAAGGATTGTATTATCATTGGAGACTTTATCTCCTCATAAGGTGTACAATGACAATATTTTGTCGAATTAATACTATCAAACTACGAAAACATTATCCGAAGTACTACGAACAGCTGGAGCAATCTCAGCTCTCTACACTACGGATAGACGGTTTTTCTAAAATTTGAACGTAGTATTTTGATGTGTTTCTTCCGATATTGTGCAATCATAAATTGTATGTAACAATCAATGAATAATTAGGAGTTTTCCGAGTCAATTGTTCATTTCGGCAGCCCATGCCAAAGATTTGACAAATACGGAGGGAAATTTTGAATGAAACACGTTACATGTGGAATGCACAACCTCTGACAAACAAGAAAGGCAACCTAGAGAACAAAATTTGGGAATAAAAGTTGTGCTGCAATTATCCTCACTGCTGAAGGATAACAATATAACTCCTGACAATTTCTTTGCATCATACCAGTTGGGTCAGGAGCTTCTCAAACGGGACATCACTTTCGGTAGAACTATGCCCAAAAACAAATCTTCTATACCGCCAAAACTTCTCCACACAAAGGGCACAACAAACTAATATTCTACGTTCTATTTTGCGAGTTACCCGACATTAGTATCGTATGTGCCACGAATGAACAAGTGTGTTGTCCTTCAAAGAAACCAGAAATAATGACAACCTATAATTCTACAAAGGGAGCTGTTGATACGATTAGTTATTATTCATAGAAAAAATACATTTTTGTGGCATATTGTGGTTCTCTCTGACAAAATAAACATTTTACATCAATTCAAACTTTTTTCACAAAAGAAATTCGGATTGCTAATAAAAGTTTATAAAAAAATAACACTTTTTATAGAAAACTTGGGGAATCTTTTGTAAAGCCGTTATTGAACGCAGAACACACCTGCCACAAACTTCGTCATCAATAGAAGTTGAAAAATAGAAATCCGATGCAACATTCACAGTCTTCAAAATTCAGTTTTTTTTTAGATTCTATTCGAAAAAGGGGAAAATGGAGTGTGTTGCAAAACCGATAACAAATTTACTTTTCGTTGCTCTAAATAAAAACATTTACAGGTAAAAATTATGTCAATTACATTTGTACCACATGCGTGTAATGCAATTTTTCTATATGTGCATTTCATTATTTTACTATCACGCATGTTCAGAGACCATTGTTTTACATTATTGCACAACCTTATAAATAAAATAAATGTATATAATTAACATTTCGGTGTCTAACTTTAACTTCCTATTAAGAATATTAAATATGATTATTGGGAAAGTTAATAATCTGCAAGAGAAATTGTAGGGGTCCATTTGGACTCAAGGATCTTGAGAAGAAGTAAATTTGAGGACCGCAGCCAGGTTAAACAAAGAAATGAAGGTATGAAAGAAAATTTAAACACATAAATACAATTTTAAAACAGTGTACAGCGTCGACGACCCCACATTCAACTCGTATTTGATTAATTATATTAAGTATTTATAATTACACTGAATATAATAAGTATATATAAGTATAATTATACTGCATTTAATCAACATTCTCTACTAATAACTACTGTTCTATTACAGTGCAATGTGCGACAATGTTAAGTAAATATTCGTAATTGGTTAAAAGCTCCTTCTTTCAGATACTTGGTGTGTGTAATGTATGTAAGATTGGGGCTTACAATGAAACAAATTTCGGGTTGGACCCTCTTAAATGGCTCAGGCTGGTTAAATATATCGTCAAATAGTCCCGATGTTCTGAAGGGTGGCGGAGTGGACATGGGGATGGAGGCAGAGCTTGCGGTCCGGCGGGCCAGAGAGCGATCGAGAGGGCCAGTGGGTGAGCGGGATGGATGATTGATTAGTTGTTAGTGATTCTGGGGCGCGGCAATGGCATTCGTTCCGTAAATGCAGTACATGCTTTTGATCGGGAGGTGGCGGTGATCTTCCCTAGTTGGATTGCGAGAACCGGCACCGATTAGCGGGGTTTTCTCCAACCTGGTATCTCCCACCAGCGGAGCTGCGCCCCAGCCGGAACAAGCTCTAATCTCCCAATCGGACTCTCGACATGAGTGTTAGTGTAGTGCACTGTAGGTGTGTGAGTAAGGGGTGAGGATAGTCGAAGGAAGAGGAAGGAAAGATCGCGCGCGGTCCGTGACCCGTTTGTGAGGGTACTGCTCCGGCACTCGCCTGGGGTTGATCGGAAAACTACCTATCAGAGCAGGCGGGCCGCTAGGCTTCCCTCCAGACAGCGACAGAACTCGACCTAGCTGACAAGCGAGTGTCGAAAATGCTGCCGCCGTCGCACCCTAGCACCTCCCGGTCAGAGGCACTGCAGTGACATCGATTGATGCCCTGAGCTTCCTCTGCCGGTGCGAGCGGGCTGGAGAGGGAGCGAGAGGCGGGGGCGGGAGCGGGGGCGGGGGCGAGGGAGAGGGCGAGGGAGAGGGCGAGGGAGAGGGCGAGGGAGACGGAGAGGGGGCAGGTGTGGGGCGCGGTGCGGCGTGGCGTGCGAGCGCCTTGAGGCGAAGCCCCGGAGCACAGCGCCTGCAGCGCGCGCAATGAGGCGAGGTGGCGCGCGCGGTGCCCTTGGGGTCTTCCTCCCCCGCGCGGCGCGACGGGACGCGTTCGGGCGTGGCACCGCCCACTCAGCGCCCCCGCGTCACCCCTCTGCGCTCACTCGCGCTCTCTGCGCCGCCGCCTCCGCCCGCCACCCTCGCACCTCCCCGTACCCCCCTCCCCCAACCACCCTTGCCAGCTCGAGGCTCCAGCCGCCTCCCACCCCGTCACCGCCTCCCAACCCCTCATCTCCCCACCCCACCCTGCCCCCCGTCCTGACCGCTACATCCGCCGCCCTTGCCAGTACTTCGCTCCGGCGCCGAAGGCCGAGCGGTGCTGGGCGAGAGGTTCCAAACTGTCGTCGCTGCAGAGGAATCGACAGGTTCGACTAAATTCTAATTCGATATAACTTTGGAAGTAAATTAGGCGAAAACCGACCTAGCCAGGTTTATGAAAATTTAATTTAATTTATGAATATGTTATAAAAAGAATTTAATAATATAAAAATATTACAAGAAGAATTTATCAATAAAAATTTTATGTATTTTCAATGTGATGTGAAAATTTTATTAAATGAAAATGACTGTTGAAAAATGATTTCTACAATTTCTACAATTTATTGTAGAAAATAAAATAAACTATAACAGTCATAAATATACATATTTAAAAAATAAGCATTGCAATGTCTCACTTAGTTTCCTACACATAAGTTTCCAGGCTCGAGACCCGACAGAAACATGGTCGAACGATGTCTTCTTTCTTGGTTTTCTCCTATTAATCCATGGGAGATGTTAGTAATTCTTTAAATAATGTGATCCGGTCGGCAGGCAAACCTTCCTTTTCCCAACCTGTCTACACAGTCATTCTGAAGACTCAAAATCCATAACCACTGCGAATGTGCGGTTTCCAAGTGAAGATATAAATTAGACCACAGTAACGGCAAAGGAAAAAGAGGAAGAAGAAGAATGATGAAGAAAAGGCAGAGGTAGAGAAGAAATAGGAGAAGAAGTGAAGAAGAACAAGAAGCCACCTGGTTGGCTATTATGTTGTCTCGTTGGGTCGTACGTTCAGTTCCCAGCTTTGACACATTGGTGCACTCTTATGCCATTATCATCATACCTGCGATTACTAAGAACATTTTTATAATTTATTTATTGCAGTTCTTCGACAATATTTATCTTATTATATTCTCAGTTTGACTGTAATATGTGCTATTTTCTCCCATATTCATAAAATTTCATTCATTTAAATTGGTTTTCTTAGAAAGCGATCTTTCATTCTTAACATCTTAAAATAGATGCAATGACTGCTACCGCTGAGAATCACTCTCTCAATTTGCAGTTCTTTTGTACACTTCCAGGTATTTCTAACAAGTTAATTTGTATTCGTGTTTAGTAGTAAATATTTTTTTAATATTCTCTCGCAATATTACGTAACCAATTTCTGAAGATGTTTTGGTTTATTAGTATTTGCGGTGCTGCCACACCTCTTCCCGTTAGACGTCGGAGACGGTGAGAAGGCTGCTGCGTCATCGGCTAAAAACGACAAATTAATTTCATTTGTGAGTAATGGATGTTCTTTGTTGTTCTTCAGAGGAACTGCGCAGTTAACCAAGTAAATAGGGGTCTCCCGCCATTCCTTCCAAACTTTGATTGGCTCATCAGAAGTGTCTTTCGATTTAAATAATTTAAGGTTGCAGAGTTCATTGGCAATATAATTTGTATCCAACTTCTTCCAGTATTATTTAATGACAAAATATGAATATTGGAAGAAAAGAGAAAGAACAAATATAATTTTGCGAAACGAAAGAGACGCAAAAGAATCTCGTACTACACAAATTTGGATTAGAATATTGACAAGAATTTATTTTTCATGTTAACTGTACTTTATTGTTTAACTGTGTAACAATTAAATTAAAATAAATGTGAATTAATGGCCAGTGAAATTGTTAATTTTTTTCAGTAGAGAAAATGAATTACAGAAGGGCCTTCAAAATTATATCCCCCGACTAGACCGAATTCTCACGATTTCTTCTTTTTATTTGGAGCAGACGATGAAGTTGCAAGTCGTTTTTTGGTCGGCATCTCTATCATGCTTTGTGATCATTACTTGACTTCTCTTTGTAACGTTATATAATCAACTTTTCTCATCTCTCCACCTGTTCTAGGCTTGCAGTCCAGCAAACATTCTGAGGTGGTATAGATGATCTGATCTCCTAATTATTGAGCTGAACGGTATATTGCATATGAGCGAAGGGGTTGATACTGAATACAATAACGAAGAAATGTTCTTGCTGCACAGAGTATGGGTTATTCTATTTCGGGCCAATTAACCAAGTAACCAAGTTGATTGATTGTTAGTGATTCCGGGCGCGTCAACTAGTGAGGTTTTTTACTCCCGTAAGTGCAGGACATTTTTTCATCGGTAGGTGGCGTAGATCTTCTCCCACTGGATGGCGAGATCCGACGCCGACCTACCGTCAACTAGCGGGGTTTCCCCACCCAGGTATCTGCCACCCGCTGGTGGCGCCTCGCTGGTGCCGCCCCGCTGGGCACCGCCCCAGCCGGGACAAGCTCTAAGCTCCTGATTGGTCTCCCACATGAGTGGCAGCATAGTACATGTTCTTGTATGTGTGTCTGTGTGTAAGGGGTGAGGATGGGACAAGGAAGAGGAAGGAAAGATTGCGCGCGGTCCGTAGTCCGTTTGTTAGGGTACTGCTCCGGCATTCGCCTGGTGTTGATCAGAGAAACCTCGGAAAACTACCGATCAGAGTAGCCGGGTGCAAGAATTCTCCTCCAGACAACGACTGAATTCGACCTAGCTAACAAGCTAGCTTCGAAAATCCTGCCGCCGTCGGGATTCGAACCTAGGATCCCCCAGTCCGAGGCACTGCAGTGCCTTCAGTTGATGCACTGAGCCATCTCTTCCAGTCAAATTTTAGAATTTTGGCTTATGGAAACGTTACATCGGAAAAATCTTTTTGGCAGCGTATCTTTAAACCACGAATAATCACAGGCAAAAAATGCAAGTTTCTATCTTGCTTCATTTGCTCAAACTTAACGATACCAACTGTGGGATGCAGGAAATTATGTTACAGATTCTCCTTGGATCACGACGAAAGCAACTCTTTGCAGCGCCAAATCCGACCGGCAATCGTCTTCGAGTTGGGGTGGCGTCGATGAGGCAACGCGGTCGATAGCATCGCTTGGACGATCGCGGTGCTATCGGCGGTCGCCCTCGAGGGCGGGCGGGCGGGCGGGCGGTCGCGTGCGGCGGGGAGCAAAGGAGATCAGGCCGTTGCGATCGTGGGAAGTTGATTGACGCGACCTTTGCGTGGGGGAGGAGAGTGGCGCCGCGGACAATAATGACAAGGTCGAGCGCGAAAGCGAAGAGTTATTGTTAGCTGCGCTGTTGCTTAGGAATTGGGAACTAATCCAGTTATGCGCTTAGATGTATTTGTGTAAAAACACTACAATAATATTTTTGGGGTGTTATGCGGCCTAAACGCATACATAACGATAACACTCAAAATATTTTTTGAAATATTTCTCGAAGAAAATGTGCGTGTGTGCGTTTCTGATTCTGATCTTCGAGCTTTCTGAATGTTTTAATCATTGTTTAGCAAAGAAATTTCGTGTTGAACCAACTCAGTGTAACTTTAAGCGAAGGATTTGATTTTTCACGTTTATATAACCAAAAATATAAAAAAATGTGGCTAAAGCTGAGAAATTTGGAAGCTTGTGTGATTATTGTATTGTTGTACTATTAATAGTATAGTAAAAACTGAATTACATTTAGGAAAAGTATAATCCGTTATAATAATACAAATAACAAGTTATGACAGTGTAGAAAAGATAACAAAAAATGTAAAAATTACTAAAAAGCAACCTAGTATTACATCTACTTACTAAGGTGATACTTCGAAAATGGCCGAAATGGGGACGAGAGCTTTACATTAGGATCACTGATGATATCTTGAGCATTGTTTTATTACAGGAAGCGTCAAACAAAAATAAAGGACTATTTGTGAGTTCAGAACTGATTCGTGAAATGCAAATGCTCGATAGGCACTTCTTAGAACTAGAGTCAGAAAGGAATACAATCTTTTCATGTTCTCTGAGGAATTGATGGTAGTGATACGAAGGCTGTAGTGACAGCGCAATTCTTGAAGAGTAAGACAATAAGTTATCGACAGCAAAACAAGAAAAGAAAACAAAAACAAATACAAAAAAACAACCAGGAAATCGCAATTCGTAGTCCTTAACAATTTTACTTCGAGTCACTGTCACAAGTTAAGCTCTTGCACTTAAAGAGGTGCATTAGCGTACATAGTGGAAAGCCTACAAGTGAAGTTTAGTCGAGCAGGAGGCCCCAAGTCAGGGACTCCCAACCTTTTCTTTCTTCTACGCCTTTCAAGAGAATACTTGCTTCATTGACCCCCTTACGTTTTTTAAAATACACAGCATCCATAATCAATAAAGAATTGCGCATACATGCTTTAAAGATAACAATTTCGTACACCAATATTCTCGTTAATATCTCGTTATTATCTCTTTTCGATAATCGAAGACGCTTTCGCTTTTGAGTAGGCGGGTTTGTAATCTTCATATTAGTACGATGGTTACAAAATGTTGAGTGTTTTTGAAGAACTGGCCAAAACATTTCTCCAGGGCATATTCCGTATAGAACATTCTTGCGCGATAGAGCATAATTCTGAATGCATATTTTGCGTTTTCTGAACACCCTAACTTCTAAGGATACAAAAAGAGGAGCGAAATTGTAATTTTGTGTTTGAGTAATTGAGTGTTTTTCTCCACGTCAGAAAACAATTAAATTAATTTTTTTTTGTAATCAATGGGATCTCATGAAACTGACCAGGCTTCCACTCGTGATCGGCTATTGACCCTCAATTGACCCCCGGGCCTTGTTCATCAACCTTGATGAGGCGGTTGACCCCCTTTAAAATTTCATCGACCCCAAGGGTTCTATACCGACTCCGTTGGGAACACCTCCCCTATAATAGGATTCAAGTGAGTCGGAGGACCAGTGCTCGGATGAGAATTCCAGAACCCGGCTGCTAAGAGATACCTAGAGATGGAAAGCTATTGAGAGGTTGATGCTATTCAAAACATTAATTACTACATAACACATCACGAACGTGCGAATGCACGGTGTTTCTTGTGAGATTTGAGATTTTTTTATCTATTGGACATCTCCCAGCCATATTTTCTTTTGTCAGAGTAAGTAGGATTCAGTTGAAGTTCTCCAATGTTCTCGGAAAGCTCTATGCGTCGGCGATCGCCTAGATGACCATGTACCAAAGCAACAATATTTGCATTGTCTGCCCAAAACTTTGCTGCGTTGAGAGTAGTATGTATAATTCGAGAAGTATTCAGAGATTGCAGAAAATAGAGTATTAATTTGCCTTATTTCAGACTGAATTTAAATAAAAGTTTTCTTATTGCATATCTGTGAAGCGCGACTGTTGTATGTTGGTTGTGTGGGTGTGTTTGCATAGAGAAATAGCGGATGTTAGATTTTTTTATAGGTTTGTCACCTTGTCTTCACCTTCAAATAAACAAAAAGCAAGTTTACGGTGAAAATATCTAGTTCTGTTACAGATCAAAGATCTTGCTAAATAAAACTAAAAACACGACTCCCGCGGAAGAATCGCTAAATCCAAATCCCTTAGTATCCCGCAGTATGAAAACCACGAGAAACAAAAATCTCAAACTTTACATTAGGCACAAAAAACCCGTATTTTTCGATTATAGAGCACTAAAGCACCCAGTTTTACCAATATTTAATATCAAATATAGGCGAAGAAAAAAGGTTTTTCTAATTAATTTTTCGAAAGCATCGAGTGATATTCGCATTTGGGCCGTTCGGTGCTCACATTAAGACAGTCCACACGATGTTCAGAGTAGGGTATTATTTAAATGGAATTATTTATCTTCGTCGTTCTCTGGAAACAACGCACGCAAGACCTTGAACTTTCCGCCCGCAACCAATCCGCGAGCACAATGATCCCCGACCGGCGGCGCTGAGATAAGGCCTGCCCTTCGAGAAGTCGGGACGTCACACACAGGAGGCCGTGACCGCCGCGGCCTCCGGCGCCCGAGGTGCTCACGGACGCGCGCCCGCACGGCGCCGCACCGCCGCGGCGGCCACCAAGTGAGGAGGCCACACAAATGACGATGATTTCAAAACGTCGATGTTGCTATAGACATATCTATAAGATGTTTTAAACATCGAAGCATTAAATCCGTTATTTTGTTTTTATCATAAATATTTTGATATGATTATTTTCAATTATGTTTTTTGAACACCTATGATTGTGCTCGATGTTTTTGTTTTGGAAAATGTTTATGTTTTGGATAATGTTTGGACCGATGTTTGTGCTAAACGTTTCGTGTATGAAACTTTCGCGTAATCACAATTTTGTAAAAGTAAGAATATGAAATAACTAGCGTACCTGTGCGAGAACTCTCGCATGTTAAACCCCACCCTTTCGCTATCCACTTGCATATCCTTTCCATTAAGAAGGAAAGTTGTTAATGAAACGTGTCTATTTGTTTAAAAAATGTATAAGTGTAACTTCGAATGTGCTTATAGAATATCAAACAAAAATAATAATGCAATTGATGTTGGAAGCAAATTTTCAATAAAGGTTTATTCAGCATTATAGAGAGATGTTGTTGGAATAATTCATACTTTTTTAAAAACAACACTTGAAGAAATTATTCAATCTCACTTGAGAGTTAGCTTTTGGCTTTCCTTGATAGTCACAAAAATAATAGAAAAGGTTTTTAAATAAAGTAGTGCGAAAATACCAGATCGGGCAAGCACAACCCTATTCTTTGCAATAGTATTTGTCTTTCCTTAATTTGTTATGAGGAACAGAGGAGGTTTTGGAGAGTCAGGGTGCCAGCTTGCTGGGGTGCGAAAATTGTTTGTATACTAAAAACTATTGGAATATTTTCTGCGTTCTTACATACCTCAAGAAAAGCAATTCCGAGTCCAAAAATAATCAAACTAATATTTTCATCTTTGAGAATTAAATACCATTTGTTACAGTTAGAAACAATTTAGTAGGCTTAGACATCACTTCGGTACATGGGAATGTTGCTGATGTTTGCATATTGAATATCTTAACTAACCGACACCTCCAGTTTAATATTAAACGGTGTATTATTTACAATATGAGTTAGCAACTGGGCGTTGATGTACACACTTCCAGATAACGCCAACGTTTAAATCGTGCGTTTGGACTGCATTGTTGGCAATTGTCGTGTGACTTGCCCTATTCTTTCTATAATTTAAATGTAGTTGCTTTTTTAAATTAATTTACATAGTATTGTAGGGTAGCGCATTTTGATTTTTGTTTCTCATTTATTTCAAGCCATTCAAAAAGATTGTTCTTTGTGTTGTGCCATAGCACAAGTTTTCCCCTACTACCTCCGCGAACCCGTGCGAGAACTCTTGCATGTTAAATCCCACACTCATCCCCATCCGTCTATTTCCATTCCAAGAGGAAAAGTAGTTAACGAAACGTGTTTCTTTATTTAAAAATATATAAGTCATAATATATAGGTCACTTGCAATGAACTAACATAATATCAAATAAAAATTAAAATTAAAACAATGATATTTAAAAGAGCAACTGAATCTATTGAATTGATAATAAAAGCAATTGATGTTTAAAATAAATTTTCAATAAATATTTATTCAGTATCACGGGGAGTTTTCTTGGAACAATTCACAACACTTCCTTAAAGATAATATTTGAAGTAATTATTCAATATTCTTTGACATTTAGCTTTTAGCTTTTCGTGACAGTCACAAAAAATATTATCTTTTTTATTTTGAGCAAGCTACGTGTCTGAACCCGCTGAATTCCATCGAATGATAACGAAAATACTGATAAAACCCCAAAACAGTCTTCTCTCTTCACCGTAAACCCACATCCTTCCATAATTATGTACACAACACTTACAGACCACGGCAAAACATTTGGTTTTGGAACAATGGTTTCACTAAACGCATAAGAAACAATCTTCATCGGTATCAAACAACTATAATAGCACTTCTATTTGTTGCAGGAGAGCAAATCTTGAATTAATGATTATGCAAATAAACCTCGTCAGACTGCACAAACCATGGTGTCTATAGAAAGCATAAATATAAGATTGAGGAATCTAAGCTTCCTAAGTGTGTTGTCACAAAAAATAGCTACCAGCAATCAGGGCTGAAATATTTAGATGGCATTGGTAGATTTGAAGCGACGAACCGAAAATTTATTTGAATGTTCAAGAATGTCTCTTCTTGTAGATTAAGATGTGAAAAAGTTTTCTTTGAGGCCTATTGTCTCAAAATTTTACTTTTTAAGGCCCCAAACGCTTTGTGTAGGAGTCATTTGTAGACATAGTTTGGCACGGAATGCGGGTTGCTTTTTTATGAATATTTCGATGCGTTTTTTTAAACAAATCCTCCATATTTTTAAAGTCAAAGTGCAATTTGTCAAGTCTCCGTGAAATTCTCTTTCTGTAGAGACCTTATTTGTAAATATTGGTTGCGTGTGAGAGCGGCAACGGAAAGGTATACTACTGAAATAGTACAGGAGACGATAATTGATCATTGTTCAAGTGTTCGAACAACACGAACGCGGTTTGTACTACCTGTATAAAACAGACTTTCGGTCTCCCGGGATGATCGTGAAACATTGGAACTATCTTCGTCTTTCCTCCTATTTTGTTCATTGGGAAGCATTTTTAAAACTTTTTTCCCAGTTAAATTTAATTATAAATTGATATACATGTGTCCTGCCAAATTAAATTGGGTTGGCATGAATTTAATTATAAAATTATAAAACCCGCTCTAAAACATCGATGGTTACTTCTTCTATTCTAATCTGCCAGTTACAATAATAACAAAACAACCGATCTGAACTACACTTGCATTACTGGCATTTCAGAATGATCAGTCTCCAAAATCGTAGTAAATTAAGTGAAACTCGGTGACGTACATACTAGAAACCTCTGGTCTAAACTGTGATTAATTATGATATTGAAGAAACAAGCAATTTGAACTGCACCCAGATTACTGGCATTTAAGGATGATCACTCAAATCTCACTAAATTTTGAAGTGATACTCGTTTACGTAAGTACTAGAAACCTCTGGTATAATCTGTGAATAATAATAATAATAATAATAATAATAATAATAAAGAAACCACCAGTCTGAACTATACTCGGATTACTGGCATTTCAGGATTTCACTCTCTAAAATCGTAGTGAATTAAATGGTACTCGGTGACGTGAATACTAGAAACCTCTGGTCTAAACTTTGAATTATTATTATACTGAAGAAACTGTTGGTGGCGCCTCTACGGCCTCTAACGGCCTCGCCCCGCCTCCGTGAAATGCATTTCCTGCGGCTGCGGCGGCGCGGCGCGGCGCGGCGCCGCTGGCCAACCGCGAGCTGCAACGCGGCGCCGGTGCGGCGCGGCGCCTCGCGGAAGGCCCTCCATAATGCAGCGGCGCCCGCGGCGGAGCCGCCATGAATTAGCGATGGCCCGGAACGCAAATTTAGAGCAGGCGCCTCGCCAGAGAGGCGCCGTCGCTGGATGTTTTACAAGGACGCTGTGGCGGCGAGATGGCTCTCCTTCCAGTTCCTGAAGCAGGGGTCAGGTCTTGATCGATCCATGTGGAATTGGTGGTGGTCAAAGGGTTTGCGGCGCTTTTTCTCGGTGTTTTCTCGTTTGCTCTGCCTCTCGTTCTACCATTACTTAATTACCATTCAAATAATGGAAGCATCATCACGCATTCTTCGTACTATTCCTTTCAGATAGGCTATAAAGGTATAGAACTGAGGAGCATGACATAATTATTATAGTTCGTATTTTATTTGTGCAAACGGATGTTCTTTGGCTTATTTATTTGTATTCATGGACTACATCTACGTAGAAGTAGACTAAGTAGAAGATTCAACTGTAATTGAGAATGTAATCTATCTTTTTACGTTTACAATGCTATAATGTAGCAGCTCTATCGAGAACTGGCGACCACATGCAGGAAAATTGATACATGGCTGTGGGAACTTTTCGAATGATGGTTTAAGCTTTTTAAACTATGGTATGCGTAATCCCAGGGGTTAACATGAAGATAAGTAAACAACTTCCATGAGAAGATTTGAGCGAAAATCTAACCATCTAAGTGAAAAGTCTGAAAATACTTTGAATTTTCAAATGTGCTAATGCTTTGAATAATTTTAAAAGTCTGAATATGTTCGCCTTGAGGTATAGGTAAGAACACTGCAAGTCACTGAATTTGGTGCTAAAACTTGGCGATTCATAATCATTCATACAAACAAAAAATGTGTTTATACACGTACGTTTATTTGTAGTGATGTGTTACGAAGTTGAGTTTCTTCTACATTTTTCTAATTATTTACTACGAAAATTTAAAATAGTACTTTTAATAAGTTAGAAAATGCCTCAGTGAGTAGCCAGTAAATTAATTCGTTTCTCTAAACCTTAAACCACCGACATTTGTACGATGCGCCTTTGTGAGGCTCCCACTATAACGCAACCCTGAATTATAGAGGCGGCTTCAGAGGTACTTCATTTGAATCGAGCGCGAACGGTTTTTGTGTTTTCCCACCGTCCTTCGCTCCGACTCCTAAAGACGAAGTTCTTTGGCACCCGCTCCAAGCGGCGTAAAACAAGCGCCCGTGCCGTGCCGGCGTGGGTCAGTGGGCGTCCGCTGACATTGTGTCTGGGAGAGCGCCGTGCCTGCCGATTTCGCCGCCGGCCAAGGACGTTCTTTGGGAGCCTCTGGGCGGACTTTACACCTGGGAGGCATCAGTGTGTGCAAGCGAAAGTCTCAATCGCGCACCTGGCGGTGGTGTTTTCTCGACAAATACCGCACCGTGCGCCGCGAAAGAAGTAAACAGGAAACTGACGGGCTCACACCAGAAGGCGTTTTTGAAGGATCATTTTGCTAGGCTTTTTAGTACGTGTATTGTCCGCAGAGAGAGAGACAGTACGCCGTAATACAGGTTTTCGCGGAACTCATTCATATGCAGCATTTTAGGCGCGTGTGGTCAGTTTGCAGACACACTGTTACAGTATTAATTACAGTGCTGGTGTTGTATTTTTACTCGACTGCGCAATGGGTGTGATACAATACTTTTGTTGTACCGGCTTAGGTGGCTCAGGGCATCAATTGATGTCATTGCTGTGCTTGTGACCAGGAAGCCCTAGGGTTCGAGTCCTGATGACACCACGATTTACATCACTAGCTAATGCGAGCTATACTTCGGTTTTCTTTCTTGGCGCACGAGGGTGTGTCAATAAAGAATATCTCACGGTATTTTGCGTCGTTCTCGGTTGTGCCGCTAGGAGTCACATGATCGCGACTGTATCGAGCATAGCTGGCGATCATGCGACTCCTGGCGGCACAACGGAGAACATCGCGAAATACCGTGAGATATTCCATTTTCATGACACACCTCCATGCACCAAGAAACAAAAACCGAAGTCATATAGGAATGTCCCTCCACACCGAGCCGATTCAAGACCTCCTAATAAAAGTTGCATTTATGTTGGTAGCAATCAGATCAGTTGAAAAGAAGTGATGGGGACAACACGTCCAGCATCTGTTATGATTGTGTTGAGTACGCAATTTACGTTTTCTTTTGTTACAAGGTGCAGCTCGTGCTTCCAACATCATTTCTGTTCTCTCACCAGGAAGGTGTCGCTGCGGAGAGACTTTCCCGATGACTGTAGATAGCTTAGGTCGAGTCTATCCGCTGATTGGAGGAGAACTGTAGCAGCCGGCTGCTCTGATCGGTAGTTTTCCGTGGTTTTCTCCAATTAACATCAGGCGAATGCCGGAGCAGTACCCCAACCAACGGGCCACGATTGCGCGCGATCGTTCCTTCCTCTTCCTCGTCCTATCCTCACTCTTTACTTACGCAAGCCTACCCGTACATGCACTACACTCCCACACATGTCGGGAGACCAGTTGGGGGCCTGCAGCTTGTTCCGGCTGGGGCGGTGCCCCTCCGGTGGGAGATACCCGGTTGGGGAAAATAGCCGACGTGAAGGTCGGCATTGGATCTCCTCATCCAGCGAGGGATAATCACAGAACTTCGAATACTCTAATTCCTTGACATCACTAAACCTCTTTATAACCTTGGAATGCGGCAATTTCATTATTTAAAAATTATTCATTGCTTGAAACCTTTCTTTTTTCTCTTTTGAGTTCTAATTGGTGACTAACAAGAAAATTTATTTTCACGGACCGACGCTATTCGAGCTCAGTTTTTAAACATAGCTTTTGTTAGAGCTGCCCGTGGCGTAGTGTCAGGCTGCTCGTCTTTTACCCGCTGGTGCCCGGATTCGATCCCAGGCGGTTTCAAGGAATTAGTGGAGGATAAGCGGAAGGTTTCTCGGGATACTCCCTTTTCCTCTGTCAATGTGCATTACATCTCCTTCATTCATTCCTTACTGTGACCGATCATTAAAAATTATTGCGCTATGTATCCAAGGATCAACACCTAGGACAGGGCTTTCCAACTGGCGGCTCGCCGGATCATTTGTGCGGCCGCGACTGCATTGAAAAATTTTATTGCACCAACAAAATACAATACAATTGCACAATTCATATTATTTTTATTTAATGATATATTAATTTTCTTGTTGTAAGAACATGAATTATTTAGTATGTTGCATAAAAGTCGTATCTAATCTATATTTGTTTCAGTATAATCTGAGTATTATCGTCAAAAGCATCTTAAATTATGATGCGGACCGCTTCTTAACTAGAATTTAATATGTGGCCCATAAGCTCTTCTAAGTTGGACAGCCTTGGCCCAGGCGATAACCAAGGAACAAGCTGAGACGGGTCGTGTCAACCTCAGCAGGTTATCGATAGGTGGGGTCCCGGCCTGGCGAACTAGAGAGAACGGAAATGGCGAGGGTGTGCCGGACGCCCCCTCCCAAGACCTAAGAGCTCTGTAGTAAATGTTTCTTTCGAGTCTGTATATTAAAATAGAATTTAATATTATATAATGCTTCTCAGTTTACTTTCTTTTATTAGTAGTAATTTTTACGTGATATATTATTTAAAATAAGTTAGTAATTTCTCTTCGATCCAATTTGACTAGCACAGTGGTAGTTATTGGAGAGAACATTTGAGTGACATTAATATCTGAAAGGGTCATTTTGTGTTATATGTTGCTGCCGTGCGGTTGTCCTTAAAAAACCGCCAATTCTTTAGTTTAAATTGTCTAGTGAATGGTGCTTCTATCTAGTGGTAGTACTTGTTGTTGGCATTTCCAGAAATAAGAGAAAATGGTAACATCGGAATAGTATTGCCGCAACTATTGTACTCCCTCGCAGGCGATCTGGTAAAATAAAGCTACCTGCGGGGAGCAGGGTAGAGCGGTGACCGCTAGGTGGCCGTGCTGAATCCTGCATGTCGATTGCCACGAAACGATTCAATGGCGAAGTTTAACTTATAAAAGTTACCGTAAGTTCGTTCCTTCGTTCCTCGCTCGTATTGTAATATCACACTCGTGTATTAATACTCATCATTACATCATCATTTCATAATTTACTATAACTGAACGATACTTGTATTGATATTGTTAGTTATCGTTCTTGAATGTTATCTTGTATTTTATCAATTGAACGACATTTGATCTTATTTATATGAACATTTTGCTGGACATCTTGTTATTTTTTATCGAAGAGTAGACGTAGGGCAAGATAATATTAAGGTAAGTACCAATTCTCGAGGTATATTTCTTCTTCTGTATTTTAAAGATGCGTTTACATTTTAGCTATATTGTTTCAGCATTTCAGTGCCGATGAATATTATTTTCTTTTATTTCTCTTAAAAAGGCTTAGGCTTAGGCTTTGCAGAAAAACATTGAGAAGTACACAGGTATGGATGTCAGAATACGCATGTAATGAAAGATAATTACCGGCTCTGGCAACCCAGCAGTGGAATTTGCGAAAGGCGATTTGCATATGCATTGTGGGTTCTGCGCCGGTGAACAGAGGGTTTCCGTGGAAAGTCGCGCTTTCTCGAGGAAGGCGAGATAAATTCGACAATTCCCAGATGTGTTGGATGCATGGGGGAAACTAATAATGAAATATGTAATGAATTCTAGTAGGTATATAAAAACCTCTTCTTATGATGCTGTCTACAACTACGATACTCACGAAATGTGTCACTACGTAGATGTGAACTATGAATCAAGCTAATTGCGTGATATATTTCTAGTTCACAGTGATTCTTTTCTCGTAAAATATAGTTTTCTAATGGTATTCTCTGAAAATTGTTAAATACAGAATACCTTTTCAGAAATATTTTCATAAACTCGAAGAGCGTAATGTAATTACAGTGGTACAGTGGTCAGGTATCAACTGTGCTCTAAAGATGAGTAAATTCACTCATTCATTCTAATAAAACTATGCCCATTTTATGAGTGGAAGTTTCTTACATTAGTGATACGATAGTAGATAGTAAATTTCTTACTCGGTAAATGGCATGACACAATTCGAATATCTTCTTTTTAAGGTAATGATAATGTTACCATAATGTGTCGTTTCGTAGTGTTCATCGCCAAAGAAATGCATAAGATATTGTAGTGTTAAAAATGTGTAAAATTTAATAAATGCTGTTGCCCTGTAAAAGCAACGACGAGTTCGATTCCCGGCCGGGTTAATTATAACTGTGCGCTTTCCTTACAAATGTCTCGGTATCGATTGCTGTCTGACGATGAGAAAACCCATCCTAGGGTTAAGACGACCAGTATACACGGTAAAGGTATGTCCTCGCTCTAACCACACGAACTCCTTATCCCATGGCCGAGAGGCTGGGTCATCGCAAGTCAGCTAAGGCCCGTAGCAGGCTGCCGAGCCAAAGGAAAGAAGTTTTATATACCAGTACTTTCTATAAATTGCCAAATTTTAAAACTAACTTTTCTTATATCGTATTCATAAAAAAAAGTGAAAAATGTATCTCCTGCCAACTCATGACCTTGAAAGGACTTGCTGTTTTAAGCGAAGTATAACATCCGAGAGTTCTCACATGGGTGCGCTAGTTAATAGATCCCGACAAATAGATGTAACGTATTTGATGAATCATAATCATAAAAGTAAACGAAAATATCTATGCTGAAATGTAATTGCAGATTTCTATAATTATTTTGAAGACGATAGAAATACAGACCTGTTTAAATGTTTAAAGACCTATGTGCTAGTAACATGTAGAATAAAACGGATTTGTTTAGGTAAACCAATTCATCATACCATCACAACATAAGAACAATACTGATCCACCAACCTGTACATTACATATACACAATAAATTGACAATGTACTGAACTTCTCTTCTAATTGACTTCTAAATGATAGTTTACCTATAACGCCGCAACTAGGCCCCTTTTAATCCTTTTCTTCTTCTTCTCGTTCTTCTTGAGATTTCTTGACTTTTAAACTTCCTCTTTCTGAGCCAAGGAAACATTTGTTGCCGCCATTTAGTCGTAGCAGCAGTCTTTGTGCGCAGATGCAGTTTTAGATTCGTTCCACCTAGTCACGACAAACCACACAACCACAAAACGACTTCTCTAACTGTGCCACCTTTGTTTTCTCCACCGCAGTAAATTAGTCGAGGTAAATGCGTAGGTCATGGAGTTAACTTGTGTTTTCATGAGTGCCAAAACTGTGGAAAATTGTGTAATAGTTTTAATGCGACAGCCAGAACATTGTGGGATGGTCGAAAATTGGGGATGGGGATGAGGAACATTGTGGGATGAGGGCGAAGCGGGGCGAAGCGGGGCGAAGCGGGGCGAAGCGGGGCGAAGCGGGGCGAAGCGGGGCGAAGCGGGGCGAAGCGGGGCGAAGCGGGGCGAAGCGGGGCGAAGCGGGGCGAAGCGGGGCGAAGCGGGGCGAAGCGGGGCGAAGCGGGGCGAAGCGGGGCGAAGCGGGGCGAAGCGGGGCGAAGCGGGGCGAAGCGGGGCGAAGCGGGGCGAAGCGGGGCGAAGCGGGGCGAAGCGGGGCGAAGCGGGGCGAAGCGGGGCGAAGCGGGGCGAAGCGGGGCGAAGCGGGGCGAAGCGGGGCGAAGCGGGGCGAAGCGGGGCGAAGCGGGGCGAAGCGGGGCGAAGCGGGGCGAAGCGGGGCGAAGCGGGGCGAAGCGGGGCGAAGCGGGGCGAAGCGGGGCGAAGCGGGGCGAAGCGGGGCGAAGCGGGGCGAAGCGGGGCGAAGCGGGGCGAAGCGGGGCGAAGCGGGGCGAAGCGGGGCGAAGCGGGGCGAAGCGGGGCGAAGCGGGGCGAAGCGGGGCGAAGCGGGGCGAAGCGGGGCGAAGCGGGGCGAAGCGGGGCGAAGCGGGGCGAAGCGGGGCGAAGCGGGGCGAAGCGGGGCGAAGCGGGGCGAAGCGGGGCGAAGCGGGGCGAAGCGGGGCGAAGCGGGGCGAAGCGGGGCGAAGCGGGGCGAAGCGGGTGTCCTGTCGTCGCAGAGGCGCGAGGAGCCGCTCAGAAGAAACGAGATGGAGGGCGCAGACCTATGTTATAGAGCAGGGCTGTCCAACTTAGAAGGGCTTATGGGCCACATATCAAAATCTAGTTAAGCCGCGGGCCACACCGTAACTTAAAATGGTTTTTACCCTAACTACTGAGAATATACTGAAAAAATATGACTTTTATTTAACATACTTAATGATTAACGTACATACAACGAGAAAATTAATATATCATTAAACAAAAATAAGATGAATTGTGCAGTTGTATTGTATTTGGTTGGTATAATAAATTTTTTTCAAAGCAGTCGCGGGTCTGACAAAAGGATCCGGCGGGCCACACAGCTCCTGGGCTCCCAGTTGGAAAGCCCTGTTACAGAGGACTTACTGTACAGGATATCCGGGGAGGAAACGCTGAATTCTAAAACAAGCTCTTAAGACAATTTTAAACATATTTTGTCTTGTAAACTATGTGGTTATTCTGAATGGCTAAGCCGCAATAAGCACTCAAATGTTGGTTTGAAAAAATGGTTTCTAGGCAAGAATTTGCTTCGCAGCAGCATAGTAATACTACAAAAACATGTGAATTGTTTATTTACAAAATAAATTAAAATATTTGTTGAGAAAGAAAAAATTACCTAGAAAAAAAGCTGTCGATGTGTGTAAATTGGATGCCTTTTTATTTATGCCTTTTTATAATTTTTATTTATGTATTAATTTTTCTTTCTCAACAAACATATTCATTTATTTTGTAAAGTAATAAACAATATGTATGCTTCTTGAATGTTTCTGTGCTTCAGCAATGCAAAGTTTTGCCTATAAACCATTTTTTCAAACTAACTTTAGAATGATTATTGCTGCTCAGACATTCGAAATATACAACTAGTTTATTCGACAAAATGTGCTTAAAATTGCGTTAAGAGCTTATTTTCGAATTTTCAACGTTTCCTTCCCGGACATCTTGTATGAAAAAAGCAGTTCGACAGGTTCCTTCAGGTCCCCAGAAACAAATGACCATCATGCAGGGCGATAACGTTGCAAGACAATGTGACTAATGAGTTAACTGTAAACGAACGCACTGACAAAATTAGTGTATGGACATAAGCTGCCATTATGTTGCCAGCAGTAGCCTAGCAGTAGCTGCCAAAGTGGGTCCTAAAGTAATCTCTCTTTATATGAAGCTCTTGAATTGAGATGATTCTCCACGTTGACCTACTGTTCATTTTTATTTTCACGTGAATATACTTTCACAATACTAAAAGTGTAAGACATTTATCGGTTATATTTGCGAAATAATTAAAGTAGTTCGTATTCACCACAGGATGCAGTGCCTTCGTTGTCTACCCCAAGTAACCGCCTCTGACTTCTCGAAGGCGAATTGTCACGCTGAAGGTGATGGCGCAATTCTGGCTTCACATTCGGATTCAGCGCGACAACATACATAGAGAAACATGTGTCTGGTGTTTTGGTTTGATGACAACCCTCGAAAACAATAAATACAATATCACGGTGGTTTTTCGCGATTTAAAAACTAGTGGATGATGGCGCAATTCGGGCCGACGTACATAGAGAAACACGTTTGGGCCTGACAACTTTTTTTGTGAGCCTATGTTATATATGTGTTATGTCTAATAAGACGTTCCGTTATATATGTGTTACAACTTTTTTGTGAGCCTATGTTATATATGTGTTATGTCTAATAAGTCCTTCCGTTATATATGTGTTATGTCTAATAAGACATAACACATATATAACGGAATACTTTACGTATGTGCTGACTGTAAGATTTACATTTGAGAAAATCAATACTTACCACCAGCACCAATGGAGGAATACGCAATACAGAGGATGTTATGAGACCTCAACTCACCTGTAACAGAAAACGAACCAAAAAATTAATTTACTGATAAATAAGTGTGCATCTTTACTCTGAAAAATTATAAACCAAAAAGATGTACCTTAAAGTACATAAGCAACTTTAAAATATAGTGATAAAGAAATACTAGTGATAAACTCAACTGCAATTTTATAGAACAGAATTAAATCACACAATTAACACTTAACTGCTGTATTTTTATTCCAATTTTTATGACGGATATTGAACTGTTTTTAAGTTCAACCGAAATCTCGTGTTGTACTACGCCTTCAATATTTCCAAATCCCACACAACGGATGCTATGAAAACCTTCGGAATATGTGATCTTCTAGAATCGCTTGCGATCTAAGGGGAAAAATAGTTTCTCTTGCCACAATCCCTGAAGGGAGATTGCACATAAGAAAATAAAGGAGAAGAAGATAATGTTGGTGCATGCAGCTGTAAACAAATCGGTTAATTCGCTGGTCGGTTATTGGTTAATTCGCGCGTTATATTAATCGGTTATTGGTTAATTCGCTGTATCTCTCTTGTCGATGATCACGTGTTCCGTGATTCCTCCGCTCTTCCGAGAGTCTGGGCTATGAGGGCATAAGGTATATTGCGTCGTCCTGTTGAGGGCCGATGATGAGAGACAAGATGATGTGTCTCGAAAGGTATTCGAGATAGAGCTATGATTACTGAAGTCATTATAGTCGAAATAGAATTAGTAACTGAGCGGTTGAAATTTGTAAACCAAGGCGTTAGCCGAGGATTATAACTAACGAAGTCCGTTATTTGTAATATCAACGGTGTGTGGTTCAATATTTTTTGTAATACCACCTTTTTATGAGAAAAAAATCATGTAAATAAAAAATATTTGTTTTGGAGGAGAAGTACTCATCCCCCATTGTTAACTACAACTCATTTGTTGTTGTGCAAACTTTTGTTTCAATTATTCTTAACGGACTGCGGACTGTAAAAAATACTTAACGGGCGTCGGCCGTTAAAGGGACTTTGCATTTCTCTGGATGCGTAAAGTGCATATAACAGATTTGTATTGCGAAGAAACATTAAAATGTACAAGACAATGTACAAAATGTAACCGTACAATGCGTTCAGCATGTAACGAACTCCTCCGAGATGTGAGAAATGGGCAACAGGTGGGAGGCGGATAAAACAGCGACCTATGAAATAATCAATTCTTGTAGTATTCGACTGCAGCGACCAGTGTTCACGGTGGAAGCCGTCTTTACAAGTGGAGCTGTTGTCGAGAGCAGAAATCTCTGAAAATGGTGAACGCCAGCTGGTGAAAAGCACTTGGAAATTGAAGCTGTTGCTCCAGAGGTAAGATGTATTATAACGCGAAATAGATTAAATTTTCACATAACAATTGATATGTTGGTAAATATGCATTAATTAACGGAGAATTGAAAATGATGTCAGGTGAACACGTGTTTGCTCATCAACTGACATCAACTGCTCATCAACTGACAGAACAACAAACTCATGCTCAAAACATGCTCATCAACTGACAGAAACGTAATTGATATTCCAGCTTGGGCGGTGAAAGTAAATTACGATTTACTATCGAGTGGGAGTAATCTGGATCTATACACGTATTCTGGAATTCTTCGTGAGGTGGAATACTGCGGGAGGGACTACAGCTTCATTGAGAATTCGATCCATGACGCATAAAGAGAATTCCAAGCAGACCCCATTATCAACGAAGGCATCTTATAATCTGGGTGTAAACAGGTTCAAAAATTACTGTATGTAACCAAATGAACAGTTTATTAAATATTTGTGTCGGGGAACGTTGTGAATAGGCAACAAAGTAGACCTTCGGGGGCACGCTGTAAATGTTAGGAATTAAATGTTTCAGCGGCGCCTTTAGCGAACGTTACTACTGGCGAGGTCAGCGAGCCAGCGGTACGCAGTTCTATTTCGGCCGGAAGAACACAGTTTCTTTTATCTGAAATCTTACGAAGACGTACGAAAACGTGAAGGGACATATTGTATAATTAAAACGTACTAGAGTTTGAATTTAGGAAAATAATCGAATAGGGGCGTGTAAAGTATGTGGAGTACATGAAATAAAACCACTCCACTGAAATCTTGGCGTGTTCCAAGGAATAAGTTACTTCCTGTTACTTCATATATCTTTTCTCGAATTTTGTAACAGAGCACTGTGCGATGAATTAAATATTGTATCAAAGCTAGTATTGATACAGTAGGCTTCTGAACATAAGAATAAGGAAATATTATAAATATTAAAATTATAAATAATAAAATAAATATTAAATAAATAATAAAACAATATTAATATTATAAATAATAAAATAAATATTAAATAAATAATAAAACAATATTAATATTATAAATAATAAAATAAATATTAAAATTATTTTTTATTAAATTCTTTATGTAAATTTATCTTGTTTCAATGAGTGAAACTGGTCAATTTGAAAGATCTTCAAATCGAAATTTGTAATATGAAAGAAAACAAATAATATTTCGTAAATATTTCACTAGTGTAAATTTTGTTTAATGTTTATGGTCAATATAAATAGCTTAAGGGAATTTTCGTCGAAATTGTACATAAGTGTTATTTTTATGATGGTAATATGCGAGTGTGAATGGGTTATTCTGTCTGATAACTCGTGCATGCACATTGCTGAAAAGCTGTGCATTTTGAAGGTGTTTGGGAAGAATGTAACGTCAAGTTGTATATAATTTAGCTCCTGTTTGCACTGATTTTCTCTAGATTGAATCAAAATCCCCGACCCGACTCTTCACGATTTTTCCTCTTATTTTTTTGGAATTCATTACTCCGTTCTTTCATTTAAGGATCGGATTATTCTCCTTCTAAATTATTAAAAGTTACCGAAAAGTAAGCTTGCAAGCTGGCGGATACGGTTGTAAAAGGCAACGAGAAATAAAGAAACAGGACTCGGGCCGTGGCGCTCTGCTGGTGGGGCAACCTCGCTTTGGGCTCTCCAGCCCTCATGGACAGGTGCTGCTGAAATTTCTTACAGCACTTTTTCACCACCGTCATGTCTGCTTATAGATGTTGCTGTACCGTGCGATCAAAACGTCGCGAGTACTTGCAAGTAGGCAGAGAAAATACTTAAATACAAGAGTTTGGAAATGGAGATCAGCCGAATGTGGGGCGTAAAAGCGCAGGTACCGATAGTTAAAGGAATTCCGAAATTTTTTTCCGCAAAATTTTAGTAAAAGCTTGTCTAAACTCCCAGATAAATCAAAAGGCTGAAAAGTGCAGGAAATCGCAATATTTGGAACAGCCCACATTTTGCGCAAAGTATTGTAGAGGCACCGACTGTCTCTAGTTCTGCTCCTTGCTGGTTGCAACCTGGAGTAGATTTTATATTCAGGCAACTCATAACATTTTTAGTCGTGAAGTAGTGGAATAATAATAATAATAATAATAATAATAATAATAATAATAATAATAATAATAAAAAAGTAGTGTTAGGTTAGAGTGCATCTTAGGATGAGCTTGTAGTACGAGCCCTTAATTTCCCTGTTCTTGTAAAGGATGACGACGATTGCAGTTACCAACGGAAAACACCGCGTTCATCGCTGATCACGCGTCCCGACTTTTCCCAGCAGCGCGCGTCCGTTCTGCGCCTCGTCCGCGCGCGCGTCCGGGGCGCGACCGCGATCGTTGGTCCGCGCGCATCAGGCGCGATGACGAGAGCGGCCATGCGGCCGGAGAAACTCCACGAGGGTCCCGGCGCCGCTGCGGGCGGGCGGCTGGCCGCGTGCGTACCGGCAGTTTCACAAGGAAGACGCGCCGTGTGGGATAGGACGTGCGTACACGCGTGGGCACGCGCGCCCGCTCTCGCTCTCACTCTCACCCGCGCGGCTCCGACCCCCCCCCCTCCGGCCGGCAGTTATGGCCCCTCGGCGGCGCGCCGGCTGGGGAAGCGCTGGTGGGCTGCGGTGGATGGAGGCGTTAGTGGATCAAAAAAACAATCCGCAGAGTCTTGGCTGTGCTGGGGAGTCGAGCGGGATTGACCGGTTTAGGTGGCTCAGGGCATCATTTGATGTCGCTGCAGTGCCTCTGGCTGGGAGGTCCTACTCCCCACGGTGGCTGGATTTTTCACACTAGCTACACAACTAGGTTGAATTCGGCCGCTGTCTGGAGGAGAATTCTAGCGGTCTGCTGCTCTGATCGGTAGTTTTCCAAGTATTCTCAGATCAATGGCAGGCGAATGTCAGAGCAATGCCCAGACAAATGAGCCGCGGTTCGCGCGCGATATTTCCTTCCTCTTCCTTGTTCTGTCATCACCCCTTGCTTACATTTATACTCTCATGCACATGTCACACTTGTCGGGAGCATAGAGCGGTGCCTCGCTGGTGGAGGCTCCTGGTGGGGGAAATTCTCACAAGCCGACGGGTAGGCGGTACCAGATACCACCATCTAGCTAGAGATGTTCACCGTCACCTCCGCGATATTTAGTTCTGATGTTTGGAGTGGCCGCGTGCTAAGGTTAGTTGCAACGCGTTGACCGCCTCACAGATGTTGATAAATATTAGTTTTTAGTCACTCCCATATGGTAATTTTTATTTCTGGCTCTGGAATTCTCTATTTGTTTTCTGTGTATGTAGGCGTCTGGCGGAACAACTTGTTTTTCATGAAGACCTAGGTTTCCTTGGCTAGAGTCAATCGAAGTTTGGCTCTCCGAGAGACGCCACGTCCTTGGCCAAATTGCGAACTGTTCGTCATTCTGCGACCGTCTTTGCATTTCGTTCGATAGAATGCCGCAGTGCTAAAACGTTGGCAACGAAGACACTACCAGCAGGTGACACCAGGGACACGAGATAGTTTTCCCCGTCCCTCTTTACCGGCCCTGGAATGATGGAGATGGCGAAAGAGTCTCATGTCTCGAGCTGGAAACGAATTAACTTGTCTCCGCAAAGCACTCGTTAATTCATAAATGTATGTGCCACAAAACCATTTATTGGCGGTTGTCGTCGGAATTCTTCCGTTTCTCCTTATTCCCTTCTTTGCTCTTCTTCGCTCCATCATTACTATAGTCTGACCTCCATTACTATCTTCTTCGGTACTCCACTCACACTTAGTACATCATTATCGCGGCATATTCTTTGCGGCTTTGTAGAGATGTTCACTGCTACTTAAACTTGAAGTGAAATCACATAATATGTGTTTATTTTCGAAAAAAAACAAACGTTTTTTCTAATTACGATTTGCAGGGGGGGACGAATGGCGTGACATGTGGAAGACAATGATAAAAAATGGGGAGACGAAGTAGGGGGAGATGCAGGTGGACCAGAAGAAGCACGAGAAGCCTTTTCCTCTAATAAGGAGGACCTCTAACCCGACAGCGAGAGGTGCAGAGAGCTTGGCCGCTGCGCAGCACGTCACACTCACTCTCCCTTTCCAACCCATCCCTCGCTTCCGCCAGGCGCCGCCGCCGCCGCCGTCACGGCCACAGCCCGTGCGCACGCCCACTCCCTGGCGCTGCTCCATCTTTTGCTGCATGTTGATCTCCTCGTCTCTTCCTACCTCTGCTTCTCATTTTTCCTTATCTTCCTCCCCTTTACTTTGGTTCTCCTTCACCTTCTTCTCCTTTACCTTCTTCTCTTCATCCTTTTCCTTCTCCTGACTCTTCTCCTGTTCCTCTTCTTTCTTTTTCTCCCGCCATGTCTACTCCCTTGCGGTTGATTTCTTTGCTTTATCTCTTGCTCCTCCTCTCTTCGTACATTTGCTTCTCCTCCTCCTCTTGTTTCTTTCCTTGTCCTCCTCCATCTTCACTTTTGGTTCTCCATCACCATCTCCTCATCCCTCGTGTTCTGCTTCCCTACCATTTCTTCTCCCGCCACGTTCATCCCCTTGCAGCTGGTTCTTCTTTTTCATCTTACTTTCCATCATCTTTGTCTTCTGCTGCTCCCCCTCCTCCTCCTCTTTTCCTACCTCTGTTTCTCCTATTCCTGCTTCTCTTCCTTTTTCCTTATTTTCCTCTTCTTTCTTCTGGATCTGCTTCGCTTTATCCGCTTTCTTCGCCTCATTTTCTTTCTTTTACTCCCCTTCTGTTCTTTTTTCTTCTCTTCCTCCCCCTCCTCCTCGTCTTCTCCTCCTCCCCTTCTTCTCCTCCTCCCCTGCTCCTCCTCCACCATCCTTCTTTTCATCTTCGTCGTCTCCTCCTTCTGCCCACCTTTTTTCCTCCCCTTCTCCTTTTCCTCTTCTTTCTTCTTCTACTGTCATATCTTTACCAGGATCACGATCAAACTCAGAAATTTAACAATTAGGGTCATTCTGCAATTGTGAAATGGTGAATGGTGACGTAGATGATTGTGGCGATTACTTCATGGATTGAGTTTGCATGGCAACATCACATAATTTGCACCCATTTCCCTAGAACGCGGCGAGAATCGTCGTCGCTACATCGGGAACACCGAGTATTTTCGGTCGTTTCAGACATTGCCGTGTTCATCCCGCTCTGCAAAAAACTACTTCAATCAAACAGTGTGATAGTATAGGAGCTTGGGATATAGACAACAGGCAGACGTGCCAATGACATAGTTTTTTGAAAAAAAAAATGGCTAATTTTTGTGACTGGGATATGCAAAACGTGCTTTCGTCAAAATTTACATTTGTTTTAGATTACAATATTTAACTGACGCTGGTACTCTCTTCAACAACCTGATATACACAGCCGAGAAGGGCTTCCGGGATAGTTAAGCAATAAATAACTTTGGAACTGGCTGAGAGACGCCTATGGGACGTTTCTGGATATCAAAGAGGGGGAGGAAACCGCCCTGCAACCTAACGAGAAAATTTGTGACCTGTGACAGGTGCGGAATGTCCTTCGAATCCTCAGAGAATGGGAGGTTACAAAAGGTGGGATGGGATGATGAAAGGACCGGAAGGGTATCAAAGCAACCAATCAAAAATTAAAAAAAAATACTCTAACGTAATAGAGTTAAACAAAAATATTTTTAATTAAACGTAAATAAAATTTAGTAGTTTAAAAATTATTTTTATAATTAATCATATTTAAATATTTCACAAGTAAGCGTATTTCAGGGAGAGATCTAGATCACGGAGACTTTATTTACATTCTATTGCCATCAGATTTATTTTAATTTAAAGATCTTTCTTGTTCCGTTGTGAGCACTTGTGAGATCGTGCGCTGTCGGAACCGCCTCCTTGGTAACAGACGAAGGAACCACCTTGCTCCAGCTCGCGCCGCTGCCCGTTGCACGCCTCTGGAGAGAGGAACCGGAAGAGCAGAGAGCGGCGGCCTGACGCAAACCGATACGCGAGAAAAAGTGAAGGGCTCCTCGCGATACTGAACGGAGCCTCTCCCCTGTAATGGTTGCAAACACGCTGCACGCCCCGCCACCTGGTAATAACTCACGCAACGAATTAGCTGACTCGCGTCTCTCAATGGCTTGTCTAAAACTTGAAAAGCTTGAAAAGAGGAGATTTATGTGGCGTGAGGAAGCTAAGTACTTTTGCTCAGAAATTAGACGTTTTTACTCACAATGCAAAAAGACAAGTGATCTATTTATTTATGTAGTTTCGCGGTGAATTGTCTTAGTTCTCGAATGGAAAAGCTACATGAATGATTCTCCAAAGAACTCGTGATGATATTAAGAATGTTACAACCAAGGCAATGACAGGTCATCTTCTCTTTCCATCTTGGAGTGTCAGACATTCTCAGCTTTGTCGGGAGTTAGTGTAAGGCTGTGGAAATTTTGGCTTGAACATTTCAATTATGAGACGCGAGAGGAAAGTGTAATCTTTTTTTTTCAATAAACGTTTATGGAAATTTGAGAACATCTCTTTGGGCGACGAAAATACTATTAGAGTTAGAAAATTGGTAGAAACATGATTTAGTTTCCAAACCCTTTTTGATCAAGTCCCTCTCTATCTTTCATTCATCGACTCTTAATGACTTCGTCATATTCTCAAACCGTTTGAGAATAGTCTAATTTTTGAATCATGGATATGCCAACCTCACAGTCATTATTATTTCTTTATCAAATCTGGAACTACAATTTGGTCGCCCCCACCTCTCCCCAACCCACCCCTGTAATTCCGTCCCACCAACTCGCCCCTTCCCACTCCTCCCACTCTATCCCGCCCTACCCCTCTCCTCCCACTTTTCCCATCACCGCCTTTCCAACTTCCCCGCTCCGCCCGCTTCTGTCGCGGCCTCCGCCTTAGGATTGGGAGCCTCGACCCCGTCGACATGGACACGATCAAATGAGGCGAAAGTGACGAGTTTAGGGAAGATGGGTAGGAAGGCGATGGACGAGCTCAATCGATCTGCCACGGTGGATTTAAATTATTTTTGGGCGAACGTACGTTGCTGAGAGGAGACAACATAGGCAGTGAAAGAGATGATGGATGTGCTAGGAGAAAATGTAGGAAGACCTGGTTAGAACTGAAATGTTAGAGCTGTGGGAATTATTCTAGGAGGCTAAAAGGGGGGTGGAGAGAAAGCAGACGAGTCGGAAAGAAAGCAGTACTGATGGTGGGATAAGTTATGAAGATATTGTCGAAGGCCACGAAAGAGTGCAAACTGACATGTTCCAGGTGTGTGAATTGTTTTCGGTCGAACGGGGGCCCACATGGACGGAAATAAGTCATTATCCAAGCGACGGCGGAGGCGGTAGAGGTGAGATGGAATTCGCCGAGTTAAAGGCGGTGCTAGAGTGCCCCACAATGCACTCCAACGTCTTTCAACTTATGTATAAAGTGGTGAAGACGCTTACAATGGTGAGTACGTGCACTTTCTTGCAAGAACACACCGCTGCCGACGTTATTGTGATGTGAGTAGGCCATCGGGGCAGGGCTACATGCGCCAGACGAAAAAGGCAGAACAGATGTTCGCGCTATTTAGGACAACGAATTGTAAAATGTATTATAGAAATCTGATTCTCGCTGATTACGTACTTTCCATAAATACATCAAATTTTTATCTTACAAAGATTACGAATGTTACGCAAAGTCGCACCGTGCGACACTAACCTTGCTCCTAGTACTTTTGTGTACAGTTCTCTGCGCGACATTCTAGAGCTTAAAGAGCTGATTGATTAATGATTCCTGGCGAGTCAACTGCTCAAGTCATAAGCATGGTCAATGAATGTTATGTTATCCCTGAAGGTGGCGGTAATCTTCCCCCGCTGATGGCAAGATCTGGCGCCGATTCGCAAGGTTTTCCCCAAACAAGTGTTTCCGAAAAGCGGGACGCCGCTCGAACCGGGCACGCTCTAAGCTCACGGTGGATCTCCCGACATGTGTGATAGTGTAGCGCTTGTAAGTGTAAGTTGTATAAGGGATGAGGATATGGCCAGGATTGAGAAGGAAAGATCGCGCGCGGTCCGTGGCCCGATTGTTGGGGTTCTGCTCCGGCATTCGCCTGGTGTTGATCGGGGAAACCACAGAAAACTGCCGAACAGAGCTGCCGCCCGCTAGAATTCTTCCTCAGACAGCGACAAAACTCGACCTAGTTTCTAGCTAGTATCGAAAATTCTGCTACCGTATTAAATGTTTTAGTTGTGGTCCTGGAGGCTTTGCAAGTTGGCCACCCCTGGGAAGGGCATTCCGGTTTCGATGAACCTAGTGAGGTCCCATGAACCACATTCGGCAGCACTGGGACACGAGGGAAATCGCGCATCTTTTGGATGGTGCATGCAAACGCTAACAAAATATTTCTTGGCATTATTTTTTATTGAGTTGTACTTCAGTTTGGAACTTGAATGAAATCCACCTACTTGAAATATTGTTTTTCGTTCATGAAGGAAAACGGTGGATCAGTCCATCTCTTAAGCCCCGAGAATGGGATTGAGAACAACATTTGAAAAAGAAGGATTTCCTACGATCCGCGATCCGTTATTTAAGGTACTGCGCCGACATTCGCCTAGAATTCACATTAAACATGTATTACTATTTCATCGTTACATTGTGGAATTCGTATTACTGACAGCGCTACTCATATTAATAATTACATACGAGATAAGATTGAACATTGATTTGAGACATACTTTAATGTCTTATTTTTTGCAAGATTTCCCAAGACCATGCAGCCCCGTATGTACTACGGTTTATTACAATTTTTAAACAATTATTGGAAATATTCTGAAAATCAAATTACTAATAAGCCAAACAAATGAACCCTTATCTTTGGGTTCAACAATGTTTGGTATTTGCTAAAAGGCGAATCTTCCGTTGCAAAAGTCCCCAATACACCATCTCCTAATAATTACCTTACTCATTATCTAATATTTGCCACGAATTCAATTGTATTTTTTCCCTACATTTTTCGTTTTTGATTTACTGCCTTCACGCTTTCGTGGTGTAATGTATGTTACTAAGTGTTGTAGGACTGTGATCTAATCTTACTTTTCGTTCTACTGACGGTGATAGGGATGAACTAAATAATTTGTTGTACATTTCTTATAAAGTACTGTAATGTTTATACAAAGAGAGAAATCTGTAATAAATGCTTTGAAATATTTATTACAAATGACATCTCTACATGTTATTCACCATTCTCATTAACGTCAATTAAATTCTTTTCATTTAATATCTCCTAACAGAAATAGAAACACCTACGCAGCTCAGGTTGGCCGGTGCGTCGGGGGCGCGTTCGGAGAAAAACTTTCCCGCAAGCTTTCGGAATTCTTATCTCGAGATGTCGTTTGCATCTCTGGGCCGGCTATCCTGTTAGCCGGCATGTTCGAAGCATTCATCACGATCTAAGAGCGCGTAGTAGAAAGTGAATTTTCGTTAGTAATCTGCAACATTCATTTTTCTTACTAAGCCAATAGCTACAATGGTTACGGACACTTCAGTGACATCAATTCTGTCTTCCTCTTCCGTCCGGCCACGCAAATTTCCCTACGCTCTTTTCACCTCCCAACGGAGAAAGAAGGTATCGTTCGGGCGATGAAAATGCGATTTAAATTTGGCTCAGAGGCTTCTTTTGGGCTTAAGGATCTTTTACATGTAGTAAACCTACAACATGGGATATCCGGCTTTAATTCCCATTCGCAAGAAGGCTTACGAAGAATATTTTCGCCCTTAAATATTCACAGCTTCGATCCGATTTGAACCAGCAAACTGGGTATAACACCCTCATAATCATTTCATATCTTTGATGACATCCAAAAGGTGTAGCTACCACCCTCGCCAATTACGTTGGTGCCTTCTCCGCTTTTCAGTTGAATGTAGATAGAAACTTCCAAAACCCACTCAGTTTCATCGTTTGTACAATTTTGACTGTTCCTTTTACCACTGGTTCGTATCTTCAGTAGTGATGTATCCTTGCCTGAAAAAAGCTAGTCATACAACATTTCGCACGTTACTGGCATTCTAGTCCGTTTTTATTCCGTTCTGTTGAGGCGTTGCCCCTCTGGTGGAGGTACATTTAAGGGAAAAAATGCTCTCAAGCCGATGTGCAGGTCGGTGCCGGACCTAACGATCAAGCGGGGACGGAATGGATCCACCTCCATAACGTGTAACCTCCATAACTACACTCACGGGAGTAATGACCAAATTAGTAGACGCACCCTGAAATACTCGCACTTCTTCCCCAATTCAATCGCCAGCGGAGCCCCGCCCCCATCTACGCCGAATCCTGCTCCGCTTTTCGGATGACCGCGCACCCCCGCTCCCGCCGACCCTGCCTTCGCGTATTTTACGGCCTCGGGGAAGGCACTACGTGGCGCTGCGAGCGGAAAAACGCGAAGTCCTCGAGAATTCCGGTTCCCTTTGAAAGCAAACTCTTCCTGAAAGAAGCCGCCGGCACTGAGCGAGCGCGGAGATCTTGTCGGGTGGTGCCTACGGAATGCCCTGCGCGCCGCGGGCTGGTCGCTTTTTACGGGCCTCGACCGTGACTAGTAAGTCGCCCGGGCGGTCATATTTCCTTCCGCTGGGTTCCCAGCCGAGCGAACTGGGTTTATTTGAAAGTGAGCGCTGCGTTTTTGTGCTTTCAGAAGGAATGAAGCATTTCTGTCCGACATTTCTCCTGTCGTAATGCAAACAATACATTCTTCTATTTTTCATTTCGTTTCATCACTTTGGATTGATGATGATGGTGATGATAACGATGAGGACGATGACGATGATAGCCATAGTGACAATGATAATGATGATGACGACGAGTGTCTTCATCGAACTCCGAGAGAAGGCGAGGTAGTAATTTTATGCCATGGTGCCCTCTCTTTTGATAGGCACCTAATTATGTTGATGGCTTCACTTGAAAAATGATTGTCTGGTGAACGGGAGGACCCAGTGTGGGTTACTATCCCGCACCGCACTTATCCTGTTCTACTGGGAGAAACAATTCCTTGGGGTTGGTCGATGACCTTTAGCTCTTACCCTAAGCCCCCACCGGCGCAAGTACGTCGACACGCCGGTAACCGGATCCGGCCGGCACACAGCTTGCCCTCACGGCAACCCCCCATACAGTGTCTGGGTCGGGCCGCCCTGCTAGCTCAGAGCTCCTAGCTATCCAAGCTAGTACCGGAGTCAAAATAATGTCCTACTCACTTGCGCCGAGACAAATCCCTCCTCTTTGACCAGAGTATTGGGCCACTGCCATGACGAAGCCAATTGCCCAACTGGGGGCCCCCGGGTCGAAGACCCAGGGGGCACGGGGCCCTCAACCGTCTGCTCACTCCTCCCCCTCTAGGCTTTCGACTGAGTTGGCCGGAACCTAGGCGTTCCCAAAAGGGACCCAACAGGATGGTTCGTGTTCCCGTTACACTTCTATATGTGGGTTTGGAAAAAACTCCGCCATGCTGAACAGGTGATGCCGGGTAACGTATCCCACGCCCAATCTCGCCCAGAGGTCGGCGGCAAGCTAGCTGCTCACTGAGGACCAACCTCAGGTTCTCGACGTGAGTTCCCTGTGAGGCTCAGGGACCGGGTGGGAACTAGACTACCTACGTAATGGTGGCTCCCCCTGCGGGGGGTGATCAGGAGGGGGCGAATGTTGATTAAAGGATGAATAGCTATAAATGGGAAGATAGTGAATGCGTGATGCACGGTGGAATGCGAAACCAATCACGCCACAACCGCACGGTAAAAACCTCCGTGGGCAAATGAACCCCGTAGCCTTCGATATGTGAACTTCAATGCTGAATTAAGGGCCAACGTTACCGCTGCTGGATGGATTGGATTAATTTGTCAAAATTGCATAGTTGGTATCAGTATCTGTCCATAGTGATCAGTACCAAAATAAGTTTTCCTTATTGATAGTACCAACAGAAATATTGTGGAGTGCAGTGTTGATGGCTTATTTAGAAGAAATGATCTTACTCAATGAATGTTTTAAAAACAGGCATGTTTCAAGGTTTGTAAAATTTGCAGTTGCGTAATATTGTGGCCAGGATTGGTATGACGATGACGACTGTAACAACCATACTAAGATGATGCCGCCATACTAAGATGATGGGGCAACTACATATCAGCATCACGCACATCTGGCTCATCATGTCGAAGTTTCTTGGCCATTGAAGGCAGGCGAGTGTCTAAAAACATGTCTTGTGTAATAAATTTATTTGTAGAAGATAATTTCATGTCCGGGAATTTCGTTATTATCACATTTGAATAATGCGATTTGAGGTTCTTGTCCTTCAACACGAAAGTAAAATAAGTGGAATTTTATCTCTGTATTGATACTCCTCGTCTGCAAATTACTAATAATAAAATAACTCTAGTTGTAATATCCTCACGAGGTTTGAATATTTTCAATATCGCAAGATCTTATTGTTACGGTTCAGATTCTGGAAAGGTTTATCAACGTAATGTGAATGTTACGAAAATCATTATTACTGTAGGTATTGTGTAGTTTTACCAAAGAAATGGTATGCGAAGTATTCACTGTGTGAATAATAAAACTAAATTTCATATGTGCAAGAACTGGGGGTTATGCTGTCTTAAGAATGAGTTGTTTGCTGGTATTTTTATAAGATGTTATAAGAGTTACATAAAGAGTTACGTAGTAAGAGATGGAGTAAGACCCTAAGTAGCGTACATGCAACTTTGGGCTTACAGTATCATGCTGTTTATTCATAGATAATACAAATAGGTGTTACTTTTTCCACTGGTATTCGGAGTACCTGTTCTCAACTATTGTTAACTCCAGAATCACAATATTCAATACGCATTACTCAGAATTCGAGTGAGTTATTTTAGGACCAGAGGCACCAGCCTGACAATATTATGGGGGGGGGCATGAATGTCCCGATCCTATCCTATTTTGTACGCCTTGGTTTTCATTTTAAAGATTAGTGATTTAGCAGTCATAATCAAAATCTTCTTGAACCGTTATTCCAAAGGAGTTTTTTTCTTATAAGATATCCATTTTTGAATTTATAGATTCCGCTAGCACTATCTAAGCACTGCACTCACACTCACATTCGCATTGCTGCGCATACGTCCACAATTTGGGCACGACTACAATTTTTTTGGTCCACGGGCAGTTGACGCGCTCAGAATCACTAATCAATCAATTTCCCATAACAGCAAAGTTGTTTTTTCATCCATTTACTTCTATCCATATACGAAATACCTGGCAGCTTTGTTGATTTGCGTGTTGGATGTTACGTGTATTTGCAACATTCCCTGCTGATCCTTCAAAAAACAAGCTACCTGAAATTCTTCCACTTTCTTTTTACACAATTTTCAAACTTTGTTTCTTTTCATCTCAGTAACTCGTTGCGGACGATAAACATAACAGGAAACAAATATTTTATTAGGCCATATTACTTTAATAATCAGCTGGTGGATCCTGTGGCGCTTCATCTCTTTGATAATTTGTCATTTCATTGACGTTTTAGTTCTTCTGAACCACAGCAACCAATACATTAGTCTTATTTTTTCTCGAATTCTGCAACATTTCTCCGCAGAGAAAAAAGTCAGCCAAAGTTTCGCCATTCTCGTGTTGTTCGCATTTCTCTGAACTCTCCTTCTGTGGACGATGAATTGAGTTGCAACGCCGCCTGCGATAGAGGCATTTCGACGCAAGCGCCCCGCCCGTGGCGAAGGCGGGAAGGAGACCTTGCCTGCCGCCCACATCTCACGCCCAGATGCATGCAGGGGGTTCCGTCGCAGGCGCGGAAGCGCGGGCGGGGCTCACAGAATTAGGTCACAGGGGAAGCGATTGATGAGTACACTTTGGATTTTTGGGGCCAATTGATAGCAGACTATTAAAATGAGGGTTCTTTAATCAGTACTGCCCAAGTAGGCGGCCACTTCTTCACGCGCCCTGGCCCCTGTTTGTGGAGTCAGCCAGGGGAGAGGAGAGAGGCGGCGCTCGGACGCGATCGGCTCTAGTCAAGTGAGTTGCTCACTAGTAAAAGCGTCTCTTTGTCTCCAGTTCTTGCAATTGAACCTCCATGCCTCAACCGATCCATTGTAATTCAGATTCTTTGGAGGTGAACAATTATGAAGCGTCTCCGAAGCGTACAAGTCATTTTCAATGATTTTTGTTCGAAATTTTTTGGAAACATACATTCTTTGGCCACTTAAATTTTCTAATAAAACATACCATACATCTGAACGTAGTTTTTCATTTAATTAAAAAGTGGTGTTTGTGATGTGTCACTTTTCTCGTGCACCGACGGTATCCGTCTTTCATATTAATTTTCGAGTTAGAGCAGAAGTTCACTTATCGAGTAAATTTTGAGAAGAACTCGAAAAATGTCAGAATTGCGAAAATATCGAGTAGTATAAAAAATTCAGGGGTAGAAAGAAAAATGAATTATTTCTTCAATACGCATTATTTTTGATTTGTCTTAAACTAAAGTATAGTGCTATATAAGACATTCACATTGTACTGCTCATTTGCAATTGCTATCAAAAGAAATATGTGTAATACACTTCTTATGTAATTGAATGTGCAATTTATTGTAAATGGAGATCTTGACAGTTTGACAGTTTTCTCAAACTGATGAATTGAAGTAATATTTTTTCTCCGGGGTCGGGTCTCCGCTGGATGAGAGAAAATGAATACCTAGTTTTATAATCAAAAATGTTATTTTAGTTTTTAATGTTTTAATTAATTTAGTATCAATTTTTAATACCAAAACTTCGTAGATTAATTCATATTAATTTTGAATACATATTTTTTTCCATTTATTTAATGTCGCATTGACGATTTGATGTTTAGAAGCCCGGACATAATTAATCCTACCCGGCGTCTTTTTACTTAATTTTTTATCTTCCTTCAGTCAACAGACAGGGAGAAGTGGATCAGTGCATCAACTGATGCCATTGCAAAGCCTCTGACCAGGAGATCCTAGGTTCGAGTCCCGACGGCGACCGGATTTCCGATACTAGCTTGTCAGCAAGTTCGGAATCAGTCATTGTCTAGAGGAGAATTCTAGCGGCCGGCTGCTCTGAACGGTAGTTTTCCGTGGTTTCACCGACAAACACCAGGCGAATGCTGGAGCAAATCCTAACAAACGGGCCACGCACCGCGCGCGATCTTTACTTCTTCCTTGTCCTATCCTCACCCCTTATACACACCCTTACACTTACATTCACTACACAACCACACATGTCGGAAGACCGGTCGAAGGCTTAAAACTTGTCCCGGCTAGGACGGTGCCCCGCTGCTGAGAGATACCTGGTTGGGGAAAACCCCGCTAATTGACGGTAGATCGGCGCCGAAACTGGCCATTCAGCACTGGAAGATCACCGCCACCTCACGATGAAATACATGCACTACACGTACGGGACTAATGGACCTCAGTGGTGACCTCGGAATCACTAACAATCAATCAATCCAGTCATCTGTATTTCCGAACATCCGAATCGGCCGGATCCCCGTTGAATCCAGGCAACCGGAGAGCTGCTGCCGTGTTGCGAGTTTCGTGTGCGGCGGCGGCTCGGGGCGATAGCATGGCAAGGCGTTGGCGCGTGCAGCGCTGCCCCTTCCTTGGACCTCTCGGCTCGCAGCTGCAACGCATGCGGCTGATGCGAACGGGCTAGCCTAAATGCGGTACCACGTGATTGTCTTCAGTAGAGCCCGGATGTTTATGACATGTCATATTGTTTTTATTTGTGTTATTTCTAGGGAGAGGATTTTATGCCCTAAAAATATTGCAATACGCTTTTCAAAATACGCACTTATGAACTAAAAATTCTTAAAAATGCACTTTAACATGCATTCATGACCTAAAATTCTGAAATATGCACTTTATTATGTCATTACAATTAACAATATTTCATTTCCGGTATAAAACTTTGTTGACTATTTCACTCATGTCTGTCCGCGTCGTAAGTAGCCAATGGTAAGCAAAGATATATTCAAATTAAACCAATCCTAGTTGTTTATCGCCATCAGCTTGTTTACCTTTTTTTTATCGCTGTAAAACCTTTGTTTACCTTTTTAAGATAACGATAGCAATTGTTTCACCTCCAAAATAGCTTGTGTACATCAATATAATGTGACGTTTTGGTTATGTTTAAAACTCTGAAATAGAATATAATATTAAAAATTCAGTTTCGAAAAACAGCGAAAGGAACAAAGAAAGCGTGTGGAAGCAATTTCAAGAATTTTGTGAAGACAGAAAATACAAATGGACAGCACAAACTACAAATGAGGAATTTACACATATTTTAGGTAATTAATATACGAAGATTAGATGGTGAAGAGTACAAAGATTATGCTGTCAAAACACTATGGAACGTTACATCAAAAATTATTCAGGAAAATACTTTAATGAGTGCACACGTGTGTTCAATCCATTCGAAATTGACGAATTCCGCTGCTAATTCATCTTGTACATCTTCGATTTCAAATACTTACACGGAAGAGCAAGACTTGGAAAACAACTTCATACAACTTTAATGATTGTGCTTGTAATAAATGTTATTTTAAGTAGCCTTGTTATTATTGTTTTTCGTTTTATTACCATAAAATTGAAACATATTTGAAATCATTTTCTGCATTAAACTGTTATTCAAATGTTACTTGATTTTAAGTTATTCCAGGAGGCAGTGATAAGTCGGAGCTGAATGAAAGGTTCATTTTTCGGTTGTAATTTTGAGTAATATTTCCCCTTTTCGTAATTCCTGTGATTTAAATTATCCTTTCAAATCATGTAATGTGTTTATTCGTGAAATAGTCACACTAAATATAACTCGAAGTGCTGTGCTAGCCGGTAAATTCACGACTCGCGACGCGAGTCGTGAATTTACCGGCTAGCACAGCACTTCTCGTGATATTACTTATGATAAAATTCAGGAGAAGCAAGCTTGGAATGAAAAGATAGGAGATGCAAACATAATATAACCTACATTACTTCTCGAAAGAAATAATTTGAAGAAATATGCACCTTAGTGAAGTACATTGCATGCCTTCTTTTATTTTTAATTTCCCGTATACGTACGTATACACGGAGTGATAAACGGTATAGAGAAAGTTATGTAATGCTGCGCGAAAAAATGGCCAATTTTCGTCGGATAAAATTAATTGCCGGGCGCTGATGACGAAAATGTGGATAAAACCAGTTGCTAAATTTAAAAAAAATCCCCTAACACGTGGTGTAGCCAGAAAACCTCCTTGATATCGACACCATCGCATCCTTGATATCCACAGTTTGCTGTCGTGTGCTACCGAGTTTGGGCTACAAAAACAAGATTTTCTCAAAAACGGCTCAAAATGTTTTCTTTAAACTTTTGGTAAGGATAGTTCCTAATCTACTCTATGAGATGACATTAACTCCATATCTCCCTTTTCTTTTGTTTTTTCAAAAATTGGAAAAATAGAATTTTGTTGACTTGTCTCTCACGTCATTACTGTTTACACTAGCGGCGAATTGTTCACATTATAATATTTATGAGTACATGTGCTTTAAATAATGTCAAGTAAAGTTTCTCGAAAATACAACCATTTTCTGTGAAAACTAGCTCAAAATTCCGCACTTTCAGAAACGGTCAAACGCCATTTTCTCATAAATGGCTAGAAAACATTTCTTCAAACTTTTCGATCGGATGGTGCTAAATGCACACTTTGATATGACGAAAGATTTATTTTGAGGTATTTTTTTGGTTTTTCAAAAATTACACAAATGTAATTTTTTGAAAGATCTCTCATATCTCTAATATGTATATTACCAGTAATTTGTAAACATTATTATATTTGTGAGAGTATGTGCTTCCAATGACTTCAAATTAAGTATTTTGAAAACTTAAAAATTTTCTGTGAAAAAGAGCTTCAAATTTCGCATTTTTAGATGCGCCAAAACGCAATTTTCTTTAAAACAGCGCATAATTTTTATAAGAAAATTGCCATTTAAGGCTAGGTTCTTGTGTTCTTTAATATTCTAAAATTAATATTTTCGTTCTACCAATAGGAAACCGAAAAAATTAAGAAAATGACAAAAAAATGTACTTTTGGCGGTGATAGATGGTAGCTGGCAGAAAGAGTATGTGGCAATTCCGAATAGCTAGCGAAGACCCAAGGAAATAGAAAACTAATACGGGAAAGTTTGTGCCACTCTGTAGCACCACTTGTTTTTCTCGGTGCGCTATATTTAGTCTTTATAGTGCATCCCAAACCCAGGGCACTGAAGTAGGGTCTTAGTCTCAATTTATCTTGTGTAGAGAAACATTACTAGGGATTCTTATATCCCCAAACAATTTTATGAATGCAAAGTGTTAAGTGTCTTAGTAAGCCACAGTTTGCTGTCGTGTGCTACCGAGTTTGGGCTACAGCCCACTACGGTTCACTACGGTTTCTGCTGCTTGGTGGTTCAGGATTGAAAAATACCTCGAACAGGGTTTATAAAATAATCCATTGAAACCATTTTTTTGTGGAAACTCATAAATATTTTGCCAATAACTGTCAAGAAAGTTATTCCGGCAAGAGATGGCTTTACAGATGATGGTTTAACAGATTTATTTTTTAAATTAAAATGCTTCATTTTATTGTACATATATAATATACATATTAGAGTAAGGTGTGTGGATAGTATGATAGTCAATATATAAGTGTATTATTACTCTCCCAATATATTTTCGTTATTAATTTGAAATTATTAGTAGCGTCCAAAAACTTTTGACAGGCAGTGTACCTCCAAATTATAATTCAAGTCGCTAAGGATCATATCGTAAATGCGCCATGAAGTGAAAAAATACTTATTCAATTCATGAAATAATCTATATAGTGGGAATTTTAAAACATACTACTGAATTAGTTTAATCATTAAAAATTAAAATACATTTTGATCATAAAACTAATAGTTTACTCCCATCTAGCGGAGACCCGAGTACATGCTTTCTCTAGTTACTGCTTACTACTTACTCAATTTTCTAAATGACAAATAACGACAGGGACTATTTTTAATTGGTAGGATCCGATATCGTGCAAGGTGTTGATTTTTGCCCTTGTGATTTATTTAATCGATAATTGAATGTAATTTCGTAACTATGAAATATCAAGTGGTTCCCCACCGAGTCTTAATTTTTCGGTGGGTAAATTGAAACGAAATGTAAATGAAGGTCATACTTCAATTGCTGTTTCAAATCACATACCAAGTCATGCCTGCAAAAGACCCGTCACTTGCTTGAGAAGGCCAATGAAACTATAAAGTGCACGAAACGCAGTACTTATAAGGAGAAAACAAAACAAAACATTGCTTATAAACTTGTCGCTTGTAAATCACTAATGGTTATTCCTCTTACTATCCCCGTTTACTTACGATCAGAGACGCACAATGGGTAGGCCCCCACGTGGCGAGGAACATCAAGGAGAGAGTTGATCTTGGTTTTATGGGAACATTGAACCTGAGACGCGGAGCATCTGTGCGATGAGGCAGACGTGCTGACGAAGCCCACGGGAACCTTTCTCGCCTTCACAACGCAGGCGTCGCGGCGAGTTAATGGCGCAGCTTTGCACGCGGTTTGTTCTCTGGCGCGCGTTTAATTTGCCTAATCGACAGAGCCGCTCTGGGAACACACTGAAGCGCCCGCCATTCCCGCAGGTTCTCAGTGCTTGGCTCTTGCAAGACGCGTGAAATACGGCGTTTTATAGGCTTGGAAAATGTTGGTCTCCAATGGTTCAAAACTTGTGATGACGATAGACGACACTTTATTGCACAGCGCAATTTCATTCTCCAATGGTTTCAATAACGGTGGTGATGATGATGAGGAGGAGGAGTGTTGGACACATAACTGAGTGTAGGTGAGGGAGGATCCTTGCACTTGTATGATTTCTAGTTCCGACGTTGGTGATTCCATTGATGGTTTGCCATTTCGTACTTCTTAAGTGATGATAGTGTGGGTGATCATGAAAGGGTGGGAGAAATATCAGAGATAAAATAATTACAGATGAGACTATGATTGAGACGGGATGCGTCGTGGCATGAGAAACAAATCACGCGGCCATTGGTGAATTCACCATTTCCACTACATCGTTGTTCCACTTTGATTTTTGGGCATTGTAAAGGTTTCTGATGGGCCCAACGACAACCTTTGATAAGTAAGTGACTAGGAAAGCTCGAGTGATGGATAGACAACTTCATAAACGATCACTTCATAAACGACCTTAGATACATCATTTAACTCGGCAAAACACTACAAGCCTTTGATATTCTGTGACATCGACTTTCCGTATTGAAAAACGAACACAAAGTGAATGGAATGCCATAGCAAAAGTCTCGATATTCTACAAATAGTCGCGATATTCCAGAATAGCACAGACTTTCCCGTAATAGTATTATATTTCCTTGGGTCTGCGCTAGCCATTAGGAATTGCCACATACACTTGCCAGCTGCCATCTATTACCGCACACACTACATTTCTTTGACATTTTATTAATTTTTCGGTTTCCTATCGGTAGAACGGAAATATTCATTTTAGAAAATTAAAGAACACAAATGCCTAGTCCTAAATGGCAATTTTCATTGAACAATTTTGAGCCGTTTTGAAGGAAATTGCGTTTAAGCGCTCCTGCAAATGCGAAATTTAAAGCTCTTTTTCACAGAAATATTTTGAGTTTTCGAAAAACTTCATTTGAAGTCATCTGAAGCACTTACATTCACAAAGTCAGTAGTGTTTACGAATTACGTGAAATGTGTATTTTAACGGTATGAGAGAACTAAAAAAAGTACATTTGTGTAATTTTTGAAAGAAAAAAACAACAAAAAATTCCCCAAAATTAATTTTACGCTATGTTAAAGAGTGTAATTAGCACTATCCATTCGAAAACTTATTTAAAGCCATTTTTGAGAAAATGGCGATTGAGCGTTTCTGAAAATAGGGAATTTTGAGCTAGTTTTCACAGAAAACTATTGACTTTTCGAGAAACTTTATGTGAAATTATTTAAAGTAAATCTATTTATTAATATAATAAAATGAACAAATCGCCGCTAATGTCCATATTAACGACGGGGGACACAAGTCAAAAATTAAATTTTTGGAATTTTTGGAAAAACAAAAGGATAGAGCAATATAGCATTAATATCATCTCAAAGATCACATTCAACTCTATCCCTACAAAACGTTTAAAGAAAAAATTTGGAGCCGTTTTCGAGAAAATATGTTTTTTGTAATTTTTTAAAATATCAAATATTACGTGCAATATTGCGCAAAAAATACTAAAATTTTCAAAAACATGTACATGACCTTAATAAAAGAACTCACTTTGGACAACAAATTTTATTTGAAGGAAACATCTCTATCTTCAATTTTGTAGTTCTAGGAAGACGCCGAAAAAATTTCAAACGTTTGCAATTTTCGAAAATTTAGAATTAACCGTGAAAATGGGATCTATGCTTCCTTAATAAGTGTATTTTGAAGAATCTTTCTGAAAATCACAAAGCTTTGACTCAAACCAGGTCCACCGGGGAATATGCAATTTGGAAGAAATTGTACCTATGGTTTAGGCGCTATATAGCAGTATTCACAGACGGACGGACGGACAGACAGACGGACAGACGGACGATTTTCTATCAATTGGTTTTTCGGTATCAAGGGCCCACAAAAGAGGATTTCTGGCTACACCACGTGTTAGGGGATTTTTTTCTTAATTTAGCAACTGGCTTTATCCACTTTTTCGTTATCAGCTCCCGGCAATGAACTTTTTTCCGCCGAAAATTCTGTATTTTTTCACGCAGCATTACATAACTTTCCCTATACTACGTATATATCACTCCGTGTATACGTACGTATACGGGAAAGTAAAAAGGAAAATATCCAGAGGACGTGGGAAAGAATTAAAACGAACCAGCTTAACCGTCTTCCACCGTTCTTCGCGCGCTTTGATGGGGGAAGGAGAGCGGCGTCACAAGCGGAAGCCTCGGAGGGCGAGCCGCCCTATTGAAGCTCTTAATATAATACATTTTTGCTCATTTCCCGGCAGGCCTTGTCTTACTGTCTTCAGAAAGATAGCTGATTCCGAAAATAAATGCTTTCTGTCGCAAAAGGTTTAAACATCATTGTTTCCTGTTTCTTCTTAATATGCCACAACATCAGAGCTTCTGCGCTTACAACAGTACGGTAACTTGCGAGACTGCAGAGCGTAAACATTTGGAAATGTTCAATTCCTTAATACCTCTGAAAAAATATTGAAGTAATTTCTACGACCCGTGACATCCAAACAGCGCTTTGTGGCGCAGTAGCGCGATATTCGAAGTTGTTATACATATGAAAAAAGGCGGAGAGCAGACGCTTAAAATTATTTTGTAGCATGGTACCATGAAATAATTCACTATATATTCGTAACGCGAAGGTTTATTTAAATTCTGTAAAAAAAGTTTGGAGCACGCGGATTATGACGTCGGTGATTCTTTTCCTGCCTGGTCTGGGACATTCTGTTTAAGGGAAAAAATCGAATGTGAAAGTTAACAAGTACCTAACCTACACTACACGACAAAATTATGGAGTGTATGTGAACAAAAGAACGATAAAATGTGTAATGATGAAAGTCGGGAAAATTTTCGAAACATTTCAAACACTCGAGCACCAGAGTGTAAACTCGCTTACTCTGCAGCAGATTGATTCCTTCAATTCGTACTTCTGTTCTTTTTCTTGTATTTGTTTTGGAATAATTCCAAAAGATGGGTTTTGTTTCCTTTTGCTTATATTTGTAATTTACCCTCATCTGTAACATTGACATTGACACTGGCTAGATTTTCCTTTCACATTTTGCTTCGAAAAGATTCTGAGTAATCGATATTTTGACTTTTGATTAACGGCTACTGTGCCAGAACGCGATTTTTATTCAGTCCTATAATTTTTGCTACCCTATTCTGTGCACCATCTAGTAGACGTACTTGACACCTCAATAAGATCAGGCCTGCTGTTTATTGCAAAAGGTGAATTTGTCGTGCTTGATTTATGGTTTGGAACATTTTGGTTTCATCGTAATTATATTTCACAAGACGTCGCTGCTCAAAATGTCAACGCGATCGTGCGATTACCCTCAACAGCCGAATTTGTTTCCAGCAAGTTCGACAATTTCGAGACCTTTAGAGTTTCGTGATCCTGTTCTCAGCTGTGTGTTATGTTAAATAACGCGTAAGAAGTGTGTACGTAGATGTTCATCTGGTTGAGCGCTGTGCGGAGTAGCGAAAAGATAAGAGCACGGGAAAGGTGTCACGGCCGATTCTGGCTTCATCCAGAAGCCGCATTCTCATTGGCGGGGCGTTCCTGGCGCGCACGCTTCTGCTGGCGCAACCTCCGTCGCCCGGAGAGCGGCTTTAGAAGATCTTTCACAATTTATGCGTGCAGTTTCGGGACAAGCACTGTTGTAAACAAGAGCTAAACCTTGGAAGTCGGCTACTGCTTATTGCAGAGTCCGCCCTGTCTGTGTATTATGTACAAACGTAATGGTTAGGTTAGCGAAGTCTGATCGTGTGCTTGGAGGGAGATAATGATTCACTAAGGTTTCGTCCGCCGAGTGACACACAAATCGTGCAAATAAAGGAAATAACGATGCACTTCCATCTTCGCTTATTACGGAGGAACCGCCAGGCAGGTTACGACAGACGCCGCGTAGCAACGAAATGCCTCTAAATTGGAAGTAATTTCCACAACCTACTGACCTCAAAGCAATCTTTGGAAACGCGATACCCTAGGCCAACGTTTCATGAATTGGCTTGTAATATCGATATCGCTGAACTTTGTTTGAAGTATTATCTCGTGATAGGAGTGCCTTCAGAAATAGTTACTTTCTTTCAATACTATTTCTTGTAAATATTTTCCTGTTGAAATGTCAAACTTGCAGAACTAGGCAAGTGACCCGTTCTATGCGTAATTTTGAGTGAACGAAAGAAACAAGACACACCCGCTCTTCAACTTGGTGGGAACTCTTAGTTTCTGCACTATAGATTGACCTGTTTTTGTATCTTAAAATTTTATACGTGAGTTATTTATTGATACTTTTCCACTTATTTATGACTATTTAATGCGCATCATTTGTTCATTAATTGCTCTGATTCGAAAGATTTGTCGTCCTATAAATATACTAATTCTAAGCTACACATTAGGTCTAAATTGTTAGTGGTCCCAAATAGGACTACGAGTAGAACATAAACTTCAGAGGAATGATGATTTTAAATCGAAAGTCTTGTGGTAGTATCAAGCTACAGCAAACTGTCCGCTGTTCACAAAGGTTAATGTATCAATTATCGCCTAAATGCGTTTCATTGTTTTACTGCGCCAAGCCTTTAATAAGAAAACAACCTTCAAAAAGACATGTAAATGTAGTACCAATATAATGTACACTTTCACCCAAATTGATATATTAAGATTTACGGATAGCGGGATGCTTGCTGCAGTGACTTTTACTGCCTCAAGTACTTCAATAATTGCCAAATACTTCAATACTTGCACTACGAAATTTTTGCGTAGTGTTGTAGAGCCTGGATAGCAGACATAGTCAACAGATCAATCTTCTCCCAAGGTCCGAAGAGCAGTGGTTTTGATTAGAAATAGAGAGAAGTTGCTGTTGGTTATATAGATTATCACTGAGACGACATTGAAAAAGGTACTTGTAGTAGTGATGCACTTTCTCATGTTACACACAGTGGTCGAACCGACACATTCAGTTCCCCGAATTAACCCTTGTGGTTGTTTCTAATCGCTCCAATGTGTCCCAAGCCAAGCTGAGATGAATAGAAAACTAGTGGTGCTACAGAATGGCAAGGACTTTCCCGTATTCGTTTTCGGCTAGCTATTCGGACTTGCCAATACTCTTGACAGCTGCCATCTATCGCCGCCCAAACTACATGTTTGTGACATTTTATTAATTTTTTGGTTTCTTAATTATATAACAAAAATATTATTTGAAGAATATTAAAAACAACAGTTTAACATTGTAATAAATGGCAATTTTCGTTGAAAAATTTGGAGCCATTTTCAAGAAAATGGCGTTTAAGCGCTACTGCAAATGCGAAATTTGAACCTCTTTTTCACAGAAAAGTTTTGAATTTTCGAAAAACTTCATATGAAGTCATTTGAAGCACTTACACTCACAAATTCAGTAGTGTTTACAAATTGCTGGATATGTGCATTTTAAAGGTATAAGATAACTTAAAAAATTGCATTTGTGTAATTTTTGAAAAAACAACAACAAAAAAATACCCAAAAATTAACTTTACGCCATATTAAAGAGTGCAATTCACACTATCCGTTCCAAAAGTTTGAACAAAAAATTTGAAACCATTTTTGAGAAAGTGGCGAATGAGTATTTCTGAAAATACGGAATTTTGAGCTAGTTTTCACAGAAAACTATTCAATTTTCGAGAAAGTGTATTTAAAATTATTTAAAGTAAATGTATTTATTAATATAATAATGTGAACAAAGTTGGCCCAGTGGCCGAGATCGCTAAAGCAGCAGTGTCGTGGCAATCGTAGACCGCAGGATCGCGGGTTCGAGTCCCGCCTCGGACATGGGTGTATTTGTATATGTGTATATATATGTGTGTGCCGTCCTTTCACCCTTCACTATCATCATCATTTCTTCTTCTATTCAACCCTGAGAGACAAAAATGGGATTTAGCTAAAATACTGATCCCCCTAAGAATGGTTCATGTCCTGCCTCCGAGATAATGTTTCTGAGCCCCGGAAAAAGGCAGCATGTACGCATGGTCCGAGTTGGCCTATACACGAGCAAGAAAAAAGTGAACAAATCGCCGCCATAATTACATACATTAATGACATGAGAGACAAGTCAAAAAAGTTACATTTTTGTAATTTTTGAAAAAACAAAAGAATAGTGCAATATGAAATTTAAAGAAAAAATTTAGATCCGTTTTTGAGAAAATTTTTCAAATGGCTTTATGTAAATTCCGTATTTTCAGAAATACTCATTCGCCACTTTCTCAAAAATGGTTTCAAATTTTTTGTTCAAACTTTTGGAACGGATAGTGTGAATTGCACTCTTTAATATGGCGTAAAGTTAATTTTTGGGTATTTTTTTGTTGTTGTTTTTTCAAAAATTACACAAATGCAATTTTTTAAGTTCTCTTATACCTTTAAAATGCACATATCCAGCAATTTGTAAACACTACTGAATTTGTGAGTGTAAGTGCTTCAAATGACTTCATATGAAGTTTTTCGAAAATTCAAAACTTTTCTGTGAAAAAGAGGTCCAAATTTTGAAGAAAGTTTTTCAAAATCGCGGCGCCACAAGTGGACGCAGATCGACCGGGGAATATTCATTTTGGAACAAATCGCACACATGGTTTAGGCCCTAGTGTTGTTCACAGACTGACGGACAGACAGACGGACGGACGGACGTTTTGAAAAATAACAACAACACTTTTTCGGTATCAGGGGATCCTAAAACGTGTATTTCCGTTAAAATATCGAAATCGATTTTCCGCAGCATTACATAACTTTCCCTGTACTACGTATATTACTCCGTATATATGGAGGTCGTACGTATACGGGAAAGTAAAAATGGGGGACTGGTAAGTAAATCCCCAAAGTCCTATTTGCCTTTTACTAATAATATCTTCGTCTTCCCTTCCGCCAAACTCTTGCCTTTCTCAAAAGGTGTCCTAAGTACTGAGCATGTTGTTAGAGACACCACACAAACGCTAGTAAGGGGAAGGTTGTCTACCTCGTTCCCTGAACTGCATCAGAAGGAGCGTGATGACACGTGCTTCCGCTACTTGGTTGAGCCGCCAACTCTGGAGTGTGTTGGCAATGAGCTTCTCGGAATGCAGAGTGCTGTGTTTACTCCCTGGCTCACATCTCATCAAGTGCTGTGCGAAATTCACGTTTTCTCGGCGACTGCTTGACCTTGCCTTGGGCTAGCGCCCGTCTGCCTGATTATAACGGCGAATCGTGCGGCACGGCTGGACACAGGGTTCGCCACTGGGTCGTCGTCAGCGACCACTGCGTCAGAAAACTTGAGGTTCAGTACATGAAAGAACAAAAAATCGCGAAAACGTAAAGTGACAAGAAGAAAATTCATGCATTCGGTAAATCCAAGAATAATTTACAAAAACATTATTGTGAAGAACATTCTTGGAAACGCTCTTAAACGAAGAAAAAAAAGTAAAATGAAACAGTGAAATGACGAAAATCTTCAACGCATTCAATACACATCATCCCACAAAACGATGAAAACTCGCAAAAACTTTCGGTTAAGCAAAACAAATTCACTGAAATGTCATGAAATTTTGTGAATTTTTCATTTACTTTCTTTTTTATATTTAAGAATTTTTTGAATTTGGGCTTGACATAACCTTTTGAACGAAAAAATCATAAATGAAATGCCTAATTTTTTTGTTAAAATAAACCAAATAAGCAGGTTAATTAAATTATTGTTGCAAAAATAATAGAAAGATGTTGATTTTAATGGAAATTTCACGTGAAGGACAACGATTATGAGCAATGACTTTGCTCAATGTAAAAATACATTATGTTATGAGTTTTATTACAGTGCATTAACAATATTTTGTTTATGAAGTTCGTGCCTATTATCATTGCCAAGGTCCGACACATGGGAAGGCAACCTTATTAACATTCACATACATAAATAAATTGCTTACTTTCCAATATTAGAAATGATCCATTCACAGTAATGTTTGTCGAAGGACGCGTATTTATTTGCACGTCGATTTTCCTCTTACTTTTTTCTCTGAAGCTGAGGAAGGTTTTTTTCTCAGTTTGCTCATCTTTAATTCATTGACATTTTATGCATATAACTAATGCTAATGGATTATTTTTGGTAACGACTTTTCAACCCATTTATAATAATAAAATATTTTGAAGTGCAATTGACTTCAAAGAAAATATAGTATTCAAGTCGATCGTGATTATCACAATATTCTGACACAATAAACTAAATATTCTAATATGGTAAACAGTTTTCATTTTTTACGTTGAAACACAAACATATTATTCTTAAATTGTTTTGATTTTAGATTAGAAGTATTCATTAATGGTGATTTGTACTTACAAATTTTCGAACATAATATTCAAACATAATAATCAAAAAAGAATGTTAATAAGTCAGTAAATAATTAAATTAATTTTTTTCACAGGTTCACATAGATTTCTAATCCTCACGTTCAAGGCAACTTGTTTAAAAACTAATTATAGAAACATTGTTTCTTATCAATTTCAATAAAAAGTAGTATTTACAATCCATACACATTCAGGAACAAATTACCATCAATAAATTAAATAACGTAAGTGTATGATAATATTCTTGCGTATTTCCTCCATTGTGTGAAAGATAAGTGATATTGCATTCAGAAATGTTTTAGCACCAAGACGTGAGGTGAATTATTTGCAGTCTTTAAACGCAGATTTTTTCCAGCATCTATGCACAATGCAATGTGTACACGTACTGTGCTACAGAATGGCACAGACATTCTGTGCTAGTTAGTTTCCTAATGTTTTTAAGAGTTAGTTGTTCGGTTTCGCCCCATCCTCTTCCCAGCTGCTTCATGTCGACGCCTAAATATGCACTCTTTTTCACTTTTTCTCAGTTGTTCGGTTCTGTAGTAGCAAATTTTAATATGATTTCAAGAATTGGCAAGAGAATCGCCAAAACCTGGTTCTTAGTTTCCATTAAAACATTTTGAGCTATTTTTGAAAAATGCCGTTTGAGTGTTTCTGAGCACCCCCAATTTTTAGTTCATTTTTTAGAAAACATTTGGGTTTTTGAGAAACTTCAAATTGTTTAGGCTCTAGAATATTATAATTTCATTAATAATATACAATATAATATAGTTCTACAAATTATTTAGGCCCTAGTGTTATTTACAGATGGACTGCTGGTCAGACGGACGGAAGGTCAGATAGACGTACGGACGTTTAAAAAACACCTTTCGGATACAGGAAACACCAAAACGGGCATCTCCGTTGAAAGCTCGATTCTCCGTAGCATTACAGAGTAGCATTCTCTATACTGCACGTATTACTCGGCATTATACGTACGTAAAAGAGAGAGTGCAGAAATAATGTAATGCATTTCGGCATTCCTTACGGCATTCCATACTGCAATGCATCAAGCTGAATGCATTGATTTTTATATGAATTTTTTTTCTCCATGTCTTGACAATGTGGAAATCAAATTTTAAGTTGTTTCGGTGTATTTTTTAGGATGTTCACTACGCTGAATCTTCAACTGTTCCCTAAGTTGGTTCCTTATCTTCTTTTTTCCGCTCGTCACTTCACTTTCGTCCGAAGGTTGCATTTTTCTGGTTCCTCGAACTCGTTGGAACCAGTTCACTTATTACGCCTTAATCAGTCTCGTTTGGCCGCCTCAGATCCAAACCGGTTCACTGTTTCCTCTCTGTTACATATGGTAACTCATTACAATAATTTCCACTATCCCTTTATTTGTATTTTTAATAAATAAGAACTAATGGGGTGCCATACATTTTCCAATGTATTTCAAATTCTCAAATGTATGTTCGTCTTAATTTTTGTATCGCTTTAAGGGATATCCGCAAATAAATAGCCGAAAAAGACGGAAAGATTTCATTTGTTTGCTTGAAAGCTTGCTTCCTTTATTTTTATGAACAAAATATGCGCAATGTGGCCACGGTCCTACTTGTGGTGTCCCACAACTGATAAAGTAACATTACCAGAACGTGATCCTTCGCTTTTTTTGGTTACGTCAATTAGGTTTTAATGTTTAGGTGATTGGTGGTTGTCTTTTGCTGGCAAAACTACTACTGACGCATGCAGGGCAAAAATCGAAAAACACAGCTCATTTTTCGAAACCACTCATCTATAAAAGTCGAACATACCGCAGAATAAAATAAGCGGAAATGGTGGCATTGCGATGCTCCGTATTATGTTTAACTTTGTGCCAATGGCGACAGTCAGCCAAAATATTCTCATCCAAATATCAAATAATACATGCCGATCCCCGGTGGACGAGATCGCTAAGACGTAGCTTCGTAGCGATCACGGAATGAAGGGTCGCGGGTTCGAGTCCCTTCGGTACGATAGTAGTTGTGTTCGTCCTTTCACCCCCTATCATCACCTTGTAATGTCATCTTCACATTTACCATAATGTTAAATCCAATAGTGGTCGCTAATGATCTAGACGATGATGCGACCTTAAATAACAACAATTACAAAAGGGCAAAATCCCTTCATTTCTTCATCTACTTTAGTATAGAAATTGTGTAGGAATTGTATAGTGTAAACATTGTACTATAATTTTGTCCGACTTTGGGTCCAAAATTGGATGGAAATTGCACCATGGAAACAGGTTAGATATGGGGGGGGGATTGGAAAGGAAAACACGCCGCAATCAGTGGTCAGATATCGGGGAACTGCTCAGGTAATCGCGGAAATCGCTTTGACGAAAGCAGGAAAAGAGATTAATCGCAAGATGGTTCGTGTAGGTTTCTCCTCCACACACTGGCATTATTCGATCCAGGTGCTTCTCTGAAAACAAAATCACTTCGCCGGCAAAGGTGGCTCAGGGCATCAACTGCTGTCAACCTGTCTGACCGGGAGGTCTTAGGGTTCCACTCCCGACAGTGCCTGGATTTTTAACACCTGCTTGTCAGTACGGAGGAGGAGCAGCTGAATTGTTGCGGCCGGCTTCTCTGATCGGTAGTTATCCGTGGTTTCTCCAATCAACACGAGGCAAATGCCCCAGCTATACCCTAACAAATGGGCCACGGACCGTGCGCGATCTTGCTTTCCTCTTCCATGTTCTTCTCTCTCCACTTACACTACCACACTCGTTGACAGACCTGTCGGGAGCTTAGAGCTTATCCCGGCTGGGGCGGTGCCCGGCTGGTGGGAGATACCTGGTTGGGATACCTGGTGGCTGTGTTCTGTCTGTTGGCTGGTGAGATCCGCTGCCGACATACACATCGCCTTTCGGGTAAACCCCCGAAAGGCGATGTGTATGTCGGCAGCGGATCTCACCAGCCAACAGACAGAACACAGTGACCTCCAGCGATAAAATATGCACTACACTTATGGGACTATTGATTTTAGACGTTACCGCTCACGGAACCACCAACGAATCAACACCAATCCATTCACCAGCGTTTGCCATGCAAGCTGTTAACTTTGTTAATTCATTTTCGTCAGCCTTTGCGTCGTCTCCTTCGGGTAGCGTTTATTTTGGAGCGTGCGCATTAGAAAGCCGCGCGCGGAGGCGCCGGCGACAGGTGCGGCGCCGCGCTGCCAGCAGCGAGGGGTTTCGCCCAACGAAAGTGAGCACGGCGCAGGCGCAGGCGCAGACGCAGGCGAAAGAGCTCGAAAGTGGCCGCGCGGGACGCCTCCGCCCCGCCCCTCCCCGCCCCCTCGCGCCCGCCGCGCCGGCCCCGCGCCGCGTGCGCCTCGCCCCGCCCCATCCGACGGATGACCGGCGTTGTTGGACGTTCCGCGCAGCGTCCATCCTCCGGGAGGACGGCGGGTGCGGAGGCCTCATCGCTTGTCTGCCGCCTTGGAGTGCCACAGTTGAAACTCCGTTCAATTCGTGTGGATTTACTTTTTTGTTTCCTGGGTTTTATTCCGACTTCATTGTGGTGCCTTCTGATGTTTGATCAGCTGGACGCAATCCGGAGATTCGTTTCGACTGAATTTTTTGTTGAAGCTCCCGATTGGATAACCGCGACGTAGCTGATCACAGGTCAGAAGTGACTCGGAGAATAATTTGCGAAGAGGCCTCAGTTGACTGCAGTCCTGCACTATCATTTTTGACCAAAGCTTCCTTTTAAACAAACTTCCGGCGCGGGTCTAAGGTGCCTTTCCAGGAGGCGCACCCCGTGGACAATCCGTGTTGGATCCTTTTCGGATAATACGGGGATCCCCCGTTTCCCCTGGCTCTCATTTAGTAGTTTAAAGTGAATGGCATGTTGTCACTGCATCTGAAAGGTTTACATTTCAGCCTCGTCATTTCAGAAAATGGCAGTGCACAGAGAAGTAACGTATTTTTCTTTGGTTTTTCATGGCATCAGTTTTGCTCCGATAACTCACTGTGTATTCCTTCGTAATTAAATCTTCGTTGTTGCCGATTATCACCAGACGCACTATTTCAACAGCTTTTATTATGTGAATCACAACTTTTAGCAACATGTTAGTATCATTGTTTTAACCGCTTCTTATGTCTTCCATCATTCCTTTTCAAATAGTCTCTTATTCTTTTTCCTACAGTTCTTCTCTCTGGTCTTCCATATATCCCAAACGTCCCATCCCACGTCTCTTCATTACTTCATCCATTTACTGATCTTCTTCCCGTGTGTAACCACGAAGATTCGTCATTCAAGTTTTCCGGTTTTACTCATTATTCCGCTTCGTTTCATTTTGAAGTGAATTGTATTGCCAATTACGTCATAGTAGCCTTTTCTGTTATCTCACTACTCATTCTGTACTTCCTATTGCGATGTTAACACCCTGGCATCCTCTGTCATCAACGTTCTTACTTCGTTCGCTCTACTCCATTCCGTTCCCCTACTCCGTTGCCCTTGATCATTGAAACTCTCCCACGCAGGGCAGTCGCATTGCTCAGTCCTCTTAGCACACTCTCCAGCGCTCTTGCTTTCCGAGCCCACATCACTCGCGCGAACAGGAGGCTATTCCTTCTTGGGCAATTGCTAGGATTAGTCAGCGCGTTAGAAGGCGAGGGAAAGAAAGTGATTTGTGTGCATTCGCTTGCACGAACCTTCAGCGAAGAAAGCTGCGGAGTGAATGTTGAGGAACGTGTGTCATCATCCTGTGCAATCGATGTTTGTCGATTTTCCCTTTCTCTGGAAACAAGCAAAAACTGTACGAGATGTCCGCGAGATGATTCTTTGTTCTAATATGATGATTATTCCTTCAAAGTATGCAGGGAAAAGTAAAGCGATTAGTTCTAATGCTTTCTCCTTAATTGGTCTGCAGTTTCTGGAGCAAAGTTTCCTTGGAAGAAACAAGGTCGTGGATGGCGCCGGAGACGTTGACTCTGTTTTTTTAAGGAAGTGTTCAAATAACTTTCCTTCATCGCCCGTTAACGAGGCTCTTAATTGCTAGATACCTGTATTTTGTCGAATGCAATTTATTTATGTTTATCAGTAAACTCGGATGAAAACCGTAATTTGAAGAAAATGTGAAGGAAACTTATTTTTTAACATCGAGCATGCCTTTCGAATTACCCCAGTGATGTTGAATATTCAAATACATTATTTTAGATTGAACTGTCGACTACAACACAGTTATATTTTATTGTAATTAATTGCTGAATAGTTTTCTATTCTAGGTCTTGTTTAATGGCAGCAATATCTTAAATGTTTCTGTCACAAGAGTATGGTGTTATTTGTAATACATATGTGTATTATTTTTGTACTTTTGTAACGACACGTTCAGCTTGCATGAGCATACAAGTTCGCATTCCTCTTGCACAACGAAAACGTTGTTCGTTGACCTTGCGACAGGGCAGTGACGGACACGGGGGTATAACAAGTGAGAAGTTGTGAGATTCATTTTCAGGTTTATATTCCGAACTTTTCTCGGAGTCTCCGAGTTATATTCCGAGTTTCTCTCAAAAATTATAAAATATGCCTCAATAGATAGCCCCCAAATATAATAATACATACAGGTACATTAAATAATGTAGGAATTAGAGTTACAGACCAATGACAGAAGTATTTTAAAGCACGTGTCAATACGGATTTTAACCGTGCACTTCTCCCCACAGTACGTCACGCTGTCTTAACAGTTTTTGACGTTAAATAAATAAAACATATTTTTGGATTAGAAATATTTAAACAGAGCTTCTGATATTTGTTAAATGAAGGAGAAATTCAATCCTAAGAATTGTGATTCATTATTTTACACTGTTAACGAATAAAATGGATTGTTTGAAGAATAATTCAATTAAAAATGGAAATTCTAAAATATGAATAAAATGAGTGTTATAATTAAAATATAACGCAATTCATATTCGAGTTACCATATTAATTCTTAATAAAATATGTTCTAGGATGATTATTTGCCGTGGCTTGTAGGAGCATTTTTTGTTACTTTGGGCCGTGCGCGATCGTCTAGTGACATTCTCCGTCGCCTCTGCTATGTCTCTGATTAAAAGTTCTAAGGTTTAAGTCCCCCATCGCTTGATTTTTAACACTAGCTAGGGCGAATTCAACCACTCTCAGGAGGAGAATTGGCCGGCTGCTCAGACTGGTAGTTTTCCGTGGTTCCTCCGAGTACTCGGCGAATGCCGGAGTAGTAACTTAACAAACGGGTTACGGATCTTGTGCAAGCTTACCTCAAAATTATCTCGCCTTAAACACACACTCGCACACGCACACATGAATCGTATACTCTTCACTCCCACACATGTCGGGAGGCAAGTCGAGAGCTTAGATCTTGCTTCGACTGCGGAGGCGCCTCGTGGAGGAAGATTCTTGGAGGGGAAGTCCCCGCAAGCCGTCGGCATGTAGTTGCCATCGGAGGGTGTCATCTCACGTTCTAGCGGGAGAGGAATATATAGCGGGAGAGGAGGGTTATAATACACAGTTCATTTACGCAGCCAATAACAGTGGATGCACCCGGAAACACTGAAAATCCGTAATAATTATGTTAGAAGTATCATAATGTAAATCATGTTTGGTATGTGCGTAATGTGAAGTACACGATCAAATCCAGATAAATTAAAATATCTTCGTTTATTAAAATTATTTATTAAAATAGCTTATATTTCGTATCTTATTTTGTTCCATTTTATTTAAATGATTCATTATTTTAATTTTAGTGGAATAAATAGTGTCAGATGACAAACGGAGTTTCACTGTTGTAGATATAGTCACAAAAATTGCGATGGACACTATTCAACGACGCTCGTTCTACATTGTCCAAAAGCTCCCAACAAATTCGGAAACAATATAATGCCAGTCTTGTCGACTTGCAATCTATCCCTCCATTTCCTCCCTTCCGCTCGCTGATCTCCTCCCGCTGGCTCTTCTCCTGCACAGTGGGCACAAGCATCTCGCAAACCACGGACTGAACGCAAGAGCTGGCTCTCTCCCTTGTGAACAGATATGTTGTAAACTGTATGAAGAGCAAATGAAACTAACACTTAATAGCGATTTTGACAACATGGTATGCAAGGTAATTTGAAAAATTTGTGATATGCGTAGAATGTTATCAAGAATGATCATCAAGTTTTGATAATTTCTTCAATATTTAGAAAAAAAATGAATATTAATGGGACTAGGTTAGAGAGAACATTTCCAGAACAGAAAACTACCCTTCATGTTAAGACTAAAGATAAGCACAAAATGATTGATGTTGCATTTTTAATGCGTTTTGTTTTCGGATTTTCTCTGATTGTTGACAATATTTTACATCATTAGGTCTACAACAAGGAGTTTTCGTTTATGTCACCGCTGCCGATGGATACCGCAACACATCTCATGATGTCGGTCCGTTATCTAGCCATCCATGAAGTTGAGGAAAAAACCGTATGGAGATCGAATGACATGAGGTTTCGCGACCCTTTGTGTTTTCCAACGGCGTAACTTTCCGTCTCGTTCCTATTGTGACTTACAATGACGTCGGAATCCACGAATTATCGCACAACCGTGTCATAACGAAAATAATGGGCATAAAAAACGTGTAAAAGTAGCTTCTTCAAATGATAAGTGAAAACTACATCTTGTTGTTATAATTCTTTATTATTTTAGGGCCTGTTCACGATGCCCGAAGTAAAGATAAAGAGTAAGATAATTTATAAGATTCATTACCTGACACATTCAGAAAATATAGAAATATTAAAGACGATATAAGATAATGATTCAAAGAAATGTGTGAAATAGTACGTTCCATTTTCACTTTACTAATTATTAATTAAGGATCGATGAGTTATCAACACACTCGGCGTGTCCCACGTGTTTCACATGGATCTAATTTTTCATAATTTCTACATTGTTCATTTGTATTCCTGTGTTTATTTACCTAAATCCATGTGCTAATTATATTTGTTCATTTATTTTCAACTTTGTAAATCCAGTGAAGATGGAATAAATTATTCTCAAAACTCGTGTATGGCCGTTTATTATTTATATTAAATTAAAAACACCTCCTTGAAATTCCCCTTGATACCTCGTTGATCCTTAATTAATAATCATTATGGATTACCACAGTATCTCTGGTCCCACCAAGGATTTTTGTACTTTACGTTATGGAGAAAATATCATTGATAATTAAACTTGTGTAAATTGTCCTTTGCTTAACGGGCAAAACCAAGAACGCTTGTAAGAAAGTGTGCAAGAACCTTAGCACGAACTTCGGTCTTTCTTCGTGCAATTTCATTAAGGGGAGTCTCAAAACACGAAAAACCTAGTTTAAATGAATGAATCAGGGGGATCAACCAACTGCATCTAAGCTAATTACATTTCTGAAGAAAAGATGCAAGAACATCTCTACGAAGAAATATTTAAGATTTTATCGAGAAAGGCTTTTTTATTTTCTAAATTATGTAAAACAAGGCGTTTTTCGACACTATCCACTATAGTCCACATTTGAGGTAAACTCATCTAAGCTGAATTGTTGAAAGTACAGGAACTGAATAGAAAGCCGATCTTCTGCACTAATCGAGAAGCCTGTCTTTGGTGAAAACCGTCCGAATACATTTTGAAATTTCACGTAATTAAAGTGGATGATAATTGTTACAAGGCTCAACAATTCTCATTCAGTTCATGTCACCATCTTGAAAGAAAAATCACACACAAGGAGGCGCCGAAGGGCGGCCTCGACTCGGTCCACCTTCAGTCGCACGGAGCACAAATTCGCCAGGCGTCACCTAGCAACGCGCCACGCACGCGGCCTACCTGGGCAGTGGCGGGGCCATGTCGGCTCCGGCTCCGAACACTCCGCGGGCTCTTCTCGTCGCGAAAGTCAGTGGAAGGCGCCGGCGCGAGGCGGAGGCACGCGGAGTGCTGAACGCGAGGGAGGATGTCTCGTCGCCAGCCACTCAGGTACTGACTGGAGCACGTGCGACGCCGCGGCTCCGAGCTGGCCAACTAACCGACATCCGGCCTCGCGGCGCGGCGCCGCCCCCGCCGCGCCAGGACGCCCCCTCCCCGCCCCAACACTTTCTCTGGAACTCTCCTCTTCCTCCGGCTCGGCCCCCCTCCCAGCCACGCGACGGCCGCCCCCGCCCCGCCCCGCGAACTTTTACAACCGGTTTCGCGACAACAAGGAACTCGGGACGGCGCTTGCCGGCCGGCCCGTCGATGACGGAGGCGTAATTTCCCTTGATACAACACGCGGGCGTGGGGGTGGGTGCGCGCAGGCGGGCGGGGCCGGGCGGGGCGGGCAGCGGTGATGTGCGAGACGACGAGCGTGTGTCAGAAGAGGCGGAGGAGGATTCGTGGCCGTCGACGCTTTCCCTTTCTTCGGGCTGGGGCTTCCTGTGTTGACGCGTCGTGGTCGCTGGGCAGCGCGGCCGCATTCAGGGCGGGCCTTCCTGGGCGGCGCCCTGCGCCTTTCTTTCCTTCCGCGCGCCGCGCCGGCGCCCCGCAGCCTCCCCCCGGCGGAGGTGGCTCGACGCATGCCACTGCGGTAACTCTGACCGAGAGGTCCTCCAACGCCATTTTTCTAATTCTGCCACTCAAGCCCCTATGGCCACGATGGAATCACGCGACATCTTGCTTTTTTTCGGTCGTGCCGCTAGAAGTCGCATGATCACAAGTACTGCTTGGTATGGTCGCGATCATGCGTTATGCGGAATGACTGAGAAAGACGCGAAATACCGTGACATATTCCATCGTGAAGACAGTTATTGGGAAGCGAAGTTAGAAAAATCACAGTATAAGGTTTCACTGCCGACGTCTCCGTGGTCAGCCTTTATTATTCCACAGTCTACCGCTTTTAAACTCCGCTCTCTAAAGAACCGCGGTTTTGCTCTTGGTTCTGCGTTGCGTATTGCGGCCTGTAAACTTGTAAGAATGTGTGGCATAACCACATCATCTTCAACTGATGTTACTGCACTGCCTCTGACTCGGAGTTCGTAGGGTTCCACTCCTGATTGTGACAGGTTTTTCGATACTAGCTACTACATAAGTAGGTCGAATTCAGACGTTGTCTGGAGGAGAATTCTAGAGACCGGCTGCACTGATCGGTAGTTTTCCAAGGTTACTCTGATCAACACCAGGCGAATGCCAAAGCAGTACCCTAACAAAGGGGCCATGGTTCGCGCGTGATCTTTCCATTCTCTTCCTTGTCCTATCCTCACCCCTTTCGGACATTTACACTGACATGCATTGCACAACCATATATGCCGGGAGACCAGTCGGGAGGTTAGAGCTTGTCCCGACTGAATGACATGAAAAACTTCAGCAGGTGTTTAGTTAGTATTTTTAAAGAACTCATGGATCACATAGAAACCCGAATACTTTTCCGACGTTTGTCACAAGCGTCGTTACGAAGTCATTGCAATACCTGGCACAGTGTTCCAATCGTGACAAAAGCAAGATAAATTTGTTCGTTCCGGCCGAAACAGGAGACGCGGGCATTGCGCAGGAGTGTTTCTGCGGCGCAGCTGGCGCCGCCCACGTCGAGAGACGTTTGGAGAGTTTCGGCTCGCGACATTGACCCTGTCCCCTTAACGCTCTCGCTCTTGCTCTAGCACTTGCTCTCGCTCTTGCTCTCGCACTTGCTCTCGCTCTTGCTTTCATTCTTGCTCTTGCTCTCGCTCTCGCTGCTGCTGTCGCTCTTGGTCTCGCTCTCGCTGCTGCTGTCGCTCTTGGTCTCGCTCTCGCTGCTGCTGTCGCTCTTGCTCACGCTCTTGCTCTCGCACTTTCTCTCGCTCTTGCTTTCTTTCTTGTTCTTGCTCTCACTCTTGCTGCGGCTGTCGCTCTTGCTCTCGCTCTCGCCTTTGCTCTCGCTCTTGCTGACGCTCTCGCTCTCGCTCCTGCTCTCGTATTCTCACAGGATCGCTGGTAATTGTATATAGATCCTACCTTGAGGTAGGAAGCGTGAACGAAGGTGCTGTAATAATAGTAATAATAATAATAATATTATAATAATATAATTATATATATTAAATATATTATTATATTTATTATAATAATAATAATATAATAATAACAACAACAACACTAGGGAACAATACGTTTACCTCCTGGAAGGAAGAGAGTGCAACATCCTCAATTTTATACGTAGATTACGAATATCAGAATAAAAACGTCATATAACGTCACAGTGTTAAATATACCGTACCGTCTCATCCCTCATTTTCCCATTAATGCAAATATATTTAAATTGCTCCTGTAAGATATATTGAATCAATACACATCAAATCTATTTAGAAATAAAATATTTGTTCAGTTCATCTATGTCACTTTCATTAGATATCAAACAAAATTAGTTTTTCGTATTTTTTACAGAAGTGTATTCGAAGATTGCCGTATTTATTCTCGCGTCTGATAGTCATGCTCAATTACGAGGTCTTAAGTGGTCTTAGTGGATGTTTTGAAAACAAGTCACGTGCACCCTCATATTTCCTATTGTACATCAGTCATCCAAAGGGATTATTTTAGCCCCTTACCTAATCGCAAGTTCACAAGGATCCAACTGTTGGGGTGGCAGATACTGAGTTAGTCGGTGTCATGCATAACTATTACCGCAGTGCACGTGGAATTCGCGTCTAGTTTACGTGTGCCTCAAATACATTAATATTTGGTTCTTTGGTTTTAATAAAATGAAACTCGCCTCAAGATCTATAGAATTGAATCGGTTCTATAAAATGCAAATCGTCATTTCACATTGAAAGCGTGGGGATCAACCCGAAAAAGTCTGTTACGTTTGTGGAAGCTTTACACCCAAACTTATAACAATATATGAAATAAAAAAACTCAGTGTATTCTTTATGTTCTTGGGTTGTCGTGTTAGTGATCAGGACCAACCATGGGCTGCTCACCTGTGTTGTGTTATCTGTACAGCGAACCTTAGGTTGAGGTTGTAGGAAAAACTCAATTCATTGTCGTTCGCTCTACCAATGTTGTGGAGAATACTAAAAAACATAATGTCTGCATATTCTTGCACGAATATGTGTATGCCATTTTTAACTTGTTCTTACCTCATATGAAGTATGCTTATAAAATTTTGAGTATAACCGGAATGACAATGTGGAAATTAGTATAAGATTTTGTTTAGCTGCAGGGCTCAGCAAGGGGTCCCTCCGATCGCCTGTCGGCGTTACTAAACCCTACGGGATTTTCAATTACTGCTGAAGGCAGCCTTTTTCGCTGGCTAATGCAAGGTTCGGGCCTTCACTCCAATCAGTGGCCTTTTTTTAATATATTTATTTATACTTGTTCGACAAAAATTTGTCTTTCAAGTGTGTGAATTTTACATTAACATCGAATACAATTTGAGGAGAAACTTAAAAAGTAAGCTCTAACATACTACTTATATATAGGTATTATTGATTTTGAACACACAATGATCTTAAAAACTAATCAGTGGCCTGGTGTGCCAACCCAGTTTCTCTCCTGTACCCTCCATGGGCCGACAACAGGAAGTCCAAAGGTTAATGACCCTTCTCTACCTACTTCACACTCTGCTTCATTGCTTCATATCACGACTAAAGATGTTATGAGTCGGCTGAGTATAAAATCTACTCCAGGTTGCAACCAGCTAGTTAAGGAGCAGATCTGGGGACTGTCGGTGCCTCTACAATACTTTGCGCAAAATGTGAGTTGTACCAAATAAAGCAATTTCTTGCACTTCCCAGTCCTTTGAATGACCTGGAAGTTTAGCCAAGTTCTTACACAAATTTTGTGGAACAAATCCCAGAGCTCCGATAACTATCGGTACGACTTGTACTTTTACGTCCCACATTCGGCTGATCTCAATTTCCAAACTCTTGTATTTAAGACGTTTCTTTGCCTCCTTGGTTACGACATGTTGATCGCAAGGCACAGCAACATCCACAAGTAGACACGATTTTTTCTCAGAATCCCGGATAACTATATCCGGTTTGTTTGCTGCTATCGTGCGATCCGTTTGAATTTGTTGGCCGTACAATATTCTACACAATCCAACCGATGTCACCGGTTTAGGTGAGTGTTCGTACCACTTGGGGCATGTGTTTGGAACTTCGAGGGCGGTACAGATCTGCCATTGGAGGTAACTACACACCCTGTCGTGTCTTTTTAAGTATTCGGTCTTTGCTAGAATTGGACAAGCTGAGACAATATGATCAATGGTTTCTACTTGCTCCTGGCAAATTCGGCATTTGTCATCTTGGGAAAATTTTAGCACCGCTTTATCATAATGTCGTGTTCTCAACGCCTGATCTTGAGCAGCTACTAGAACTGCTTCTGATTCTGGCTTCATTCTTCCCCTTTTAAGCCACATAAATGATTGATCTTTATTGATCTGCACCTTGTCCATTCTTTTTAGATATTGCCCATGAAGGGGCACTCCACGACTTCTTTAACATTTTTTGTGTCTCACATTTCATGTTTAGTAGTACGAGAAGTTCAGTGTCTGTGTATTTATTATTATTATTATTTTATAATACTGTATAATATTATAATAATGACTATATAATTATTATAATAATTATGATGAAACAATTATTGCTCATAACTTTTAATATTATTCAATTTTAGATTTGGATAATTGTAGCATTGGATGGTAATTGAAGTGTGTGGGTTTGAAGCTGCCCTCAGTACAATGCCATTCGCTTTAAACTAAAATCTCTATTATGAAATGGGTTTATGAAAACAGGGAGAGGGAACCAGTAATAATAAACATTCGCTTGTAAATGTGTGTATTTGTATCGTAGCAAATGGTTTGAGGAGTCATATCATTCCTCTGGCGTATTCCGGCACCATTGGCAGAGAACGGTCTGAGTTTAGCATAGGTAATGAGCCTCCTTCAATGCGACAAACAGGACGTAGTCACTAGGGGCGAGATCTGGTTAGTATTGAGATGAGACATGTCTCAGTTTTAAATAGAGGTCAAAGTTAATTAAATTTAAACTAGTGGTGCTACAACAGCACTTACTTTCCCGTATTAGAGGAAACAGCTAAGTAGTACTGTAATATTGCACTTTATGCGCTACTAACATCTTCGCTTGGAACTCACTATTTCCATTGCAGTGTTGTCAGAACTATGTGAATTCTACAACTTCACAAAAATAGAATGCAAAAGTTTTGTAACTCTGTATTGGAAAAAGAAGCCTGATACCCTGGAAATATAGAAATGCCTTCCATTGGGCCATGATTAGGGAAGAGTATGTTAAAACCATGCAACAAATTCTCTACTCACTACAAATGGTACAGCATTTGGTGCAAAACTAAATATTTGCCTGCAAATATCAACATAAATTAGACAATTATAACTCCTTTTCATACAGCTCCATTAGGTCACAACAATGACACTAATTCACAGATATTCGCGAGCGCAAAGTGAATTCCATTGTTGCAGACCCTGCATTGTCGCTATTCTGAGAGCTATTAATTCTTTTTACTTATTTCAAATATTTCAAAATAAACAATTTCTAAATTATTAATGTGTAAGTCTATAACAAAGTTTGAATGTATGAAACGAAGAAAGAAATAATATACAAAATTGCACATTCTAATTTACGACGCATCCAGCTGTCCGAAGCGCAGTAAATTTACAGCGGCCTATTACGTTTGTCACAAAATTAAAGAAAAACTACTCGTATTTTGAAAAAATTAAGCATGACCGTATTTATTTTATTTATTTATTTGTCAATATTCGGAATTGCCACATACTCTTTCTTGCCAGCTACCATCTATCATCGCCAAAAGTACATTTTTTTTGTCATTTTCTTAATTTTTCGGTTTCCTATTGGTAGAACAGAAACATTAATTTTAGAATATTAAAGAACACAAAAACCTAGCCGTAAATGGCAATTTTCTTTTAAAAATTATGTGCCGTTTAGAGAAAATGGCGTTTTAGCGCTACTAAAAATGCGAAATTTGAAGCTCATTTTCACAGAAAATTTTTGAGTTTTCAAAATACTTTGTTTGAAGTTATTTAAAGCACTTACACTCACAAATATAATAATGTCTACAAATTGCTGGTAATGTGAATATTAAAGATGTGAGAGATCTTAAAAAAAATACATTTATATAATTTTTGAACAAACAAAAAAATAACTCAAAATAAACTTTACGTCATATTAAAGAGCGTAATTAGCACTATCCATTACAAAAGCTTCAAGAAAAAAATTGCAGCCATATACGAGAAAATGACGTTTGAGCATTTCTGAAAATGCCGAAATTTGAGCTACTTTTCACAGAAAACGGTAGTGTTTTCGAGAAACTTTACTTGACATTATTTAAAGCATGTATACTCGTAAATTTAATAATGTAAAAAAATCGCAGATAATGTAAATATTAACGACGTGAGAGACAAGTAAAAAAATTTACATTTTGGTAATTTTTGAAAAAACCAACCGATAGACCAAAATGGCTTTTATGTCATTGATAGAGATGATTGATACATTTACCACTATCCCTACCAAAAGTTTAAAGAAAAAATTTGGAGCCGTTTTTGAGAACACTTTGTTTTTGTAATTTTTTAAAATTGCACATATTGCACGCAATATTGCACGAAAACTACTAAAATTGTGAAAAACATTTACATAACCTTTATTAAAGAACTCAATATGCAGAACAAATTTTATTTGAAGAAAAAATCTCTCTCTTCAATTTTGTAGTTGGAGAAAGACACCGAAAAAAATTCAAACTTTCACAATTTTCGAAAATTCAGAGCTGTACGTGAAAATTGGACCTATGCCATGTTAAAAAGTGTATTTTCCTCTAAATATACAAGAAATTTAAAGAAAAAATTTGGAGCCGTTTTTGAGAAAATGTTGAAAATCCCCGGGGGGCTTCATATAAAGTACCCCCAAATTTTAAAGAATCTTTTTCAAAATCACAAAGCTTCGACTAGAATCAGATCGACTGGGGAATATCAATTTTGAAGAAAATCGACCGAACGGTTTAGGCGCTAGCGTTGACCACAGACGGACAGACGGACAGACGGACGGAATGCCGTCAATCGATTTTTAAGTATAAAGAAGCAACAAATCATGGATTTTTACCACACCACGTGTTAGGGGATTTTTTTTTCTTAATTTAGCAACTGGTTTTATCCACTTATTCGTTTTCACGGCCCGGCAATTAATTTTTTTCCGCCGAAAATTGGCCATTTTTTCGCGCAGCATTACATAACTTTCCCTATACTACGTATATCACTCCGTGTATACGTACGTATACGGGAAAGTAAAAAAGACAGGGGAGTGAGACGAAAATTGGTCACGACAAAAAGTAAGAGAAGAATAATAGAAAGGACCTAAAATAATAGAGGAAGAATGTAGTTTTAAGTTAGAATCGAAATACAAATTAAATATGTTTTCATTATAAACAATGCAAGAAAATAATAACTATGGGATCGAGTTGAAGGTAGATTGAGCTGTGCCGAAAAGACGGTAGACTATCAGCTGGACAGCATTATTGTAACAGGAGAGGAAATGAAAAGTCGTTGCGTATCACGGACGTGTCGTGATGAGCTTGGCGAAACGCAAATTTGTCGAAGATTGATTTCTTTATTTAACTTAAATATTCGAATGAACTGAAAGTAATGAGAATGCTCTTGATAAGTTTGAAGTCAAAATGAAACCGGGAAGTCTTACACCGGGACCTTACTCTGACCGGGATTCACTGTCTGCAAGAGGATTCTAGTGGCCGACTGCTCTGATAGGTTTTTCGGGGTTTCTGCGATCAACCCCAGGCAAATGCCGGAACAGTAACGTAACGAACAATCCAAGCAGCACATAGTATTATATACACCAGCATAAACCAGCATCCACCAGCACCAACCAACCACACCAACCACACCAACCACACCAACCAACCATCTCCAACGGCTGTACATACAAATCTCTCTTTGTTACCGGTCGTTTTTCTCGTCGGTGAAATACTCTTCCGGCTCTGAGAAAATACCAGAAGATGGTACACTTTTTGCTGTTGATTGAATCACATAACTTCTTGCTTTATCGAATGTAATTTTTTTGAAAGATCTCTCACATCTTTAATACGCACATTATCTGCAATTTATAAACAAAATTAATTGTCTGTGAAAAAGTGTTTGAAATTTCGCGTGTAAAGTAGCGCTAAAACGCCATTTTCTTTAAAACAGCACACGTTTTTAAGAGAAAATTGCCATTTAGGACGAGGTTTCTGTATTCTTTAATATTCTAAAACGAATGTCTACGTTCTACCATTAAGAAACCGAAAAATTAAGAAAATGTCAAAATATGTAGTTTGTGCGGTGCTAGATGGCAGCTGACAAAAGTATGTGGCAATTCTGAATAGCTAGCGCAGACCCAAGGAAATAGAAAACTAATACTGGAAAGTCTGTGCCATTCTGTAGCACCACCAGTTTCTGCTTGCTTTAAAAAATATGTTAGCAAGAAATATCCTACATTTACACAAATATTTTATCATCTTTAGGAAAGAAAAAACGCAAATTGTGACGAGCTTTCTAGTCAATGAAACTAGTTAGTTACTACTAGTTACTTTCCCGTACACTATGCGTACGTATAGTAATGTAATGCTGCGCGAAAAAACGGCGGATTTTCGGCAGAAAAACTCTTATTACAGGGCTCTGAAAACGAAAAAGTGGAAAAATCCAGTTACTAAATTAAGAAAAAAATCTCCTAACACTTGGTGCAGCCAGAATCCCTATTTTGTGGCTTCTTGATACCGAAAAACCAATTGAATGTAAACCGTTTGTTCGTCCGTCTGTGTGTGAACAATGCTAGCGACTAATTCATTCAGTCGATTTTCTCTAAAATTGATACTCCCCGATTGATCTGAATGAACTCGCGGCCCCTTGAATTTGAAACATATTTTGATTTTGGAGGGTACTTTTTACGAAGCCCCTGCGACAAAATGTACCTTGGGTGGCGGTAGATGACAGGTGGTTTTCTCAATATTTATCAAAACTACATCTTCAAAGAAGGTATTGCTTATTTTTTTTTAAAAATATGAGTAGTTTTTCTATAATTGTGTGACAAACATAATAGCCCGCAACAAATATACTGCCCTTCAGGCAGCTGGATGCGTCGTAAATTAGAATGTGCAATTTTGTATATTATTTCCGAGTTCGTTTTTACATTCGACCTTTTGGTATACATTTACACATTTATCTTTAAAGAAATTATTTCTTTGCAAATATAGGAAATTAAAATTGCTAGCTCTTCAAGGGAGAATCGTTAGTGCAGAGAACGCAACAATTGAATTCCGTTCCGCTGACGCGAATTTCTGTGAATGACCTGTTATTTTTGTGATTTGATAGAGATGTATGGTATTAGACTTCTTTTTCCAATACAAGTTTACACAACTTTTGTATTATATTTTTACGCAGTTGTGGAATTCACTTAGTTTTGACAACACTGCGATGGAAACAGTTGTTCGCACTGTGTAAAGTATACAGGTTGTCCAGAGAGGAAACGTCAAAAATTAAAAAATAAGCTCTAAGACAATTCTAAGCATATTTTGTGAAATAAACTACGTGGATATTCCGAATGGTTGGGCCGCAATCAGCACTCAAAATTTGGTTTGAAAAAAATCATTTCCAGGCACAAATTTGCATTATGGAAGCATAGAAACACTCCAGAAACATGTAAATTGTTTAGTATTTATAAAAGAAATGAATATATTTGCTCAGACAGAAAAATTAAGCGAGAAATAAAAAAGCAGTCGAATTGTGTAAATTCGGTGCTTTTTTATTTCTCGCTTAATTTTTCTTTCTAAAAAAAATTAATTTCTTTTGCAAATAATAAACAACTTATGTGTTTCTGGAGTGTTTCTATGCTTCTTAGTACAATTTTTTTGCCTAGAAATCAATTTTTCAATTTAACGTTTGAGTGCTTATTGCAGCTCTACCATTCGGAATATACACGTAGTTTATTAGACAAAATATATTAGAATTGTCTTAAGAGCTTATTTTCGAATTTTCGACATTTATTTATTTATTTATTTATTTATTTATTTGTCAAAAAAAACAGTAAAAACTGTATATGACATGTGGGGAAAGAAATTTATCTGCGCACATTTTCTTGAGGGCCAGAATAACAAAAAAAAAAAAAAAGCAAAAATGAATTTAGAAAATAATTATTTTAGAAAATAATTATTTTAGAAAATAAAGATATTTGAAAAATGTTTGTTCCCGAGTTATAGAAAATCAATTTTTAACTGTAAATGAACTACATTTCCTTCCCGGACATTCTGTGTTCACTCGCAGTCTAAAACTGAAGCTTATGTGAGGCTAGTTCTCACAGTTCTCGCATATACAAGTGCTGTAAGTGCTACGATCTTTCGGTCTTATTTGGGCTAGGTCGTGATTGGTGGTGTAATGTGTAACAGTCACGGTTTAAGATGTCATCTTAAGATGTATATCTTATACCGCGACCCAAACCGATCGTGCGCACCGTACGGACAAGTCAGGAACTAGCCTCAAACTGGCTTCAAAAAATTTGCCCTACAGTCAGCTAGTTAACGCACCTATATATCTTACACCGTGGTTGATCGCTTCTCTGTTGAATTGGACATTTTTAAATAATAGCTAAGATGTGAGTAGGGCAGAAAATGCAATATTTCAATTCTACGTAGCTGCTTACAGTATTACGGGAGAGTATAGATTGTTGTAGCACCACTAGTTTAAAGTTACAAAAATATTATATATTGATTTTGAAACGTTTCTAAAAAAGTCACGAGTTTGACAAATACTTCAAATTTATTGTTCATATTCGAGATAGGATCCATTAAACCTTTTTGTTAAGAGATCACAGGAGGAAAGGAAGGGTTTATTAGAGACTTCTTGTAGTTGCTTAAGAAGAAACTAGCATAAGAATTATTTCGAAATATCAATATTGAAATGAGCTGACGTATATGAAATGTAAAAATTAGGCAACAGTTGCTCAGGTTTTCATTTTCCCTTCCAATGGAAACGTTTATACAGTATTTAAAATCCCATTTTGTGATCAACCTATTTTTACAGTCCAATGATATTTCTCATTTGTCGTGGAATGAATTTCCACTCTTAAGGGAATATAGCCGATTGTCCTGCTGTAGTGTTCGTTTGTGCATGATTTCTTGACGCAATTCCGTTAGAAAGTTTCCTGCTTCATAATCTCCTCTGAGATTATAAAACTATTTTGTTGATAGACATTTATCCGATGGTGGGGAGATATCGAAAGAGAAGAGAAGGGAAGGGTGGCTTTTTGCGACGTGTCTTGCTTAAAGTGTGCACTCATTCTAATAGGAAGTTTTAGTATTTTATTCCCCTATTCATCGTTTTCAATATTTTCCTTGACGCATTGTCCTATTTTCAGAAGGTTTGTTTCAGAATGTACTTTTTTAAATTTAATATTGATTGACCAGTTTTCTCGACATCAAAATAAATTTTGACATTGGAGTTTTATCTCCCTAGCTTGCGGATTCTCTTTACAGTGGACCGTCCCCTTCCTTTTAAATTTTAAATTATACTAAACGCAATTTGAGAACTCACCCCCTCATTGGCTTTTGGAGGCAGTAGGTCATCCTTTTCTTTTCATTTTTCGATGAATGGATCGAGGTGACACGGAGCTAGTTATAGCATATAGTTTTCAGTATTAGGGAACTCGGTGTAATATTCGTCTTCGAGAGGATTCAAACTTGTGACGACAGGTAAAAGCATATTCTGTACAATGTTTTAGAGCTAAAAAATATAAACATTGTTGTTGTCATCGTCGTCATTATCAAAACTGTCGTCATTAGACAGGGACATTTTTCTGAATAATACAATATTGATCAGTTGTGTAATTTTCTTTTCTCGCAACTAGAAGCGAAAGTGATTCACTGAATTAGGAATTCACATGGCATTATAATATTATCTTGCCGCATGAATTCGATAATTTGCAATAGTGGTTGTCTATTCAGCTTGTGGCTCATTTGTTGAACACCTGCTGAGATTGCCTTTCTTCAGATCGCGGTGGAGACTGCAGAGGAAATTATTCATTTTAGTCGCCAAAACGATTTTCGAAAGATCTCGATCAGATTTTTATAACACACCGTCGCTTTCTAGAGAGAAGCTGCGACGTACAGAAAGCTCATTATTTTACTACAGATTTAGTAAAACAAATTTTAACTCCACAAATCTTACTTGGGAAACTCGGTTTTATCTTTCTTCTCATTTCTTTTTAGTTTTTTTCGTTTTTTTTGTTTCTTCTTTGTCCTTTCATCTTTCTTACAAAGACATAAAGTACTATTAGTACCATGCACTACACTAACACATATGCCGGGAGACCGGTCGGGAGCTAGTCTCGGCTGGGGCGGTGTCCCGTTGATGGGAGACACCTGGTTGGGGAAGACCCCGCTAGCCGACGGTAGTTCGGGACCGATCTCGCCATTCAGCGGGGTTAGACCATTACAACTTCCCGAGAAAAAATGCACTACACTTACGGTACTCATTACGTTAACAGTTGACGCGCCCGAATTCACAATCAAATAAATCAGTCACGATGGTCTCGGTGGCGCAGGGTGTTAGAGTAGTGGCCAAGAACTTGTAGCCGAAGACTGTCTGTCCTAATGCTTAGTAAGGCATTAATGGCTTCCCAATGTAGTTGAGTTCACACACCATCTCGTATTCCAATCTTAATCTCTCGTAATTGACCCAGCGTGAATATCCTCCCATCCTCTGTACACGGACGATAACAAAACTTGCTCAACATCACAACTTATCGATGAGGCCATCCGTATCGGCAACGGCCTCACTGACTACTCACCTGAAGCAAGCATGAATTCATCCCAACTACCCAACACATCTTGCCCATATGATGTGAGTTTACATCAGTCTTACCCACAACAATCTCAACCCCAAATACTCTCGTCAACGCATGAAATGTCAGAAGAAAGAGGGATACAAGCACAAGGAAACGAAGCAATGCCGCAAGGTGTAGCGTCCTCTAGTATCTACCCTTCGTTGCACGAGTTCTCTTTATCAACTAATGCAGGAAATATAGAAATCAATTCCACTGAACAATTAAATGGACAAACTTCAAAGAGATCACTTGAACAAAACGAAAACTCTTCTATTCCTACCAAAAAATGGCAAATGAATACGTGTACTCAGTGCCAGTGCAAAATCAATTCGGAGTGTTAGGTAATCTCAGCGAACCAGAATCGCCAGTTAACGTTCCTCCAATATTTGTATACGATGTAACTGACATGACAGAAGTTACAGTATTTCTGAAATCAGTGCTAAAAGAAACATTTTTCACGGAACTTAAATTCAACAAAGTAAAAGTACAAACTCATTCAAGTGAAGATTATAGACTATTAATTAAATACTTAAACGATAATGGAAAACAATATCATACGTACTCAGATCCTACATCTAAAAAACTGTCAATAGTTATAAAAGATATCCACCAATCAGTAAGTGATAGTGATATTCTCGATGAACTAAAACAAAATTATCCCGTGGTTCAAGTGACAAGACTTCACAACAAAGAAGGACTGCCAATACTTGTCGTTGCAGTAGTACTAATTAAAGAAAACAATTGGAAAGACATTTATAAACTAAACCGACTTTGCCATGCAGTCGTGCGTGTGGAAGACCGAAAACCTCGACCGGGCCCCATCCAATGTGCGCGATGTCAGGGTTACTATCATACAAAGAACTACTGCACGCCTGCACGCGCAATATTATATGTGCCATATGTACAGGAAGTCATTATACCAAAGATTGTAAAGTGGCGAGTAGTTTCAAACCAAAATGTGCGAATTACAATGTAGAAGGTCACAGAACCAATGCACGGTCTAACGTTTGTACTCACTTTACTAAAGTCTTAGAATCCAAATCAGCCAATTCGGTAAATACAAATAAATGCAACTCTTCATCTAATAAAAAGACTTTCAATCCGCAATCAACTGAATTTCCTTCTCTTCCATCAACTTCGCAAATCCCTCACTTCACTCAGAATACTTCACATTCATATCCTCCCAATTCTGTACCCATACTGTGATATACCAGAATATGATAGGTTTTATTTAATGATGTTAGTTATACATGGGGTAGATAAATGGGGATTCAATATGGCGGTATGCGGCCTTAGCAACGTCAGTGCAGAGGTTGGCAAGGTCAACAAACTATACACGGGCCTTGATGACGTCAGGACGCCGGCTAGATGGCTGAAGAACCTGATATAATTGGTGCAAAAACGAATGACTGACGGAGGTCGCGGCTACTCGGATTTGTAAGAGACGCACGGGTTGGTTATTAAAGATTAGATAGTCTAATTTTTACCGCCGTGTTTTGGAAAAATAGAAGGATGGACGCCTACCGAGCCATAAAAGGGTTCAAGAAGGCATTAAATAGAATATTCTGACTCGGGGTGTCGTGGAGTGAAGATCGTATATTCTGACTCTGGGTGCCGTAGCGTAAAGATCGTTAGTAGACCATATAGTGGGAAAGTGAGACTTGTATTTTTCTTGTGAGAGAAGTGATAGTTTGTTTTCGGACTTTGAAATAATTTACCAGAAGTGATTTCGCGGAGGACTTGTTCGGATTTTTGGACATTGCAGTTGGACTTCAATAGTTTACATAACCGGTGGGAGAGACTAGGAACCGGGAGCGTCGGATAAGAACTAACAAATAGTTTAGGCAGTGTGGACTGGACGTGTTAGCAGCGGCGCAACACCGAAGAAAGAAACGGAACTTGGAATTAACAACGGCCAAGTGAGAAGTGACCACGGAGCGTTGGCATGCAAAAACGGTAAAAAAATACTGCAGTATAAAAGAGATAATTTATTCAAAAAAGGGTCATGACCATCAAATCAATTGTGTTAATTTAAAGTTAAATAAATTGTTGAATTTTGCTTTCATTTGTCAATCATAATTTTCAATTAGTTGGTAGCATAATTATTACATTTCAGATTCCACGCTATACTGTATAGTTGGCAGATCAGGTAATCGGCTATCGAGGCGATAGCGAGTATTTGTATCCGGACCCATCGACCCAAGCTAGCTGGATTTTTATATAATTTTGTTAAAATCAGATAGAAAAACTTTGGTAGTAATTCATGTAACCTGTTTCTAGCGCCCAAATCTTAATAAATTTGGAACAGGACATAATTACAGCCACGCTTTTGATGAGACGTGAGAATGGTACATTTCAATACATACTTTCAACCAAAATAATATCAATAATAATAATAATAACTACAACAATAATATTTCAATCTTGTCAATTATTTAACTCAGCAAATTACCAATTTCATAAATCATTTAATCCAGGCCTTCATGCCATCAATAATAAATTTCATAAAAAATACAATACTATAATATCATCATTTAATAATAATTAAAATAATGTACAGCGTACCTCGTCTTAATAATCTGACAATTCTCAATTGGAACAGCAACGGTGTCTTACTTAAAAGACATGCTCTCATTCACTTTTTAATAGTTCATAAAAATGGCATAGCTTGTATTACTGAGACCCATCTAGTTTCTTCTAAAATATTACGTATCCCAGGTTATAAATGCTACAGAGCTGATCGTCCCAACAATACTCCAGCTGGTGGCGTTAGGATCCTTATCAAAACTAGCATTAATAGTTGTCCCAATTTCTTACTCTTCACGCCAGGAGTAGAAACAATATCAGTGAAGATTTCTCTCATGAGCGGTGACTTAATAGTTATCTCGGCCTACAAACCACCGAACAAATCCATAGTCATATCAAATTTTTGGACACTTTTCTCTTCAAATACTTCTTTTCTTTTGCTCGCTGATCTAAATACAAAACATACGTCATTGGGTTGTAGATCCAATTCTCCTAATGGAATACATTTACACAATCTGTGTCAAAATTACAATTTAAATGTTATTGCTCCGGTCGATCCCACACACTACCCTTACAACCAAAATTGTTTTCCAGATATTCTAGACATTGTCATCACCAACACAAATATTCCACTAGTCCCCTTCTCTATCCCTGAGCTAGATTCGGATCACAATCCAGTAATTTTAACTGCCAGCAATACAAGACCTCTTACAAATCGTCCACCACATTTACTTACTCAAAGAGTTAATTGGAGGAAGTTTAAGCAACATGTCACATCCTCTCTCCCTCCCATTAAACAGTATTTTTGACATCCATATTATATTAATTAATGTTAATTATTAAATAAATATAAATTATTATATTTTGACATCAGTATTTTTGGATATCTTTTGTATCTTTCTAAGTTTATGTAAATTTCTGTTCAAATTTATTTTCAAAAACTGTTACTATTAATAGAGACTATAACATTATTGTAACTGACGATATCCGTGAAATTAAATAGTAAAAATTGTCTGGGAATATATTTCGTCAAACGTTCCAATAACAATTTAAATTATCAATATTGGTTTGATGATTCATCAGGAGAGTACGCAATCATTTTTCAGTACTTAGTAATCAGCATTCCTGTAGACATGACACTAGACGAAAACACGGCAAGCCTTTGTTTACGTACAGCAAATTACACTTGAAACCACATATTTCTCGACTGGCATTTGGTCTTCGGACGCAGTAAGCACTGGACTCTTCCTGGAAGTGCACTTCCCGAGACTGCATCCTCCCTGCGTTTTTGATGAATTTCTTTGAAGGCGCAGTCGAGCGCGAGCTGCCGTGTCACGGCCGTCGCGACGCAGCACCGCGTCGCTTCTTGTGTGCATTTCGGAAGCGGCCTCCCCCTCCGGCGGCGGCGGCGACGACGTCAAAACAACGGAACAAAGCGGGGCTTCCCTCGCCCGGCGCTTTCGCCCGAGAGCTTGCGACCCACGCCGCACGCAGTGGCTCCAACTGCGCCGAAATCCACCGAAATGCGCCGAAGTGCGACGAAATCCACCACCTGAACAGCACAAAATTGGTCCAAAATCCACCAACGGCACTAAATGACATCAAACGTTCTCAGCACTATAGTGTCATTTCACTGCAAGCAGTTCAAGAAAGCACTAGAACCACCACAGTCGATAATTAGAAGTCGAATTCGAGTAGAAAGCAAAAGCTGTTTTTCACCCAATTCGGCCAGGTCTGTCGTCCAGTTTCCCTTGCTCCATTAAGCAAATGCTGAAGTGTTCCCTTACTTTGATTCTGAACTGTAAATGTAAATTCCCTCTGCGCGATTTCTTCAGTTCTCATTTTGCTAGGTGTGAGAGAATGGTGATTAGCTATTTCATCAGCACTACTGTCCAGTCAAATTTGTACGTTGTTTGTCGATGTTCTTGGTTTCTATTACACGGAAGCAACCACTAATTGTTATGAAATGTCAACAACGCTCGTTGCTGAAGAAAGCGCACGTGGATTAAACCCACCTCCGAAGTTGAATTGTTATTCCTAGATGGCAGAATTGATTCTGATAGCCAATCCATTGAAAGTCTCACATGTTTTAAATGAAAATATTTGTACGTGACTACTTTCCAAAACCAACACCACCTTGTCATTGGTTCAATAAAAAAATACTGTAATCGGCGGAAAGCGAGACACTGCAAAACGATCTGAAGAATATACTTGCCTGCAAAGAGCGACTGGATTGTCTGTAAACCAAATGAGGGTTGGCATCAGACGCTAATTTCCTACAAACAATTGCGTATCTCGAAAACGAAAGGCGATAGCGACGATCGAATTGCGGAATTTCGGAACTTGTTGAAACTTGTGGAATTGCGGAACTTGTTGAAAGACAATTAAAATGAGAAAATAAAACAGAACTACAAAATTCGTAAATTTATAAAATAATTCCAATTTTTGCAATTATAAAGTAGGAATAGTTCCCTGATGTCCACGAATCGAAAACTGTGATTTAACAATTTTGCAACCATTAACAATTTTATAAAGAAATCCAAATGTACGCTATTCCTGGCGGAGACAGTCCCAAAATTGTCCCTGGGTTGAATATCGCAAAGTAAAAATTTTGACAAGAGATTCAAATTGATTGCTTAATATCTAGTTTAATTGGTGATTTAATAACAAATATACATTTTTTCTTTGAATTTTATTGCCTTTATTGAAATAGTTCCGTAGAAGTCCTCTATTGATTCGATAAAGACAGTATTTTGCAAGTTTTGCAAGTTTTAGAAACATATGAACAATTGCAAATATGCAATTTTAATAGTTTTTCTGATCGAAAAAATCTGTAGTAAACTGTATACATTTGATAAAGTTCTTGGATTGTGTGTGAACAATAATATGGGAATTAAAATGTGTGTAAGAAAGTAATTGGTCTATAATTTGTGTTATTTTATTTCGTATCAACGTAATTTCTTCAAAAAGAATTGATTGAACTTTCTTCAAAAAGAATTGATTGTGGTTCATGGTATGTGTTCATAAATCTTTCAATGATTTTATTTTCATGATCATACAAGTGTTTCATTCCATGTATTTCTATTTGAAAATATTTCCACATCTGTGCTAAGGACGCCCGCCATTTTGTAAGACGTTCATTGGATGGGGCACCCCCGCTCTGCGTTGAGATTGGCTGCGGTGACGTGTTAGGCTCCACCTGCGATGTTTCGTCATGGCAAGGGCTGCCCAAGCCGTACAAAAGCTGAACTTAGCCGCAGACGGCCGCGGTCAATTTTTGTTTCCAGAACGGTACTGATGCGGAACAGACAGTAGTAGACACTATAGAATTCATTTTCCTTTTCAACTGCAAGGGCAGTGATATAGAATTCTTGTCCTTCCAACAACCATTTTTTATCTTTGACTTTTTATTTTTCACTTAATTTTGAGTTTCTATTTTCTGATATGCTCGAAAGTATGCAATTTTCTTTTCTGTATTTCTTTGATTCACATTGCCTTTGGCGCCTTTAGCCCAGTGTGTGCGCTGCGGACCGCGCGACAGGTAGCTGCGTAAGACGCTTTAATGGAGGCGCAGGTGTCTCTGTGCGAATAATGACCGATGTGATCACGGCTGCTTCTGAGATGCAAGTCATCTGCGTGAATTCTGCAGCCCACGCATGGTATTTGCGGACGCTCTTTGCAGCTGGAATTGCTTTGCGAAAACAGCTTCATGATTGGGAGACGTCCGCCAGAATATTTTAGAGGAAGTCATTATGGTATCATTTGTTTTGATGTAACTACTTTTATGTTGAAACGAATATGTACGTTATGCGAAGAACTAATTCTCTGTACCCGTACTTCACTGTAATAGAAATCGAAGTAAAATTTTAAAAAGGTCTGATTTTGTAAATTTACGAATTTTCTTCAAAATATTTAATCATCCGAAAGGGAGAAAACATTGTATCATAATTATGTCGTACCTACTTTATTCCTTTTCCAGTCGCAAATAACTGCAAATTTTCTATTAGACTTGGAACGAAATTCGAATAGCAATTATTACAGGGAGTACTGACTTAGTGTTTTCGGGCACGTCGTCTATTATGGTAATTAGTCTCGTAAGTGTAGTGCATGTTATAGCCCGGGAGGTGGCTGTGTTCTCTCCCTGCTGGAAAATGATATTCCGCGCCAAATTCCGTGTCGTCTTGCGGGTTACCCCATGCTTGTATCCCCCCAGCGGTGGCAGCGTTGCCAGGTGGTCTTAAGCATTTCCCACTATATAGCGCTGCAAAAACCACCAAAACGACAAAAAAAACAAATTTGAAAAAAAATTATATTTCATATTTAAGTGGGAAAGTAAGGAAATTAAAGAAATACGAAAAATATTGTCAATTGTATATGATGAAATTGTATATGTTTACAGTAAACATCCCTATTTGTTATATATAAAATATATATAACAATTGATATGATAATGTACCTATTTATTAACGATTGATATAATAATGTACCTACTGACTGTGTAAACTTATAAACTTTTATAAGTTTTGTTTTAAAGAGTTTCACACTATGTATAAGAACGAAACGTAAGAGGTATCTTTGTTCCTAGCATTGTAATAAACGAGATAATGCTATCTCTTTGTAAAAAATTTCCTTCAACCGAAATTTTTGTTTACATTACTTGTTTATTGCTGTGATTCGTTCCTTTTCATCGAATATGTTGCCCTCTTCCACCAATCTTTGATTGTAACAAATAATCGCCCAATTTTAATCGAGGAAACTCATTCAAATCCTCTTACGCACATTTAAGTGTTTATACTGCGCTTTGTAACATTTGAATAAATATTTCTGCAATCAAAGGGAACTACTTCTGGGTTTTGTAATACCCAATAGATATTTTAAAAATTTGACATTTAAAAAACTAAACGAAAAGCCCCCCAAAAATATTTATTTGCCTCCTAAAACATTCACTAAAGAAAAAAAAAACAACAACATAATTTAGAGAGAAACTCCCTAATCAGGCAACAATGACGGGACATCGCCCCACAGGTCTCTCACTTTGGGTGTTAGTGTATTGGAAGTAAGTGTAAGTGTGTACGTAAGGGAAGAGGCGAAGACTAGGATGAAGTTGGAAAGATCGCACGCAGTTCATTACCCGTTTGTCATGGCATTCTTTGGAATTGTTCCAGCTTCCGACTGATGTTAACAGAAGAAACCACCGATAACTACCGATTCGAGAAGCCAGTCATTAGGATTCTCATCCAGTCAGTGGCGTTATCAAGAAATTATTACAATTAATGTATCAATGAACACAAGTGTCTTGAAGAACAAACACAACGACGCAACATGTAGAACGTAACTTCAGAACTGCAAGAAGCATACAAATTTTTTTAAAGAAAGAGCGTTTTAAGGTACTTGTGAAAAAGTTCAATTTTGCATACTGATGGAACTTCATCAAGAACAGGTTCCGCCGTACGTCATAAGTTCTTTGTAGTTGATGTGACGTGATAGTTTCCAAGGCCACATATTTGTTTTTGTGTGACGTACATCTTATTCCTCATGTGGCTGCTCTTTCCGCTTTCATTCAACAGAACAGCTTACTCTACAAAAAGCTGAATTGTCATTTCACGATTATGCGATAGTTCCAAGTCATATTTTGGTAGGTACTGTAGATATGAATGACGTAAATCATACACTTTCGTAGCCTGATCTTTCCGTTTTCGTTCATTGTAAGAGCAATTTCTTGAAAATATACTTAATTTATTATGCCCGACAACATCCAGCAATTTTCACGATTTTATAGTGTCGTCATTGACACAAAAAGTCATTACATTTACGAGAGACAAAATTCAAAGAAAATAATATCGAGAAAAACGTAAGGGTGAATATATACTCCAGTGGTGCATTAAAAGTTCTGTCTGACTAGGTCAGTGGTGCCAATGTCTTCTACTGGTGGCAGTGGCACGCGTCGTGGCTCCGTAGCATGCCACGAGCTATTCTCCGTAGCATGCCACTAGCGTCGGGAAAGGAAACTATTAGTAACCCCGCCGTTTTACAATAGGGCGTTGTCTCTGGTGGCGAGGTGATGAACCGCGTAGAGGGGCGATTTCGTTGTGGTACTCGTGTCACTGACTCCCGCTCGTGGCATGGACCTTGACAACACTGGACTAAGTGATACAGCGGTTGTTCGTTCAGGGTCACCCTAAGGTGAGGAAACTTCGCTTCTCGGGTAATTACGAGGATGTCTGCTTTCGAGGAAACCATTGCGGTGACAGAGGATGTGCACGCAATACGGCGTCTTCGAAGTGTGTGTCCTGTCCTTTATCCCCCTCCCTCGCCACAAAGGAATGTGTGAGCTCACTCCGATGCAGCTAACTAGTTGGCGCAGACTCGTGATCAGATATCGAGTTCCGGAGACGAAGCCACCTTATTCATACAGTGGGTCACATGTACAGACTTCGAAAGTGCTCTGGAAATTTCATGTCTTCATTGTTTTCTAATCAGTTTCATCACTGCAGAGAATTACGATAACTACTGATTGAATTTAAATAATTAATTAAATGATACATTGATTTCATATATTTTGTATTCCTTGTATTTTGCTATTCATTAATGTATTATTGTGAATCACAGGTGTTGAAATTATGTGTACATGTTTGTGTGTTTTGTCGTTAAAAAAACGAAACAATAAATGCCTTAATGTACGATCAATACATTTTTATTGTCCGTTTCATTGATATATCACTGTGTGGAACAATATTTTCTATGAATGATTTTAGTGTTCTAAACCAACTTATCTAGGGAGAGCATGCTGTTTTTCCTTATGATATTGCTTTAGATAAACACTCTTTCAAAACTTTTTGTAAGAAGCTTAAGCTCCTTCAAAATTATAGTGTGCACTTGACATAATGATGCAAATTTGATAAATTCCAAAATGTAAGGCCATTTCCCTTTAATTTTGTTTTCGAAATGAACCTGACAATACGCACTACTACTATTCTGCGCAACGTAATGTATGTGTTATGTCTTTCAGAACTTCTGACCAAATCAGAATTATCCAATAACTTTCAGAAGAAATAAAATACTACGTTCACTAATATCAACTTAAATGTTCATTTTTCTTAACTCAGCTCAAAGGTAGCGTGAGTACATTTGCGAGTTTTATATGCATATGCATATTTATCCATATCAGAAATTTCCGCATTTCTTTCATGAAATGTACATTATAGTAAATATCATGTACGCACTTTAAATTCATTGTGCACATGTATTCCCGTGGAAACATAACATTTCGCGTCGAAAATGGCTTGGCCCGCGGGCTTGTTGGCGATGGTCATCCCTCACTGCCGAAAGCGACATTTAACGTTGGGTTTGAAAACTACGTTCTCTCGACCGAACTACGAAGATGAAATTCATTTGATTGGACCGTATGAAATATTTTAACGTCCATTGAGAGCTAAAAAGTAGTACAGAAGTAAAAGACTTCCGTGATTCCTGCCCATGAAACTAAATTGACATTAATTTTTATATACGTAATGTTGCATTCAAGTTACGTTAATTTAAAATGTATTGTTATAAGGAAGGTAATCGAGCAGCGAAAGGACAGCTGAGTGTCAAAGTATTGTTCCTGAATTGGAAAAGTGGCGGGTTTGATACCGAGTCCAGGTAAATATTTTTATCCATTCTACATTGCCACAAGATCTTCTAATTTAAAACATTCTACATTTTTCTTGTCAATGTTATGTATAAAGCAGCCAACATTTGCATTCGCGAACAAGGCGAATTTTTGAATTCTGAAGAAATTACATATTTGTCGATTACGTAATTTCGATTTAATAAAACGATTTCTATCAAAAATTAATGTAAAATACTTGAATGTTGTTGAATAATTGTTGAATAAACTCGTCTTATTTATTGAGAGACATTATCGATTTTCCCGCTAAGTAACAGGGTTTCAACTGTCCTTGGCAGGTTCAACTGGTTAGAATGAGATAAGAATGCGGGGTTGCCCCAAAGAAAAATCAATATTTTGCACTCACAGGCAAGCAAACGAAACTTTATTCTCCGTATTCAATTTTTCGACTGGGCCGTCATGCCACACGAGTGCCAGTTATGACATCTATTTGTCTCGGAGATGTTTTTTTATTTCCTTATTAATAATGCGTAAAAATGTATTTACGCAAAGGAGAGAGTACTATAATAAGTTAATTTGACAAAAAATCATGGATAAGCAATACATCTTTTATCGGATTCGATTATGCTCCCTAAGGTTCCGGAATAAAGCTTTCTATCATTGAGCCAAACGAATAGTGTTGTATTACCACTGATCGGATTAATTATTGTGCCAAATTTTGGTCATTGTTTGAAAATCTTCCAAGATATATAGACATTTACAAATAACGTTCGTATGTGGCATGTATTTTGCTACACAGAATTAAACTATAGAGGGAGGAATTTAGAGGTTTGTTTTAGTTCCACATTTTGAGTATATTGTTTTCTCACAAACGACGATTGAGTAATGGGTGACATGTTATCTTGGAAATTAATTCATATTCGAGCTGCTAGAATTCTTCCTTGTTAAGTGATCCCCTGCTCAAGGTATTTTCTCCTATGTTGTCTTCCCGTTGCTGGTGCACATTCGTGTGAAAGTAAATTTAATAGCGCAAAATATGAAAGTTTCCTCGCAATTTACCTATGCATCGCACACGCGGACGGTGTTTATATTGCATTCTGAACACTTTTGCCTGCACAATCTTTAGACTGAATTTAGCCAGTGAGAGGCCAGATATTTCTCAGGGACATTTTTACTCATCATTAGGGAGAGGATTTTCATGCACAAAAAACTCGATATATACTATTAATAAAAATATGCATTTATGATCTAAAAATTCGGAAATATGCAATTTAACGTCCAATTAAAATTAACAATATTTCATTTCCTCTATAAACCTTTCTTGATAAAAATCAGAAGAGGCATGTTTGGAACGAAAAGATATACAATGTTTGTGCAAACATAATATAATTTGGCGTTCTTCGCGAGAGAAATAATTGAAGTAAATATTCATCTTAGTGAAACACAATATACGTCTTGTTATATTTCTTCTGACTGGTTTACAAAATAAGTTATCAAGAAATATCCTAAATTTTCACAAATATTTTATCATCTTTATAAAAAACTCAAACTGTGGCAAGGTCTTTCGAATCAATGAACCCTCACAAAAAAATTGATTCTATGAAAAGAAAATCTTTATAGACAAGTCTCTATTTTAACGAAATATGCAAACTATGCGCCTTTATTTACAGGAGAATGCACCAACAGGAAAAATCGGCCAAATATGCCCTAATATATTAATCTATATAGCATCATATTCTCATCCAATGACAAGAAATTTCTCTTAGCTATGCACTGAAGCAACGGACAAAAATATGCAAAATCATAGAAATTCGCTCTCTGCTCACCGTGTAGTGCTCCCAAGGGTTCTTCCAATTTCATATGTGGAGTGACTTCGTTGACGTGTGAACGACTTGCAGGAGGCCTCTTAACGCTCCCGCGCACCCACTTTGTGAAACGAACCCTACAGCATAAACAAAATGTAAGCATTTTTGTATAATCTTATATTTCACCGACATTTCTTTTATTTCTTCAAATGTATTTTTTATTTATTATTATTATTATTATTATTATTATTATTGTTTTAATTTAGAGATAATTTTTCTAAGTAATTGGCATTACATTGTTGAAAGTCTCAAAGTATTTTGAAGCATTCTGAGGATATCTGACGTTACTTGAGAGTGTGGGGGTCTAGTTTATTTTTGTTAGTAATTTTTGTGATCTATAGATCACAATACAGTCGGTATACACTTTATTTTTGACTGCGGAATGAGTGGCTCCGTTCAGAATAAAACCGTTGGAAAACCCTTGTTTTTATTGGTTGGAAAGTGTTACTTTGGTTAGTTAGTTGGAAAGTATATTTTGTCGCACGTTTCACGCAAAGAAAACAAAGTAAACTGAAAAACTGGGGCGTCATGAATTAAAAAAGCTGCCGCATCGGTGATTGTTTAATGACTGTTTGCAGGAGTGCCAATTGCTCAGATCATTAGTCCCATCTACATCACATTGTTACCCCATTGATACCCACCCAAGCTGGTCTGCCGCGGCACGTATTGAGAATAATCCTTCTTTTTGTGTGTTATTTTCGTTCGTGTTTGTGTGTCGTATTTTCGTGTTAGTTTCGTGTTATCAAGGTCGTATCAACTTGTGGGTCATTCTCAACCACTATTTCATTTTACCGTTATGGTGTCTATGAGGATGAAGCGATATGGTGATGAAAGAACGAACACATACAAACATTCCCGAGGCGGAGCTCGAACCCGCGACCTTTCGGTCCGAGATCTCTATGGCACTACTGCTATAGCGACCTCGGCCACCGGTCCGGCGAGAATTCTTTTGTTTCCATGAATTCTTAATAAATAATGTACGCAGTTCTCCCGACAGTGTCTTTAACATTTCTAAACAAACCATTCATCCGGATCAAACTTTCAGCTGGACAGAAACCGTTTAATTCACAACTAAAGACAAAGTATTTTACCAAATAAACTGTTATCTTTCGAACTATTCTTCTGAAAATGTTACTTGCAAATATTGTATTTTTCATAAACATATTACTTCAATTAACTACAGTGGCTATGTTTTAAATATGACTATTTCTCTGGAATAGGAATAGTGTATAATATTTCCTCATTTGGGGGTCCCCGGTGGTCATTTTTCGGGCCCTTCGAGTTATACATCCAGCAATACTTGTGACACTTTCGCATTATTGCAATCTACCTTTTTCGCATTATTGCGATCGTATCCTTTTTGCACTAGTTTGTTTTTTCGTCTTTACTCAAAAGCATAACACAAGCTGCGGAGGGGCGGCCGGCGCCTGCCGGCGGCTGGCGTGTAATTACGCGCGAAGTGTCTGCTTAATTACTGCGCCGCCGACGGACGTGCGCGCAATGTGGAAGTTTGGCAACGGGAGGAAGTAGAAAGTCGCTGCTCCTCATCCTCCTCGGAACCACTGTTATTTATCGCTGGGCCTGCGTGTCATTGCGATAGACGGCGAAACCACAAGGGACATTTCATTCGATTCCATTCGCTTCGAGAAAGTGAGAATCGATTTCGGGCGCGTCAACCATTGAGGTCGTTAATCTTCTTAAGTACAGATCGTTTTATCTTCGAATGTGGTGTTCCTTTCAAGTTGGAAAGTGTGATACCGCGCCAGGCTACAGGTTGTTTTGGTTTTCCTCCTCAAGGTTTCGTCCGCAGCGCGGTGCCGCCCCGAGCGTGGCAAGCTCTGAACTCCCGGCATGTGGCGTAGTGCAAAGCGTATATGTATTTGTGTAAGTAAGGGGTGAGGATAGGGAAAGGAAGAGGAAAGAAAGATCGCGCGCGGTTTATGGAACGTTTGTTAGTGTACTTTTGCTGCACTTGCCTTTTGTTAATGGGCGAAACTTCGGAAAATTTCTGCAGCTGGTTGCCGGAAGCGGCCTTCTTTATTTGAAGTCTCTTACTCACACGTGATATTACCTTGTTAGAATTGTTTCCACCCCATCTTATTCAATGAAAACTTAATTATTCAACGTACGTCGCAGGCTTACTGTTATACAAAAAATGAAAATCACAAATGATCAGAATCTTTTGCTGTATTTGTTGATAATAATGAAGGATTTTTATGAGAACCTAGGTGACGCGAATCCTGTTTATTGGAAGTAATGAAATTTCATAGTAACGTGGGCAGTTCCAGAAATTTGTTATTCTCTTTTACCAGATCGTGACGATGGCTTGAAATGATAAAGTGAATCATGCATTACCAACTACAAATGGAAATTCTTTGTATGAAGTCACAGTATTTATCTACCATGTTCATATGTTTTACGAAATGGAATTTGAATAACAAATGCCGTTTCCAAGGAGACAAGGAGGGTACAGACTTCTCAACCAGACTAGTTTCTCTGGTATACACCAGAGATATTTCAGGGACCTGGTTTCTTCAGATTTCTGTTACCACCTATCTTGAGATCACAAAATACACTCGGAGCAATGTAGTACGCCAAACTAAATGGGGACTTCGGGGACTTCGACAGGAAGTTTTCTGGACCGCCAACTTCTGAAATGTTTTTGAGGTCTGTGATTTTCAAATTCGATAAAGCTTTTGTCCAATAGGTGTATCCTTATTTTTTCCCATTTCGTTTTGTTAGGTTTTGAGCTCAGGAATCTGTAAATTATTATATGTATGCTGCAGTGGCGTAGGCTCAATGTATTGTCTCAATGTAAACTGTTTTCAGTAAAGTAATTTACTTTCTTCCGTAAGCATCTCCCTCTGTTTCCATATTCCCTCCCGGCATTTACATGCGCTCTCCAATAGGCGGTATTTCCTTCGCTGGATGTGAAGGAACAAGAAGCATCCCTTGAACGACATCGCTACGTTGGTGAGGTCATTGAACTCACGGCCATGCGCTGTGTGCAAGCTGTGTGGTTTCGACGGCCGATGATGTGACCAGGTCTCTCACATCTCAGGTTTCTGAGTTCTCATTGGCGTTTTTGTATCCCCTCCCAAGAACCTTCCATACCCTTCCTCTGATGCAGTCATAATTCGGCCGTACGGCTGGGAATCACAGACGTCACGTGCCGCGATTGCTGGCCCCGAAGCGGGGAGCGGGGCGCGGGGGGCAGACGGCACGACTGTCTCTCTTCACAACTCATGCACGTCTGCCAACTATGCTTAAGCACATTTCATCCTGATTCAGTTTCGGTGGGTAAGACGATGTGTGTTAGCAGGCTTGACAAAACAAGATCACTGCCTTCATGTAAGAAAATAGTAGGTAGGGACAGTCCAGGGACAGTCCGTGAAGTCCAAATGGTGGTGCGACGTAATTTCGTTCGTCTTGTGTGTCCTTCGTTGTAGCGTAAATACTGTTTCGTACTGAATGTGCGTTAAATAGACTACATTGTTTAACTATTGATGCGTTAAAGAGAATCGTGAATTCGAAATTGTAACGTGAAAGAATAAAACGTGTGTGTGAAGGGACGCGACATAGCGCGCTCATCCAGTACATTTATGGCAGCAGATGAGTTACTTGTGACATAGAACAGTAGTGAAACGTCTCATTGTTCTATAGACAGGATTCTTCAAATTCTGTTTAGTTCTTTCTCCTATTCTGAAAGACTTAAGGTAATTAGTGATTGATAACCAAGACAACGCGAATCTATCTTGAGTTCGAAAATTAGGTATGTACTTTTTATGGTTTATTTTTTAGTTTTATTGTTTTGTTTATGTAAGTGCATACAGTGAGAAATTGGTGATTTTCAAGGAAGATTCAGTAGGCATCTAATTTGCAAAATAAACTTCTAAAATACTTCAGAGTAAAATAGAATGATGCAGACTTTAAATATATGCAATTATGCCTTCAATCTGTAATATCATGATCGCATCCCCACATCTACTAGTCAGGAGACGCCACTGGTACGCTGTTATTTCGCAACATATGAATATAAGTAATAAATACAAAAAATAATTACTAATTATATTATGCGAATATTAATAAATATTTATTTACATTACACACACATTACACATAATGTGCCAAATATTTTTTTAAATTCTGCACCAACAAAAATGATTTATCAGCATAAAAAGCCTAAAATAACTTTCCAATTTGCAATTATTTCTTTAATTAAGCGTCATACGTCCAGAAATTATTAGAAATGCTCAATAATATTAGTAAATTTATTTAGTCAAAAACATATCCTTATTAAAACTCAAAAATATTAAATAAACAATTTTCGTAGTTGCCTGAATGCTCTAATAAATGGAATTGTTTTTTAGTTTTCATTGTTGTGGCGTTTATGAAAGTTCGTGTAAAAAGTTATTTCTTGAACACTTTTGATTTTTGTACTATGAGCAGTGTACTATGCATTAGTGCTTATGTTGTAATATGTACTATTAATATTCTTCTTCTTCTCTAGTCCTATTAGTGCTATACCTCTTCTGTTTCTAGTACTAGTTCGTTTTTGTCTCCAAATGTAATCAAAGTTCATCCTTAATTTTTTCTATTCCTTTTAAAAGAAGACTTACAGCCAAAAAATACGAATTCTGTTCATAGTATGCCTTTAAAAAGAAATTAGTCGTAAATGCTCCTGAATGCAGTAATATAATACATTACTTTATAATTTATTTTATTTTAGTCGTCATGATTTGTATATTGAAACTACCACAGAACTTTAATTTAAGCACTTATGTATATAATAATTATAACAAGAATTCAGTGAAATGTTTAATTAAATAATTGTATTATTGGGAGGTGTATCCTACGCACAATTATTAGTGTATTTAAGAAAGCCTTTTTTTCGGATCTTTTTTTAGGAGTCCCTTGTCGACGTATAAAAATTGCTAAGAGGTTGGTAACAACAGAGCCCGCTAAAACGTTCCACTTTTGCTGCCAGCTCGTCTTCAACAACTGTTCCAATTTAATACATTCTTCCTTCTTCTTTGACGGTTTTTACCTCTAGGAGTTTGCCGATTTCGATTTCCATATTTTTCGGTCCTTCCATTGACCTTCTTCTAGTCCTTTCTCATCCATTACTTCCTGTATATACGCCTTCCAGGTCAAAACAGATCTGTCTCTTCTACGCCTTCTTTCAGGTACCCAATTTAAAATTTGATTTGGCCATCTCTCATTTTGCATCCTCTGGACATGTCCGCTTTATTTTCTAGTCTTCTGGTTATGGTTGTTTAAACCTCAGCTCTTTCCCATATCACTTCGTTTGTTATCTTGTCCAGCCTTGTTATCTGCAAAGATCTTCTCATAAAGTCGAATTTCGTATATTTGTTTTTTAAAATAGTTGAAACAATATGAGGTAAATAAAAGAATATTATTGTTAACAAATTTGGAGATATTGCAGTTAAATAGTACTCACGTCTAGCTTCTATCTTGACTTATGAACTTTAGCTTGTACACATTGTGTAGCAATGTGTAGTAATATCTACAAACCTTGGCAACGACCTGCAACCGGCTGGAAACATTGCAAGGCTATTGGAACAAATTTCTTGGCCAGCATGCGGCTCTGGATGTGGCACACAGCGAGACGATGAACTTCGGAAAGCTATGTATTTTGCAACTATATATTTCGCAATGTGGCCAATTTTTATGGTATAGGTTCAAATTTTTCTCGGCCCCGCTCTCTCTGTGGTCGCCAGTATTTCTGATAAAATTCCAACGGGAAATGATAAGGTTATGCCCTTGGAACTTCCTAACGTTTCTTTGCCCAATATTGCTCCCGAAAATTCAAATACAAATCTTACTGATGATAATCTTCATTATTTGAAAATAAGTCAGTCTGGCGAAGCGCTCTGGATGTTACGATACATATGTTAATAAGGTGAATTGTAAACCGGTGAAGATGAAGCAGGTGCGCTTAAGCTGCTTTGTTGAATTTGAAGCGTCCCATTACTGTGTGGGACTTCTAGTTCAATTCCACTGATCATTGACAAATTTATGGTAGTATTAGACCTGAATGGGAGCGAACGCTTCGAGGACCCACATACATAACTCCTTTTGAGGAATTTGACGAGTTTGTTAGACCCTCGTATTAGAATTCTAGATTCCGCACGAGGCGAGTGGACGAAAACGCTGGCAGGTGCTTCCACTGGTGTGAGAATACATAAAGTTTCCTAGGACGTGAAAAATTGTGCGCTTTTTGCTGTCAGGATCATTTTTATGTTCATTCAATTTAAGAAATATTCACTTAAACCACATAGTTAGTAGTTGCAGATAACCTCTGCTTGAATTGTTTACGGTTAGGGCATATGCTAGCGCAATGTGTCGGCAGCAGTGTGTGCCATACATGTAAAAATATGCACCGCACATTGTTGCAATTCGATCGTGCTATCGACAGGAACGCCTTCGCTTCTGAAGTCACTGTTACACTCGATTCTTCCGAGGTGTCAATTAATCATTCCTCTCGGGTACAAATTGAACTGGCAGCGTACTGCCTACTGCTTGGTGCGGCTGGAAGCCGAGAATTGGAGGTCAGTAGTGATACTACGTGCGTTACTGGACCAGGGATCGCATGTGTCACGAATAGAGAACGGATTTCTATGATTTTGCGTATTTTCTTCCGTTGGTTCAGGGCAAAGCTAAGTGAAATTTCTTTATATTTGGTTAGAATTAAATGCTACGTAGATTAATATATGTTAGTGCATATTTTGCCAAATTTTACTGTTGGTACATATTCCTGTAGTTATAGGAGTATATTTTGCATATTTCTTTAAAATAGAGACTTGTCTGTAAAACGTTTCATGTTTTCATTGAATCTATTAATTTGTGAGCTTTCATTGATTAGAAAGATCACGTCACAGTTCAAGATTGTTTTCTTTTCTAGAATTGATAAAAAACTTGTGCAAATGTAAGATATTTCTTGATATCATATTTTTTAAACCAGACAAAGAATGAACAAGACATACAGTGTACTTCACTAAGGTGCATATTTACTTCAATTATTTCTCCTGCGAAGTAAGCTAAGTTTATTATTAACTCGGCAGGGGTAACGTGACTTTTTGAAGCAAAAGTGGTGACGTTGGGGTGTCTCCAGACCCCCAAACTCTTTTCATGAAATATGCAAAATTATTAAAAAATAAATTAATATAATATTCTTGTTCTATTATTTTGCGTATAATTAAACAATTTACTAAGAATTTAGTTGCTAAACAACTCTGAGAAATCATCAGGAAAGCATCTAATATTTGGAGTTAATTTTTCTACCGGTCTGCGCGTGTTGTCGTATCCAAGCCCATGTTTCGTAGCAGAAATTGAAATATTTTCAAATTCAAGTACAATGGAAAATTTCAATACTCATTATCCACATTCCACAATTCAGCAAGATTCTGGTGCCCTAATTTCACACATCCAGCCAAAATACGTAGCACAATTACTGCCATCATTTCCTCTTTGTCAGTCTTATGCGTGCTGTGATCATTTTTATTTCTCTCTAAATCCATTTCATTTTTGATGTTGGTGGATTCTGTAATTCTCTCAATCATATCCAAATCGATAAACAAGGAAAAGATTATCCTGGTATTTTGGAATTGCGTGCAGACTGCTTGTTCCTGGGCGGTGAGTAACGATATTCTGTTCCCGCTTTCAGCAAACGTTGGCGTATTCTTCCACTCCTTTCTTAACATATAAAGTGACCTAAAATGTTCGTAGTACTTCAGTATTAATTTTGCAGGGGAATCCTAACGTAAAAATACAGCATGCAATACGTTCCCAAACTAATAGAATGTACGAGACTGAAGACACCTTTGATAACGTAAAAGGTAACGCGGGGGTCTCTGGGCACCCCAAACAAAACAATAGCTTGCTACAGGAATAAAACTCATTCAAGTGGCAAACTGAGAGCACTCTAAATATCACGATACAAAAAGAGAAAGGTACTAAAGCAATGGTCAGGGTAGCCAACACGGGATATACAATAAGCGGGAAGAAAGGATCGTGGGGGTCCCACAGACCCCCACGTTACCACTCCCCGGTTAAGCTAGGTTTTACAGATAAGTCTATTATGTTCTTACAAAAATGTATTTTTTCATTCTAAGCATTCTTCTCTTGAGTTTTATCGAGAAAGATTCATACAGGAAATGAAGTATTGTTAATTTTAATTGCATATTATAGTGCATATTTCAGAATTTTTAGATCATAAATGAATTTTTTAAAGGCATATTTCAAAATTTTTTAGGGCATACAAATCCTCTCCCTAGTCGTGAGTATCGAGACGCCTGGATTCGTTCTTAAGACTTAAACCACGTGTTTCGATCTTGTTGAAGGCCATCAGAAGAGCCTCGGGGAAGAGTGCGGGGGGCTGTCGCGGTTACACTGACGCCGCGTAGCCAAAGCGAGCCGAGTGTCCTTGTGCATGCCTTAATCATTCCTTCCTTGACGAGTTACATTTCCCGTATTATTAAACGACGTACCTTAAAGATTTAGAATTTCCTGACCCTAATCCGCAGAGCAATAAAAAATATAGATCTTTTAGTTGGAGTAAATGAATACGGTAAGATTATTGTTGAGGGATTAAGGAAAGGCCCTATGCATACACCTAATGCTCAAAAGACTGTGTTCGGTTGGGTAAATATCCAATGCGTCACAGCAACCTGTGGAGAATTGTTTGGATTTGTATATCCGTTCACAGAATAAAAAATGGAAAACTAACTGCTGAATATTCTAGAAAAAAGATATGCTAGACGCCATTAAGCTGAACAGATGTCACGTGCGTTTTATTCGGTCACGTGGGAAGCACAGAGCATGCCACAGGCAGAATCATCTCTGGATCGGAGATCATCTCTCACGCAACCGGACCTACGTGGTAAAGAATGCATTCGCATGTTATCCCTTGAACCACGTGGATAATAATAAAAACATCGGACCGGAGCCGGTACTCCCTTGCTTCTCACGACGTCTCGAGTGTCCCGCGGCGCCGCGCCGCACCGGTCGCAGCGAGCGACCTCCACATAATAGCCGCAATTAGCTAATTGAAGAGGGGCTGATAATCGGAGGGGGGAGGGAGGGGTCCGAGGGGTTGGCGTGGGGTTTACAGAGAAGCGCTAGAGGTGAGACGGCGAGGTGGTGGGTCGGGCGAGGTCCTGATGTGGAAGCAGGGAGAGGCGTTGGTGTTTGCCGAGAGGGATGGGTGGGTGATGGGTTGCGTCGACGAGGCGACGGGAAGGGTCAAGACACGACGGGCTGGAGCGTGGCGGGGATGACTGATTTTAAGAGGCGGAGCGTGGTAGGGTTGAGCGTGGCGCGGTGGAGCATTTAGGGGTGGAGGGCACCGTGGTGGGACAGGGAAGAGCGTGATGGAAGAGCGTTGTGAGGCGGGGGCGTGGAGAGAGTGACAGGGTAGAGAGACGGGACGTGCAGGAGATGTAGTGAGGGGGGGGCGAGACCGAGTGCAGCATGATGAGTAGAGCAGTGGGATGCGTTTTGGGTCATGGCGTTGGGGAGGGGATACAGTGTTGGGGGATGTACGGCATGGCGTAGCGTTGGGGGCGTAGTATCATTGGCGTTGAGTAGGGGGGCGACGCGAGGCGGGACGTACTCTGGCGATGCGCAACGTCGCGAGGCGTACGGTACGGGGGCGCAGCCTGACGGGCTTAGCGGGCCGTGGCAGAGGGATCGTATCGTGGCGGGCGTGGCGGAGTGGGCGGGCATGGTGGGGCCGTCATGCCTTGGCGGGGCGGGGCGGGGCCGGGCGGGCGCAGCCTGTGGAGTCGCGGTGAGCGAGGCGGATCAGCGGGCGAGGAGGATGAGGAGCGTGCGTGGAGCATCGAGGGCGAACCCGGAGCCTCCCCAAGCGGCCCCGCGGCGCTGCTTCGCCTGCCGCCCGGGAGCGCGGAGGGGGAGGGGAGGAGGCTGCCCGGGCCGGAACTCGGCCGCGTGGAGCGGCGATTGGTCACGCGTAGGAGCCCTCGCCGGTGGCGGCGGCGGGGGGTGATTAGGATTCCCAACTGAGCGTGCAAGAGAGCACACGCTGACGGGAACTGGCGTTGGCTGTGTGCGAGTTTCCAACTGCTTATTTTTCTGTTAAATTGTTTTGTGTTTTTATGTGTTAAAATTACGATCAGATTAGTTTCAAGCAATGTTTGCTTGAATTGACATGGTGTTGGTGTTTAGCTGAGTTTAGTAACATGACAATGAAAGCCCTACAGCCTCTGAAGTTTCAGGTAATAACCGGTGTAGGCCATGAGTCCATTAATCCGTTTAACTTCCAGGAAAACGTTTATTGGTTTTCAAAAGTATGATAATGGTTCAGTCATTTTCAGGTGACTCATAATTGGAACGTAATGAATTCATCACCATGGGATATGTGTCTTCTGGGTGCTAATGCCTGGTTAGAACTGGAAATGTAATTTTTGTCTCCATTCTTCTCTTTGGCTCTTGGTTCCCTTTGAAACGGTTAATCTTCTGGACGTGTTGTTTACCCAGATGGGCGTATTGTTTTCCAAGGAAGGGCTTTAACACGGGATGCCGTAATGCTTAATCACTGTTTGTGACACATTAGCAAACTAATTACTTTACTTACAAAACGGTTCTGTTACTCTTCACTAGTTGTGCGACTCGTGGTACAACTACTTAACTACTCATCTTTGCCCTCTCGATTCCGGGGTTCACATCTCATTCGATTCATGTGGGATTTGTGGTTGTGAAAGTGGGTTCTCGGCGGGTTTCTAAGTTTTGTCGTTTCTGGTGTCTCTCATTCTATCATTTATACTTTCCCATATACTATACGTACATACGTATAGTATATACATACGTACGTACAGTAAAGGTTTGTATTGCTGCGAGAAAAAATGGCGGATTTTCGGCAGAAAAACTCTTATTACCGGGCCCTGGTAACGAAAAAATCCAGTTGCTAAACTAATGAAAAAACATCTCCTAACACGTAGGGCAGCCAGAATCCATGTTTTGTGGGTCCTTGATACCGAAAAACCAATTCAAAGCAAAACGTCTGTCCGTCCGTCTGTCCGTCTGTTCGTCCGTCTGTCTGTGAACAACGCTAGCGACTAAACCGTTCGGCCGTTTTCTCCAAAATTGATACCCCCCTCGATATGCCTAATCTCGCGGCCCCTTAATTCTGAAACCGATAATTTAATTTTGGAGGATACTGGGACATTTTCTGGGAGTTTCTGGGACATTTTCAAAATTTAAAAAAAATGGCGCCAAAAATTTTGACTAAATTTTGGTGTTGGATAGTCTGAAGGTCATTTAAGAGAATGGGGTATGTCTCATGCCGGTTGAAAACTGATTTTTCGAAAATTGAAAAAATTCAATTTTTTTTCGGCTACTTCCTACAACTACAATTATGAAGATATATTATTTTTTCTTAATGAAATTTGTTCATAAGAAGGAGGTCTTCAAATAAGGTCATTTTTAATTTTTCAAAACCATAAGTATATTTTTCGAAAAATTGTATCAAACAGACATTTTTATTTTCTTTAAGCCACTTGTTCTTAAAAACCGCACTTTTTGATTAAATTGGGACCTGAGATAGCACAAAGGAAGCTGAAGAGAATGGTGCAGGTTTCATGTTCGTTGAAATGTCTGATTTTGCAAAACTTTTAAAAAATTTTTTAAAAAAATTGCGCCTTTCTACAACTACAACTTTCTACAACACAATTGTGAAGATATGATTGTTTTTCTTAATGAAATATGCTCTTCAAAAACCGATCTTCAAATAAGGTCATGTTGAATTTTTTGAAAATATGGAACATGTTTCTATAATTTTCTGTTAAACATATTAGCCCGCTGCAATTTTACTGCGCGTCAGACAGCTGGATGCGTCGTAAATTGGAATTTGCAATTTTTGTATATTATTTCTTTGTTCGTTTCTTACATTCGACCTTTTGCTATCCGTTTTCAATAAATTATTTATTTTGAGATATTTGAAACAAAAATTAATAGCTCTAAGGATAGTGACAATGCAGGGAATGCAACAATAGAATTCCGTTTCGCGCTCGCGAATTTCTGTGAATTACATGTCATTGTTGTGACCTGATGGGGCTGTATCAAAAGGAGTTATAATTGTCAAATTTATGTTATTTGCATGAAAATATTTAGTTTTCGCACCAAATGCTGTACCATTTGTAGTGAGTAGAATATTTGTTGCATAGTTTTAGAATAATCTTTTCTAATCATGGCCCGATGAAATGCATTTCTATATTGTTCACGGTATCAGTCTTCTTTTACCAATACAGGTTTGCAAAAATTTTGTATTCTATTTTTATGCAGTTGTAGAATTCACATATTTTTGACAACACAGCGATGGAAATTGTTCGCTTCTTGGTTTAATTGGACATTTTCAAATGATATTAACGATGTTAGTAGTGCAGAAAGTGCAATATTTCATTATTGTGTTGCTCTTTCCAATAACGTGGGAAAGTATGTGCTATTGTAGCACCACTAGTTTTATTATCATTCGTAACAATAGTACATCATCAACGATTCAAGGTCAAAAAGGTTTAAGTCCTGAAAATCACACAAAAATGTGTACAGAACACAAAAATGTGTAGGCTCTCAAATTTGTTGTCGATTAGTAAGTTAGCAAATAGATAATTTCAGAAATCTTTGTAGGATAATTGATGGTCTTTTTGAAAGTAATTACAAAAGAAAATTCTCAACCAGTACTCAGTAAAACAACACAAAATAGAAAAACAAATGCTTCTGATGAACAAATACATGCATAAAAAAACTTTAAAGTGGTATCTAGGAAGACATTTATGGAGACGCTATTACTATAATTACGAGTATCGTGAAGTTTCGAGTAGTACTAAGATGAGGGAATAAATTATAATGATGTTTCGAGATCTGAGAGATGATTTTCTCTCTTCACCTCCTTATTTCCGGGAACTTTTACGATTAAACACTGGACTTTCTAGTTCTAAACAGTTAGATGCTCATTGCGAAGTCTTTCCTAAGGTAGTGAAATCGTGTTCACAGCTCTCTTGAAGGAAACACCTTTCCTTTTGAATCTCATTAAATCAGTATAGAAAATAAATTTACAATCTTCGCCAAAAGAGTATTTCTTGTCCTTGACTTATACTATTAAAACATGTTTGTTTAAAATGTTACACATTCTAAGAAGTACTGCAGATATTTCGTCTGAATGGTACAGACAAGGCTCTTCAAAACGATAAATGACATGAGAAATATATAATAATTGCCTCTTATGGAAACGTAGTCCTCTTGATATTTCGGTGTTCTTGTCTGAAGGGGAAGACTGTGAAGGAAACGTGTCCAGCCACAAGTAGCAAGATACACGAAGGAGTATTTAAGTAGGTCGCATTTTCACTTTTATCTCGGATATTTGTACAGCTGCATTGACTACGTCAATTCGTCTTGTGTGATAATACGAATACTAATAGGAATAAAAGTCTTTGGTAGTAGAATATAGATTAGATAGTATATAGTCTAAAACTGTGTATATACTGTGTAATACTGTGACGCGTAAAACGTATTTTTTAAAGGAAGAGTTTATGTAAGATTATTTAGTCTCGGAGCTAAGTATTTCAGTATTTGTTAAATGAATAAAGAGAAATTGCCGGCCTGGTTAGCTGAGGTCGATTAGACTCAAGAGCCTTGGCTCTAAGGATCTTGGGTTCGAATCCCAGCCTGGGCACGGATGATTCATGTTATCCTTGTGTTCCCCTTATAGTTATACGACTGTTAAAAGTCACAGTGGTCGGTGTGTGACCAAGCGGTAAAAAGCGACCTTAAATAAATAGAAATAGGGAAATTGCTCAAAATAGGAATCTTATTGAGTAATTGACCTTAAATCTTTCAGCCATTCCCCTCTTCCAGATATTTGTTGAAGAATACAAATTGTATTCATTTATATACCACATTAACAGCCATAGACAGCACAGTTATACATCGATGGAGCCAACTCAGTCGAGCACCTCCAATTGATTTTGTAGCTTAGGAATACTTCCACGTGGTGCGTGACACAGGAGTAGAGAGGGTACCGGTTTCTAAGACTCGAAGTTCAGGGCGCTATGATGCCTACTTACAATTGCAAAATATGCACAATGCAAGAAAATGCACAATATCAGAGACTTTTCGAATTTTAAAAAGGAAGTCGTGAGGTATAGAGTGTTTGCAGTTTTGAATGAAGAACAGGTACGTCAAACTGCGCCCGCACGAACAACTTGCTCAGCTGGGGAGCCCGGCGCGGCGCTCGTAAGGGCACGGGCAACTTCCCCTCACTCTGCACTCATTTCCCCTCAAAATCAGAAAGGAGCGTACCTGCGCAAGCTGAAGCGGCGCGAAGCGGTGAATAATGGTTTCTCGTACGAAAATGTGTTTGCCAGAATTTTTCTATCAAATAACCAGAATTGAATTATATTTATATTTTTCAATACTTATTACTACTTGATGTTCATTTTCTTACTAAATTCTCCCTTATATGAAAATCATTGCTAAATGACAGGATAATATTTGAATGGCAAATTCTTTCCTTGTTTTTGTTTTGTGTTAAATCATTCAGTTATAGTGTGTAAACCCCACCTAAGGAGTACATGACCTTGCAATTGGTAGTGGAGCTTGAGTCCCTCCCCCCCATGATCCTGAGAGCTATGCCGGCGGTAGCGTAGTTACTGGTAGGGCCTCCCTTGCCGGATAGGTCGAAGGGGAGGGTTCAGACGAAGAAGTACTGCAGGAGAGGACCTAACTGCCAGAAGAGGATCCACAAAAGAGGACCTGAACGGCAGCTTCGACGAAGACCATTGCCATGGGGAAGAGAGCATCGAAAAAAATATCCCTAACCTCGGAGTGTTCAGAGGTGCCTTGCACACGGTTATGTGTGAAGTCTTCAACGGTTGGAACAACAGCAATACAGCTGTGTGAAGAGCGGAAGAAGCAACCCTATTCATGGGGTTAGTACATGTAATGGATCAGGTAGGGATCTGCAGCTTTTGCCGACAACCTGCATAGATGAAGTAAATCTTTAAATAAAAACAGTGCAAGCCTGGAGGCACAAAGGTGGTTGCCCCACCATCAGGATACCTAGCTATAGGTCGGTAGTCAGTACTAGGGAATTTGTATTACTCAAAAGACTCGAAAAAGAAGCCGGAGTGCACCAAATGTTGACAATGGCAAGAACAACGATTTTTACGATTTTAAACTTTGAGTTTGGAATGTTAGAAACTTAAGACAAAACAGAGAACTAGTGAGCGAACTTAAAAAAAAAAACAAATAGAAATAGCAGTTTTATCTGAAACCACTCTTTCGACCCAGATATCAACTTTAAAATAATACATTTTGAAAACGAAGGTAGTAAATTGAACATTTTAGAAATTGTACAAAAATACTATTATTATTTGCCTCAATGAACAATCCCAATTTAAATCCAGACCCATTTTAAATTTATTTACTTGACTAGCCTCTTATTTTCTTCCTCCCTCCCTTTTCCTCAGTCTGTCCCCGTACCACGTGCGATGCACAAGATGGCGGCATACTGGGTCGGAGCACTACGCTAACATTTGCTAATGGGTGTTTAATCTGTGTTACTTCGGTAAGTACTTTAATTAAATAATTTTTAAGCTGAATAGGTTTATGTACATTTGTAATGTTCCTTTTGCTAACTTGTGAACTGAATTTTCTATTTTATAGTGTCACTGATGATGGGGAAATCACTCCCGAAACATATGTATGACGAAATTCTCTAAATATAAAATTTTAATCTACTATTGTGGTTTGATACCTCATTATCCTTGGAACCTTATCATGGATTACCACAAAATCTCTGCTGCCGCCACAGAATTTAACTAATACCTTTTACAGACATAAAGGCATCCATAAATATACATGGGTAGTTCGAGGTATGCAATCAATTTTATATTATGTGATTATAAACAGCAAATTGAGATCGCTTATCACAGATACTAGAGTGTACAGAGGTCCAGAAATGAGCTCTGATAATTTTCTACTACAAAGTTCCTTATAGATGTATAAAGAGTTAAAGGGAAAGCAGGTCTCGTCCGAAGAAGCTGAAAATCCTACTGTTTGAGGAAAACAGTATAAGAGGCTAGTACGAAAAACGAGTGAATTACTATCTTAAACCACTCTCAGGCGATATAGAATCTGATTGGAAGAGTTATGTGAATTGCGTGCTACAGTCAACAGCAGAATGCCTTGTTTACCAATGGACTCGAAGTCCTGGAAGATTGAAAATATGGAATGAAGAAATCAAAGCAACCATCAAGCTCAAGAAAGGTGCATATCAGAGACATCTGAATACAAAGAAACCAGAAGACTATATAGAGTATGAACGATATATAGAACTAAAACACGCCTGTTATCCAGAAAACCGCATAAGGAAAGTCGGGAGATCTTCTGCAAGAGGTTAGAGTGTGACATCACTGGTGCTCAAAAATTGGCTTTAAAATTTTCAAAAATATGTCCAAGAATGAACGAGACAATACACGTGTATATTTTATCTCAGAGCAAAAATGAGTTGAACATTACAATAAACTTTTATTCTCAGACAATGTGGGGGAAGTGGAGACAGAGAAAATGCCAAATAATGAAGAGATAATAATGGATGAGTTACAATTAGCTCTACAGAAAAGCAAAAATAGGAAATTTTCGGGGATGGATGATGTGCCAATGGAAGTATGGAAATATGCAGGGGATTCCGAGGCCATTATTTACTCAATCTGCAGATCGACAGCAATCTGCAAGATTGACGTGAACACAACTGTGAAACACACCTAACATTCGTGGACATAGTAAAAGCTTTTGATAATGTCAATAGAAGCCTTCTGTGGAACATAATGGAAAGAAGGGAGTAACCAAAATACTTGATAGAGGTGATAAAAGGACTATATGAAACACGTTTTAAGCTTGTTATAAAAGGAAAATTGTCAGAAGAGATTCCCACCAACACAAGTGTAAAACAGGGCTGTTGCATATCACCGACACTTTTTAATATGTACATGGACGACATGTTTAGAACATGGAAATTGGATATAGATCGAGGGATCTATTTTAGGAAAATATTTTTAAATTCTATTTTATATGCAGATGATAAAGTGATAATACAGGACACTGAAGACAAAATGCAAATGTCAGTATATAGATAAAAAACTGCAATAGAATATGGTTTTAAAATATCCACAGAAAAACTAAAACAATGGCATATAAAGGAAAATACCCAGTGAGAACAAAGATTGTGATCAATGGAAAGAGTATAGAACAGGTAAAATATTTCAAATATCTAGGTTGCCACATCTCCTTGAAAGAGATATAGATTTAGGTAAAAGATTAAATAAATTTAGAAATATATTCGGCACGATACACAGACATCTAAAAGTAAAACAAGGATAGAAACAAGAATAAAATTCTTCAACACAGTAGCTGTGCCAGTGTTAATGTAAGGAGATGAAGCAAGAGTAACATGAAAAAAAGATAACTCTAAAATCCAGGCAGCTGAAATGAAATTTTTGAGAAGCACTCTAGATTATAATATCTTAGATAAAAAGAAAAACCCAGAGATAAGAAATAAACTGGGGTCGAACCACTGCTGGAGAAACTGGAAAGAAATCAGAAAAGTTGGTATGAACATTTATACGAATGCCTGATAGCAGACTACCAGCACTCGCAGTGGACTACAGATGCAGAGGAAGAAGAGATGTAGGAAGGCCCAGAAGGAAGTGGACACCGGAACAGGTTCTTGAACCTAACCCTTGAAGTACAGAAGAAGATGCAGGAGATCAGATGAAAAGGTCTTAAAATTCTTTAACATTATTTGGACAGAAAGCAAAGTACCTACAGATTGGAACAAAGCCTTAATAATCAATGCACATAATGCAACGCCAGTCGCTCTCCGCAACACCGGGAGCGGGGGACTTACCTGCCAGGCTAGCTTAGATGGCAGATGGTTCGGATGAAATCGAACTAATGAATGGTGGATGTGACGTTGCTTAAGAATGAAATAAAAATAAGTTAGTTGAGGTCCAATAAAAAAATAGAATTTAATTTCAAAGTTAGAAAAAAACATGTAAATTTTCTCGAGAAGAGACCTCACTTATGAGCTCGTGTTACCCAAAATATCAATTACAGTGACACTTAAATCTAATGGTTTAACAAACTTTTCGCTGGTTCACTTAAGGCCAAGGCGCGGCCACGAACCATTCTTTTGAAATTACACCAATTGAGAAAATTTTATGGATTTTGACAACCCAATGTTCTGATTAAGAAAAAGTTATCTCGCGAGAAGGCCAGTTGCGAGCGAAGGCTGGCTCAAAAGAAACGTCACCCTCAAAGGTCAATGGCTTCTGTTGAGCTGGATGACGACCCGCGAGGCGCTGGGCAGAGAGATGTGAATGAAGTCCCTTTTCTTCACGCAGGTACTCGCCAGCTGGGTCGGAAGCGACGGCTCAGGGTCGACTCATGAGTAGCTGCCGGGACGGGCAGCGACGAAGCTTTGGGTCACGTCGCGTGAATGAAACTGCACCAAGTTACGGCTGCTTAAAATCTCGTTCGAGTTCGTTATAATAACGAAAATTTCACTGTCACTTTTCACGGCCAAGCACAGCTCAAAAGAGAGGTAACACTTCAGCCCCCAATTCTATGAGTGAAATTAAAACGATTTACTTCTGGGCGCTGCTGCCAACAGAAGAAATTTTCTAATTGACAATAATTGTCCAATTCAGCGTTTATTTTAGCCGATCCGGGAAAAATTCCCGAAGTGCGCAACCCCCCCTGACACAGAGCTCCGCACTCTTCAACGTTCAAAATTCAAGTCCTTTCTGGCTGTGTCACAATGCAGCTGCCCTGATTCCCCCACCAAAACTCACTAAAGATTCTGGATTTTTCCAGAAACTGGAGTAATCTCATTTAAGTTTGGCTGACACTCACTACGCAGTAGTAACCCTTGCGTCCAATCATAGACGGCGATCCTCAGAAACTGGATGGAAAATTTTCACTTGCGCTCCCTGTCTAATTTGTTTATGGAGTGCACGTGCACTTTCGAGCGGCTGGCAAGCGGGCGGAGTGGTGATAATGTATTTTAAGCGATCGCAAACACGACACCCTAGGTGGATCCGCGGCTGTCCGTAACTAAATGGGGGGGGGGGCTGGCAAGCGGGCGAAGGGCGACGCGGCCGAAGGGGCTGGGCGGTCCCCAGAGGATGGCGCAACTAATCTCGCTGGCGCCAGGCACAGAGAATCGGAGGCGGCCTGCGCGTCTCCATGAAACTTCCGCGTACTCTTCTCGTGAAAAACAATTTAAATCAAGTTTTTATTTTATTATTAAATATTCGGTAATGCTACAATAAAAAGGGTTTTAAAAAGAAGACTGTGATAATTATCGTGGGATCTCCTCATTGTCAACAGCTTCAAAATTGCAAACAACAATATTGAAATACAAACTTAATAAGGAGATGGAGAACATTCTTCAGGAAGAGGTTAATGGGCTCAGGAAAGGAAGAAGCTGTAGTGATACAATTTTTACTCTGAAACAGATATTAGAGAAACGCAGAGAATACAATCCGCCTACGTACATGCTACTCCTGGATTATTTCAAAGCTTATGCCAGTGTGGACAGGTCAAAATTATGGAGTGTTTTAGAGAGCTATGACATTCCAGGAAACTTGATAAATACCGATAAAAGCGTGTACCAGAATACCGAAATTTGTATTAAGGAGAATGATCGCAAAACATCGGATCTTTTAAAAGTCAACAAAGGGTTAAAACAATGATGTGGTTTGCACGTTAGCTTCCGCGGCTCGAGTCCATGATTTCTTGGCTGTCCGGGTGACGCTGCGTCGTTGGCTGCGAGGCCGCCGTTTCGCCTGTCATGTCGCAGGCTTCCTCAGAGCAGTGACAGCCAGCCGATCATTTTAGGAAGGGCATTTGTAGATTTGTATTAAATAATAAACATTTGTTATTGTATTGAATATTATTTCAGTACTGTAGATATATTACTATACAATATCATTGTTTAAATCGTCTCCTGTATTATTTCAGTAGTATACCTTTTCGTCGCGGCTCTCACACGCAACCAATCGTTATGAATGAGGTCTCTAAAGAAATATAATTTCACGGAGATGTGACAAATTGTACTTTTCAAAATGTGAAGGGTTTGTTGAAAATCAGCATCTAAATATTCGTTTCAAATGCAACCCGCAGCACATGCCTGCATTATCAAAATCTATGTAGTTAAATAACTCCTAAACGATGCGATCTAGGGCTTTAAAACTTGAAATTTTGAAGCCAAAGACCTCAAAGAATTGTTCCCCACATTAGAGATATAACAAGACATCCTATTACATTTTTCTGGTCCTGCGCTCACCAATTCACTGGACCAATTTTCTGGTCCGGCGCTCATGAGATTACCAATACCACCTCTATCAGAAGCCTTGGCGCAGGAGGCCGTGAAGAAGAACGTCAAACTATAATCGACAGAGAAAGCTTTTACATCTTTTAATGTTATTCGTCGAAAAGAAGAAAGAGACAATATTGACACAGAATGGACGATTCTGAACGGTGAAGAGTGAAGATTATCTTTTTAGGTTTGGTAACAGAAGCGATTCTTGTTCGGTGAACGATACAACATCCCTGCGCACCGAATGGAAGTGAAATTGGTCATGTCAAGGCAAGTGATATCTCGCTCTCGTATAATAGTGAAGAAGTAGGCGCACAGTAATCCAGAGATTAACCGGTTTGATGTGTGTTTCAATGTGTGCCAGTATTTTTGTTATCAGCAGTGATTCGGTCAAATTTTTAAGTCAGCGTTTTCAGTCTTATAACATTGCATTTGCAAGAAAATTTGCAGAAAACAAGTTGAATCATTTGCCCGAAAACTATGAAGACTTTTCACTTGGTACATTCAGTAATGCTATTTTAAGCATGTCAGTGAAAGATCTAGATGTTGTCTAGATGTACAAGCAAGTTTAATTTATTATTAAGTAGATTTATTTGTTAATTATTCAAGAACAATTTTACAGCTACAGTATGATTTGTCTGCTTTCTGTAGTATTTTGTTACATAGTTCCATTCACACATACACTTTTTTTAATGAAATCGTGATATGTTATCTCTCCACAGCTACGAATAGTTGAAAAATGTACTCGGTGTGTAAGATCAGCCCACAGCAAGAGCAAGCAGAGAAGCATATTTTGAAGTGTGCTAAGGAAAAATGCGAAACATTGCAGGAATCAGACTGCTTGGGTTCATTAATGTAAGATGGAATTTGTATTAAAACATTATTTATTAATATAAGATGGAAATTGTATTATATTTGTATCAATTTCTTAGAGAACAAACGTGAAATTACAGTTGGTACATTATACGATAGTCCAGATGATGCTATATCACTTCATGTTTTTGCTTGTATTATATAAAATCCTCTAGTATTATTTCAGTTAGTACAGATGCATTTTGTGGCTCTCGCATTTTACGAATCTTTACAAATGAGGTCTCTAAAGAAAGAGAATTTTACGGAGACGTGGATAATTGCACTTTGATTTTATAAATATTGTGATGGTGCCGCGGGCCTGACTTGCCAGTCCGCGAAACTACCATCGGGTGAGTTCGTTTCCCTATCAATTAACTTCTATTTTGCAACATGCTTTGCCAATTTGAAGGCTGCCCGGCCGCTCTCTTTGGCTCATGCCCGCTCACACTCTTACTATCATTTACTATTTCCTTTTTACTTAAAATTAATTTCGCACATGGTAGGAAATTTGCAGGAATTTTACCTTTTTTTAATGAAAGTCATTGTTGGATTGAACTTGGGTCATTTACTAACTTATTGAAAATTTGGGTACATTAATTGACCGAAAATTACTTAATTACTACAATGTTTTTAACCATTACAAAATGTTATTCTTCTCTCCTCTTACTTCATTGATGCTAATTATTATAATGTCTTTGCTGGCACATACCCTTTTTATGTCCGCGTAGTCTTACATGGATGCAGCCATGGACTAGGTTTTACAGCTTGGAGAACCGCCCTGACGTTCGTCACCTGGAACTCGCTGTTCGCACGGACAGCCGCGGCTGACCTCTGCTGTCATGACCGGTGGACAGGATGCTCAAGCCCCAACTGTAGCTGCTATTCGTTTCACCACACACACACACACACACACACACACACACACACACACACACACACACACACACACACACACACACATCAATTTGCGTGTCATCCGCCCACACTACGGTGCAATATCAGTCTATTTCGCGGACTATTAGTCTCGACTCGACGTCGCATTTATTGAGGGCGCGAAATACATTGTCTATTGTAGTGAAACATTGATTGTTCTATTCGCAATCCCTTCAACTGCCGTCGCCTCCCTCACACTTTAGCTCGGGATAAAATTTAGCGAACGTGCGATCACCGCGGACTCCGAACAGGTTTTTTTTTTTACAAATCTCCAGAAAACTAGTTCTCTCCTAAAAACTCTTTCCCTCTCGTCCGTTCTTTCCGAAAATGGTTTTCCGTTTCAAGCTGTTTGGCGGTCAAGGCGCCTCTCCGAGCCCGACAAAAGACCAGCCCCTTCTGCCGCCGCCTCATGACCTACATTTCCTCCCTCGCACAACGTATTTTTCTCTCACATATTTTTAACTTATAATTGATATATCACAATATGAAAGATTTGTTGAAAAAAATGCATCTCAATATTCATGTCAAATGCAACTTGCAACACTCTGTCAGAATTTTAAAAATCTATTTAGTTTAATAACTCCAAACTAAGCGTTCTAGGGACTTAAAGTCTGTAATTTTGGAGCCAAAGGCCTCAGAAAAACATTCTTCTCACCTAATCTATAGAATGAGAGCTTCTGGGACATTTTATTTAATTTTGTTGGTTTGGCGCTTGTCGATACAACCCCACCTATTCGGAGACGTGCAGAATCTGCAACTGTAAGTGAAATTAAACTAATTTTTTGATATTCTAGGCGATTGAATTGCACGGGTGTTCCTCTCAATTCGGTAATAAAGTTAAATAATCTTATATAGAGTAGAGTAGTACTTGCCTGATGCTGTATTTTCGCACGGCCAACTTTACCTAGCTTTCTCAAGTGTAAAAACTATCAGAAAAAGTCAATGTGGTTATCAAGGAAAGCGAAACTCTGTTAAAGAAGATTGTATAATTATTTCACATGCTGTCTCTAAGGAAGTGTTGTGAATTGTTCCAAGACCATTTGCCTATAATAATGAATTTATACAAAATTTGTTTTCACACATCAATTTCATTGTTTTTCTTTTTATTTGATATTCTATAAATACATCGAAAGTTACCAGTATACATTTTTTAAACAAATTAACACGTTTCGTTAACAGTCTTAATATGGAAATGGAAAGATAGGGAAGGGGAATGCAATTTAATATGCAAGAGTTCTCGCATGGGTACACTACTAATTACATAATTCGAACATAAATAAATATTTAAATAATTTGTCGCAAATAAAGGAAGGTAAACGAAAACTCTAGGCCTTTGGGGGGGGGCATGTCCCCTGGATCCTCCGGCGGATCCGCTGGCGTATCCAGTGTGCCTTGGGCAGGCCACATTGGATCCACCAGTGTGCTGTGCAGATGTTAAAACGTGTTGGATAAATAAATGAACCTTGCGGGCTTTCCTCACCGTGGATTAGAAATGAAAGTATTTTAAACAAAATAGGATTCATTGCATAAAGATTTGTTATTGCATTATATCAGGACTTTGGAAAACCTGTTTTTTTAAAGCATATCGAAGATTTCAGCAATCTCGACCAAATGCTTCACAGACGTCCATTGAAGCTGCTCTTGTGTGATTAACCCATTGGAATCCCGTGAGTCATGCCACTGTTCATGGAGTCTGAACAATTGATGAGTAGAAGTGATTTTCAGTGAATCCAAATGCATATGGTGGAACAAATTTTGTATTTATTTTAGATCATTTTCTAAGATTGGCTTTCTCTAAAATTTTCAATATTACGGGAATAAGTGAGACAGGGGGTAGCTAGTAGTACGAGAGGGATTTTTCGTAGGTTTTATTATGGGTGATAATACAGAATGTAATGTAATAGTACACTGTACGTAAAACTGATTTGTGTAAGATGTTGAGAAATGTTATGGCCCCTTTGATATTTTTTTTGGCATGGAGGGGATTATTCTACCACATCCTGAGGATTTGTTTCTTGGGATAGATATTATAATCGAGTAAATCCTTGTCGTTAAATATATTTTATTGGAGAAGGAACGCGTAATTCGGGTACGTGCTGAAATTTATTTCTGTCGTGGTTTACCGATCAGTTATGGGATATATTGAGAAGGACGAAGCAAAGTAATCAGCATGTTCTTACTATTTTACTTTGTGAAAAAGATAATTTGTTAACGCTGGAAATTACTGGCGAAATAACTCGCTTTTTATATTGTAAACGTTTTGTAAAACAAGGAGCCATCTCAGAAATTGCTCTAAGAATCAGGGAAAATGGATGGAAAACTTGATCAAGATGAAAGTGAGTGACCCAGAAGCTGAGGTACAATACTTGATTTCGTTTTCAGATACGAACACATGCAAGTTCTTGTCTTCTACTTACGTTTGTTTGAAGAGGGAGTCTTGAGTTCTTGTGAAATTAGTTTTAGATGCTTCTAATGTATTTGTTGTAAAATTGTAAAATCGTTTATGGTTTCTAAATCCCCTTTTTTTTGTACTCTTTTAATTCGACATAATATTTTCCTGTCACTACATCCTTAATTTTACGTAAGAATTATGGACTATTGTCAATGTTCATATTTTGATATGCCTGTGGGAAACCAACACAAGAACTGGGCACCATATGTCATATGTGGATGTTGCAGATCCACTCTCGAGGCCTGGTAGAGGAGAAAACAGAAAAATGTAATTTGGTGTACCAAATATTTGGTGAGCTCTCCAACAAAAAGGCAGGACTAAGAATATGGAAATAGATAATGCCATAAAGGAAAAGACAAAACAAAAACAAAACAAATGAAAACAAGAATCTGCAGCACAATATGAAGAGAAACATAATTATGCTCATAAAATAGTGAGACAAGCTCACCAACAATACTGGGACAAATTAAAATCCAACATACAAAACGACATTCATAATAGACAAGAAATAGCTTCTAAACTTATGAAGCAATTAAATAAAACAGAAAGAGATACAGTACGTCTCCACAATATCGTCAAAGAGGAGTGGATTAATCACTATACAAATGGGTAGAACAAGGGCCCGAAACAATAAACAACTCCATAAATTAATTTGGTGGAGGTGATCCGTACCAAGAATATCATCACTTTAAGAATTACAAGAAGCTATGCATCACTCGAATCACAGAAAAGCATTAGGTGTAGAAGGAGTAAATACAGAACATCAAATACAAATAGGGGACTTCTAGAATTCAGACTCTTAAATCTGATAAGATGGCCAGACAAACGTGAAGTGGCAACCCCTAGTTGAGCAGGAAAATATTCTAGTGCCTCCCCTCCATATTAAACTTGGACTCATCTAGCAATTTGTAAAGGCATTAGATACAGCATCAAATGCAATGAAGTACCTCTAGAATGTGTCGCCAAACTATCAGAAGCTAAGATAAAGCGTGAAATTTTTGGGGGCCCCCAAGTGAAAAAATACTTCGTGATGACACATTAATCAGCAAGCTTCTACCAGTTCAAAGAAAGGCCTGGATGAGCTTCGGTGATATTGTGAATGTTTTCCTAGCTAATTACGAAGTGAACAATTACAAGAATGAGGTAAAAGGTCTTTTGAATAACTACAGATCAATGGCTTACAGTGTGTTTCTAAAGTTGCATATACTCCTCTCACATCTGGATGTTTTCAAATCTCAATATGGATGCATATTCAGAGGAACAGGGTGAAAGGCTCTATTAGGACTTACAATTGTTTGAAAGAAGGTACCAAGGACAGTATAATGAGCGAATGCTTGGTGATTATATCTGGGGACTGATCAGAGAGAGTTATGTAACGTACAAGAGGATATGTAGAACGAAAACACATTTTTAAGAACACTGTATATGATATGTAAATATTTTCATGTACTTAACACCTTTGTCATAAATATTTACTGCATTTACATTTTTTCAAACATAATAGTTGAAAATTTCTTTTTCTTTTGTTTCATTGGTATACGTAAATGACCATTCATTGTTTCAAATATATGTATTTTCCTAAAATTAAGAAAGTTTTCCTAAAATTAAGCCAGTGTGCCCGAGCTCCGATGTACTTCACGTTAATCAAACGCGGACCAAAGGATTATGTGGCTGAGACGCGGCGCGATCGTAGGTAAGGCGAAAGCGCAGCTGTGGGGTTGGGAGAGGGGGCCTCTCTCTGTGGTGCAGCACGTATTTCCGGATGGAGAAAGTCATGCCACGGTCACTTATCGGCGGGATGGCCTTCGCGCGCACGCGTCCTCACGCATTCATGTCCTCACATATTCGCGTGCTCGCGTCCCGACGTCCTCGCTTCCCGATGTATTTCGCCCGACGTCTTCGCGTCCCGAAGTCTTCGCGTCCCGACGTCCGCGCTTCCCGACTTTCTCGCGTCCCGACGTCCTCACGTCCCGACGTCTTGGCGTCCCGACGTATTGCGTCCCGACGTCTCTGCGTCCCGACGATTGGGCGTCCCGACGTCTTCACGTCCCGACGTCTTCGCGTCTCGACGTCTTCGCGTCCCGGCGACTGGTCCTGTGAGCGCGGAGGCGCATGTTGTGCAGGTAGAAGCGCCGTCGTCGTAGCAGTGGGGGACTGAGCAGATCGGGGGGGGGGGGGGCGATTGTAGCCTCGGAAGTTTCTCTTGAACCTTTGCTCACGCGACTGCAACAGTCGCCGAGCGACGCAGTGGGCCGCTTGCACAACCCTACCGCGTGGAAAGCTTCTAGTAGCACGGGGGGGGGTATCCACTTTGACCTACAAATCTATCAACATATGGGCTATACCCTTCTGTTTTATATTTCAGCTTTACCTAAATTATTTTGTAATAAATCGCCTATTCTCAAATTTTGCGTACCCATTAAATTCTCATACACAGTGCGTCACGGCTTTCGATACAAATGTCATGTGAAAGCAAGGCTTCATTGAAAAGTAATGCAAAGAACTGTTGTACTGTATGCGAACTGAAGAGAAGAAGAGAGAGGAGAGAAGAGAAGAAGGCGAGAGAGGGAGAGGAGAAGAAGAGAGAAGTGAGGTGACGCTTTCCGAAGGCATATCCAAGGCAAGCGCCCACTGTGCCAATCCCGAAGTGGTAAAGTGAAGGTGAAATGCTCACGCGCTGGTGGGGCGGCGGGGCGTGAAGGATAGCGCCGATAAACAAACACGCCGGCGGGCGGAGGCGTGGGCGTGGGCGTGGGCGGGGGCAGGGGCGGGCGTTCGCTTCCTAATGGAACAGTCGCGCAGCCGCGGGCGGCCACTTAGCGTCGCATTGTTGCTGTCTTCACCACGTTCCCCTCTGAGATAAGCGTCTGCGGCACTGCTTGCGTCTTTCTCTGGCGCGGCGGTTTCCCTGCGCGCGGTGGAATAGTGGCGCGTCTGAAAGCCTCCCGCACCCACCCGCTCGGAATAGAGTGCGAACGTGATCGGGAACCAACTTTTAAAACGGATAGTGAGAGTTTTGCATGGTGCTTACCCAGCGGGTTGATGTTGGCCTCGAGTAGTGGGCGTCGAGGTTGCCTGCACGAAGTGGTCACAAGGATAATTTCCATGATCTGCTTTCCGGTCAGTGACCGCGGTTATGATTCAGTGTACCCGGTTTTCTGGTATGCATCTCCTTGATGGACTCTTCTCTATATAAGAGCGGTATTTTCTCTGCTCTTTACTGATCTTCCAGGAAGTGAAATTATTTTTTAATGGTATCGTCACTGCTTTCGTCGCTTACTCGCGAGAATTTCCCTTTGCACGATTAAATACGGCGACGATTGAAAGCCTTCCGCCCACCTGTCCGGCCACTCGACCGCTCTGAATAGAGTGCGAACGATATCTGTTACAATCCATCCTAACAGACAGTGACACTTACGCCGTAATATCCTTTTTCGTCACTAGGATTCATAGTATACTGTTTTACGGTACACGTAGACAAAGAATTTCTGAAAAATATTTTCTTGTGCATCAAGTACTCCGAAACAAATTGTGTATCTTTGTAGACTAGTGAGGTATAAAAGGTAGTGATTGTATTCTTATAGAATTTGTAAAGATCTGTAGTGTAACTTTTGGAGAAGAAGTACTGAAAAAACAGGTTTTCGATTTTCGATTTTGTGTCTAGTGTTTAGTGATTTTCGATTTTCTGTTTAGTATCATGTGTATTATTTTTGTTTTGACTATTCAACCTTTCGTTCTTTCGAGCAATGTAATCGCAAGGATTCAGGTAATTAAGATAATAAAGGCCAAACTTTATCGTCTTCAGAATTCCAGGGCAACATATTGCGGGGAGCTTTCGAAAGGATATTTTGAATTTTGAAAAGAGTACAATATAACAAATAAATTAATTTTTTATAAAGTATTGAAGGAATACCAGTCGAGAAATAGTAAAGCAATAGATTGTTGAAAGGCGCACACCTCAATTAGGAATATAAGATACACTTCAGAAAATGGAATGAAACGCAATACTTTTAACATATTTCCCCTTCACTAATTTAAGATTGACATTTGGAGATATTTTCGACAATTTCCTCTTTTAATTTTACTGTAGAACACTGTATTTGCAGAAATCCTTTTGTTTTTAACGGGAGGTTTGGTATATTTCAGTTTTCAAAAACATTTTCCCTCAATTTTACAAATAACACACACACAGGTGCCGCAAACAAATTTACTCCCCCCCCCTGCGGCAGGGTATTTCGGCACCACATCGCTGCCGCTGAAAAGAGGGAGGTTGCACGTCGAAAATATATTGAGAGGTGTCCGAAGATCAGATAACTTTGCTTGGGGTGACCTGACGTTGGGATCACTATAAAGAAAGACGAGATCAGATGTTTCCCATTGAAAATAATACAGTGGATTTATTCACCCCAAAATTCCATTGTGGACTATTAAAAAATCACAAAATATCCTGGGTTGTTTCTTGCGCCCATGAACGAAATGAATTAAAAACAATAATAGTAGTCTACAACAAAACTGAACTATTGTTACACAATTATTGTGGAATCCTATTTAAAAAGCGCCATAATAATAAGCTATCATAAATTGACAATTTCATTTTCATTGTTCATTCATTTTTTTGAAAATAAATTCCCAAGTTAAGGAAATAATGTCATCAAAATAAATCACAATATTAAATATCTTTTTACCTTAAATTAACACAACATTATCAAAACTTATTTTCACTCCTGTTTGTATGATCTACTATAGGCTTACAACTTTATGAAAATTCTCTTCTATATACAGTTCTTTTCTTCCTTTCGTTCTTTGTTTTTACCCCATGCTGTCGGCCTCTTGTCAACAATGAGGTTGTGTGGCGGATGCCTTCCTGCAATGAAAGTAGATTATAATTAATTTGGGTCGGTTTCAAACACGTTTTTTTTTGTATCTGTGAGTTTCTTTACGGATTTCTAAAGGAATGAGAGAGCTTTCAGTCAGTTTTTAATATAACGCCAGGAAGAGAACCTCGAGATGTGAAGAATGTACTTAGTTCTTAACTAGATACAGAAGACTACGCGCTAATTTTTTAAAAATATTTATATAATCGTCCGAATTGACGATGTCTTATTGTTCATTGGGCACATCAATGTGAACATTTATTGTTGAAGTTATCTTATTTTGATATTTTGATATTTTGAAATTTCCTTCTCTTACAAAATTCGGCCATAAATGCACTGTTTACGCTGATTCTGAGTGTTTTTAATGAGTTCCTTCTACCCCCGACACTCGCGCATCCTAACCGGAGATGATTATCACAACCCATGCTAAATGAATTTCTCTGGTGTCTATCTTTGCCCTCTCCGGTTTCTCCTTGTCACTGTTCATGCAGAAGGATGTGTGCGTTTGTGCAAAAACTTAGCACTAGAGGGATAGAAAATCGAAAGGAAATGGAGAGGAAAGAAATGAGGAGGAGAAAGAATTAATCACCATAAGATGTTGAAATATGTGGTGCTCACCCCTAAACCCTGGGTAACCTGCAATATCTCTCTCAACATCCATCATTTTTATACCATTGTACTATATTTCAGAACAACAGATATCAGCAGAATATTGTATATGAGCTATAAGAACTAATCCTAACATCTGAGAAATGTGAATAAGAAGTCCTACTTTTCTGTAAATAATGTAATAATCTAAATGATATATAATCCTACTAAATGTATTTCAAAACCAATTGCAATTTTATATTTAACTACGTATGTTTTTAGCTAGTTATGTATACTTTTTCTGTATTTTTTATTTTATCACTATTTTTATAACTGATGAAAATGTTATGTAATATCTCTACTTGTAGTCGCTAATAACCATAGATGTTCATGCGAATTAAAATACAATAAGTAATTGAAACCCTGGGCCACTTTGCTGGCTGGTCCAGAGTTCGAATTCAGCGGGTGGCCGCGCATAAGAAGCCAGCCGCCGCTGGCGGGAGGAGGGGGACCTCTTCGGCAAGGAAAGGGGTACGTCACCCCCTCGTGACGTAACAGAGGGGTACGCGATAGCCGGCAGTCTTACAGGAGTTTTGGGGGGGAGTTTGGGGAGTGAGTAGAAAGTTGTCGGAGAGAGACGTTTGCGATAAGGAACAGTGCGATAGGCAGGATAGCTTTGAAACACGAGTCACATATTAAGGGTAGCGAATGAATCAGGGTGACGTATATTAGTACGTTGAACCCCTCTTTGACAACGGAGAGGAATGAGCGCGCGTGCGTTCAAGAGCCCACGCCGACGCTACGACCCGTGGGCGCTACCGTGCTCTCGCCACCGGGATCTCAGCCAACGAGATTGCCGCACGGGACCACGCAGTGCCGCCACTCCTCCGGAGCGCGGGGACATACACTCAGTCGACATCGCCCACTCGCTTTTCTTTCTTTCTTGGTTTCTTTCGTTCTTCTTCTTTTTTCTTTCGTTCTTTTCCTTTTTATTTCGTTCTTTTTACTTTCCCGTATACGTACGTATATACGGAGTACCTACATAGTATAGGAAAAGTTATATCATGCTGCGGAAAATCGATTTGGAGATTTCAACGAAAATACACGTTGTTGGGGGTCTCCTGATACCGAAAAAGTGTCTCTTTTCAAAACGTTCTTCTGTCTCTGTCTGCCTGCCTGCCTGCCTGCCGGCCTGCCTGCCTGCCGGCCTGCCTGCCTGCCGGCCTGCCTGCCGGCCTGCCTGCCGGCCTGCCTGCCGGCCTGCCTGCCTGTCTGCCTGCCTGCCTGCCTGCCGGCCTGCCTGCCGGCCTGCCTGCCGGCCTGCTTGCCTGTCTGCCTGCCGGCCTGCCTGCCTGTCTGCCTGCCTGCCTGCCGGCCTGCCTGCCTGCCTGCCGGCCTGCCTGCTTGCCTGTCTGCCTGCCTGCCAGTTTGCCTGTCTGTCTGTGTCAGTCTGTGAACAACAGTAGCGCGGAAACCATGAGTACGAATTCTTCCAAAATGTATATTCCCCGGGCGATCTGCTTCCACTCGAGGCGCCGCGATTTTGAAAAATATTCTTCAAAATTTGGGGTACTTTACATAAAGCCCCCAAGGCATTTTCAAAATTTTCTCAAAAACGACTCCAATTTTTACTTTCCCGTATACTTACTTAAATACGGAGTAATAAACGTAGTATATGGGAAGTTATGTAATGCTGTGCAAAAAATGGCGAATTTTCGCCAGAAAAAAACGAACGCCCTCTTAACGAAACTAATTGTGCTACAGAATGACACAGACTTTCCCGTAATAGTTTTCTCTTTCCTTGGTACTGAACTAGCTATTCAGAATTACCACATACTCCTGGCAGCTGCCATGACACCGCAAAAACTATATTTTTTTGACATTTTATTAATTTTTCGCTTTACTAATAGTAGAACGAAAATATTTATTTTAAATTTTAAGAACACAAAAACCTAGTCGTAAATGGAAATTTTCTCTTAAAACGTTTGGGCCGTTTTAAAGAAAATGGCGTTTTAGCGCTACTAAAAATTCGAAATTTGAAGCCGTTTTTCACAGAAAAAGGTTTGAGTTTTCAAAATACTTCATACGAAGTCATTTGAAGCATTTACACGTACAAATATAATAATAATTACAAATTGCTGGTAATGTGCATATTAAGGATGTGAGTGATCTTTCAAAAAAATTACATTTATATAATTTTTGCAAAAGCAAAAAAAAAACTCAAAATAAACCTTACGTCATATTAAAGATTGTAATTAGCACTATCCGTTACAAAAATTTCCAGAAACAATTTGTCGCCATATATGAGAAAATGAAACTAGAAAATTTTCTAGTTTTCACAGAAAACGGTCCTGGTTTCGTGAAACTTTACTTCACAATATTTAAAACACATGTTTTCATAAATATAACAATGTGACTAAAGCGCCGCTACTAAAAATATTATCGAAGTGAGAGACAAGTTATACAATTATATTTTCGCAAGTTTTGAAAAAATAAAAGAATATAGCAATATCGCTTTTATGTTATCTCATAGAGTACATTTACCAATACCCCTACCAAAAGTTTGGATGTATACAAAATTTGGAGCCGTTTTTGAAAAAATCTAGTTTTCGTAATTTTTTAAATTGCACATATTGCACGCAATGCGCGAAAACTACTAAAATTTTCGAAACAATGTTACGTGACCTTAAACAAAGAACTCACTTTGGAGAACAAATTTCATCTGAAGAAAAAATATCTATGTTTAATTTTGTGGTTGTTGAAAGAAGCCGAAAAAAATTCAGACTTTTGCAATTTTTGAAAATCCAGAGTTAACCGTGAAATTCGGATCTATGCCACCATTATATGTGTATTTTACTCTATACTTACAAGAAATTTGAAGAAAAAAATTGGAGCCGTTTTTGAGAAAATTTTTAAAATGTCTGGGGGGCTTCATGTAAAGTACCTTAAAATTGTGAAGAAAGTTTTTCAAAATCGAGGGGCCACAAGCGGACGCAGATGGACTGGGGAATATCCATTTTGAAAGCAATCGCACGTATGGTTTACGCAGTAGTGTTGTTCACACACGGTCAGACGGACAGACAGACGGACGGACGTTTTGAAAAGACCCACTTTTTAGGTATCAGGGGACCTCAAAACGTGTATTTCCGTTGAAATCTCGTAATAGATTTTCCGCAGCATTACAAAACTTTTTTCTAGCCATTTATGAGAAAATGGCGTTTGAGCGCTTCTGAAAATGCGGAAATTTAAATAAAAATAAAAATTAAAACGGTAGTTTTCGTGAAACTTTACTTGACACTATTTAAAGCACATGTACACCTCAATATAATAATGTGAATAAAGTGCCGCTTTTTTGAAAAAAAAGAATACAGCAATGTGACTTTTATGTCATCTAATAGAGTAAATTTATCACTATCCCTACCAAAAGTTAAAAAAAAACAATTTGGAGCCGTTTTTGAGAAAGTCTAGTTTTTGTAATTCTTTAAAGTTGCACATATTCCACGCAATAGTGGGCAAAAACTACTAAGATTTTCGAAACAATGTATATGACCTGAAACAAAGAACTCACTTTGTACACATTTTATTTGAAGGAAAAATCTCTATTTTCAAATTTGTAGTTAGAGAAAGACGCGGGAAAAAATCAAACTTCAAAATTTTCGAAAATTCAGAGTTATCCGTGAAAATCGGACCTATACCTTCTTAATAAGTTTATTTTACTCTATTCATACAAGAAATTTATAGAAAAAAATTGGAGTCGTTTATGAGAAAATTTTGAAAATGTCCGGAGGCATCATGTAAAGTACCCCCCAAATTGTACAGAATCTTTTTCAAAATCTCAAAACTTTGACTAGAACCAGATCGACGGGGGAATATCCATTTTAGAAGAAATCGTACGTATGGTTTAGGCGCTAGCAGTGTTCACAGACAGACGGGCAGACGGACGTTTTCCTTTCAATTGGTTTCTCGGTATCAAGGGCCCACAAAAGAGGGGTTCTGTCTACACCACGCGTTAGGGGATTTTTGTATTAATTTAGCAAATGGTTTTATCCACTTTTTCGTTTTCACGGCCCGGCAATTAATTTTTTTCCGCCGAAAATTGACCATTTTTTCGCGCAGCATTACATAACTTTCCCTATACTACGTATATCACTCCGCGTATAGTACGTATACGGGAAAGTAATAAAACCAGTTGTTAATTAAGGGGAAAATGCCCTAACACATGGTGAAGGCAAAATCCCTGTTTTGTAAGTCCTTGACACCGAAAAACCAATTGAAAGGGAAACGTCCGTCCGTCTAGTCGACGCTTTGAGACTTTGAAAAACATTCTACAAACTTTGGGGGCTTTTCTTTAAATTTATTGTAAGAATGGAGTAAAATATGCTTATTAAGGTGGCATAGGTTCGATTTTCACGGTTCACTCCAAATTTTCTAAAATTGCAAAAGTATAAATATTTTTTCGGTATTTTTCTCCTACTACAAAATTGAAGATAGAGATTTCTCCTTGAAATAAAATTTGATCTCCAAAGTGAGTTCTTGCCTTATTGTCATGTACTTGTTTTGAAATGTTCAGTACTTTTTTGCAAAAACTAGTTCAAAATTTCACATTTTCAGAAACGCTGAAACACAATTTTCTAAAAAATGGCTCCAAATTTTTTGTTGAAATTTTTCGAATGGATAGTAGAAATTCCACTCTTTAATATGACTTGATGTTTATTTTGGGGTATTCTTTTGTTGTTGTTTTTTCAAAAATTACAAAAATGTAATTTTTTGAAAGATCTCTCACAGCTTTAATATGCACAGTACCAGTAATTTGTAAACACTATTGTGTTAGTGAATTGATGTGCTTCAAATTACTTTAAATAAAAGTTTTCGAAACCCAAAATTTTCTGTGAAATGAGCTTCATATTCCGGATTTTTAGTAGCGCTTAAAACATTTTTTTTAAAAACACACGCGCATTTTTTTAAAAAACAGCTTCAAATTTGTCGAAGAAAATTGCCATATTGGTCGAGGTTTTAATGTTCTTTAATATTCTAAAATTAATATTTCCGTTGTAATGTTAAGAATCCGAAAAATTAAGAAAATGTCAAAAAAGTGTTCTTTGAGCGGCGATAGTCGGCAGCTGGCACGAGTAAGTGGCAATTCCTAATAGCTAGCCGAGACCCAAGGAAATAGAAAACTAATACATGAAGGTCTGTGCCATTCTGTAGTACCACTAGTTTTATTTCTTTTTTTCTTTCTTTCGTTCTTTTTCTTTTTACTTTTGTTCTTTCCTTCTTTGTTTCTTCTTATTTGCTGTGCATACGGATTCTGCATGAACATGATTTCAGTTCTGTTGCATCAAGTTATCTAACTTATTTTAATGGTCTTTTAGGTGTAACTTGTGTATCATTAATAACATGAGAATAATTCTATTACCACTTTTGAATTTGAGCTTTAAAAGTTAGTATTGATAAAATAAACAGTAATACATTACAGAATGAATGATTATAATATTCAATGAAATAACCAAAATCGTTCTAAAAATTACTACTGACTTCCCGTGAGTTTCAACCCACCTGAACAGCAGCTCGGCGCTGTGTACAAGAACATTACTCTTGCACGTAATGGACGTCTAGTGCAATGAAAGTGCTACAGCTGTATTCTGCATGTTGTTTGTCATGCTCCAGTAATGAAGTCTAGATGTAAGTCTGAACCTGTTCATATCCCCATCTCCTCAACTTGAGAAAGTTACTAAGCTTTCGTTTGTGTTGATGTGAATTTGAGGAATGACATTTTAGATTTTAGAAGAAATGACATTTGAGATTCAATCATATCGCATCATACGAACAGTATAACGAAATTAGTTACTATTTTTATTTATTCCCAGTTGTATTCCCAGTTGTATAAGAGATCACGTATACTTTGTGTTTGAACATTTAAGAGAATATCGGACTGAGTTGGACTCTTCGGAACATTTTTTTTGTTTTGCCTCTCGTTGGCTGTTGGACTTATGTGTGAAAATGACCCGAGTTTTTTTGCCTGTTAATTTTATTTTTCTGAACTAGTTTTCTTAAAATCCTATTTCATGACTTTCTCTCACCAAATGTATGTCTTTCCATTTCAAGGGAATGTTCCGAATTGAAGTCATAAGTAGGGATCTCAGGAACGGTGATTTCCAAATCAAATGAGCGTGTCGTCAGTGTTCTTTGTGGGTAACGTATTAGTTAGATGTGTTGTAAATGATATTTATTTATATTTCTCTGCTGAATCTAATGTACATTTGCTGTAATGTACATTTATTTATATTTCTCTGCTGAATTCTTTGAGCACCGATTACTTTAAATAACATTGTAGAGTAGCATACCTACCCACCAAATATGTTTAATGTATTTTTCGTGAAATAATCTGCGTTTTCAAAATCGGGATAAATATTTTTATAAAAACCAATAAAGCATACTGTGATGAACCAATTATTTAGGCAATAAATAATTACGAAAAAGATAGAATATTAGGTTTTTACAGGCAAAGAGTAGACGATCGCATGTGGTTGTTAGGGAGCCGATAAACATGAGCGAGGTTCATCTTACAATCACAGGTGCGTTGAAACCAGTGGAGGTGTACATACCGGGACCGTTCGTCGATTATATTTAAAAATGACCGAATATGAGAGGGGTTTTGGAAAAAGAATTGAAGTCTGTTACTTGGGAAGTAGAAAGTTTTGACTCGCCCCTTTCTGTTACGAGACAGCAAACCGAACAAGTCAGTGCTAGAGATTATTGCGTGTGAGGTCGGAAATTACTAAGGAGTTTGGACTTTAACTTTTGTTCGTGAGAGAATAATAGGACTGTTGATTATTATAGCTGGTACGATCGATGTTTTAATTTAAAGAGGGTTAATAAGAATTGTTGAATATTATCGGAGTAAGGACATAGTGCAGAATAATGTCAAATTTGGACTTTGAACATATTGTGCAGCATTTTTATGCAGACATTATGCAGTGAAACCGAACGTGTCTACGTGGGAAGTGTTAAATTTTCATGAGTCAAGGACGGAACAATTATAGAGCTGTGATAATACGATTCTTGTCACAAACTGTAAAATTAAGCAGGGAATAAATCGTAGATAGGTTAGCGGAGTTCGAATCATTAAGTTCGCGGCTAGGTGCACACCTGATGCACGAGATAGCAGTGTTCGCGACGGGTTAGGAGAGTATCGGCGATAGGTAACGAAGATCGCGGTTGAAGAGAGAAGAGTGGACATCTCGACGACCGGGAATTCGTCGTCCGCAGATCTTCGTGGCGCCGTCTGAGAAAAGAGCTCTGGTATTGTGAAAAACTGATCAGACGTTTTCTAAAGGGTCATGACCGAACTGAACATTTATTAAAATGGCAAAAGTTGAATTGGTAATGAGGATTACCCATTCCCGGAAAAGAATCCCTGTCCCCATTAACAAATGATCGTTGTGAAGGGTCGAATTAACGACTCGTTTCAATCTCTCTCTCTCTCTCTCTCTCTCTCTCTCTCTCTATATATATATATATATATATATATATATATATATATATATATATAACAAAGTTGTGTTACTTACGCCATTTATAACTCAAGAATGACTGAACCAATTGTAATTTTCTCTGTTTTGTTGGATTCCTCTCGGTGCTACAGAATGGCAAAGACTTTCCGGTATTAGTTTTCTGTTTTGTTTGGTCTCGGCTAGCTTTTCGGACTTGCCAATACTCTTGACAGCTGCCATCTATTGCCGCCCAAACTATATTATTTCGACAGTTTCTTAAGTTTTCGGTTTTCCAATACTAGAACAAAACTATGATTTTAAGAACATAAAAAACAATTAAATCTTGCCCGAAATGGCAATTTTCGTTCAAAATTTGGAGTCGTTTCAAGAAAATGGCGTTTCAGCGCTAATGTAAATGCGAAATATGAAACACTTTTTTACATTTCTGTAAAAAAGTTTTGAGTTTTCGAAAAACTTCATCTGAAGTCATTTGAACCAATTACACTCACAAATTCAATAGTGATTACAAATTGCTGGAAACCGTATGAGAGAACTTTAAAAAAATCACATTTTTGTAATTATTGAAAAACAAAATATACGCCAAAATTAACTTAAACCTATATTAAAAAGTACAAATAGCACTATCCGTTCGAAACGTTTGAACAACAAATTTGAAACCATTTTTGAGAAAATGGCGTTTGAGCGTTTCTGAAATTGCGGAATTTTAAGCTAGTTTTCACAGAAAACTATTGAATTTTCGAGAAACTTTATTTGACATTATTTACAGAACATGTGCTCATTAATATAATAATATGAACAAATCGCCGCTAATGTAAATACCAACAACGTGAGAAAAGTCAAAAATATTTTTTTGCAATTTTTGAAAAAATTAAAGAATAGAGGAATAAGGCGTTAATGTCATCTCATAGAGCACATGGATCACTATCTTTACCAAATGTTTAAAGAAAAAATTTTGATCCGTTTTTGAGAAAATCTTTTGTAATTTTTAAAAATTTAAATATGGCGTGAAATATTGCGCAAAAACTGGTAAAATTTTCAATACATGTTCATGACTTTAATGAAACAACTCACTTTGGACGATAATTTTATTTGAAAGAAAAATCTGTATCTTCAATTTTGTAGTTCTTAGGAAGATGCCGCAAAAGTTTCAAACATTTGCAATTTTCGAAAATTCAGTTAACCGTGAAAATGGGACCTACGCCACCTTAATAAGTATATATTACTCTATTCCTACAAGAAATTTTTAAAAAAATTGGAGCCATTTTTGAGAAAATTTTTCAAATGTCCGGGGGGCTTCATGTAAAGTACCCTCAAATTTTGAAGATAGTTTTTCAAAATCGAGGCGCCATGAGTGGATGCAGATCGACCAGGGAATATCCATTTTGGAAGAAAACGCGCGTATGGTTTACGCGCTAGTGTTGTTCACAGACGGTCAGACACACGGAGAGTGGGACGAACGGACATTTTGAAAAGACCCACTTTTTCGGTATCAGGGGACCCCAAATCGTATATTTCTGTTGAAATCTCGAAATTGCGCAGCATTACATAGCTTTCCCTATACTACGTATATTACTCTGTTTATACATACGTACGTATACTGGAAGGTAAAAATTACATCGACTTCGTTAAAATCATGACCGTGCTTACTTTTTATTATGAATATGCAACGTCAAATATTCACTGTCTATTAGAGCTTCGAATACTCGCGAGCCTCTTAACTCTTGTTGCAATATATTTGCTTTTCATGTACAATTCGGTCACAATATGTGCCCGTTGTAAATGCATTATTCAACTTGGATATTGTTATTTCCGGAAAGCAATGTTCAAAAATATGCTATTATTCTTTTTAACTTGCTTTACGTGTTCCTTGAATATTTTGTCTTTATTACTATGTACACAAGAAAGACAGGATATCAAGTTTTGATTAAGAGTTATATAATTAAATTTTAAAACTTCTCCATGGTTACATTTATTTATTTCTAGGCGTATCTCGACCTCACAAACAAATCACAAGTTTTAAAAAAGTGCCCTACCTATTTAAAAACTCTCTGGAAGTTTCCAGCAGTATAAAATGCTTCAGTATAAATACTTTTATTCCACGAAATGTGTTTGAAATAATTTTGAGTAGAGGTTTCGTAATTTGACTACTGAAATAAGTTAATAGTTAATTGAAATTTTAATATTTTACAAATACATGTCTACACAAGTGATACAATACCAAGTGTTTTTTCTCAGCTTCAGAAGAGATTTGTGTCGAAAAATCGTAGTTATTCCCACAACATTACATTACTTCATCTATACTGGGTAAGCAGAAGCGAGAAAGGAAAAAGGGGGAATTGTTTTGAAACGCTTTCACTTAATTATAGAACTCCCAAATTTTTCACTGAGTAAAACCAACTTAGCATTGAAACGTTTAAATGTACTCGTATGGAACAATGTTCAAATTCGCCTGAAAAAAATCATATCATTTTAAACTAGTGGTCCAACGCACATAATTTCTCGCTCTGCTTCTATACGTTCCTTATTGCTATTCCACTAATTCATAAACCAGCAAAAGTGTATTATACCAGCAAACGTTTTCTGTACCGAGACCCGACATCTAAAACTCAAAGTCAACGAACCGGCACTTATACCACTACGCCACACCAACACCGCCTGTATCGAACAAAGCCATGACAGAATAGAACCGACCTATAAAATGGTAAATGCATGATAAAGAAACAATTGATACGATGGCACATACGCTTCACAAATCCAAGAAGAGAAGTAAAAAAATGTTAAAAGTTAAAAATTTGAACAAATATATATAGACATTTCCAGTACATTTATCGCAATTACTTGTATTTTAGTCACAACGTAATTGTATCGATTTTATCATTAGGAGCCGGTAATTGTCAACATGCGAAAAACATGTCTTTCAAGCGTGACCAAGAAAGGCAGCGGTGAACCGCTTTACGAAGTATTCGTAAGGCGAGAAAGTAATAATAATTTCGGAACGGAAAGTAATAATAATTTCGTTAGGGATGTGTAAGTTCATCGCATGCCTTCTATTTATATTGTATTACAATTTAACGTTAAAATGCTCATAATTTTACTTAAATTGGTTCATGTGACCGTTCGTGTAGGTCGGCCGTGGGGAAATTTCGTGGGTAATTTGGCTCTTGTTGAAATTTTGAAAAAAAAACACAAAGTTGAAAGCCACAAACATTAATATAATTGAATCTCAAAAAAAAAACACAAATTGCAAAATTACCTAACATGCACAGATAAACAAATGAACAAAGAAAAATACAACACTGAACAGCGTAAAAAAAAAACTTTTTGAGGAAAAATCAACTGCAGAAATTATGAATTTCAAAGTTGGCACAAACTAGCATCACAGCAACATCTTCTGTGACGAAAATAAATTGAAATTCAACAAATTGAATCAAAGATATCTCTGGGGAGATGAGTACACATAATAGTACATCAGAGGGTAGAGCACAGGCATTTCGGATGACAAAATGCCTCAGCACTTTCTGTTTACAAAAAATTGCAATTAACCCTTCCTCAACATACACTGCATTAGCATACATAGTAGTTTCTTGCAAAACAATTCACTTCAATTACAAAGACATATGTTGTGTACAATTAAAATGAATAAACATAGTTTTGAAAACACAGAATATTCAAAAGAAATTGCAAAAAAAAACTAAACATGTGTGTTTACACCATAAATGTGAAACATTTATTACAACCTACACCTTTGGTTGAAATTAAAAAAATATGTTGTATTTTTACTCAGCAGGCATCCAAATTTCAATAAATATTTCAAGATATTTAAGTTCACTTAAATTCAACAGTTCATAGCAAATATACTTTTATAACCATTTAATTGTTCATAAATAACCCAAATTGTTTCTAACTTGATTTGGATTTTACACTATCATCAAAATGTTCTTTTTTATTTAAAGACAGAAACTGCACTTGTAGTGTATTAACATGACAAGATTCTATCATAAATAAGTGATGTTCTCCCCTTAGAAAGACACACTACTTCAAATATCTTTTGAAAATAGTCCACAATGATTATGGAAATACCAATGGTCGGGTATATCATACATTATGCAAGAGTGTTAATGGCCAAAAAAAATATTAAACAATCTGACAGTGAACTACAGGAACAACACTTCAACCTGCATTCTACAGTCAATTGCTTCCAAATTCTCATTACTTTTTATAGTATCACATATAAAATTGTTTTGTCTTTAACACCGACCTTATTTCGGTGGCCGTGGCGTTCGCCACCAGCGCACAACTCACAGCGAACTAATGCGGCTGCCGACGCTCTGTCTTGGGCCTAAGCACGGGTTCTCTCTGTAACCACGTCTTACTCCAAGACCAGATGCCTCCGTCGAACGCGCATCTGCGGTGTGAATTTAGCCACCACTGGGCCAAACCTCTTTCTCGCTAACTGGAGCTCGCGGCCCCACACCATCAGCTTCCAAATTCACGCTGCTACCTCACGCTGCCGCTTCTCGAAACATTCTGCGCACTCCCCTCACACCGCGGTTACAACCCCTTCTTTTCCGCGTAGGGGGGGGACAACTGTCTTCCCCCCGCCACTCCTCCAGCGACCGCTGATAAGGCGACGGGTTACGTAATCGCGCGGCGAAGCACGCAGACGAGGTCTTTCTTATCGCCAAATAGTGACTGAGCAAGCTCAGGATCGCTACAGTTCATATAGATATATACTAGACAACGGTTGATTTGACATGTCAAACGCTTCAGAAATCGAATAACAGAGTTGAAAAATTGTTTAAAAGATACAGTTAGGGAAAACACAGACAAGTTCTGTCTATTTATCTGCATTGATTCTATTTGTGAGTAGAAGTACATCAAATGATTTTCAATAAAGTACCTACTCTCATCAATGTTTTTTCCTGCAACATCACTTTCATCAAATTAAAATCCCCATCTTGGGGATCGAACTCGGTATCTTCCTTACTGAAGATGTCAACCCGAAGGTGCTTTAACCAGCCGCACCACGGAACTGCCATGCGGTCTGACTGCTTATATTTTAGTCAAAATGTAATTGTATCAGTTCTATCATTAGGAAACCGGTAATTGTCGACATGCGAAAAACACGTCTTTCAAAAAACATGACCAAGAAAGGCAGCGGTGAACGGCTTACTCCAAATAATTTATCCGCTGATCGACATTTGAAAAATAACCACTGAGAGAAAGTATGTGCTATTCTATAGCACCACTAGTTTATTTAAAAATTTAATATTTATATATTTACCTTCCCTTCTTACACACGTGCAGAAAATTTAAAGAAAAAATTTGGAGCGGTTTTTGAGAAATTTTTTTTTGTAAATTTTAATCGCAATGTACGCAAAAACGACTCGTTTTTCCAGAAATGGTACATGACCTTATTTGAAGCGCTAATTTTGTACAACCGACTTTGTCTGAGGCAAAAATCTCTATCTTCAATTTTGCAGTTTTTAAACAGTTTTTTCCAATTTTCGAAAAATTGGGCCTATCAACGAAAATGATATCTACGTCATTCCCTTCAACATTCTTCGCACTATAACACTTCGCAACAACAAAATATAATCAAAAAATTTGGGGCCATTTTCTTTTAACTTTGCATTTTCATGAAAATCTCAAAATGGGCTTCATGTAAAGTACCCTCAAATACTGAAATATCGGTTTCAAATTCCAAAGGCCTTGAGACGATTAAAACGATCGGGGAATATCAATTTTGAAGCAAATCGGCCTAACGGTTTAGGCGTTAGCGTTGACCACAAACGGACAGACGGAGAGACGGAGAGACGGACAGACGGACAGACGTTTTGCTGTCAATCGATTTTGCTGTATCAAGAAGCAACAAATCATGGATTTTGACTACACCACGAGATAGAGGATTTTTTTCTAAATTTAGCACCAGGTTTTATCCACTTTTTCCTTACCAGACCCCTGCTATAAGAGTTTTTTTGGCGTAAATTCCACGTTTTCCGGCGCACGATTACATAACTTTCTCTTCTTACGAAGTATTCGTAAGGCGAGAAAGTAAAAAATTCTTAACCACGGAGTTTTGTGGGTAGGCGGAATTAAAAAAAAATGGGGAAAACTGCAGTCCGAGCACAAGTTCACTATTGTTCGTGAAATGACTATGAATCAGTGTTACGATTATAATTATAATTTTTATGATTTTAATAATATTCAACCACAGCAACCACGCCAGCATTGGCTATTACGTAATATTCACGCAACTATCAACACACTAATTTGATTCGCCAGTATTGGGTATTAGTATTCTTCTTCCTTTACTTCATACACTGATTACTGTGTAGGCGAATCTCCAGCAGCCCCTAGTGCCTTGTTTTGAGACTTCTCATGAGCAACTATACCTAGGGTAGTTTGCCATTGATTTGAATACCAGATAGCGGAAGCCAAGATACAATATCCGCCATCTTATCCAATAATTGAAATCGAAACTCTGATTGGTGCAAATTGCGAGGCAATTCAATTTTTCCAGAATCGGCCATGTGCCTTTCTTGGGATCTGTTTTACATCCCAATAAGCGTCCTTCGATTTTTGGCACCTGAAAACAAAATCCCCTCGATTTCGACCGGGTTTGAACCCGCGAACTTTGGATCAGTAGCCCGTCATGATAACTATTATACCATCAACGCTGGTGGTCTTAGCCTTAATGTGATAAATTAGTCACACGTGTAAATGAAGTACGAAGACGTCCTTCTCGCTGTACGAGATGAGCGAGAGCACTCCTTCCGGTGGCGATGCACGCGGCGGGGGGGAGGGGGAGGAATGCGTAGAAAGCAGCAAGGCGGAGCGCGAAGAAAGTGATCAGCGCTCGCGCGATCGAGACCCGAGAGGCGAGGCGTCGCCCGCCCGCGTCCGCGCCTCGCGTACCCAGGGAGCTGCTAGGCACGGCTCTCCTCGCACACGCACACGCACACGCTCACGCTCACGCTCACGCTCGGCGCGGTGGCGGAGCTCAAGCCCACCTTAGGGGGCCGGGGTAATAATAATGGCGGCAAGGCACAAATTCATTAATTTTATTAAATATGAAATGCAAGATTTCTTTCAAACTTTGTGTATTAATATAATCATAATAGTAATAATAATTGTTATCACTATTGTTGTTATTATGTTCCTCTACATCACGAGTAATGATGTTATGAGTCGGCTGAATACACAATCTACTCCAGGTTGCAACCAGCTACCTAAGGACCACATCTAGATACTGTCAGTGCCTCTACAATACTTTGCGCAAAATAAGGGCTGCTTCAAATAAAGCAATTTCTTACACTTCCCGGAATTTTCAATGACCTGGGAGTTGATTTTAGCCAAGTTCTTACACAAATTTTGTGGAACAAATCCCATAGCTCCGATGACTATCGGGACGACCTCTGCTTTTATGCGCCACGTTCGATTGATCTCGATTTCCAAACTCTTGTGTTTAAAACTTTTCTCGGCCTCCTGGGTTACGGCGTTTTGATCGCACGGTGCAACAACATCGACAAGTAGACACGAATTATTCTTCAAAACCCGGATAACTATATCCGGTTAGTTCGCCGCTACCATGCGATCAGTTTGGATTTGTTGGTCACACAATATTGTTCACAATCCAAAAGACGTCAGCGACTTTGGTGAGTGTTCTAACTGTTTGGGACATGCATTGGGAAATTCGGGAGCGGTGCAGATCTGTTAGTGGAGATAACTACACACCGTGTCGTGTCTTTTTATGTTTTCTGCCCAGTCCAGTTCACTAGTCCGAAACTGTACTCTACTACAGGCACCGCCAAACTACCAATTGGAGAAGTCTCACTCTTCTGTAATACTCCATGCAAATTCTCATTTGAGATGGTCAGATATTCTTCAATCCCCAGACATTGAAGGTTTAACCTGGCTCAAGATCTTGAATCAAAGTGTGCATATCAAATTCAATGCTCTCTAACGTCACTTTGCCTCTCTTTAAATTTATGTTGTCCACTTGTCAAGAACAAATTTCATGCAGATATTACTACTCAAATCCTTGATGACAGACAGTATTGGGGAGAGAATCGCTTCATTCTTAGCAAACATTAAGATCTATGTAAAACAAATGTGAAACTGCTCTTTCATCACCATGAAGCTTGTAACCAAAGTCAGTGTGTGATAACAGTCTAGAAAGTGTGATCAAACTAATGCAAAACAGCAAAAAGGGGATAGCGTACTCCCTGAAAAATACCCCTGTTAATCTGAATACGTCTTGTTTCTACTGGTTCCTTTTCAATATATAATAGTAACCTGGTACTCCACGACTTCATACTAGCCTTGTAAAACTCAATACGTCTCGGGTGAAATCAATAGATCTCCAGGGTCTTCAAAAAACCAATCATGTGGCACACTGTCAAATGCTTCCTGGTATGCAATCCAAGCCATACTTATATTATGCTTTCATTTCATTACATCATTCAAGACGACTTTATTTAGTACCAAGACTTCCTTACAGCCATAAGAACCTTTTTGTTCAACTGGCAACAGATGTACGATTTCTTCCAAAATCGATATTGCCCGCTTGATCTGGTTTTAATCAAAGCTTTGAGATTTTGAAAAGAATTCTATAAAACTAGTGAGAACCCGTGCGATTAAATCGCACGGTTAGTCAAATAACCAAACTGTTTTCTGCTTAAATTCTTTTTTTGTATTCTAGCATTATAAATGACATTTTCTGTTGCAAGAAATCATTCATAATTAGGCATTTTATGGCACAAATGATGACGTCATCACACATTCAGCCAATCGCTGCGAGAGAATTAGGGGGAGGTAGAGGTAAACAGAAAAGCCGACTACAGTTTTCTCATACAGATGTCAAATACCCGAGACATCACAGGAAAGTTCTTCGCAAATTTAAGTTTCATTCTCGTATAAATTTATAATGCTGTCATATAAAAAAAGGCGTATGCAACTCGTTTATAATGTTGCTTTATTGCATTCGTACAAATTTGAGATTTCAGTAATAAAAAGAATGAAGGATTTTCAAAACATTTTCAGCTACAGAAGTCAAAGATTTACAAAAATTGTTTCTTGGTAATACTTTACAAATAAAGTAAGAATAACTATAACAATTGAATTGAATGTTTTATTTGTTTCCCTTTCGGATTACATAAATTCAGGTTACAAAAATTTAATTACACGTAACCATTCTTCTTCATTTTTTTCCTTCTTTATTTACATACAGAACTTATTATCTGTCACCATAAAGTCCATGTATATTTCTGCCACCAAGTTATTGTCCCTAAAATAGCTATCAATCTAATATTTCATTATATACAACGTTCAATGTAAAAGCTTTAGAACTGTTTTTACATTTTCCTTGATTTGAGCCATCTTCAATCTGTACCCTAACATCAGCAAACGAACTTACTCTAGAGAATGCCACATAAAGTTGCCCATGTGTAAATACAGGAGAGGGAAGATATATGCCAATTTTTTTGAAAGTCTGCCCCTGCGACTTATTAATTGTCATGGCAAACGACAACCTCACTGGAAATTGCCGTCTTTTTAAATTGAAGGGCATGGTGTGGTCTGATGGAGTCAGATCGATTCTAGGTATCAACACCAAAGTAGACTGTGCCTCTCCTGTCAGAATCTTTGCTTCAATGGAATTGTTGTGCATTTTGTGCACAACCATTCTAGTGCCATTCACCAAACCCTTCTTGGCATTAAGATTTCTAACCAACATCACTACTGCTCCTTTTTTAAGAGTCAGTTTGTGAGGAGGTAAGCCAGATGGATTCAATGAATTGAGAAATTCTGTTGGGTAAAGTTGCCTGTCTACATCATTGCCATCCAAGAGCACTGAATCAATGCTATAATATGTTTTTGATTCCCCTTCGATCAAATCAGAAACAATTCGATCATTGATTCGAAAGCAATCTTCATTTTTGGGACAAAGAATGGCACGATTGTAATAATTAGTGTCATTCTCTTCTATTTTTCTATCAAAAATGAAAGAGACAATGTCACCATCATAAAGGCACTGCTGTGGTATCTCAATGGCAAAAGGTGAAATATCTTTGTGTTCATGAATTTGGCCATTTCCCAGCTCCAATAACCACTTACTGAAGGGCGCATCACCTCTGGCTCTCATATTTTCACTCAGGACATATGTTTTGATGTGTTGCCACAGTCGTGATTTTTTCACAGTTTGCTCGCAGATCGTAACTCTATTCCCTTTACGAACGACTGGCAAAATTTGGCGAAAATCACCTCCAAACAGTACGCATTTTCCACCAAATAGATCTTGTGACTGCATAATGTCTTGCAGCAAAGTATTGAGCACTGAAAGTGCCATCTTTGGCACCATTGATATTTCATCCCAAATGATAAGGCTTGCCTTCTGCAATTGAGTAGCCTCATGCGAACTTGGCCTCATGCTTGACACTGAAGTGTCTGTCATCGCAATAGGAAATTTAAATGCACTGTGTGCTGTGCGCCCACCTTCCAGTAGTGTTGCTGCTATACCTGTCCATGCAACAGGTAAAACTATTTTGCCTTCAGCTCTAAGAAGGTGAAAAATGCATTTGTACAGGAAAGTCTTTCCGGTGCCTCCTGGTCCATCAACGTACCATGAAGTACCACAACCTACTTTTATTCATTGCAGTACTTCATTAGCAACCATCTTCTGCATGTTATTTAGCATTCCATAATAAGTTTTACCTTTCTGTATTTCTTCTTCTGCGTTGTACAAACCTGTACACTCTCTAGGCAAAAGGGGCACAGGAAGATTAAACTTACAGCAACTTACACCATGCACTTGGAACACTTTTTCAATGTCATGTAAAGCTGAGTTATAACTTGTATCTTCAGCATGTTGTCGAGAGTAGTCCTCGGATAGATGATCCTTAAATCGTTCCCACAGTACTGGTACGTTACTTGGAGAACCAAAAATGCATATGAATGCAAAAAGGTCTCTCAATTGCTGTGGCATTCTGAATGAAGTAGCCTCTTCAAGGCAGTGCACCCATTCATTATCATCATCTACCAACTTCATTTCCCGAGCAGCAGAAAGAAAGGTGTCAAAACGTTGCCCACTTACTGTCCTTAAATCTTCAAAAGAAGTGGCCCCTCTTATATGAAGAAGAAGAATGCGGAGATAAAATCTCTCTCGCTCTATGGGGTTCACTGTGTACATTCTTCCAATGCATTTGCATAACTTCTTCCTCCTATGCCACATGTTTCTCACCCATGTATAATTTTCTGGGATATCCTTGTATAACAGCCCCCTGGCAAAACTGTCACTTGTATTTAATTTAAACCATGCACTTAACTTGGTATCCCTTGTAAGCTCTGCGTCAACAGCAGCCTGTTCATTTCCGACCTGAAAGAACATCATTTGTTCCTGTGGGAGATGCACAGATAGCCGTTCAATGGCATGAGACCTTTTTTGCATGTATCGCTCATGCAGACGCCAAGCTGCTTCGGGTGGGCTCACATATCTAGTATTAATGTGAGTAGCAACTTCATCAACTTTCAGTGTTTCTGCATCAGAGGTTGTGTGAACATCCAGCGCAGCACAGTCATAGCCCTTATACACATACTTAAACAAATACTTAATACATTTAATAGATGAACATACTTCCACATTGATATGTGCATTATATTTCAAAATCAGGTATGGGTTGTAAGGTACTACCCATAATGTTCATATTAAAGATGTGAGAGATCTTTCAAAAAAATTACATTTATAGAATTTTTTGAAAAAACAAAAAAAGAACTCAAAATAAATGTTACGTTATATTGAAGAGTGTATTTAGCACTATCCGTTACAAAAGTTTCAAGAAAAAATTTGCAGCCATATATGAGAAAAAGGCATTTGAGCGTTTCTGAAAATGCGCAATTTTGAGCTAGTTTTCACAGAAAGCTATTCAATTTTCGAGAAACTTTATTGGACGTTATTTATAGCCATATATGAGAAAATGGCATTAAGGTCTCATCTATTGTCAATTCTCACGTTACGGCAAAGTATGTGCTGGCCATTATCCCTTCTTCTATACACAGGATATCCATCAACACTTGTCTGCGTTTCTGTGGCAAATTCTTTTGGGTACGCTTTAGTACATACACCATTTTCCATACATGGAGCTCTAGGATTATGTGGTCCACAGGGACCATGTATCATGCATTTGTTTACAATGGCATTCAGTCTTGGATTCTCTGCAGGATCTGCCAACTCAGCTGTAACTACAGAATCAATATCTAAAGCTTCTCTAAGTTTGTCTAGATCTCGCAATATCACCAAAATATGGGCATGTGGCAAGCCCCTCTTCTGAAACTCTATTACATGAACGTGTGCTGTAACTACTCCAAATATATGATATTCAGTTAAATCACACATGAGTTCTTGCAATTTCTGGTAAAATACTCTCACAATTAAATCAGGGCGATGCTGTACTTGCTGATACTCTGGTACATTTTCTACTATTTCCTTCCATGTGGGGTTTGCTGTAAAAGTTACAAATAAATCTGGTTTTCCAAATCGGGCAACAATGGACATGGCATCCTGATAATTCTGCATCATGTTTCGGGGACTGCCAACAAAAGTTGAAGGCAATATCACAGGAACTCCTGCATGAACATTTCGCTTTGCCGCTTCACTGTGGATGAAATCCATGAGACCTTTGTAACTCTCAGCTCGAATTTCTTTCTGATGAGTCTTAATGTAGGCTATTCTTCCTCCTTCTACTTTCACATAGGCATCCACAACATATTGTTGAAAGAGCCTCCCAGAGCTATGTAGAAGGCTAAATCCATCTCTCACTGCGAGGCGATAGCAGTAGAACTGTAGCTGAGTAACTGCATTTCGTACAGCAGTCTGATGGATGGAGGTGTGATTAATTCCATTCCTCCATGAAGATTCTCCATATGGGAACAGCAACGGATAAGACATAGGATCACAATGAGGATTGCGTGCTGATATAATGCTATGTTGCTGGTTTTCTGCCTTTGAGTGAATAGCAAACGTAACATTACTTGGCGGAGTACCATCTTCCCCAAGAAATACTGCAGCAATTTCCCCAATTCTGGCAGGATTATACAGCCTTTTGTCAAAACAATTCTTTTCGGATAAAAATGTTGGTATGCTGGTACATGTTTTTCAACATTTATCATATGACGAAACAAACATCCATATGCATTAATATCATGTAGCAAGTTCATTAGGGTGCCCATAAGATCTTTCTGACAATGCCTATTTGCATCCCTATCCATTCGATATTCTAATGCTTCTTTAGTGTCCAAAATAAATAATCCAGCATATGATGGAAGCTCACCAGTAGCAGGATGCAAACTTCCAACAGAATGATAAATCTGCCCGTGGATTTTAAAGCAATAAGGACCTCTACTATTGGTAAATTTTAATAAATTTGTTTGAATTGAAGCAAATGCTAAAGCATTATTATAGCTTCTAATATGCAACAGATAATTTTTAGATTTTTCATCACCTTGTGTTATCAAATTTTTTAATACATCAGGCACTTCAATGGGTGGTAGGTCTTCCTCACTAACTTTCCCTTTGTGACAACAACTACTGAATCCCCCAACTGATTTCTCAGCTGCAAAATGTAAAGCCCCACAAAACTCACACTGCTTATTCATTTCTCCCAACATAAATTCATGAACATTACAGTCACTATGGTTTGTTCTCCCCAACAAATATCTTGCTCCACACAATCTGTTAACAAACCTGCGTGCAGTATTTTGGGTTCTACACATGTGTAGCCGCCGCTGCCTTTCCGCCTGTGTTTCCTTCTGTCGCAGCTCCCTGTCTTTGCCTTTGTTCATCAAGTCTGGTCCTACGTTGTTGTTCGGTCTCAAGACATCGGCGTTGGGCACGATTCTGATAATGGCGTTCAGAACTTTCTGCTATCTCTTCCGGAGTTCTTTCCGCCATAATTTGCTTCCTCTTCCTACGCTCTGAAGCCATCGTCATTTTTCTACCTCGAGGCATACTGACTGTAGAAGAAAACAAAATTTTCAATTTCTAACACACATATTTATTACTGTAATTGTAAACGATATTTCATTTAATTCATGTACACAATGTGGTGCAATTAGCAGCATTCATACACAATATATAATTATTATTACCATTCACTATACATGAATTATTAAACTATGTATCTACTAACCTTTTCTTCTTTTCTATAATAACACAATGCGGCTGCAATTTACTCCACAACCATTTATAGGCACACTGCAGAAGAAAACAAAATTTTCACTTTACCAAACAACGCATTTTCATTATGTATATTCACATAACTTGGCAACAACATTCACTTTTGCCCCGCCACCATCCGACATATTCCATTTAATTAGCAGTATTCATACGCAATATATAATTGTTATTACCATTCACAATACATGAATTATTAAGCTATGAATCTACTAACCTTTTCTTCTTTTCTATAATACCACAATGTGACTGCAATTTACTCCACAACCATTTATAGGAACACTGCAGAAGAAAATAAACTTTTCACTTTGCCAAACAACGCATTTTCATTATGTATATTCACATAACTTGGCAACAACATTCACTTTTGCCCCGCCACCATCCGACATATTCCATTTAATTAGCAGTATTCATACACAATATATAATTGTTATTACCATTCACAATACATGAATTATTAAGCTATGAATCTACTAACCTTTTCTTCTTTTCTATAATACCACAATGTGACTGCAATTTACTCCACAACCATTTATAGGAACACTGCAGAAGAAAATAAACTTTTCACTTTGCCAAACAACGCATTTTCATTATGTATATTCACATAACTTGGCAACAACATTCACTTTTGCCCCGCCACCATTTAATTTCCATTTAATTTATGTACACAATGTGGTGCAATTAGCAGCATTCATACACAATATATAATTATTATTACCATTCACAATACATGAATTATTAAACTATGTGTCTACTAACCTTCTCTTCTTTCCTATAATACCACAATGTGACTGCAATTTACTCATCAACCTTTTATGGGCATACTGCAGAAGAAAACAAACTTTTTACTTTACCAAACAACGCATTTTCATTATGTAGTGTAGTTATGTGAATAGTAATTCACATCACTTGGCAACAACATTAACTTGACCCACGCCACCATCCGACATATTCCATTTAATTTAATTTAAATACACAATTAGCAGCATTCATACACAATATATAATTGTTATTACCATTCACAATATATGAATTATGAAACCATGTATTTACTAATCTTTTCTTCTTTTCTATAATACCACAATGTGGCTGCAATTTACTCCGCAACCAACTGCAGAAGAAAACAAAATTTTCACTTTACCAAATAGTTGGTAAAGTTGGTGAGCTTGTCAACAACATTCACTTGTCACCCGCCTCCCTTTCTTCCGAAAGATGGCGCAGGAATCAGAAATTACAGATCCCGAATTACTACTTTTTTTAATATTCACGTATTTTTAACGCACTTTTTCAATACGAATGTCCCATGTGCAGGTGAAAGAAAACACGATCTTTCAATCCATTGCTTCTTCGTACAGATCGGTTTCGTGTGTCACCCAATTTTTTGAAAAGACCAAACATCCCTTTGAGAAATAATATATAAGATTACTCTACATGAAGCAGCCCGGACATTTTCAAAATTTTCTCACAAACGGCTCCTTCTTCTTTCTTTAAATTTCTTGTAAGAATAGAGTAAAATACTCTTAAGGTGGCATAGACCCGATTTTCACGGATAACTCTGAAGTTTCGAAAATTGCAAAAGTTTGGAATTTTTTTGGCGTCATTCTGGAACTACAAAATTGAAGATAGAGATTTATCTTTCAAATAAAGTTTGTTGTCCAAAGTGAGTTCTTTCATTAAGGTCATATACATTGTTTTGAAAATTTTAGTACTTTTCGCGCAATATTGCCTGTAATATGTGCAATTTAAAAAAATACAAAAACCAGATTTTCTCAAAAATGGCTCCAAATTTTTTCTTTAAACATTTGGTAGGTATGATGCCTTATATATTTTATTTTATGAGATATTTTATGAGATGACAAAAACTCCATATTGCTGTATTCTTTTGTTTTTTCAAAAATTGCAAAAATTTAATTTTGTTTACTTGTCTGTCACGTCGTTAATATTTACATTAGCGGCGATTTTTTTACATTATTATATTAACGAGTACATGTGCTTTAAATAATGTCAAGTAATGTTTCTCGAAAACACCACCGTTTTCTGTGAAAAGTAGCTGAAATTTCGGCATTTTCAGAAATGCTCAAACGCCATTTTCTCATATATGGCTATAAATAACGTCCAATAAAGTTTCTCGAAAATTGAATAGCTTTCTGTGAAAACTAGCTCAAAATTGCGCATTTTCAGAAACGCTCAAATGCCTTTTTCTCATATATGGCTGCAAATTTTTTCTTGAAACTTTTGTAACGGATAGTGCTAAATACACTCTTCAATATAACGTAACATTTATTTTGAGTTCTTTTTTTGTTTTTTCAAAAAATTCTATAAATGTAATTTTTTTGAAAGATCTCTCACATCTTTAATATGAACATTACCAGCAATTTGTAAACATTATTATATTTGTGAGTGTAAGTGCTTCAAATAACTTCAAATAAAGTATTTTGAACCTCAAAAACGTTCTGTGAAAATGAGCTTCAAATTTCGCATTTTTAGTAGCGCTAAAACACAGTTATCTTTAAAACGGCACATAATTTTTATAAGAAAATTGTTATTTAGGACTTGGTTTTTGTGTTATTTAATATTCTAAAATTGATATTTCCTTTCTACCGATAGGAAACCGAAAAATTAAGAAAATGACAAAAAAATGTTTGTGCGGTGATAGATGGTATCTGGCAAAAAAGAGTATATGGCAATTCCGAATAGGTATGAAGACCCAAGGAAATAGAAAACTAATACGGGAAATGTTTGTGCCATTCTGTAGCACCACTAGTTAAATTTTAAGGTCGCTTTTAACTGGGCAGTGGATAATGTAGGAATTAATTGGTCGCTCTGCAATTTAGGAATGAACTGGGCACTGAATAATTTATTGTGAATAATGTAGGTGTTGGCGGTAGAGAATGTAGGAATTACTTGGGTGTACAATGTACGAATTAAAATACTCACAAGCGACCACGATCATCACAATATTACGCAACACATACTACAATTTACATTTTAATAACACATTACTTTCCCGTATACTATACGTACGTACCTACGTATAGTATAGGGAAAGTTATGTAATACTGCGCGAAAAACCGGCAAATGTTCGGCAGAAAAAGTCTTATTACAGGTCCCTGGAAACGAAAAAGTGGATAAATCCAGTTGCTAAATTAAGAAAAAAATCTCCTAACACGTGGTGCAGCCAGAATTCCCATTTTGTGGGTACTTGATGCCGAAAAAACAATTGAAAGCAAAACGTCTGTCCGTCCTTCTGTGTCTTCCTGTGAACAACGCTAGCGACTAAACCGTTCTGCTGATTTTCTCCAAAATTGATACTCCCCGATCGATCTGAATGATCTCATAGTCCCCAACCAATATGTTGATTTTGAAGGGTACTTTTAATGAAGCCCCAGGGACATTTTCAAAATTTTCTAGAAAATGACGCCAACAATTTTCACTAAATTTTGTTTTGGGATAGTCTGAAGGTATTTTAAGAGAATGGCGTAGGTCTCATGTCGGTTAAAAACCCTGAATTTTCGAAAACTGCAAATGTTTGAATTTTTGTCGGCGTTTTCCTCCAACTATAAAATTGCAGATAGAGATTTTTCCTGCAAATAAAATTTGGTCTCCAAAGTGAGTTCTTTCATTAAGGTCATGTGCACTTTTTTGAACATTTTTGTAGTTTTTGTACAATATTGCGTGCAATATGTGCAATTTTAAAAAAAATACAAAAAAAAAGATTTTCTCAAAAATGGCTCAAATTACTTTCTTTAAACTTTTGGTAGGGATAGAACTAAATGTACTCTATGAGATGACATAAACGGCATATTGCTCTATTAATTACAAAATATGAAATTTTTCGACTTGTATCTCACGTCGTTAATATTTACATTAACGGCCATTTATTTTAAATTACTATATTTACGAGTTCATGGGCTTTAATTAATTTTCGGAAAGTTTCTCGAGAACTCAACCGTTTTCTCTGAAAACTAGCTTAAAAATTCCGCATTTTCAGAAACGCTCAAACACCATATGTACCCATATTACACCCATAAATGGCTCCAATTTTTTTCTTCAAACTTTTCGTACGGATAGTGCTAATTGTACTCATTAATATGACGTAAAGTTCATTTTGGGATATTTTTTGTTTTTTTAATATGCAAATTACCAGCAATTTGGAAACATTATTATATTTGTGAATGTAAGTGATTCAAATGACTTCAAATGTTTTTTGAAAACTCAAAACTTTTCTGTGAAAAAGAGTTTCAAAGTTCGCATTTTTAGTAGCGCTAAACGCTATTTTCTTAAAAAAGGCTACTTTTTTGAAATATTGCCATTAAAGGCAAGGTTTTTGTGTTCTTTAATATTCCAAAATTAATATTTCCTTTCTATTAGGAAAGCGAAAAATTAAAAAAATGAGAAAAGAATGTACTTTTGGCGGCGACAGATGGCAGCTGCTTTTTTCAATATTTATCAAAATTACATCTTCAATGCTTAATTTTTTTTTTTTTGAAAATACGAGTAATTCTTGTATAATTTTGTGGCAAACATAATAGCCCACTGCAAATTTACTGCGTTTCAGAAAGCCGGATGCGTCGTACATTAGAATTAGCAATTTTATATATTATTTTTGTTTGTTCTTTTTACATTCGACCTTTTGTTATACATTTATACATTTATCTTTAAAGAAATGATTTCTTTCCAAGTATTGGAAATAACAATTGCTAGCTCTTTTAAGGGAGTATCGACAATGCAAGGAACGCAAGAATTGAATTTCGTTCCGCTGTCGCGAATTTCTGTGATTCATGTGTCATTGTTGTGACTTGATAGAGATGTCCTACTTCATTTCCAATACAAGTTTACAAAACGTTTGCATTATATTTTTATACAGTTATGGAATTCACTTAGTTTTGACAACACTGCGATTGAAAAGTGAGTTGTTCGCACTGTGTAAGATATATAGGTGTATTCACTCCCAGTCTAAAACTGAAGCTTATGTGAGGCTAGTTCTCGCATATAAGTGTTGCGATCTTTGGGTCTCATTTAGGCTAGGTTGTGATTGGTGGTGTAATAGCCATAGTTTAAGATATCATCTCAAGATGTATATCTTACACCGCGACACAAACCGATCGTGCGCACCGTACGCACAAGTGAGGAACTAGCTTCAAACTGGCTTCAGAAAATTTGTCTCAGTAGCGGCTAGTTGACACACCTAATATAACTTACACCGTGGTTGCTCAGTTCTTGGTTGAATTGGTCGTTTTCAAATAACTAAGATGTGAGTAGGGCATAAAGTGCATTATTTCAATTCTACATAACTGTTTTCAATATTACGAAAAAGTATGTGCTGTTGTAGCACCACTAGTTTTCTAATGGAAATGAATTCTCTTACTTCAGAGGTCCTCTGTTTCAACTTTTTTAAGTTTTGCTAAAAATGCTCGAAGCCTCCGAGCTTTTTTCAGCCAATCAGAGCGTGAAAAACTAATTCCTTTCTCCATCGTTGTGTTGGTGCTTTCAGCTCGCGCTGCCGTCGCCCAGCTGCCGATGGCGCGCTCCGCAGTGGGAGCCGCTCCGGACGTTGAACCGCTATACTTTGCGGCCAAGCTGTTTACAGCCTATACTTGGGTTTGTATTTCTTGGCGCGTGAGGGCCTGTCTTCACGATACAACATCTCACGGTATTTCGCGTCTTTCTCGGTCATGCCGCTAGATGTCGCTTAATTCCCAACTCTGATCGATGCGGTCGCGATCATGCGACATGCAGCGGCACGACGGAGAAAGACGCGAAATACTGTGAGATATTCCATCGTGAAGACAGGTCCTCACGCGCCAAGAAATAACTAGTGGTGTTACGGAATGGCACAGGCTTTCCCGTATTAGTTTGCTATTTCCTTGAGTCTTCGCGAGCTTTTTGGAATTGCCACATTCTCTTTCTTGCCAGCTGCCATCTATCACCTCCAAAAGTACATTTTTTGTCATTTTCTTAATTGTTCGGTTTCCTATTGGTAGAACGAAGATTTTTAGAATATTAAAGAACCCAAAAACCTAGTCCTATATGGCAGTTTTCTTTTAAAAATTATGTGCCGTTTTGAAGAAAATTGCGTTTTCAAAATACTTTATTTGAAGTTATTTGAAGCACGTACACTAACAAATATACTAATCCTTACAAATTATTGGTAATGTGAATATCAAAGATGTGAGAGATATTTAAAAAAAATTACATTGATGTAATTTTTGGAAAAACAAAAATAACACAAAATAAACTTTACGTCATATTAAAGAGTGTAATTAGCACTATCTGCTACAAAAGTTTGAAGAAAAAATTTGAAGTTATATAAGGGAAAATGGTGTTTGAGCGTTTCTGAAAAGGTGAAATTTTCAGCTAATTTTCACAGAAAATGGTTGTATTTTTGAGAAACTTTACTTGACATTCTCTAAAGCTGATGTACTCTTAAATATAATAATGTGAAAAAAATCGCCGGAAATGTAAATATTAACGACGTCAAAGGCAAGTAAAAAAAAATACATTTTTTCGATTTTTGAAAAAACAAAAGAATAGAGCAATATGTCGTTTCGTCATCTCATAAAATACATTAGGCACTATCCTTACCAAACGTTTAAAGAAAAAAATTGGAGCCGTTTTCGAGAAAATCTTGTTTTTGTATTGTAATTTATTTAAATTGCACATATTGCACGCAATATTGCGCGAAAACTACTAAAATTTTTAAAACTAGTGGCGCTACACAATGGCACAGACTATCCCATATTAGTTTTCTATTTTCTTGGGTCTTCGCTAGCTATTCGGAATCGCCACATACTCTTTCTGCCAGCTACCATCTATCATCGCCAAAAGTACATTTTTTTGACATTTTCTTAATTTTTCGGTTTCCTATTGGTAGAACAGAAACATTAATTTTAGAATATTAAAGAACTCAAAAACCTAGCCGTAAATGGCAATTTTCTTTTAAAAATTATGAGCCGTTTAAGAGAAAATGGCGTTTTAGCATTACTAAAAATGCGAAATTTGAAGCTCATTTTCACAGAAAATTTTTGAGTTTTCAAAATACTTTATTTGAAGTTATTTGAAGCACATACACTCACAAATATAATAATCTTTACAAATTGCGGATAATGTGCGTATTATAGATATGAGAGGTCTTTCAAAAAATTTTCATATATATACTTTTTGAAAAACAACAAAATTTCTCAAAATAAACTTTACGCTATACTAAAGAGTGTAATTAGCACTATCCGTTACAAAAGTTTCAAGAAAAAAATTGCAGCCATATACGAGAAAATGGCGTTTGAGCATTTCTGAAAATGCCGTAATTTGAGCTACTTTTCATAGAAAACGGTGGTGTTTCGAGAAACTTTACTTGACATTATTTAAAGCACATGTACTCGTATATATAATAATGTGAAAAAATCGCCGATACTGTAAATATTAACGACGTGTGTGAACACTGCTAGCGCCTAAACCATACGTACGATTTATTCCAAATGGATATTCCCCTATCAATCTGGTTCTAGTCAAAGCTTTGAGTTTTTTGAAAAAGATTCTGTACAATTTGCGGGTACTTTACATGACGTCCCCGTGGACATTTTCAAAATTTCTAAAAAAAACGGATCCAAATTTTTTCTTCAAGTTTCTTGTAATAATAGAGTAAAATACACTTATGGTGGCACAGGTCCGATTTTCAGGAATAACTATGAATTTTCGAAAATTGCAAAAGTTTGCAAAAATTGCAAAAACTACATATTTGAAGATAAATAAAATTCTAATAAAATTTTTTTTATCATAGTGAGTTCTTTCTTTAAGTTCGTGTACATTCTTTTGAAAATTTTATTAGTTTTCGCGCAATATTTTCTGCAACAAGTGCAATTTTAAAAAATACCAAAAACAAGATTTTCTCAAAAACGGCTCCAAATTTTTTTAAACTTTTGGTGGGTATAGTGCCTAATGTATTTTATGAGATGACAGAAACGCCATATTCCTCTATTCTTTTGTTTTTTTCAAAAATTGGAAAATTGTACTTTTTTAATTGCTTTTCACGTCGTTAATATTAAATTAGCGGCGATTTTTTTACATTATTATATTTAGGAGTACATGAGCTTTAAATAATGTCAAGTAAGGTTTCTCGAAAACTCAAACGTTTTCTGTGAAAAGTAGCTCAAATTAGGGCATTTTCAGAAACGCTCAAACGCCATTTTCGCATATATGGCTGCAAATTGTTTCTTCGAACTTTTGTAATGTGTAGTGCTTAATACACTCTTTAATATGAAGTAAAGGTTATTTTGAGTTTTTTTTGTTTGTTTACAAATTACATAAATGTACCTTTTTTGAAAGATATCTCACATTTTTAATATGCACATTACCAGCAATTTGTAAAGATTATTATATTTGTGAGTGTAAGTGCTTTAAATATCTTTAAATAAAGTATATTGTAAACTTAAAAATTTTCTGTGAAAATGTGCTTCAAACTTCGCATTTTAAGTAGCGCTTAAACGCTATTTTCTCTGAAACGGCACATAATTTTTAAAAGTAAATTGCCATTTAGGACTAGGTTTTTGTGTGCTTTAATATTTTAAAATTAATATTTCAGGTCTACCAATAGGAAACCGAAAAATTAAGAAAATGACAATAAATGTGGTTTTGGCGGTGCTAGATGATGGCTGCTGGCAAGAAAGAGTACGTGGCAATTCCGAATAGCTAGCGAAGACTTAAGGAAATAGAAAACTAATACGGGAAAATCTGTGCCATTCTGTAGCACCACTAGTTCGTTATCAGCGCCCGGCAACGATTATTTTTCTGGCGAAAAGTGGCCATTTTTTCGCCCAGCATTACATAACTTTCCCTATACTACGTATATCACTCCGTGTATACGTACGTATACGGGGTAGTAAAAAGCCAATTATAGACAATGCTCCAATATCTCCTTCTCTGTTTCTTGGTAGGCGTTGTCAGGGAGGCCTGCAAGCTGTGGAGATCGACGTAAAATTAACGAGATTGCTATATAGTGACATATCTGACTATTCGAGGCGTTGAAAGTATCATTTTACTTCAGGAAAAGTTACATCGAATTCCTCTTCACCACTCCTTCCTTTTACCTACTTTTAACTCTTTCTCGTCTTCTGTGTGAAGCTGGTTGTCAATTCTAAATCTTTCGACATTTTAATTGATTGAATATATTTACATGGAAATAGGATGTTTTTTACAGGAGGAGGACACTTACACAGAGGAACAGGAGGAGATTTACATGGCGACAGGAAACAGAAGATACCTCGAGAAACGTCACGTCAAGAATTCCACAATTAAGTGTCATCGGACCACTCATGTTTCTTGCCTTCGTGAATGATTTGCGGACAAATTTAGCTTCTAATGTACGACTCTGCTAATGACTGCGTAATTTATAGAATTATCAACACGGAGGACGAGGATATTTTGCAGCGAGACTTAAACAAATTACACACCTGGGAGGAAACAAATGGCATGGAAATAAACAGTTCAAAGAACAAATCCATTTGGTAGGGGTCGAAGTTACAAAGATACCGCGTACAAATTGAACAATAATGTTATACCTTGAGTCACGGCTTGCAAATATTTAGGAATACAATTGGACAGTAAATTATGCTGGGTAAATCAATTAAATTTCGTTGTAGGGTTTTGTTTGTTGTTTCGTTTCGTTGCCTGGAGATCTTTGCATTTTGTTATGCGAATTCTGAAAGAGAGTACAGTGAGAGCCAAATAACTAGCATTTATGTCTTTAATGTCACCTATATTAGAATATGGCGCAATTTATTGGGATCCATAGAGAATTTTGCAGCAAAGGAATCTAGAAAAGGTCCAGCATAGAGCATCAAAATTTACTTTCAGGGGTACAAAGAATAAAGGAGTATGGGAGTCACTCGAAAGAAGGAGAATAAAGTCGCGTCTCTGTGCTATGTATAAAGCATACACAGGCTTTTCAGCCTGGAAAGAAATTAAAAGTCGATTAGGGAAACCTACACATTTCGGCAGAGCGGATCACGTGCACAAAATTCAGTCAAGAACTCAGAAAACGGACGTTGGGAAATATTCATTCACGAATCGAACTATTAGGGACTGGATCGGTTTGCCTGCGACAATCTTTGATCCCTTTCCTCCAAGCCTGAGTAAATTTAAAAATAAATTAGTTTCCTCGATGTTGATATGTGTATTGCAAATATGTTTAATATTATTAATTTACTAGTCTGTTTTATAAAGTAAGTTGTATTATTATTATTGTTATTATTATTATTATTATTATTATTATTATTATTTATGCGCAGTGACGTGCAGTGAAGTGTAGTGGAGTGCAGTGTAGTGGCGTTGTGAAGTAGAGGAAAAAGAATGTCTAAGAAAGACCTTACAGCTCAGTGATCAACAGTGCGGTGAAGTGAAGTGTGGTGAAATGGAGTGCTACGATAGCTGGCACCGTGAAATGTTCACGCTAATTTGTAAAGTTTGTAAATTTTGTAAAATTGTTAAGTTATATAATGTTAAATTAGTGTATTCTGCCACCAAGTCCTCAAACTTCATTGCAGAATTAGTAATAAATCTAATCTAAACTAATAATTTTACAAGTAAGGTAATAAATAAATTTGTTTATTTTGTGCAGAGATGAACATTTTGACCATTTTAATAATAAACTATTTGTAAACTGATTAAACATTGACGATCAATACTCTAGAAACGTAGGATTACGCAGTAAGGAATATAGAAATAAAACTTTCGACTCTCGTTTTCATTCGGCGAGCACAAACACGCTGACCTGGTATGTTTCCTGCCTCTTCGAGAAAGTACTTGGCGTTTATGACGTTGACGTGTGATTTTCCATGTTGACGTTGTCCAAATGTTGATGTAAGTGCTTGCCCTCTTATATTTATGAATAGCTCCAACTGACGATTTCGTCTGGCCGTTGGACACGCTCGTGCGGAAGGGTACTGCCATTGCAAAAGAAAAGGAAACTAATTCATTGCTTGTAGTTTTTCTTTCCAATGAGATAAACTCTAGTGAAAGGCTTGGTTTATTACTGTCAGGAAGAATCTTGTAGGCTTGATGCCTCCTTTGTTGGGGCTGAGATGAGGCGGAAGATATCTTGGCAGAGAGTTGACACACTTCGCGCGAAATCTGTTCGTGCGTTTCTGAAGTCGAAGTGGGAAGGTAGTATATTTAATTCCATGACCTGTAGGATTGTTTATAGAAGTTAATAAAGTGTGTTATTTACTACGAGTAAATAACACAATGTTGTTTTGTCAGCCGAACGTGAAGCCAGTGGCGGCTCGTGCTTAAGATAGGCACTGGATCCTCCTCACTTTCCGGGTGAAGGAGAGAAACATCGTCTACTCATGAGATATATCATTCACTGTACTTACGGAACTAATCGTCACAGCTGTTCTTTGATACGGGGGAAAATTGTGTTTACTTGGAAATTGGTCTTGAAGAACAAAGACTTTGTGACGCGACGACCAGAGAGCCAGCGGGAAGCGCCCGTTGCGACGCACATAGGATTTGAGATGAAAACCCGGTCTAAATTATTAAACCCATTTTATTCCAATCTTATTACATGAATGGTGGTAACTTATCATAACTTTGCACATTCTAAAAAAAAGAATTAAATAATGTATGAATACAGGAAATAAAGAAAAATATAGAAAATCACAATTGAAGCAGGGAAAAGAAAGTCACCCGGTTCATACAATGACTGACTTCGGACAGACCGTTTGGCTAAACGCTACCTGCGGGAGGCTGCATCTTGATGGTCTTTATCATAGGTAAAGACATGTGGAAAGTCTTTATCATAGGTAAAGACTTTGGGTGGCAATAGATTAACTTAATGATTTTCACTTATGACCGGTTTTCCATCTCAAATACTCCCATGTGCGACAGCTGCTCGGGGAGGCGGTGCCCTGCTCCGATGGGCTGACTGCGTTCAAACCCGAAAACCTCGCACGCCGCCTAGGGAACCCAACGCGACGGCGGCCCCGGGAGCCCGCCGGGGAAGACCCTCCCGTCCCACCCCCTCGCCCCCGCTGTCTCCGCCCACGCGCAGTGGCTCCACCTAATTAGCTACCAAATATTAAAAAACCTGCCCACAACCACAATCGCATACATAAACAACGTCTATAATTCATCATTCAGACAAGGCTATTTCCCGAGAACTTTGAAAATATCAAATATAATCCCGATCCCTAAACCAAGCACAAATCATAGCCTTGCAGCGAATTATAGACCAATAAGTCATCTCCTTACTATATCTAAATTATATGAAAAAAAAAATTTTAAAAAGACACAATAATCATCTAAAAAATCAGAAGCTATTCCAAACCATCATTTTGGGTTTAGAAACCGTATCTCAACCGCACATCAATTGCCAAGGATTACTGAATACATTCACACTGCCTTCCAAGAAAAGAAACACACAATAGTAACACTCTTAGATGTATCTCAAGCATTTGATAGAGTCTGGCACCCCGGATTAATGTACAAACTCAAAACAGTAGGAACCTAAATACTTACTAAATATTATCACACAATTTATATCAGATCCTTCAAAGTAACCATAGACAATCATAGCTCCAACCCACGCACTATAGAAGCAGGACTTCCACAAGGCTCACCCCTATCCCTAACGCTATTCAATATTTACACAGCAGATATCCCTACTACACGCTACACACAACTTGCACAGTTTGCTGACGATACGGCAATATTCATATCAAGTTGCACCCTGACATATAGCAGCACAAAACTTCAACAACATTTGAATAAAATAGACGAATGGTCAATAAAATGGAAAATAAAACTAAATCCAAATAAATCAAAATAATTTTTGTCATTAAGACCATTCTCTGCCCCCCACCCATTACTATTAAACAATAGCCAAATAAACTGGACACCATCAAACCAACCAATAAAATACTTAGGACTAAATCTTGACACAAGACTAAACTGGAAAAACGACATAAACATTAAAACACAACAGGCTAAAATCAAATTAATCCAACTCAAGCCAATAATTAATAAAAACTTTCCTAACTCTCCAAACTTTCACTAACAAATGCAATAACACTATATAAAACTATCATAAGACCCGTAATTCTATACGCTTGTCCCATCTGGAGAAATGCTGCACTATCCAGTGTAAATAAAATACAAATATTACAGAACAGATACCTCAGAATAATCACCAATGCTCCATGGTTCATTTTAAACCATCAACTCATAGGGAATTAAACATGAACTCAATCCTCAATCAGCCCGGAAGACATCAAGAATATGAACTCAATCACCCATCAAATAGCACGCCTATCCAATAACTTCTAATCTAACATAAATTCAATAGATCAAATCAAACTATACAATTTAGCCTCAACAAACAACACACAGACCAGAATAAACAATAGATACCCGTTCGATTCCTTTCTGAAAATATTCTCAAACAATTGTGAACTGTAGGTACTCATGAGGAATCTATCCCAATGTAGTAGCAATAGTAGAACTAGTTAAGCATAGTTTAAGTTAGTAGTTAGTTATCAATACATATGAAAGAGTGTTAAGTGATCTATGTATAACCCAAAAAGCAATAAATTTAAAAAAGTGTAGACCAGACCACCAGATGACCTTAGTTTTACTTATTTACTCGATGACCTTAGTTCTACTTATTTTGCTGTTGACCTTAGTTTTTCTTATTTTTTATCGAACGACCTTAGTTTTACGTATTTACAACTTGACCTTTGTTTTACTCATTTACCAGTTGACCTTAGTTTTACTCATTCACTTTTACTTACTTTACTAGATGTACTTAGTTTTATGCAAGGCCCTACCACCCGGTATGCCATCTGAAGGAAAGTCGGTTGCAAATTGAAGCAGACGCATTAGTATGGCAACATTGGGAATTTCAAATACGAATATACTTCCTAAATATTCCGCATGCTACTTGAAACGCGTCAGTTTACCCAATATATTGTAATATACAAAATATTACAGAACAAACGCCGCGCCTTAATCTGGACGGACGGAGCTGTAATAGACAAAATATTACAAAACAAACGCCGCGCTTTAATCTGGACGGTCGCGGTTACTAGGTAACGAAGGTTGTTGACGGGCTAGAAGGGGGCTCTGGACTAGGAGAGTTGGTGGTTGACTGGCATCCTGGTGGTAGCGGCGCATATGTAAGCTGAATTATTTAAGTTGGACATCGACGCGAATAGGGAGGACAAATTGTGGAACAAAGGGAGGACAAATTGTGCAAGAAGTGAGCAGCAAGAAAGAAGCAGACGACTTCGGCGACGACCGGCGCGAAGACGGATTTTCGGCGCGGAAGTCAAGGGGCTACGAACTGCGGGGCCATCGTTTCACAACGCGAGACAATTCGGTACCGTGAACCTAATGCATGAAATCAAGCAAGAGAATTTTTATATTGTTAATCTCAAATTCCATTCTTAATAAACAAAATTATTGATGTGCCACGTTGTATGTAATTCCTTCGGAATATAAATAATTTCAGACTTCCAGGCTTCTCTGTATAGAGAGCATGAGAACCAAGAACTGAGCTAGTAAATTAAATTAGATAAATAAATCATTCATTATTTTATCACAATATGAAATGACTATACGCACATGTGCATAGAAGAAAGAAATACCTTTGTCACATACTTGAAATTTCGGGAGAAGAAAATGTCAGCAAACATTTTACCTGAAAAGGATGTAAGCTGGATGCCAAGTCGTATCATGAGAAATTTTAAAACAAATTTAATATTTTTATTTAGGTAGATGTTTGTGTATTTGTCATGAACGCAAACTATTGTTTTTTATCAATTTTAGGCATGAAACGTTAGCTGTAGAACCCTCAGCTTGACATTTGGACTACTACGTCCAATGTTTTTTCGCAACATCAATCTCTTTGGAACCCTTGCTTCAAAATGTCACCCCTCTAGTTAAATTGATAATATCCACTCGCAGATTTTATATACAACCCAAATATGCAAATGATGTAAGACAACTAAACAACAGACTGGTTATTTCAACACAATTACATTGAAAGCTGTTAAATGAATGGATTTACAGCACACAGTGAAACACATTAGAATTTATATACATATGAATATACACATATACGTATGAAATTCATATACGTTATAATTCATATTTATATTCACACCACAATACCAAATAGTAATTTTTCACTTACTGAAAAGGCCTACCAGAATATAATTGTCATTGCCCGTGAAGGGTAAGGAAATAGATGGGACCTAGAACATTTCCTAAAATATGCTTGTGTATGTTTTCCTTACATTATTATTAAATTTTTAGCATTTACTCTAAGGATATAGGTTTGAATGTACCCCAGGTTGAAGTCATAATACTTTATTACCAAACGAGACACTGAGCTAATTGATCTTCAAGTTAGTTTTTCTGTAAGAGACAGTTCTATATTTCAAAGTTTCTAATCAAGCAGCACTTCCTACATAATAGTTTTGCATAGCTTAAATGAAAACTAGTTTTTTTACTTTTCCAAACAAATGTCATATGTGGAAAATTACTTCCTTACCTTTCCAATTTAGTATTAAAATTCACTCTACGAAATTTAGTAGTAGCTGGGAAAATAAAAAATGAAAAAAAAAATGTATTGAAGTAATGTTTATTGATGTGATATAAGTGTATGCATTTTTATATGAAGGTTAGTATATCAAGATTACAAGATTTCCTTGTGAAATGATATATCACTGCCTTTTGAATATCTGTTCGTACACGCGAATGCAGCACAAGACATCACTATTTTAGATATAGCGAACACACAATGAAAGTACGAACAAAAATCCCCACAATATTCAACACATCTCAGACGTGTTGCCATACTAATGGCCGACTTCCTCCTCTTCAATTTGCAGCCGCACACTAGCGCTGTTGCACACTCTAGTGTAGAATAGTAGTACCTCTATGTTTTTTTATTTACCTTTCATTCTCTTGCCTCCTGCTTACGCAGAATTATAATGCTGAATGAGCAGTAATATTATAATCAATGACGTAGCCTGTTTTTAGATTAGGATATATAACCCGAGAAAATAATTTAAAATTTAAAAATTTTACTTATACACAAATATCATTTCTGAAACTTTGATCAGTTAAAGCACACAAGTAATTTGCATCTTTAAAATAAGAATATTCAGTAAAAGAAATAATGGTTCACGTACTTCATGTATTTGTTGAAGTTTAGAAAATGTTGACTGTAGTTCATGACCTTGCAAAATATAAATGTGTACCCTCAAACTCTAATAATGAGAGCACTCTCTCGCTCATTTATTTTGAAAATTGTCCAATGCATATCATTTCAGACTTAGTAGAATAGGTATAATTTGTAAAAAGGGAAACAACGATCTTTAATAAAAAACACAAGGAAAGAGAAAATCAATTAAACTAAGAGAATATTTGACTTGAACATAAACTCAATAAAAATTAAAAATTGTGATTAATCTACAAACAAGGATGATGCTCTCAAACTCACAACAATAGCTGCATCGCTGCCGGACTTCCCCACTTCATGCATGATAATATAATTATTTTTATTGTGACAGTAATAAGGTGTATAAGTATGTATTTATTTTCTGTTTAATGTATGTCCATTCAATTACGTACAAAGTGGCATGAGCTTATTTGTTTGCTATTAGATCTTTTAGGTCAACGGGATACTCATATCCTCATCATAACACTTCAAAGAAAATTGTCTGTTTTACGAGTCTATATTACTTAATGAATCTGGCCCCAAATTATTCACAACAGACGAAAAGTTTTTATTGGGATTACCAGGTACAAAGATGAAATTTTAAAGCAATGTTTGGAGGAATATATTTTTCTTCATTTCCAGTTTCTAAAACCAATCTAGAAAAATAATTCGGTTCTGTCTCCGAAACTTTAACATGTGAAAAATTAATGGAATGACCACTGTCCAGCCGGTGTGCTGATATTGAATTGTGCCGACCTTATTTAAACGATGGTTGCACTGTGCTCATTGCAACAGCCATTCTGCACGTGCTTTGCAGGCTATTTCGTACATAATGTATATAGTAGCTTACTGAAAATGTTTTGTTATATCTGTATTTGAATTGGTAAGTCTCCTTACATATATATTTATGATTATATCGAGTGCTTTTCTTTATTCTTACTATGTTTAACAGTTTCATTATATGAATTTTTTGGTAACTACATATTCATACTCTTGTCAGTGTATGGATTATATCTCCTTAGTTCTACTGTTTATAGTCTGAAGATGAGGAAACATATATTCCTCGAAACGTCGCTGTTTAAAATTTCATCTTTGTCCATGGAAATTTAAATAAAAACTTTTCGTCTGTTATGAAAAATCTGTGGCCAGATTCATTAAGTCATATCCTCATTCTTTTGCCTAAAGACATCAATAACTTATCTTCAAATGTAGGCCGAGAGCATAGATCTTGGAGTAATTAATTCTCAATGCTTATCAGCGCCAGTGCTGATGGAAAAGCAGAACTGAACTGGTTTTTGGTATTGTCGTAATCAAAGAAGTCATTTTGAAAGTTTCGGAGAACGCTGTGGAATTGTCATACAATGGTGCAGTTCACCAACACTGTTTTCATATCAGGATCGTTATAAATCGCAAAAAGTTCACTTTTTAAATCAATTTTAAAAAATTGTTTCAGATTTGTGGATGTCTCTTCTGGGATTTTTTTTAAGTTTGAGAGCTATGTATGAGCAAGAAGAGAGATAAACTGTAATCTACCAGTTTCTTTAAATCTTTGCGATACACTTTAACTGTGTCAATAATTTCAATACACTGTTGTCTATATGCGGATTTGAATTTTTCTCCAGTGATAATCTCAAGGCGTATTCTTTTCAGTGATGGAATTTCAATGCTCTTACCAATTATTTCGGTCAAAAATTTATCAAATTAATCTCTATACTTCTGAAGATATAGTTTGAAGTTTTCTAACATTTTATTGTAGTACGCTATATCTGAAATTCTTTTCTGAGATACTTGGAAAATATCGCCAGAATACTAAAATACATTGTCAAAAATTGTCAAAAGAAAATTAAACATTGGATCTTTTAATCTGGTTAATAAACGACCAGCGCACACAAGTTTCATCATCCCATTCAGAGTTTTTATTGTTGACAATTAATTCAAATAATTATTCCAAATTATCTTTTCCTTTTTTATTGTTCACATTAAGCGATTCTGAAAATTCCACCTAGTTTGAGATTCTTTTTTTACGTGATCATCCAATGCGTGAACTCTCTTTGTGGATTTCAAAAAAAAACCTCCAAAATCTGTCACTGCAATAAAAAGTGCCTTGACGTCTTTGATGCAAGTAGTGGATATCAACAATATATGGATTTAATTGGTGGACATAACAGAGTACGAATATTTCATATTTGCAATGATCTCGCAGTTTTGATTGTAACCCACTGTGTTACCCTGCCATAACTGTTTCTGAGCCATAGAGGTACTACTATCCTACAATTAGTCTGTCTGAACAAAACTGTCAGAGCTATTAGTTTGTCTGAACAAGAAAATTCGTTAATTGTGCTGAGAACATCATGCAGAAGAGAGTCAGCTTTTCTATCAGAGCTCACGTCCTTGAAGGAAATGAATTTTTTTCAATATCCCCATTTACAGACAAATAACGAAAACCTGTTGACAGTTGTTATTTGCTAATAATATCAGGGGTTTCATCTAGTATCAAGGAAACAAAACAAGCTTTAGAAATTTCATTTTTAATTTCATGGACCATTACCGTACTCAACTTGAAATCCAATCGTCCTGAATTGCTGGAGAGGTTCCACGAAACACAGTGAAATTTTCCATATGGTCATTGAGTTTTAACATATTTTATTATTTTACTTATATCACGTACTCTTTCTGTTTGATAATTCACTACTCTCATGGCCACGAAATGAAGGCCCTTTCCTCCCTAAAAAGTATACAGCTCGAACGAATTGTGACAGAATTTCCTTGTTTTTCCTTACAACACTGTTGCGATGCTCAACTGAAAGCCTGTACTGACTACTTAAAGAAAAGTCTATCCTCTTAGATATTTCAAACATTTTTAACTCTTCCTCACATACTATGTGAGTACACGAATACTTGTATGTCTTGATAGCCTTGTACATGTTATATAAATCTGCATAATCATTGAAATTCCACACGTTTTTTTCATTTGAGAATGGAAGGCAAGACCAGCAAAATAGTTTAGGTCCGCAAATACATGATTCTTGCTCATAAATTTTGTTATTAAAATGTCTCTGATAATAAAATAAAATCACTATGCTCACAAATTAATCTTGCTCTCTTACAACTTCCGAAGAAAGCAATGAAGTATCATAGTCCTAGCTTTTTCATAAGCATGCTGTATTCAACGAATCACAGTGCATCTGATTCACAGCGCTGGCGATAGGCGCAACGGCAGAGCCTCATAGAGGAGAGATGTCTCTCTCCTCGTATCTCTCCTCTGTGTAGAGCCACGGCCGCGGTAGAGAACGTTGATCGCGCCGTTGATGATTCAATTCATAACAAAGATGAACGACTCATTGTGAAATGGCGCCTACCCATCGAGTTAGAGATATCTCTAACTCACGATGTAAGAGTATGTCTTATACTGTGAGCGCGATATTTGAAATATGAACTGGACTACAATACTGACAGTCGCGTCCTGACCGCCGTGGTGGCCGGACGCTCCGTTCGCTCCAGGCTCAATCACGTTGTGTGCGTTCACTGTCTCAGTGGTTGTCAGTGTAATGTTAAAACGTGGTAGAAGTGGAGTATTGTTACATGAAGTGATATTGCTTAACTAAGTGAAAAGTTCTTTTTCGTGATCATCATGGAGCCCTCTCAAGTTCATCAATCTTCAGGAGACCAGAACAGTAAGACAACCATTAACTATGCTAAAGTTACCATGCAATCTCTCTTTCCAAAGAAAGAAAATGCTATCATCATAGACTCGGCAAATAGTGCACCAATAGTAGAATTTATTGAAAAGTTATCAACTAAAGTTAGGCCTAATCCTTCTCATATTAAGTTTGCTTCGAAAATATCGAACAACAGACTCTGTGTGTACCTATCCAGCAAAGATGTCGCAGATGATCTAGTCTACAATCATAAGAACATTGTTGTGGCTAATCAAGTATTCCCCATAATCTCCAGGAACAAAAGTTTCTGTCAAATGTTTGCCCGAGTATACTGCATCAAGTGATTGAAGAAGCATTACTAACATTCGGTGTTAAAACTGTAGTACCGTTAACATTTCTTCGTGCTGGATTTAATAATCCCAACTTGAGCCACATCCTCAGTTTTCGCCGACAAACATTTGTTTCACCGGATGATGAACATAAGTTACCTGAATCATTTCAAGTGTTTATGGATAATGTCCCCCATTGGATATATGTAACCCCTGATGTTCCTATTTGTTTTTTGTGTAAAAATCAGGGCCACATTGCTAAAAACTGTCCAAATCCATGTAACTTCCAATTAACTAATACCCTACCTCTCCCTACGGAAGTAGAAATCACAGAATCAAATAATGAGAGTTTTGATCATTCTAATAATGTTTCTCCCAATGCATTTGAAACTACTCTTCCCGAGAGCGAACTGAACGAAAGTTCTAGCCCTAACCTTGGCCTTGACAGCTTCCCCCCTCTACTTACCTCTCCTCCCCTCGAGCCGACCGTGAGAAACCTAGTTGCCTCAAATGAAAACTCAATGGACGTTGACCTTTCCTGCAACACTGTCAGATTAAAGAGACCGTTATCTACTGTAAGCTCGAATGCAGAACTGATTAGCAATCAGTCAGATAGCGAGATTGACAGTAACTCGGAAACCTCTGACATGGATGATAACACTGTGGAGAATAAAGAAAAAATAAAGAAACAACCCTCCAAAAATAAGAAAAACATTGAAAATAGAGTAACCAATTCCACCCTCACTGATTCTGTTAATAACAAGTTAGAAACTGAGGAAACCCTGGACCATAAAAAAACCAACCCCAAGAAAAAGAAGAAAGAAGACAAAGAAGACCCCTCTACTTTAGAACAAACATCAACAAAATCAATTAATGAATTACTTGTTCCAGCTAAAGACTTCATAGAAACTAACCAAGACAAATTTCCACTTAATTTTCAACAACTCACATCATTTATAGAAAACTCTTATGGTGCCCGAGATCCAATAATTATTGCTAAAGACCATACCAAAGACATTGTTGGTTTAATTTTAATGATGAAAGAAACATATCCATACCTCACTGCAAGATCAATAAAAAGCAGGTTCACTAGAATAACCAAAAGCTTAAAAGAGCTACACAACAAGTTGAAAATAGTGAGACAGATACCAGCATGGAGAACTCAATCATTGACACTAATTAAATTATTACATTGTCAATGATTTTTATTCAAGACTTGGAAGTATACAACATTTGAAGAATTTAAAGGAGGATGCTCATTTACAAGAAGACACAGAACACACTTCATCTGATTAATTTTTAAACAACTTATTACAAGCATGTTGGTACTTCAATGGAATGTAAATGGATTTCATACTAGATATGAAAGAATACAATTACTATGCCAGCAATATCTCCCAGAGGTGATATGTATACAGGAAACTAATTTCAAACTCAACAATAAAGGAAAAATGAAAGGTTTCAAATGCTTCAATGAAAACAGAACAAATTGTCATCATGCGTCTGGTGGAGTGGCTACATTTGTCAAAGAAAACTTCTATGCCACCGAATTACACATCAGCTCTGATTTGGAGGTAGTTGCTATTCAAATATCATTCCCAATTAATATTTGCATCTGTAATATTTATATTCCTAATAGTTATGCATTTGAATCCATAGAGATATATAATATTATAAAAAACTCCCCAAACCGTTCTTATTGTTGGGTGATTTTAACTCCCATAATAAATTATGGGGATCCTGTTTTAATGACTCAAGAGGGATGAAGATAGAAACAGTTATTGAGGATACAAACATGATCTTGCTAAATAATGGTCAACCTACCCATATAAATATAAGTAGTGGTAACTTTAGTACTATTGACCTCACTCTAAGCTCCACTAATCTGGCTCACAAATGCAGCTGGTGGGTGGAAGAAACTCCTCATGATAGTGACCACTTTCCAGTATTCGCAAAAGTTGATTTTCCATTTGATGTGGATAGTAACACTTACGGAATCCAAAAATGGAAATTTAGCCAAGCTAATTGGAAGAAATATAGTGACATAATCAATTCATCCCTTCATGATTTTGACTTCAATAATCTCATGAATGAGAATGTGGATTCCATAGTTACCAACTTCTCGGATATAATTAAACAAGCAGCAAATGAAGCAGTAGGAACTTATACACCATCTTTGAAGACCAAATTTGTTCCATGGTGGAATGAGAAGTGTAAAGAAGCTATTAAAATATCCAATCATGCTTACAACCGGTAAAAAAACATAAAACTGACGATAACAAAATTGAATACAAACGAACAAGAGCTCTCACCAGAAGAATCCTTAAAGAGAGTAAAAGCAACTCCTGGAAAAATTTTGTGTCGTCTATTAGCTCGAACAATAGTATAAGAGAATCATGGAAGAAAATAAATGCAATTCAAGGACACAAAAGATATAGCCAGATACATTTTATTCAAGACGGAAATAAAATCATTGCACAATCTGCAGATATTGCCAACGTACTAGCTGATACTTTTGTCAGAAATTCTAGCTCTCAGAACTTCTCCGATGTCTTTCAAGAATATAAAAATGAAGAAGAAAAAGAAGAACTTCCTGATGATTATGATGACAAATGCTCACCCCTTCAACTAAATAATCCCATAACCATGGAAGAACTTCTTACGACCATTGAATCCACCAATAATTCCTCTCCTGGTCCGGACAATATTCCGAATATCCTTATCAAAAATCTCCCCACACTTGGAAAGGAAGTTTTACTAGATGTATATATTTTATTTTAGATGTATATATATTTATAGTTTTATTAGATGTATATATATTTGGACGAAAAGAGTATTTCCCAAGATCTGGAAGATGGCCATAGTAGTACCTGTTGCTAAACCTGGTAAAGACCCATCCAAATCTGATAACTACCGTCCTATATCACTTACATATAACATGTGCAAAATACTCGAGAAAATTATCAACAAACGTCTCAGATGGTTCCTTGATACTCAGAAAATCATAAATGATAATCAATTCGGCTTTCGATCTGGACACTCCACTATGTCACATCTAATTAGTGTTGATAGTCAAATTCAGGAGGCATTTATGAACAATCAACACGTAATTGCTGTTAGCCTGGATATAGAGAAAGCGTACGACATGGTATGGAAACGACGGATCTTGAAGATTTTGCAGATAATAGGAATAAAAGGAAATATGTATGATTTTATTAAAAACTTTTCTCTTGATCGCAAATTACAAGTTAGGATCAATGGGCAACTTTCAGATATTAAACAGATTGAAAATGGTGTACCTCAAGGATCCGTTCTAAGCGTGACTCTTTTCCTACTATCAATTAATGATATAGACAAGGGGGTTCAACCACCAGTTATTATGAGAAAATATGCGGATGACATTACTGTACTATGCAAAGGAAAATCTGTCCCATCTACTCAAAAGACCATGCAAAAAGCACTAAACACAATTTTTTAATGGTCTTTGAGCACAGGGTTTAAATTTTCTGCCAAGAAAACAGAATGCATGTTTTTCTCAAAGAGAATTGATACAGTATCTCCTAAACTCCAGCTTGGAACTCAACCCCTTCGCTTTGTCAACAAAATGAAAATTCTTGGACTACAATTTGACCCAAAATTAACTTGGAAGATCCACATACAAGAACTAATAATGGAATGCAAGAAGAGACTTAACGTTATTAAATGCCTCTCCAACAACAACTGGGGTGCTGATAAAAACCTCCTGCTATTAACATATAAAGCTATCATTCGATCAAAAATCGATTATGGTTCACTCTTATACCAATCTGCTAAGAAAAAAGAGCTGAGAAAATAAATATAATACTGAAAGAATATAACAAATGGACAATTTACAATTAATTTAAAATAAAATATCTGATATTGGCAGCATCCATGGACATAACACATCACCTACGTCCATGGACACTACGCCCGTGATTATAATGATGGAGGAAAAAATGGCAATATTTCGACACGAAAACATTTTTGCCGGGTCCTGGTAACGAAAAAGTGGATAATTCTTGATCCTAAATATAGTAAATTACTTCCTCGAAAACGTAGTGTAGTCAGAATCCACGTTTGTTGGATTCTTGACATCTTTCTGGGTCCTTAATGCAGATACCTTGCTGTGTCCGTGTGAGATAAATTAAAGTGATACTAAAACATCTGCACTGCGGTGGTGCCATAAGCCACTAAGGATGGATTTCAGAAACTACCTGAAAATGCAAAGGAATCTGAAAGAATATGCTATCGGAAGGGTAATTATCTTTAAGTTATGGAGTATATTATACTAGTAAAATATAGAGTGAGATTTTTCAGTTGTTCAAAATCAATACCAGCGCATTTGATTTTAATATTACCAATATTTTTGCCACTTTATTCTAAGAGAAACGTATACTCAAAGTGAATATACTCGATGTATAACGTGTTCCGCGTTGTTATTTTCAAATCGCATCCCAGTCTATATTCTCCGACATATTACAATTATACCAGTATCTCTTAGCAGTGTGTGAACAAATACGGTGCCGGAAATGGCATTTAATCAACTGAAAGGGAGGAACATTAAATGACACAAGACCAAAAAAAATGAGAGAAAATAATTGTTTGTCAGAAAATTGCTAATAATATAATTTCAGTACTAATTTGTGTAAATAAATAAATTCTTTCTCGAGTTACTGATCGATCCTTAGTACGTCCAGATGATGTGGATGAAACTTTAAATAAATACATCCTAAATACGAAGGTCTTCAGGAATTCTCTTGTTTGAATAAGGCACTCACTATTCGGAAAAGGTTACGACACATGTACTGTTTTTTATTGGGGAATTTGTCGTCAAAACAATCTTGTGGATATAGGGAAGATGTTTCACGAAATTGAAGTGACTTTCTCAGCCTTCCTGCTGATGCGTATGGGACACCGACTTCTTGGAAGAGAGTACGGTTGCGGAAGTAGGAGGAAACAATGCGCCGGTGACGTTCGCGCGTGCGTTCCAAGGCGAGGGCATTCGGCTGCGTCGGGACGCTTGCACAACATGAGAGGCGTCCGAAATCGCTGAGCAATCATCATTAAGCTCACTTTCAACCAAACAGCATGCGATTCTGCCATCACAATCCCCCGGGCACAACTCGCATTCTTCTGCGGCGATGTTTTGATGGAGAAAAACAGACCCCACAAAGCGCGGACGGGTTTCGACGGAAACAAGAACGATATGATCTCTACAGGAAGAATAGGGTATTGCAAGGTAACTTTTTTTATGATTTTAGGAAATCGCTGGCGTGTTTTGTGCTTGTGAGGAAGTGAAATCAGTTGAAAGACGAAGATAATATTTCATGGACTTGCAATAAAATGAGTACTTAAACGTAGAAAGATCTGAGAACTAGTTTTAGTTGTTGATGAAATATGTAATGAAGATTTCAGACTCAATTCGTTTCATTTATGAATACTTAATATTACTTAAAGAAATCAATAATAGAAAAAATTTAAAATTAATTTCATTGATGAATTACAGACAATAGCTACATTTATTTTTTTCTGTTTTTTTCTGCAATCTAAACTACGAAAACATCTCTTCTAAATGTGTTTAGTTCTCATGAAATGCAATTAGACATGCAATTTTCGCCAGTGTACGTTGTTTCATATAGCTGATAATTTTAGTTTTATATGCACAAGACCATTTTTAGCACTAAACGTGAGTGGAAATTCCACTCCCGTAATAAATCGGAAATGTGTAGTGGCGGGGGGTGTTGAAACTTGATGGTTCCGAAACCCGGACACTCTCCGCCAACAAGAATTGAATAAAGTCAGCTGAAATGATATTTCTCGGATTTAAATACAGTGACTTGAAACTTTTGATGAGATAGACCCGGTTACCCAATCGAAAGATCCGTTACGACTAAAATTTTGGTATTGAATTTCTCTATTGGATAACCACTACCCAGCTGATTGTAGGTGAAGTCCTGTTATTTAGCCATAATAAAAAAACGAAGAGTGGGAAGGCCGTGCCGTCAGAAAATCGAATAAAATTGAAGAGCACGCCACAAGTCAAAGGTCTAATGCGGGAAGAAGAATCAACCAGACACTTTAAGATACTGAATGATTTATCTTGGCTCGTAGAAAAGTGAAATATTCTGTGCAATCTGATAGAAAGGACGTAAGTACTAAAGGACATGAAAAATGAAATTCAAAATTTCTCACAAGCATTTGAAAGTAGCTGCCAAAAATTGTAAAATATGAAATTGATTGCAAAAGCATAACAGGAAATGATATGTAAACCATGACATTTCAAATACGGAATGTGTAGATAACGTGTTTATTGCACAATGTTTATTTTTTATTTCATCGAGTTGGATTGAATACCGATGCATTTCATTCGCGAAATTAATGTAATAACAGATTACAAGGTAAATCATTGTCCAAACGACTTCCATATCTGCAATACGACATATATTGTAGAAATATGTGTTATGGAAATTACACCTATTAATGGTTAAAAATGTGACTTTCTGTATTGACATGGTACATGAGAATTGATATTTTCTGACATGGTGAACAGGGGGAGACCCGAACAATTTCTGTGATTTGTCAGCTTGTACACATTCATTATATTAATGACGTGTAACGTTCCTCAAGAACAGATTTTTAGCAATTATCCGCGACTCCTCTATCTCTTTTATTCAAATATTTCGAAGAAATAATAAAAATATTCAAAGAATTTAGATTGTGTTTGGTGAAATTTTCAAAAATTAAAGAAAGACTTATAGGCAAGACTACAAACAAAATAAGTCCTGGGCATTCACGTAGAAATGGCCATTCTCTAAACAATGTGAATAAAAAAAGATGAAAAAAACTACAAGGACAGATCCAAGAATCTACACGATTGAATATTTCCAGAATAAAAAATTTGAAACTTTCACGATGATTCTCCACCTTTGAACGACACAAATGATACAATACGATCGATAACCTAATTAAAGATAATAAATCGCATCGTTTCGTAGCTGCGCGGATCTCGCGGGCACCGGGAGTCGATTTCGTTCTCCCAATTGCAGCGTGTGCATCCTCCTTTCCGACTCTTGCAAGATCGCCGCGTAGCTAGGCGAATTCGTTTTCCCCCTCCGCTTCCATCTCCTGCGCTCCGCCTTCATCTGTTCTCTCCGCTTCCGCCGAAAGCCACCCGCAGCGCCACCGCCGCCGTTTCTCCTTGTTAAAAGAGCGCCGCAGCCAGACACCGCAGGTACACATCGGAATAATTTGTTGCACGACTAGGAAAACGCACGGCTCGTGTTCTCGCGAGGCTCAGCCCGGCCAGACCCGGCTCGTGCCCTATTGACAACCGCTGAAACATGAACCGTTCATGAATGTCTAATTAGCCGTGTGAATTATGAAGTTGTGGCGTATTTCTTCATTCCGGTCAACAGCCCACACCCTCTCCAGCTTCTCGTTGAGTAGTAGTAGTCGTATTTGGCTTCGAAAATTAATAATTGATGTGGCGAGCCAAAAATTAATAATGGATGTGGCGAATCTGTTCATGAATTAAGGCAAGTCAATGGCTTAGAGAATGGCAGCTCCTAACCTTGATCTGTCGTTTAGCCGAGGTCGTAATTGGCGCTGTCGGGGGCGGCCCGTCTTCGCCTTTCCACAAATCAGCGTGAAAAAAGTGGTGATGCCAGATCCATGGTAGAAGGAGAAAGGATTGCTTCTCCACATATCATAGCCATGCTGTCGGATGGCACACAGCCAACAGTGGAACGCGCGTAAGAAGGAATTTGAAGTTTTAGACAGAGCATTTGATTACGGTTAAATTAACGTTGAATTTACTGATAGGGACTAATTTTATTCATTCTTTTACGTAGTGTAGGGAAGTTATGTATTGAAGAAAAAATTCCATATTAAAACTTCGACAAAAACAATACATTTTATGTTCTCTAATGCCAGAAATGTGTAGCATTTTTCAGAAAGTTCGTCAGCCCGTCGATCTCTCCGTTTTTACACACCTCGTCCGCAAATAGGATTTTCTCTACAATTGATATTTTCAAATCCATTTGGTTCAATTTCAGATCTTTAGAACCTCTTTTAATTTTTGTTACAGATACAGTTTTCATTAAAAACTCAAAATTACGAAAGCTGTAAAAGTTAAAACGTTTTTGAAGCTCTTTCCCGTCTATCTTTAGCTAAAATATGAGCTGAATGAAAATTCTGTATTTGTTATATAAACCAGTGAACTGAGCAGCATGCAAGCACCACGTCGTCATGGTTCACATGTTATCTAAGCTGAGCAAAGTGGCTCAGTGCGTCGTGCGCTGACTTTGCTGTCGAGAGGTCGGTGTTCGATCCCCGAGAAAATCCATCCTAACGGGCTTTTCGTGGTTTCTCTCGGTCATAAGACGAATGATGGGATGGTTGAAAAGGCCACAATCGTCTCTCATCGTCATCATCCTATCACGTCGTAATTCATTAGTAGTTCACAGCGGGGACAATGTTGCTTGCGTCGGTGGTCAGCCACATGGGTGACGCAACAGTGATTCGCCACCTACGCGCTTGACCATTGTGAACGTGCCAATCCCCATACACTGAGGGGAAACTGCACGTCTACACTGGTCAGCGCCACCAAATGGCCAAGGGCGTTGGCTAGTATGTTCTTATTTTTCTTTTGCAATGTGTACAATTTTTGAAAATATATGTTGAAATGGAAATTATTATTTGAGTCATAATACTCCATTTTTTCATTCGTCGAATGTTCGTCGAAACTACAGCTAAATGCGTTGTAAATAATATTTCGGCTGTGTGCCTGCTGTGATTAGCAATCTGTAGACCAGACAAAAACTCTTCATTTTAAAATACCCTTCTATCTGTAATAGCTCTTGAATTTACGACCACAGTATTAATTCTAGAAAAGCTTAATGGTTGTTGGTCATTTAATTAAAGAATCCATAGTGTGCCAACGTTTAGGAACTTTATTGTTCCCTTGCAAGGGCTGTGGGACACACATTTACACAGTTATTTCACATAGTAAATATTAATTACATATTTATTTCATGATACTTTTGCAATATAACTGTATTTGAATATTCAATATACACATTATAAATTATAAATTTATATAACATACTAAAATATGACACTATGTATTTTACTTTTTTACAGTATTACAGATTTGAATTTGAAACATACGGGAGACTGCGCCATCTGATGTGGAGAATATTGACATAAAATCTACTCATTGTCTACATCAGCTCTTTTGTTGCATGTTTTGTTTTTACATATGTATATTATTTATTATGTTAACCTCTTCTTTCTGTTTATTTCTGTATCCAAAATTCTGGTGTTGTAAAAATTGAATTGATGGTTAGTGTCTTCCGTGTGTGTTGCTAATGCCTACATGGATATGTTCTTTTTAATATCACTCGTATGTTGAGTTCATCTTCTCGTACTGCGTGGTTTGACCTGCATACTGAGTGTCAAAGTCACCTCATGAAACTGACTATATCACATTGTTCCTGTTCTCGTTGTTTTGCTCGTCTTTAGTTTTGCTGAAAATAGTATTTCCAATAGTTCTGTTGCTGGAGAAGGCTATATTATATTTGGTTATTTTCAAGCGATTTATTCAGTGGTTCCGATAAACCTAGGTACCCAGTGGTTCTATCCAGTTCCGAAAATAGGTAATAGACTTAAATTGTGCCATAGAAGTTTGTGCTTTTCTGGACCCCATTTTCCACACACTCGGCAGCAACATTTTGTTGTTGCAGGGAACTCATTTATTGACTATGTTTTTGAATGCCAGTGGCAGTTGCGTTTTTCAGTGCTTGAGAGGCGCTTATCCACCCTCCGGATTAGAAAACCCAAAGATCCTCTGCGCCTCAGGCGCATGGAGCCACGCCATGGACGGTGCAAAGTCTTGCTTAAAATCTGTCTGTCATTCAACTTGGTAGAAATCCCATAATTAACCCAGCAACGGATGGGTGAAAAAATGTTTCACGAAAGGAAGGGCTGGGTTTGAGAGACCCGGGTTAAGAAATACGAATTACATAGCAAATATTTTGTGTATATCATTGTTAGAGGACTTCATTATGTTATTTTGATACAAAAGAAAACGTTGTTAATATAGTATCCATTTTTATTATTATCAAAGAATATTTGTTAAATTTAAGGATTGCAATGAGACTTCCATAATATCATTCTCGTCATTCAAGTGAAAAGTTTGACTCATTTCTGAAATTACAGTTGAATTTTAGTAATTTAGTTATACGTAATATTACATAACAATAACATAATTATCTACATCGCAATAATAAATAATTCTAAAAATGCGAATACGTACCTACTCAATTACAGTAACACGATCGGATGAGTAGGGTCTGAGAGACCAAACAGGAAACAAATTACGCATGTAATCACGTATACAACCTATACGGCAATAACTATTACACTGAACGTTTTGTTTGAAAATAAAACAAAGTTAGAAAGACGAACAGGCTTCTGGTATTATCTGTATGTGATTGTCTAAAGTTTTTGTTACGTCGTGGGTCTCACAGACCCAATCCATCCGTAGCCGAGTTAGGAAAACGTGCACAGAATGCCCTTCTCCCGGTAGCACGTCACACACAGTTTTTAATTGTTTTTGACGTAAAAATTTAAATAAATTAATAATAAAATATATGCTCCGTATGATCCATCCCAATCGTGGACTTTAATCATTATTGTTGATTACTAGCTACTCTCGAAGCGGAGGGTAATGTCTAACACCGCTCTCATCTACCAGGGCGGGGGAAGGCAAAGATGCGTAGACGTTTTCCCTTGCTTGTGTTCTGGGATCGGATATTTAGAGATTACATAAGCTACCTCCCTACTAAAAGTACTCCTGCAACAAGAAGGAAATTTCAATGGCTTGGAAGCGTCTAGACGACTAGTTGTTTTTTTGTTGTTGTTTTTTTATAGAGAAACACGGTAATATTTTATAGAGAGATATAATCACATTTAACTACTCCTTTTCTCCCACTCAAGCTTTTATAAGTTACAGTTGATCTCCAATGAAGAAAAATAGATATGAAAGTTTAGAAAGCGATAATTTCTATTTACCAGTTGAATGAAAAGATTTTGTGATAAAAATAAATAGTTCTCAATTAAAATTGTCCAGAAAAAGTATTTACATGAACACAAGGAAAATATTGTAAAGCACATATGAAAATATTTATGGAATAATTGTGGCATTAATTACAAATTAATATAAAGCTGGATTAAAAAGTGACGAGTGTAGGATCTCCTGAAATGTTACAATAGCATTGTAACATTCTTCATTAGAAAATCCTATAATCTTCGTGTCGTGATGGGAGCTTGTCTGGGTTCTTTCGTCCACAAATCAGCGCAAAGAAAGCGACGGCACACGGCGGCGCGGCGTGGTGTCTGCCGAAATCGATAGTAGTCAATCGAGCCAGAGATCGCGTGGGGCGACGCGAGAACAGACGCTATCGCTCCTGATGCGATCGCAGTGCCCCGCGCGAGCGGCTATGGGTCACGTCTCCCGTCAATGCTGCCATGCTACGGGTTTTACCTCTATATTTAGGAATTTCTTTGTCTTTAGCCGATGTTTTCGGTGGACAATTTATTAGAAGGTTTTAAGGTTTTGTTTGGTGTTTTGGTATAGTTTTTTAACTGTTCTTTTTTTTAAAAATCTGTTGTGAATCTCGAAACCCAACTAGTGGTGCCACAGAATGGCACAGTCTTTCCTGTATTAGTTTTTTATTGCTTTTGCTCTTCGGTAGTTATTTGGAATTGCCACATACTCTTTCTTGCCAGCTGCCATCTATCACCGCCCAAATTACATTTTTTCGACATTTTCTTAAGTTTTTGGTTTCCTAATGGTAGAATGGAAATATTAATTTTAGAGTATTAAAGAACACAAAAACCTAGTCCTAAATGGCAATTTTCTTATAAAAATTATGTGCCGTTTTAAAGAAAATTGCGTTTTAGCGCTACTAAAAATGCGAAATTTGAAGCTCATTTTCACAGAAAATTTTTGAGTTTTCAAAATACTTTGTTTGCAGTTATTTAAAGCACTTACACTCACAAATATAATAATGTCTACAAATTGCTGGTAATGTGAATATTAAAGATGTGAGAGATCTTTTAAAAAAATACATTTATATAATTTTTGAACAAACAAAAAAATAACTCAAAATAAACTTTACGTCATATTAAAGAGCGTAATTAGCACTATCCATTACAAAAGTTGGAAGAAACAATTTGCAGCCACATATGCGAAAATGGCGTTTGAGCGTTTCTGAAAATGCCGAAATTTGAACTATTTTTCACAGAAAACGTTTGAGTTTTCGAGAAACTTTACTTGAGATTATTTAAAGCACATGTACTCGTAAATATAATAATCTGAAAAAATCGCCGATAATGTAAATATTAAAGACGTGAAAGACAATTAAAAAAAGTACATTTTTCCAATTTTTGAAAATTTTAGTAGTTTTCGCGCAACAAGAGCATAAATTAATACGCGCAACAAGAGTACGATGATAGATGGCAGCTGGCACGAAAGAGTATGTGGCAATTCAATATAGCTAGCGAAGACCCAAGGAAATAGAAAACTAATGCGAGAAAGTCTGTGCCATTCTGTAGCACCACTAGTCCGTTACCACGGCCCGACAATGAATTTTTTCTGGCGGAAATTTGCGATTTTTTCGCGCAGCATTACATAACTTTCCCTATACTTCGTATATTACTCCGTATATACGTACGTGTACGGGAAAGTAAAAATAGTACCGTATGTTTATTGTAAGCAAATATAACTAAATGTAAAAATAGTCCTTACCTCCCCATATATTATAAATACGATTTTTTTTAAAAATTTGGTACTTTTCACGTTTTGGTGGTTTTTGCAGTGCTGTGTGGTGGAAAATGCTTAAGACCCTCTGGCATCACTGCCTCCCGTTCCCACGTGCATGTGCGCGCCGAGATTCTTTCCAAAGAGGCCGCGGTTGTGGAAGTATGAGTGAAATTACACGGTCAAAAGACTTTTACAGGCAGATGGGTTAGGCCAGAGCTGTTCGATAGGTGGCCCCTTCTGTGATCAATACAAGTGAATGCCGGAGCAGCATCTTAGCAAACGGACCATGGACCATGTGCGAACATTCCTTCCTCAACCTAGTCTTCTCCTCTGTCCATATTTACACACATACACACACACACACGAACATGCACTACACTACCCCACACTTGTCGGGAGCTTAGATCTAGTCGCGGCTGGGGAGGTGCCCCGTTGGTGGGGGATACTTTATTGGAGGAACTCCGGAATCCAACCTATAGGTGGGTGCAGGATCTCGTCTGGCGAAATCACCGCCACCTCCCCGGATAATTATCTTAACTGCACTTTTGATTGGCAATATCGGGCGCAGCAACGGCTGAGCATTAGTCCCGTAAGTGTAGTGTAAGTTTTTATCGCGGAAATTGGC